>JAUMJK010000181.1:0-600000 GCA_033558105.1 Coccyzus lansbergi | reverse complement strand
ATTACTGGCATTAGAACCCATAAAACAAAAAACTGAACAAAAAGGCTAGAAATCTTCCTTTTCCTTTGTAAACAAGCTGGATATAATAAAGACATGGCTGAAGACATAAAGGAAAATGCCTGTTTGGATAATATTAACTGTACAGTCCTTTAATGTTCATTGTTAATTTTGCTGGGAAAGTCTTCATTTGGATCAAATTACAGGAGAGAACTTCAACTCGAACAAACTGTATCCAACTACAAAAAAAGTGAAATAAATTAAGTCCATAAAGAGAGTTTCTCTGACCTTCCCTTGGCTTCTGGTCATAAACTCCCTAAAATAACTAAATAAAGTCTTTAATAGCATTGCTTTGTTATCATCATTAAAATAGAAGGTATTGTATTTCATGAAACCTGATTGCGCAAAAGAAAATCAAGAGTGGATATGAGGTATGGACAAAGAAAGGACTTCTCAGGAAAGTCTGCTAAAAAGACGTAGAACCAATGTCAGAGGATGTGTTAGAGAGCTACACAATTTCTTCAAGGAAATACTCATGGTATTGTGCTCCAGGCTCTGATACTCACCCCGAGATTTCCTGGTCTGGACAAGCAGGTTGGACTGGAGAGGGTGCCAATGGCCCCATCTCCCCTGCCTGCACACAGCCCGACTGCACGCGTGTCCACACTTACTGCTCCTTTTAGGTACACAAATGTAAGAGTATCTTTCATCTGAAAGGGATACTTTCAACAGTTTAAAAATCTATTATTTTTCTTGTTCTGATTTTCCAACAATGAAACAATATTTTGGGGTAATATCAATCTACTGATGTAAAGAAAACAGAATATGCACTGTCTCATGCTTCTCTTTTTCCCCCCCTCAATTAGAATATTGTAGATTGCATAAAAGGTCTTCTCACCAAGAAAAGCTTTCCTTTTTTGCACTGCTACCTGCTCTTCTTGAAGTTCAATATTACTAATACTGAGCCCAGGGCCACATTATTGAATGACTAAGCAAAAATTGAAATTATCTTGAAGTGATTTCTTAGAAATAATAACAGAAAGAGGTAGATGAAGAAATTATTTCTCAAATAACCATACCCTGCAACTCAACCTCATTTTATGTGGTGTTGTCATCCAAGGCTTGTTGGAAGGATGGCATTACCAATATCCACTGGCAAGGAAGCTATAAAATATGACTACATAGCCACAGCATCAGGTTTCTCAAGTATTATTTGCAAATCAAGCCCCAGTTAGGACATGGCTTCATTTGTCAGGCTCTAATGACACTTTGCAATAATCACCAGAGGCAAAAATACCCTAATTTAAAAGCAATTAGCAAGCTGCATCATTTGTAAGAGAACATTCTGAATCTATCAAAAAAAAATGGCTTTGCTTTGTAGTTTGTTTTTTAACACTTCAACTCCATTTTTAGCATTTACAAAGAGAAATTATTAGCCCAACCTGTAAAAATCTGCTGCTATAAATTCCCCAAATGAAGCATTTCTTTTCTATCACCAAAAGCATGTTTGCTGTTGGAAAAGCACTTTTAAAGAAAACTTTCTGTGTTCTGTTCAATATTTATTTAGGGAAAAGAGACAAATGTGTATTTTTCAGCGAAAGGTGTAAATTCACCCCAGTTTAACAGATAAATTTAAGAGGTCTAATGTGCAAACAATACCTTTCTTTAAAAGAGGGATGTGCCCATCGTTAACTGTCATGCAAAATAACATAAGAGAAAATGAAGGGTTAGGGGTGATGCCCCACAGCCTAGAGGATGCCAGCAATCCAGAACTGCGACTGAAAGCAGCTCATCCTTTTGAGCTCCAGAATCAACGGTCAAAACGACACCTTTAAACTTACTCACTCTCAGAGAGCCCTGTCTCTGTTCCGTGACCCACAGCCCCAGCACATCTTTGTCTCTTAAAAATGAAGGTGACTTTCGATGTATCTTTAATTGTCATGAGATAAGCTGGTCAGATCAAAGCTTCCAGCGCTCTGTATGGTTCAAGGCTGACCCATGTCCCTGTAAAACCACTGGTATCTATTGCAGGAACAAGTCAGACACTGCTAAGTGAGTCTAACGAGCACTGTCTTTTGAGTGTGAAGATAGCATATATTATTTTGTACAAAATTAGGTTGATTATCTATTTTAGCAGAACATAAGACAGAGACAGACCACATCAACAACACCAGTACTTTGGAATGCTTTTCACTCCCTGTATTGCTGATAAATTTTAGAACCTGAATGTATCCGCAACACAAAGCCACTAATGGTTAACAAAGATTGTACTACGGCATAGAAGAAATATACAGAATTTCTTCAGCTATTAAGCTGTGACTTTGAGAAATGGGTGTTTTTTTCAGTACCAGACATGACAGATGGGATTTGCCCTACTCATGAAGTTAATGCACCACCTGACACGATATCCTGCTGGAAGAATCCTGAAGGGTATCCAACCTCTGCTGTTCCTCTTAATATCTGCAAGACTGTATTAAAAAACAACAACGATGACAAACTTCTAGCAGGTACCTCTGACGTTATCAGATCTAAAGAAATTCACATGACAACTAGTCTTTTGTGCTCTATTAAATCAGGGCGCGGATTAAAGCTACCCTGCGTCACACCCTTCAGCAGTTTTCCTTCTGATCCCTCTCCTGCTCCACGCACCAGGCTCTGCTGGGAGCCACTCCAAAGCACCAATATTAAAGAAGAACCAACCAGAAACAGAGCACAGGCACACACAGCCAACAGGAAAAGGTCCCACAAAACCCAGAGGTGGTTACAGATAAAATAGAACAACAGGGTTGAAGTATCCAAATTTTTCCAGTTTGAACTCCTCCCAATAAAGTTCAGGTTTCCAACAACATACAAGAATAATATCAACAAAAATTATCACACTTTGGACTGCCCCCCACATAACTCAGAAGCAAAGAAATATCAGCAGCATTCTCCATCGTTTCAACTCTGGAGTTGTACAAACCAGAAAAATTAAAATTGCATGAAGCAGATTAATTATTTCATAAGTTATCTTAGGTTTGTGTGCACCAATTAAAGTCAGTAGTGCCTGAACAGCTCAAAAGCAAAAAGAGAAATCAACAAAAACAACTGGTAATGGTCCTGAAACCAGTATGTGCCTCTACCAAGAGAGAGCAGATGAACGACACCTCCATCTGAACCCCCTGCTGATAATACTAATTGCTCTTAAAGCACAGCAAGTTTATGAAACACCTATTAAATATATTGGCTTCTAACTTCTTTTAATTAAGAAATGAACTAAAAATTAATCTCAAAGGAACAAGAAATGCAAAGAATATACGCATCAGATAGCTGAAGAGCTTTTAAGAAGTCCTTTTAAGTCCATTTTGCTGTCAATACTAATATAACTTTCCTCAGAGGTTACTGTGTCATTTGATGATGTTTAGTATTAATTAGGTCTGAAATGCTGCTTAACAACCAAAATGAATTTGAAATAGTTTGTTACTCATACTACATGTAGCTTTGCTGTAGCATGTTAGATGCACAATTCTGGTCCTAAAAGAATAGTTTCCTCAAGAACTAGCAGAATTCTTACAGTAACTTAAATGTTTATCTTTACTTTCTATGATTCTTGTCCTGTTGCGGAAAATATAATCAATGTAAAATACAGACATTAGCCAGGTTCATAGCAGTTTTCATGGGGACATTGAAATAAGGCCAATCTTTGAATTAAAAAAAAAAGGACTGGCCAAACATTATTATGTAAAGAAGAAAAATGAGAAGAAAAAAAACCAAACAGTAGTTCTTACGTGAATGTGATGGAAATAGCAAAGGAAATTCTATGAGCATCTTTTGACTCCCAGTAAGAGTCTATATCTCTGATAGGGCTACTGACAGATTTCTTGGATAAAGAGAGAAACTCTTCAGTCATTCTGTGCCCAATTAAGGTCCATGCCCCATTGCGGTCAGCATCACAGCAAGATCGCTGTCAAGATTTTTTCATTGCAAACATTTGCCATTGAGACATTTATTTCTCTTCTTAGTCTTCCACACAAAGAATGACTGAGATTTGTACTGCTACACCAAAGGAATAACACATCCCTTTTCCCACTCAAGTTCTTTTCTTAGTTCACAGCTGCTTCTCCTATTCCAAACCAAACGTGTCGCTCTCACCCTCCACCGTGACCTCCTCTGCTGCCTTAGTTCTTCATCTCCTTTCCTGCTCTACCCCAGCTGCCGTCTTCTGGCTCACTGCTCAGTCTAGGAACTAACACACTTGAATACCTCTTTATTTACCTGTGGAATACAGTCTTCTCCTAATTGTAAGGTATTGGCTGCATAACGTAAACCAATAACCGACTCTGAATGTGGCAAGAAAGCTAAGGGTTGATGCATTCCTCTGAAATTAGTACTGAAAATACAATATCAAACATCATTGAGTATCCTTTTCTTTATATACTGGACATCACTGCTGTGTGAGTAACATGTATCATATATTTAGAACCATTTACATATCTACCAATTAAACAGACATTTTTAAAGATTACTAAGTTACAGATGCACAAATCGAGTTCATTGTCACGGAAGAGCTTCCTTTCTCCACCATTTGCATGCTACTCTGTCATCGCTACAGGTTTTCTGCACAGGACTTGCTTGTTTAGTTGATTTAGTTTCTGCAAACTAGGTAAGAGTTTCTGTTACTGGATAAGTCTAAGATTCTAATCAGCTCAAGAAGCCGAAAAGTTGCATCACTGTGAAGATACATATACCTTAACATGGCTATCGTTTGCTCATAGTTAACTTATCCATATCATTTAATGT
Organism: Coccyzus lansbergi; assembly: GCA_033558105.1. Lineage (NCBI taxonomy): Eukaryota > Metazoa > Chordata > Aves > Cuculiformes > Coccyzidae > Coccyzus > Coccyzus lansbergi. Next base: position 595,224 of record JAUMJK010000181.1, on the reverse strand, counting down.
TTCAAAAATATCCTGAGCTTTGGCACTGCTCTTCCTTGATGAAAAGCACATTCCAGAAAGCTGGAGAGCTGACTCACACACTCCACTTAAAGCTAAACTGAATATTCCTCCCTTGAAGTTGGTAGCTGAATGTTGACTTGGATGTTTTAGAATCCATAGACTACCATGAGAATCAATAAACGATTTTATTAACCTGACTGCAAAATTCTGGTTTCATGTACTATTCCACTTCTAGAAATGCAACAGAAGAATTCAAAACTATTTTATGTTATTAAGGTAGCTTTCAAATTTTAAGTATTGTGGAAGCAAATGCAGGATAGTAACCAAAAACTCAAGTCTGCAAATAAAAAGCACAGTATTGCTGGAGATATAAACACACATACTCTGGTCGGAAGTAAAAATCCTACTCCTGCAGCTCCATAGTTCAGCTTCCCTTTAGCCTTAAGGGACGTGGTGCACTTTGTGCCCATTTTGTTATGTCTTTTGAAAAAACATATTTGAGTACTGGAGGTAAAATGTTCAAATGCAAATGACTCGACTCTCCACAGCTGAAATGGGCAGGATTTTGAATAATGAATATTGAGGCATGAAACAAATAAAAACCTTCCTAAAGCTGATCAGCCCAGCTCTCTATCGGAGCTATACTTAGAAATAAGTGACAGAAGCTCCTGACGCTCGGCTGTTGCAATCTGAATAATTGCCATATGCTGTGTGTGGAAAATATATGCAAATATATTATGTGCAGCAGAAGTAGATCCTGCCATAAACTTGTCTGGGGTTTGGGTTTTTTTTTTTTCCTTTTCCTTTCATGGAAACAACATTAAAGCCTGTGGTTAATATTCACCAAATTGCAGATACATCTTTCAGTGCCACCAGATTTAGTGTTAGTATGTCCTTTTATTTATGTTTCTGAGGTGATTTTCTGTACTGGAGGAACTCAACGAAGACGCAGGTTACTGGAAAGTGGGGCACACTCTTCTCACTAACTGGAATTGCTGCACAGGGGCCAGATGCAAGAACTTTTTCCCCTGTGGTTTAAATGCTTTGGTAACGCAGACCTGAGCTTCTACACAGTCTGTGAGAAAATGCCTGACATGTTCCCTTGAGCAGAGCCGATAGAAATTACAGCTGACATAACTACACCTTCTCAGTTGAAATAAATAAATAGAATTTTATCAGGTTAGTCAGTACTAGGAAAAATTCTGCTCCAAGCAAAACCATAAGACATAGAAACCCAAACGTCAAATTGTCCTAATGGAAGGTATCTGCAGCACTCAACTGATCACTGTCAAAACCAGCTCTCCAACCCATAAATTGCGATACAGTCCAGGAAAAACATTTACTAAAAGGCATTTAGAAGTTCTGTGGAATGTAAACAAAGTATTTGTCTAACTGCTTCACATCTAAATACTCAGTGAGTTTTGTTAAATTAGCCCATGACAAAGTAAAAAAACAAATCCAAAAACCTAACAAACAAAAAAATCCAACCCCCAGTACAGAACACATCTGATTTTTAATCCGTTCCTCTGACTTGAGTTACAATGTAATCGCCCTTCGTAAATCAAGCAGTTGAGTACAAGAGGGAAAGGATTTAATCACTATAATCAGATTATTAACATGTATTAGGTCTAGAAAAGTATAATTCCTTTCTGCCAAGAAGTCCTGTGATCACTGAGACAACCAGGGAACTCCTTTCCTTCATGATAACACCCAGCCTCTTGCAAGCCTCTTGCTCTCTGGTCACAGCTAACTGGAATATCAAACTTTAACTTCTGCAAACAAACAGCCTGTCTTCTGGATAGAACTGCATCCCCTCTAAGAAACGCTGCATTTTGATCAGTTCTGAAGTATTTGCAAGCACAAGCTATGGGGACCAAGAACATGAAGTAAACGCTATCCAACACGTCCTTAACAGAACATAAAGGAAGTTCTTGTCTCTGCTTCACTGGTGAAGTCAAATAGCATTTTGTTGGCATTTCTCTGCCTCTGACTGTTCCCCAGAATCAGGAGCTCAGCTCAGTTATGGCCAGATGTGAATCACCATGGTTAATACCAACAATGTGAACTCTACCTTGGCCCCTTCCCAACAGGGCAGCTCCACTTTGTGCAGCTTTATTTGCGCTCCCTTCCCCAACTCTACGCAAATACACTTCCCAGACGTTCCCTGGCTTACCACAATTACAAAACACTCAGAGATTATTATTTCACTTTGATGTGGTAGGTATTTTTGTAAGTAAAATGTAAATATTTATACTGTTGATTCATAACAATCCCTGTCATTTAAGCATTCAGACATACATGAAACCAGTTGCTGATGACACGTTAACACTAAATAAAAACAAAGATGGTCAGTAATTTTACAATGAAATACAAAGTATACACAAAAATGTGTGTAATAAAAACTGTGGGTGTTTGATGATGTTTATGCACAGACATTACACACACTCTAACTTCCAAACAACACTGCGATAACCAATCGGTACAGGGACAAAAGATGGTCTAGAGACACAACTGATAAGCAAGGTACTTCCAAAAACACCCTCTAAGGTTGAATCTTGATAACAGTTATTTGTAAACTTGAGACAATTATCACTATCTGAAAAGGAAAATGTATCAGCAAAAGTCAGGGTTTTCCGTCCCACAGTCCTAGGAAAATTACATTTAATAGTTCAATAACACAGACCTGTTGGGTCAGTCCCTGCCACCCGCAAAGGCAACATTTATCTTGCACCCCCAGCAGAGAACTTCAGAAACTAAACCTTCCCACTGCATAGAAAGAGAAAATACTACTTTCCAAACTGGTTCACACAATAAAAGCATATGATTCCCCTAATTCTCTTTATCCATCTGCTACGAAGCCTTTAGATCAAGCCTTTACACTTGTTCTCCTCCACTTCCCTCATCTTTCCATGTCCTTTCCAAACCAGTTCTCTCACTTTCACTACCTTATATTAAACAAACTCAGTATAAGCAATTCTTTTGAAACGTTTTGTGCAATTATTATTTTTAAACTGTTATGTTATATTGAAGAAAACCGTGTGCTCCTACATTTTACAGTCTACAGAATTAAAATAGTTGCCTGAATGGTAGCTAGTAACCAACTCTTTTCCTGGAGCTGCCTCTCGCTCTCAGTAATAAACCACATGAACACATAGCTTATGTGCTTGGAAGCAGAAAAAAATCAGTTCCATAAACCCAAAAATCGTAACTTTATTGCCAAAACCTAGCATTTTACATATCTTCAAAAGGCTGAGGCTTGTTCCTCAAATCCCAGTTTGGTAGATTATCATTGGAAGAATTTTGGTCCTGTAAGGAGATAAATAACTTTAAGGTCCAGGTATTATGAAATATATGATGATTTATGACAAAGAGCCAATGATTGTGCCAGAAAGTTTGTTCTTAAGATCCATCTGAACCTTAATGACTGCCAAGTACAAATACAAAAGAAAATCAGTGGAATACAGCATGTGTAATAACGGAAAATCAAGGAATCCTCAATCCCCTCCAACTATCTCAGGACATCCTAATAATAGGCTTCACTACGATTTTTGGAGCGGTCAGGCTTTTTTTGTTGCTGTTACAAAACCCAGGAATAATTTCTCAGGATGCAGTGGAAGGGAGAAAAGGCAACTCCGGTAATGGGCCATGAAGACCATGAAGGGACAAGAGCATCCATGAGCAGGCTCCGAGAGCACAGGTACTGTTAGGGTTGTATAAACACTTGTTGGGAGCAAGGAGATGGAGCCAGACTCCTCTCAATGCTGACCAGTAAAAGGACAAAGACAAGATATTTCATTTGAGCACATTTGAAGCTGTTTTGTGCAATTATGGAAGAATGTTCCTGAACTCATCTCGCTCTACTGAAGTGACAATGCATTTTTAAAGTAAGATCACTTTAAAAGGGAAAGGACCCTGTTCATTCTGTGAATCAAGCCCCTCCACGTCAGTGTGATACCAACTGCTCAACAGAAAAAGCATGTCAAGAGCGAGACATTAGCATGAGCTCTACCAAAAGGCCTCAGAGCAGCAGAGTTGGGTAGAGTGAATAAAGAACCATTTCCTTAGTGCCACACACAGTTTGAAACGTTCTGTCAGAATCAGACCATTCTGACACACGTTTGGTATTATTTTAATCATTTCTCATTAACCAGATCAAGCAACTTATGCAGCTACAGCACATCCAAAAATATAAAATATATTTCAATAGAATAATTTATGCTAGAGTCAGGTCTCTAATGTTTTCCTTAAATTAGTAAGTAAAATAAAGGCTTTTCTTCTTTTTAAAGAGAGGATATATTCAGTACCAGTTCTTTAAATTTCTTTGTTTAAATACTGTTATTTCAAGAAATAAATTGCTGAGAGCATAGCTCACATTCCTCTTTTTTTCTATTTTTCAGCAACGGGAAGTGGAAATACACCAAGCACCTCATCAGCACAGCTCTAACTCCGCTCACGGTGTATCTGAGCGCTCCAGCCCTGTTCTGCTCAAACAGCTGCAGCTGAGTAAGCAGCTCATACACGCAGGAGCCAAACACACCAATCGGTGCAGCAGGTGCACAGTTATTGCTATGGAGGGTTGGTTTCCCTTCCTCGTCTCGGTTCTTATCAACTGAATTGTAAACAGAAAAGACTATTTCATGCAATTTTTTCTACCCACACTGTGAGAGCCTATAGCCTGCCTTTCCATCAGAACATGGAAACAAGGTCCATCTCTCTCACGTGTCCCTGACCTGTATTTTAACAACAAGCCCTTGGTCAGGGCTGTCTCGCTCATCTTTGCAGACTATTAGTTCTTTAAGATTTTCCAATGGCAGATGTGGCCACTGGTGTTTTATGTCCTGCTTAAGCAGCTCCAGGTACCTTGAAATGGTCATTCAAACACTAGTTTTCTGCTTTTCTGCTGAGGCACAAATACAGCTCCTATAATGTAAACAGAGCTTATGCTGGAATTATCCAGTTTATTAGCAGCTCTGCTCTTCACTCATTTTCCTGAGCAGGAGGACAGCACACGCTAAAAGGGCAATTTATTTGTCTTTGTTCACTGCAACTTGAATGGATTTGAGAAATTTATAAATGCATATGACTGATGGAGAGACAAAATGAAGAAAAAACTCCTAAACCCATTCCTCAGCTTCATGGCCATAGTAGCTCCTGCCCCTGCCTGTCCCCGAGCTGTGCTATCTCTCAGTCCTACAGGTCCTTTCTTCCATTTTCTACCTTCCAGTAATATCAGCTTTTACAAATCTCTTCTCTCCCTCTCGCTTCCACCTTCTGTCCTCTACTGCCACAAAGATCTAACAGTCCTCCTGCAGCCACCACCAGTCCCAGGATGAAAAGCACAGACATAGAAAAACAAAAATCTCACTTATTTTCCTGCTATAACACATTCTACAATCCCTAGAGGTGTTCGAAAGACGTGTGGATGAGGTGCTGAGGGACACGGTTTAGTGCTTGATAGGAATGGTTGGACCTGATGATCCTGGGGGTCTTTTCCAAACCAGTGATTCTGTTATTCTGTAATTGTATCGTGACTTTAATTTTGCAAATGTATTGACAAAACCCTACGGCAAAGCCTGCTGATACAGAACGCTGAGCGCCAATGTTTCACCCTTGATGCTTCCCAGAGTCTAAGGAGTTAACTAAGTGATTGCTAAAACCAACATCAGTGGATTCTGCACAAGGTACCAGAAGTGCAGTAAGCGTTTCGACTTGTATCTTGGGAGAGTGCTTTCAAAAGCCAGTTACACTGTCAGGGGCAGGGGGCAAGGCAGCAGGCCTAGATCCTCCCATTGTATGCAGTTTCAGTGGCTTTCAAAGCTGTGAGAGGCAGATTGAAACTCCCAAATACACAAATCAAGTATCAAGTACAGTACGTCAGTATCAAGTACACACATACAAATGTGGTTATCCACATTTATGCAGCTTTAGCAATTTTTCAGACTGGATGTGCTTCACAGATTATCAATGAAGTCATTAACACAAAGCGTTGAAGATATTTTAAGAGTGGAAAATTCTTTCCTCTTAGCAGAAGAATTTAATATATGAGCACCTAATATTTCAAGAGAGGAAATAACTAACAGCAAGAAAAACTTGTGAGATAACCTGAAACACTGGGACTGGAACATCCTTCACTCTGCATAAGCCCAAAGTACTGACGTGGATCAATGAAACCAGCTCACAATTCACAGTTTGCACTCTACTGCCCTACGTTCACGTGACAGCAGGTATCCTTCTCTATTATAAACTCCAGAAAAAAATAGGCAAAAAGTATTATACATCACCTTCACGCTCCCAGCCGCCCCCCAACATACCTTGGCTGCCTGTTTGTCCAGCATCATCATAAGAGGTGATTTCTCTCTTAGAAGTACAAAGTCTTGATTGTTTTTAAAGAAAGGGATGGGTTATAGCAATCTCCCAAATGAAACTTGAAAGAGCCCATGCATCTCTCATACCAAGATCTGCATTTCCTGATTACAGCATGGCCACTAGTAAAAAAATCTGCGGGTATTTAGTCATCATTTAAGACATAATATTCTTACTCTTGTATATTTACTAAAGTACATCCAAATTTGCCAATTTTCAAATCTAAACCTTTTGTAGTTCTCCAATAAGAGACATACGGAAAACTGCATGGCAGAAGTGGTTATCAGTCATCTCGTGCCAGAATCACAACACTCTGCAATGCAACAAAAAGAAATCCTGTTACAGGCTATTGGGGAACCTAACTCACACAGCTCCTTCTTCAGAGGTGAATCATTTCTACTATCTTACAGCAACGCACAGAAGAGAAAGTATTGCCACAGTTTGTAATTGCCTAAATTCTATCCTCTGCCTTGTACAAAATTAATCTTTGTCAGTACTGACATCTGCTTTCTACATCCCATTTTGTCACTTTAATAGGGAAGTGAGTGAGCATCACAAATGTACTATAGAAGACACAGAATGGAGTTATTCATAGCAGAGTAAATCCCACACAGAGCAAAAACTGCAGTGGGGTTGGGTCTTTGTAGCAAAGCAAAGCACAGTGTTTGCAGAAACGGAAGAGGACTCATCAACACTGACACAATTATCATAGCTGGAAATTCATTTTGTTTTGTCCAAGCCCGTTATCAAACGCAATCATTGACAAAGCACCTAACTTCCACCTACTGCACACACGATTAAAATGACTGTGAATGCCACAGCCATTAATTAAAGTAAATAGCAGGGTGGAAAAAGAGCTGATCAGAGGCCAGTATTTGCTTCTGAAGTAGCTCCTTCCCTTTCACAGGTACGTAAAATCTTGCACGTTGCTAAATTACCAGCTTATAAAGAGCCAGGGTATTAAACTTCCCCTGACTTTGGACAGACGGACACCACAGCAGCGCATCCAGGAACACAGTCACGAGCACAAGGCACAGACAGGATTAGAGGTCCCACTACAAGAACAGCACAGACAGGACTGGATGTAGCCCTACATGCACTCATCACTGACACCTTCTCCAGCTCATGACTCCAGCAGCAGATTACCAGGGATAAACCAGCTAACAGGGGATTTCAAGAAACTCTCAACAAACATCCCTATGAAGCCCTCAGCTCTCCATGGATTTTGTTGGTAGAGGGATGAACTTCAGCTAGTCCAGATCGGCATCTTTTAGTACATGATGTAGTCATTTTGAGTCACAGCTATGTTAGTTGATCTTAAATCTAAAGAAAACTTAAGACTGTTTCACCAAGCACTGTAAGGAACATAATTCTGGAGGCAAAGTTACCAAGGACAGTGGAGTTTCCATCTGCTTAAGAGAACTTGAGAATTAAAACACACCAACCAACCCAATCACCGCTGCAGATTGAAGATCCACATCCAGTGATCACGGAGTATTAAGGCTTCTAGTTAAGAGTACACGTTGTTCCAAGGGCTGGAATCTGATCGGTTGAAGATGACACATCACACCAAGTCAGACCTGATAAACAGCAACAGGCTGGAGCGCTGGGCAGTGTCCAACGGCATGAGGTTTAACACGGCCAAATGCCACATCCTGCACTTGGGGAACAGCAACCCTATGCAGAACTACAGACTGGGAGATGCCTGGCTGGAAAACTGCCAGGAGGAGAGGGACCTGGGGGTGTTGGTCGACAGCCGACTGAACATGAGCCAGCAGTGGCCCAGGTGGCCAAGAAGGCCAATGGCATCCTGGCTTGGATCAGAAATGGTGTGACCAGCAGGGCCAGGGAGGTTATTCTCCCTCTGGACTCAGCACTGGTGAGGCTGCTCCTTGAGTACTGTGTCCAGTTGTGGGCCCCTCAGCACAAGAAGGATGTTGAGGCTCTGGAGCAAGTCCAGAGAAGAGCGACGAGACTGGTGAAGGGGTTGGAGAACAGGTCCTATGAGGAGCGGTTGAGAGAGCTGGGGGTGTTTAGCCTGCAGAAGAGGAGGCTGAGGGGAGACCTCATTACTCTCTACAACTACCTGAAAGGAGGCTGTAGAGAGGAGGGAGCTGGGCTCTTCTCCTAAGTGACAGGGGACAGGACAAGAGGGAATGGCCTCAAGCTCCGCCAGGGGAGATTTAGGCTGGAGGTTAGGAGGAGGTTTTTCACACAGAGGGTCATTGGGCATTGGAATAGGCTGCCCAGGGAGGTGGTTGATTCCCCTTCCCTGGAGGTGTTTAAGACACGGGTGGATGAGGTCTTGAGGGACTTGGTTTAGTGTTAGATAGGAATGGTTGGACTAGAAGACCCGATGGGTCCCTTCCAACCTGGTTGTTCTGTGATTCTGTGAACTCCCAAAGAAACAGGTAGCATTCCACAGGCAACTGACGGCAGCCAGGTTCTCAGAAAATGTTTTTGCAGCATCAACATCCTTCTTTCATTACTCAGGACAGAGCTTTTTGGAACTCATGCTACCTTGTCACTTTTCTTAAAAGTACAAACACAAACCTCACCAGCAGAAACAGACTGAAATAACTTGTAGGGGAGGGAAAAATCCAAATAATACAGACAGTCACAAAATCATACTTATGCAGAATAAAGGCAAGGAAGAACCCCAACTGAAAACATTTACAGTATTAAAAGGACAAATGCACCATTTTTATTTCCTCTTTTAGTGGGAGCACAAGCAAGGATCTGGATGCAAAATACTGGAAATTATGTGGAATTAAATGCAGTATTTCTTTTTTTTATTAACATGGAGCACTGTTGATTTTGTATCTCTAAATGCAGAAGAGCTTTTTCCTGCCATTTGGTCATTTAAACATTAAAAAGTTTTCAGTGAACCACTAAAACTGTACCAGAGCACTACTAAAAGAAGTAAATGCACTAAAAGAAGTAAAAATGCCCTGAAATATCCACAGAAGATTAAAAGAAGATTAAAAAAAAATAAAATCTGCAACCAAGGATGAACATGTAAAAGAACAAACACGCTGTCTTGTGTCAGTGGTGCACCTGACCTTGATTTGGTGTCACAGGGTAACAAAAGCCAATCTTAACACACATCTTGTTGGATGACAGCAATGTTACTGTCTTACTGGAAGCCAAGTATTCCAGCTTTGCACTCCCTACCTGCTTGTCTTGTTCCAACACCCAGGTTACCACTGAATTCTGCAGAATGACACAACCCAGAGACACCAGAGGGAGAAGATGTCACTACCTGAAGCCTACACCTCCCACACATGCTTCTGTGCATGTTCAGTCATTGCACATAGCTAGCAAAGTAAAACTTATTAGAAAGGATTTATTACAGTAGTAATGTCTTCTGCTCCAAAGAACACACACCGGTTTTACCATCACCAACCTGTTACAGAAGTCTTAATTTTTAAGTGATAATATTATTTCAAGTCTTACTCTTGTTGATGGTTTGGGAAATCATATCAGTTTTTTCCTGAACATATTGAATCCTCGAAGGGAAACAGCTAGACACAGAACGGTAGCGTCACAGAATAGCTTGGGTTGGAAGGGACCTCAAAGCCCATCCAGTGCCACCCCTGCCATGGGCAGGGACACCTCCCATGGGATCAGGGGCTCTAAGGCCTATCCAACCTGGCCTGGAACCCCTCCAGGGATGGGGCAGCCACAGCTTCCCTGGGCAACCTGGACCAGGGCCTCATCACCCTCATGGTGAAGAAATTCCTCCTTGTGTCTAGTCTAAATGCAGTGCTTATATTCTAGAAAAAAAGTTTTAAGATTTCACTTTCATTGTTGGGATATTCTGTTCTATTGACTTCTTCATTTTCCCCCTCAAGTAAACATCCAGGAGAACAAAGTAAAATCATGGAGACAAAAATGAAAATAGATTTTAGAAAGTGAGTAAACTACCTCCTATGAGTTTACAAAAGAGAGAATTTTTAGTTCTGTTACTTCTATCTCTATTAGATATTAGTATCATTATTAAAACCAAAATGTGCTAAAGGAATGATCAAATAACACTGCTATCCTGAACCAAACTGCAGCTAAAACATTACAGGCACCTTAAGTCTTTTTTTAATCACAATTCTCTGTCATTTTGAGGCAGACAAGAAGATATGTTTGCAAACAATATTTACAGTAGAAACATGAATTTTCTGTTTGAAGGCAGAAGAAGAAAGATGTTGGCCCTGTCTTCTCCTTTGTTGCTCAACCTATGACCAGTGTTTGAAAAGTGTCTTTTGAACTACAGCACCCACAGCATCAGTCACCTCTCATTTTTCCCTTTGATGGAATTTGGAGCTGCCTAGCTGATCAAGAACAAAGCATTTCCCTGTACCTCTGTTCTCCTCAGGAAAAAGACAGTCAGACTTCTCGGCATTCACTTGGCTATCCTGGATAAAATGAGTCTGTGAGCAATCCAAGCAGTCAGCAGCTCCATACTCCATGTAAACAGCTTGAGCAAACAACTGCAGCTTGTTCTACCAAGCACAGAGGAACTCAGATTTTGTAACCTATTTTAAATTCTTTCACAAACTCCAATTTCAAAAGCAAAAGTTAAATTCCAGACTATGAACACAAAGACTCTTCCCGATACACTTAAAATTCGACTCTAAATCCCCTGATTCAAAAGAATCACGGCCAGCAGGGCGAGGGGGTGATTCTGTCCCTCTGTTCCTCTCTTGGGAGACCTCATCAGGAGAACAGCAACCAGTTCTGGAATCCTTAACGTAACAAGGAGATGGAGTTGTTGGAACAGGTTCAGAGGAGGCTAGAAGGTTGATCAGAGGGCTGGAGCACCTCCCATACGAGGACAGGCTGAGGGAGTTGGGGTTGTTCAGCCTGGAGAAGAGAAGGCTCCAAGGAGACATTCTAGTGACCTTCCAGTACCTGAAGGGGCTACAGGAAAGCTGGGGAGGGACTGCTTATAAAAGCTTGTGGTGACAGGATGAGGGGGAATGGGTATAAATTGGAGGGGCAGAGTTAGACTAGACAAAAGGAAGAATTTCTTTGCCATGAGTGAGTGGTGAGGGACTCCCCCAGGTTGCCCAGGGAAGCTGTGGCTGCCCCATCCCTGGAGGGGTTCCAGGCCAGGCTGGATGGGGCTTGGAGCCCCTGATCCCGTGGGAGGTGTCCCTGCCCAGGGCAGCAGGTGGGACTGTAAAGCCTTTTCCAACCCAAACTATTCTATGATTCTATGATATACCAGCTATTTCTTTCAAATTTGTCTCGAACCACAGGCTACTAAAACATATTTACCGGTAATAAGGCATTTATTTGCTCAAGCAGAACATCCTTGACAGTTCATAATGTGAATAATCCTTTTGCATTTACTGGGGGTTGAGATCAGAATTGCCAGGGATAGAAACAAACGCAAGCTTCTGCAGCAATCCAGAGGCACACATTAGAGTGTACTGCTCTGCTAACAGAATATATTGCACAACATGCTTCTCTCTCAAACACAGAATAAACTCAATATTTCTCATCTCTCATTTTCTGTTTGTTGCCTGAAATACTGTTCTCCCACAGTTTTTAGAGAAAATACACATTATTTCATGACAATTTTTTCAAGTACAAAATTACCTGTAAAGAAAACATTTCTCTGAATAATGAAATAATCACCTGACCTTTGCAATTTGGTCATCAAAATTAATTGTCATTTGCTTGAGGTGAATTCTAGATAACCTGTCTGTCCTAACAGCTTCATTAGCAACTCCTCAGCTGGCCTCTCTCTGTGCTTCACTCCCCACGGACGAGAGCCTCCACAAGGTCTCTGTTGCAAAGCCAATGACCTATCTGGATAAATAAATTTATGTAACTAATTTAAAAACAAAACAAAATTAAAATACAAACACACAGAACTCATGTTTTTAATTTATACATAACATCATTAGCAAGAATTCCATCCAGTTTGTGAGCTTTATTTCTTAATTCATTGCAAAAAAAAATAGTTTTAACTTAAGTGTACCCTTCCCCAAAGTTCTATCCAACTTCTAACGCAAAAAAATATGACCTAGCTCCAAGTATAGATACTTTTCCTCTAACGCATTAGAACACACATGGTAAACAGAGGCAAAACCAAATATTACATCCAATTAAATGCAGCGTTAGCAGTAACAGACAAGTCGTTTCAGAAACAATCACATACGTTTAATCACAAGTTTCCTGTGAGTGTTCTGACATTATTAAAAACATTAGCAATCAAATGCTGATGTCAATTAGGAGAACACACAGTTACAAAGGCAAGGACAGCCCTTTGGCACTGTGAGCAAATTTTGCTGTCAGGAACTGTCTTCTGAAAAAATAACTAGCGTAATTTTTAATTGGCTAGTGCAAAACTCACCACTCCAGTACAGCCAGAGAAACACAAGCAGGTAAGAGAACCACAGGTCTCTATTTTTACTTTCTTGTATTATAAAGTAACAGGTCGTTATGGTCCCTGGCGACTGTGAGGGTTTGCTACTTGTCACAGGTGTGTCGCCAGAACCACTGAGCAAACAGCTGGTGAAGCTGCAATGCCAGCCCCTTAGGTCACACGCAGCACAGCAGGACAGCAACGAGCAACTAAACCTTTAGGATGACTTCTCTACCATTATAGAATCTCTCTTCAGATTCAATGTTTCATTTCATCAACAAAGCAAACTAAGTTACATAAGATGGTTTTAAGCCCAATAGCAGATCAGCCTCTCTTTTTATTATCCAACCATTTCTTCCACACATTTCGAGCCTTTGTGACATCTACCGTAGCATTTGAAGCATACATGTAGTGCCTATATAAGGAAAAATACCAGATGAAAGGAAATATTCAAACAAACATGTCATTAAGCAGGAAACTTTCATAAATTCGAACATGGATGCAATTTTGTCTCCTTGATTTCTTTGCCAATCTATTCTAGAATGACATTTCTATTTACCACACGAAACTGTTGTCTGATTTTTAGACATAAAATCAAAGTTACTTATTCTTATAACACTGCCCTTTGCACAACAATCTCCTCTACACACCTTCACTCATTCTAACAGTGTAGGCAACGATTTAGAACTAATGATGTCAGGAAAAGCATACAAGCGAAGATTTGATCCGGACTCCTAAACAACCTGCCTGGAAGGCTGGGGAAGAGTCGTGCATGTGTTATATAGGTCAATGCATGAAACCCACGTGCTTTAGGTAACCTTTACATTGGCTTTTATAGAGCCCAAGGGGAATATGAGTTATTGAGACAACAACATAATCAAGATGGGAGCTGTACAAACCGACTGAAGACATGGACTGCAGAGTCTGAAGCAACATTTTTCTACACTACCCAGCTTACAAATTGGGGGGGAAGTTCTATTAAATCAAGTTATCAGTATTTTTAGTGCTTCTAAACAAGGCTTAGTTATTTCACTAACCTAACACTGATCAACTACTCCATTCCTGGATGGGGCTTGGAGCAGCCTGATCCAGTGGGAAGTGTCCCACGGGGTTGGGACTGCACGGGTTTTGAGGCCCCTTCCAACCCAAACCATCCCACGGTTCTATGATTGCCATGAATGTTGTTTCTAAAGGGTCTAAAAAAAAAAATCTTTGTATGTACTGTAAATCCATCTGAACCCTAACGTTGTTGGAGGATTTTATTTTCACAATAAAATTTGACATGTATTTTGCAAACCAGTTGGTTGGGAAGTTGCTACCAGAAGAAATAATTGGGCATGAAAACTCAGTTTTTAGCTTGTATTCATGTAGTAGTGGTTCTCTAGAAGAGACGTTAAATAAACTACTGAGAAAAGGAACATATTTTCCTCTCGCCCCAACAGCTTCTCTATATTGAACTTCTTGCAAATGAACTATGAGCTGCCTCAGAAAAAAACATTTCAGTCTCTTCATGGCACAGCCTGCACTGCTCAGCTGTGATTTCCTATATACACACAAATAAACAGTCTCCCTTTGGTCTATCTAACATTCTTTAAAGAATAAAAACAAAACAAACACACAGCCATAACTATAATGTACCTTCAGAAAAAATCCACCTCTGTTTTGGCTACTTGATGTCTGCTATTCTTTAACGGAGGCGCGATGGACCTGTGTCTAAGTGCCCATCTGCCACCAGGGAAACTAGAAACGACTGAGGGGAACACGCCGCTTGAGCAGAAGGCAGCTGACAGGCTGAAAACCAAACCAGGAGTCATTTTTCACTGAGCAGCTCTTTGACAGAACAACGAGGTTCTTCCTCATAGTATGAGCTAATAAAAAAGATTTTCCCATTTCCCCTGTGTGGGAGCTCCCTGAACAGAGAAAGCTGAAACTTTTAAATCTAAACTGCTTATTCTATTTTTTTATAGATCCTAGTTCCAGTCTCTCATGATTTAGTTTTATTTCTAACACCAGCCTTACACAAGAGACACTCTATTCATGGAAGTTCCCTGCATGTTCATAACAACTAAGATCTTCTGTTGAAGGCTGCCAAATCTAAAATTAAGTAATTCATTTTTTTCAGATGAGACTGAAATCCCTCAGATTGAATGACAGAAGTTACAGAAGTAAGCAACAGTACTTCTAATTATGTGTAAACTGTTTCTTGATTTTGCCTTACAATTGCTGTTATGTCTACACACAAGCATATTCTAATTCCAGTGTCTATATCAGTCTTCTTGAAAAGACAAAAACGTGCTCTTTGAAATAAAAATTTTCAAAATAAAATTCCACCTTTGCTGCAGTTTAGAAGAGGCCAATAGTAATATTTTTTTTCCTTTTGATCAGTGGCTATCTTCATTATCCTTTTTGACCCACACATAAATAAGAACTCTCCTATTGTTCCACCTCTTCACCTATTTAACCATAGTCTGCATCTTCCAGAGGATCACCAGAGGAACAAGAGATGCCCAAAAAAGCCACAGTTCCTGTGAGAGGGACAAAACGCTTGCTAAATAAATAAACAATCCAACAGCTACTCTTAACTAAGCAGTAATAGTGAAGGGTGAAGCTGCCCCTTACGCTACAGGAAACTTAACTGAGCTGATGACGCTATCTGATGAAGATATTGTCAAAATGCTGTGCCAAAAATTGAGTCTGTCAATTCTCACTCTTCCAACTCTCCAAAAGTTAGATGAAGGTTACAATGAGCAACACTGCACCAAGAGAGAGGGATTTTCCACAAAACAGGAAGAAAGTTACTTTAAATCTTATATCTGAGCCATTCAAAAAGTTAATGAACATAAACTATAAGCTCATTACTATTTTCTGATTAATGAAATCAGAAATATACTAATAATCATAATGAATTTAACAAAATAGAATACAAACACAAGACAGGCCCAACAGAAATTTATCAGGAGTCGAGAAAGAAGTAAAACACAAGTCACAGAGCCCTGAGTGCTGAACAAGAGGATCGTCCTCAATGCAGCCAGGTTGCATCAACAACAGGGAATGACTGAAGAATTTGCATGGACTCTACAGCCAGGATGTCGCACCCTTTTGCTGCATAAAGCCATACCTTTTTCAAAAATCCCTCTAGATGTTGTGCTTATTGACACTTCAGAGAGGAAAACTGAAGTACCACCCTTACCTGTAGCTGTTAACAACCTGCAACACGCAGCCTGCCATGCTGGCGGTTCAGCTGTAGCCAGGAACTCCACAATTTCACAAGCTGCCACGTCCACTCAGCTACCACCAGCAGAAAACAGCTTCCATAAATGAGTTAAAACTCTGCAGAAGGCACAGCTGAAAACATTTCCACTGTATCCTGTTCTACTGCCACATTTCTGCTCTCAATTAAATAATTCACAACATCATTTCATGTATTACCCAGTAGTACGCTGGCCACGTAGAACCCAATAGCATTGGCTTTGGCAGCCCCTCCTGGCTCACTGCCTCTTGCGGATGAAGAGTGAAATGATTGAGCAGAGCTGCTGCCGGCACAACCACCGCTCAGGAGCCACTGTGGCACTGCCGAAGGACAAAGCCAGGGGAGCTGTGGAGAATGTGAGACCTAGCAGTGTCACGTACAGTGCTGGCCGATTGTGCTCGTGCATCGTGGAAAGTAATGAGGAAGGGAATAGGATATAAAATTGTCAAAATGTACAAGCATGTAATTGTGTTGTATTACAGTACATCATTTATGTATAGTAAAATATATGTTTGATAGAATAACTGAAAACTCACCTCCTGAGAGACAGCACATTGTATTACTGGTAACTGTGATAGTACAAAGGAGTCACACCGTACACAGCTCATAGAATCATGGAATAGTTTGAGTTGGAGGAGACCTCAAAGCCCAGCCAGTCCCACCCCTGCCATGGGCAGGGACACCTCCCACGGGATCAGGGGCTCCAAGCCCCATCCAGCCTGGCCTTGAACCCCTCCAGGGATGGGGCAGCCACCCCTGCTCTGGGAAACCTGGGCCAGGCCTCACCACCCTCATGGTGAAGAAATTCCTCCTTGTATCTAGTCTAAATCTGCCCCTCTCCAGTTTATCCCCATTGCCTCTAGATAATCCATAAGGTGAACCATCTAACAGTGGCTGAAGTCTTGGTGCCAAGGTGTGGAATAACCCTCCTAATAGGTAAGCTATAAAAAACCTTGCATTTACCTCTAACAAACACAGGATGCAATTTCAAAAGAAATGGTTCAGTTGGGGTTGAAGACTTCTTGAGAGGAACATAAGACAAAATAAATAAAAACATTCAACAACTTGTCTTCATTACTCACAGGATTTAAAGCAACTTCCACTGCTAAATAAGACCTTCGCTATTTTATGGATAAGTACTTGCTCCAAGAGATTTGGAGAATGCTCCCGAGGTTGCTACCTGGTACTTATAAATATTATAGAATTCACCCAAAAGGCTTAATTCACAAAATAATCATTTTATAACCATTAAAAAAAATTTAAAACTGTATGATCTTTAAGGTCCCTTCTAATCTAAACCATTCTATGAAATGCCCAATGGACATTTCCTGTAAACCCCATAAAGCCCCTCAGATTAATACCACCTTCGAAATCAAGATTTTAGCTGCATGTTCAACTGGTAGAAATCATTGTCTAGAACTCCAACACCACTAACGTATTTTCAAACCACTACAATTATCCTCACAATTTACATGTTCAATGAGGAAAAAAGTTTCCCAGTACTATGAAAACGCATCCAGTGAGTGTAGTGAGAAGGGGAGTTTTTATAGAAGTATAAATTGAGCAGGTATTAGATGATTTGTAAATCAAAAAAGGTGGTTTTGGTTTAAGCTGCTAGGCAGGGATACGGCTTCCAAGAGGACCACTAGGAAAATCTGATCAACAGCTACTGACATACCACACGGAGACAAAACAGAAAACTGGGACTTAGCCTGTACATTATTTTTGCAGAGTCTGGATTGAATTGGGCTAAAATATTTGGTCAGTGGCATTTGACTTCCTTGTGGTTAACTCTATCTGATAAAATGCTAATAGTGATCAGAAAAGCTCCAAGATTTGCAAGCTTCGACTCACAAGGGGAAATTGTAATACGTGTGCCATGTCAACAGATCCCCTGGAGACTGGGAACGGATGAGAATGAGCACAAACACATCCTCACTGACCACCAAACAGTGCAGCACACCAATTCATTCCATTTTTGTCAGTCTATCTATACACAGATTGGTATTGACCCAGGAAATTATCAACACTTGTAAAAATCTATGAAACAAAAAGGAAAATAAGGGTCTACCTGCAATCACTGTATTTATTACACATCTGAAGTTGTAGTGTTTCTAAGTACCTGTCCATATATGATGTAGTTCTAAACTTGAAAAAGCAAACTAAGATTTGATTCAACAAAAACTAACATCTGCCATCCCATTTAAAACCAGTAACAGACATTTCTCCTCTTCCTTCCACTTGGGATAACACAGCAGTGAAAGGTCAGACAGTGTTTAACACCTACTATGTCCTCCCTAAAATGCAAATAATCCTGATCTTCCTCAGTTCTCCACTTCTCACCTCCTGAAGATTCCATCTCCTTTGGCTTGTTAAAGAGCATTTTCAGTAAACTATCTGAAAGCTTTTATGATATCATATGGTATTTTAGCATCAAAAAAAAAGAGTTGAATTTTTGTTATTCTGTTAATGAGTTATTTTTATTTGAAAAATACTTGGCCCTGGAGATATGATAAACACCTGGTATTTACAGATGACAGAGACATCCCAGTGCTCACATTAATGATTCAGCTGTTTTATTTATACATTTTTTTTTCCTCCCTCCTGGCTAAACCTGCTTTACTCTACAAAGGGTTCTCTTCAAAACAATCAGCTCCCATCTCTTGCAGATACAGAGAAAAAAAATCTATTCCCATCTTCCCGATGTTAAAAAGGAACGAGTGATGTGCCGTAGGGAGGCAGAGAACAGGCGTGGGCGTCGAGGTCCACAGACACTGATGAAGGGAAAGCTCCAGAGCGGCTGCCACACAACCACCCACACACCCTTATCAGAAAAGAGCAGCAGCTGAGTCACGGTGCTGACGTCCCCAAGGAGAGGGACTGTCTCTAAGCTGAGATACATTTCTGTGATGATTAATTTTCCATTTTCAGAGGATTGAATTTCCAGCATTTTGATGTATAATTTAGGAATTTATAAAAACACACATCCTCACGCATCAATGCTTTCCCCTCCCTTCCCCCTAATACCTATCCCTAAAGCTTTTCCTGAAATACAAGGATGAAATAAAACAAATCTTGTTAAAAAATGGTGCAAACTTCCCGGTCCATTCATTTCATACAGTATATTTATTCAAAATATAAAGGATTTGCCTTGTACTCAAGTTGGGTTTTGATACAGTACATATAATCACTTCTTTGACTGTACAAATGAGAACTAATTAATGTTATATTAATCACAAAATCTTTACCAATCCTAGAAATTCGGAAGACTGATCCAAACTCTCGAATACTCATGATTTAACTGCCTGCAATAGAAACTTCCACTTGAGAAGTGTAGTAAACTGTTCCAACCATCTGCTACAAGGGAGACAGTTCAGTCCCTGCTGCCCGTCAGCTGCCAGGGGGTCAGTGCTCCTGTCCTGCAGGTTTTACAAATGACAAATGACAGAAAAAACCTGAAAAGTCTAGTTCCAAACTGCAGGAGCTAAATTGGCAACGCCAAAAAAAAAAGTGCAAAAGTATTCTTCCAAAGTGAAATAAATAAACTATACTCTCTGCCACCCAAAAACCTTCAGTATTTCGAGATGGTTAACATACAGAACGCAAGGCTGACACCTAATTGAAATTACACAGCTGAAAATTCTACGTTAGTATTTATGTATTTAATTCTAAGTTTGTGAGGCTCCTGTGGAGATAAATATGTTTTACTGCTTGTTGTTCGAAAAGCAGCAAAGAAATAATTGTAAATAATAATTCAGTGCAGAAACTGTTATTTCTGTTTACTTTAAATTCCAAAGCTTTGTACAATATCATTAAAATCCACCAACACATAATCTACCAAAAGAAAAAAAATACTACTACAAGTCAAGTTTAGGGCATAGAGGAAGATAAAGAACTATTTTAAAATACCATTTTTTTAACTTTTACTATGTTACTAATGGAATGCAAAATATGCCACACCTCGACATTGCAATAAACCAAGTGCAATTCAAATTGTTTTAATTGCTTTAAAGTAAAAATTCTTCCTTTTCCTGCATTTCCCAGTGTTATCCTGGTTTATAACAGCTTAGTTAAAAAAAATAAACAAACTGCTACTCCTGAGTGAGATTGCTAGTCCTGCTTCCTCCAAAAGCAGCTACCACAGCAGCTCTGTGGTCCATGAGCACAAACAGATACGTAGAGAACACTGAAGCAGAAAGAAAACGCCATAAGAGCCCAGGGAGGCAAATACATACACACTGCCTTTAGTAGCTTGGACAGGCAACAACTGAGCAGGATTCAGCATAGGTTTGGAACACCTGCCCTGTGCCGCTGCTGATTCCCATCCCTGGGAATTCCCTCTGGCTGCTCAGACAGCACATGTACAGTTCTCTGAACTGCATCATTCCTTCAGGATGCACATCTTCGGGAAATGTGGCTCAATTACGCAGGTAGATCTGACTAGGATTTATGTTCAATGTTTCATTTGATGGAATTTCTCACTCGCAGAATTCTTTAATGCTATATTTAAATCTCGGGGAGCTCCCTGCACCATCCAGGAGGAGAGGGACCTGTGGGTGTTGGTCGACAGCCGACTGAACATGAGCCAGCAGTGGCCCAGGTGGCCAAGAAGGTCAATGGCATCCTGGCTTGGATCAGAAATGGTGTGACCAGCTGGGCCAGGGAGGCGATTCTCCCTCTGGACTCAGCACTGGTGAGGCCGCTCATTGAATATTGTGTCCAGTTCTGGGCCCCTCAGCACAAGAAGGATGTTGAGGCTCTGGAGCAAGTCCAGAGAAGAGCGACAAGGCTGGTGAAGGGGCTGGAGAACACGTCCTATGAGGAGTGGCTGAGAGAGCTGGGGGTGTTTAGCCCAGAGAAGAGGAGGCTGAGAGGAGACCTCATTACTCTCTACAACTACCTGAAAGGAGGTTGTAGAGAGGAGGGAGCTGGGCTCTTCTCCCAAGCGACAGGGGACAGGACAAGAGGGAATGGCCTCAAGCTCCGCCAGGGGAGATTTAGGCTGGAGGTTAGGAGGAGGTTTTTCACACAGAGGGTGATTGGGCATTGGAATAGGCTGCCCAGGGAGGTGGTTGATTCCCCTTCCCTGGAGGTGTTTAAGGGACGGGTGGATGATGTCTTGAGGGACTTGGTTTAGTGTTAGATAGGAATGGTTGGACTGGAAGATCCGATGGGTCCCTTCCAACCTGGTTGATCCCTAAGAGCATTCCCTAAACGTAAGGGGGGATTTCTTCACTATGGGAGTGGGGAGGCCCTGGGACAGGTTGCCCAGGGAAGCTGTGGCTGCCCCATCCCTGGAGGTGTTCAAGACCAGGTTGGATGGGGCTGTGAGCCCCTGATCCCATGGGAGGTGTCCCTGCCCATCACAGGGGTCAGAACTGGACGATCTTTAAGGTCCCTTCTGACCCAAACCATTCTATAATACGTGACCAAGGGCCATAATTACCATCAGTCTCAACCCTGCTCACCAGAGCAGAACTGAAGCCTTAATGCTGCCCAACTCACAATTTCATCCTGCTCCCAAATTATTTTCCAATTTCCTAACATTGTGCCCTACAAGTCAAGCAAAACCCCATGAGAAATAACCAATTCAGAAGAACCCTGCCATTTCTCCAAGGGTCAATAAGCCGTTCGGTACATTCTCCAGTCTGTCACCAGGTCTTGCTCCTCTAAGAATTCTTGGTGTTCATTGCAAACTACAATAAGCTGCTTATGAGCGTTATTACATCTTGCATATAATTATGTCGTTAACCAGGAGTCAGATGGAGATTCTGAGATTAATAATGTACATTCCTCCTACACAAGTGTCCTGCAACACGCTTTAAAAATCTAGTATTTGCTCTATATGCCTCCATAAAAGCTGAGCTGCTGAAATGCTAAAAGCAGGCAAAACAAAAGGGCGTGAAAAACTGCAAGAAGCTGATGGGAATTTCAAAAATTCCTATGAAAACTTGGTTTCAATCACAGAACAGTTTGGGTCAGAAAGGACGTTAAAGTCCATCCAGCTCCAGCCACCCCGGCATGGGCAGGGACAGCCTCCACTACTTGTGAGTCACTACAGAACAGTTTCAAATGTTAATTTACATCAATTAATTTCTGTATTCAATTACAGGGAACAAACTATGACAGGTACTACCAAAGTCTGCTTCACTACCAAAACAAGGTTCTCATAGTAGACGGTTTTAAAGAGGGAATAGCTATTGAGACAAAGGGGAACGCAAATGTGTGTTAAAAAGGGATTCTTGCACATAAATATTCTAATGGAGCAGAAGCGCTAGTACCTTTAATTTTCTTTGACAAATTTTGTTAAAGCGGGAAAGCTAATTTCACACAGAGCAAAAGCACAAGGAGAGAGTTTGGAATTACATCATAAATGCAAGTGATACGACAGTTAAAATATGTGGCTAAAAGGTTCTATTCAGGTAGCAAATGTATTTCAACAAATCCATGATGCATTGAATGTGTCAGTAACCAATGATGAGAAATTTTGGCTTCATTATTACAGCTTGACAAAGGACAATTGGCCTCGTTCATGAAGCATATTAACTACGTGCCCTTTACAACAAGCTGAGTACTTCCAGTCATTAAGAGCTGAATGACACAACGAAAAAACCACTGGAAGAGGGGCAGCGACCAGGAGGGGAAGCACACACAAATCTCAAGAAACCCGTATTAGAGAAAACTTTACTCTGCTATAAACACACGTATCAAAATATCAATAGCTAAATAACAAGCAAATTGCAAGTCTCAATAATTTGATGTAAATAGTTTTTCCAAACATGCTTTCTGCAAGAGATGGACATTTCCACAAGGTCAAAAAGGCTCAGGTCAAACATACATTTACTCCACCAAGAGGACAGGTGGGGTTTTATATAAAAATAAAAACACACCTGCATTAGCCACATGGATACTTAATTGAGACATCAGAAAAGTGCTTCTGAGAACATGTGTCTGAATAATGGCAAATATGATTTGTTGGCAGTTGTTTTAAACACACATTGATCTTCATTTTGTCATGAATTACTGTAAAAGCCTGCACTAAATTTTCCATCAACTTCCAACTTTTCTATACAAGGACTCTAGAAAAAAAGAGGAAGGTGAGCAGAAAGGATTTCTTAACTGAAAATTCCCAATGGACGATGGCGATTTTCACATGCTCATGTGTCTTGTCTTGAAAGGTAGCAGACACAACAGCGATTGCTAATGATTTGTGTCCTAACAATCCCCAGAGAGGGAGCTCTCCCCGGCCACAGGGCTGTGCAGAACCTGCAAAAACAGCCCATGGCCTCCTGCAGGGTTTCTCTAACCAATATTTGTATTTGCTTGAAAGAGCTTCAGGATTCCTGTGGGAATCCACAACAAATGAAGGAGATGGAGCTGCTGGAACGGGTCCAGAGGAGACTACAACAATGATCTGAAGGTTGGAGCACCTCCTGTATGAGAACAGGCTGAGAGAGTTGGAGTTGTTCAGCCTGGAGAAGAGAAGGCTCCGGGGAGAATATCTAGGGACCTTCCAGTACCTGAAGGGGCTAAAGGAAAGCTGGGGAAGGAGTGTTTATAAAGGTTTGGAGTGACAGGGCAAGGGACAACGGGTATAAACTGGAGAGGGGCAGATTTAGACCAAACACAAGGAGGAATTCCTTCACCATTGCAGTAGTGAGGCCCTGGCCCAGGTTTCCCAGAGCAGGGGTGGCTGCCCCATTCCTGGAGGGGTTCAAGGCCAGGCTGGATGGGGCTTGGAGCCCCTGATCCAGTGGGAGGTGTCCCTGCCCATCACAGGAGGTGGGAACTGGATGGGCTTTGAGGTGCCTTCCAACCCAAACTATTTTGTCATTCTATCATTTTCCTGCAGTCTTTACCAGTAGCTCATCATTTTTCCTACTTGAAATAAAAAGATGATAAATTAAAGTCAGGAATGAACTTACCAGAAAAATCAACCAACCCCTAAGAAGTGGTCTGGAACAGCTCTTTTTAAAAGCAGCAACTGCTAAAAATTTCATGATGAGGCACACCAGCTGTTTCTCCAAAACATCACCACATGCAGGCACTTAACCACTCATGTGGAAAAACTAAAGGGTAAACAAACACAGGTACCCTGGCAGCACATCTCAAATTGCTGTTTCATCTCTCATTGTTCCTTGCAAACCTCCACAGTCATTTCAATCTAAAACATTCCATTTTGGTTTAAACAAAAGGGTCAGATAGGAAAAGACGATGACATATAAATGCACAGCTATTTGGATATTTCCTCTTCACCCTTTCTAACGTCTGATTCAAACAGAGGCAATTCCGACATGTTCTTATTATGAAAGAATTTCAACTTTTACATACTTCTAAACGTTTACAGGGTTGGTTTTTTTAACACAGTTAAGCTCACTGACTGCACCCTGACCTCAAAATGTATTTGGCAGTATTAGTGGAGACAGCTGACAAAGAGAATCGCAAAAGGCAGTAACTGCATCACCACCTCAGTTTAATTTGAGTTAGAACAGAAAAAAGCTCTTCTATTTGGACAGCATAACAGCTCCCATGTAGGTGAGTCCTGTGTATTGACACCCTAAAAGAATTATTTTTTTTAGAAGTCTATAAAAGATGATTGCATATTTATGACTTTAACTAGCGAAGCTGTTTCTAATCAATTTATTTCCTGTTTGCATACTTAAACAACTGCTTCCAGCCTTGCAGTCACAGATCTTTACCCTGAGTTTTCAGGCTACGTTTCAGACAAACAGAAGAATTTGTCCTCATTACACAGTACAGTTTAATGCCTTGAACAGCTCCTGGAGGAAAACACCCTTGGTTCACAGCAGAGACACAAGCTTCAGTGCAGATCTTTACACACATGCATACTCAGCCCTATCTTCGGATGCACAAAATTAAATTCATTTTGTATGCTAACCAGATTATCAGTTACAATACACTAAAACACAGACGAAGCAGAGATGTTGGCTTTGATCAACCATGCATTATAACAAGCTGCTTTTGCTGATTAATGTCCTTTACTTTGATTTATATATTACACATAATCCTATTATCTGCACAGAAAGTGGAAAAGTCCCCAAACTGAAAATATTCCCCTCTTCAAGCATCTAGATCTGAAGAATTCCTAAATGACCTATCTAGAAACTATTCTAAAATAGAGACTAATTTAAGAAATACAGAAGTATCTTTCTATTCTTGTAACCCTTCATCGCAATAGAGACTTTAGAAGAATCTGACTGGGAAATCAAAAAATTCTGCCATGCACATATTACAGAGCACGATAAGCATACCAGCTTCTTCAAAATTCTCTTTTGCTTACTCAAATTCTCTTTTTTGCTTCTATTAGTTGTTTTAGATGGCTTTATCGCTTATTCTAAAACAACCATTTCTGGTACTAGGATGGTCACAACATCTAACTCACTCCCTGTCCAATCTGTAGACTTAAAATGATGACTGCATCTTCTGAGTGACCCGGCATGAAAATCTGATGTTTGCGTGTCCTGATAATAAGACAAAATCACAGAATCTTTACTAGTCTTGATTCTTCTCTTTTCTGTGCAACTTCAGTACTTGTAAAAATGCTGTTACAAACCTGCAAGAAGAGTAATCCAGTGCAGAGGTCCTGTACATCACTGAATGCAGCTGAGCAACTGGTCCTCAATTAGACTGACGGCAAACAAGGGGACAGCGACACTTGCCAAGTGCTTCTGCACTTCTCACAATCCTCACACATGAACAGACATAAATACACTTAATATTAGATAAAGACTAATGTTGTCACTAAAATGGATATTGATGAATAACAGGATGTTACAAGGATGTTATAAGAACATCTTGGCTATTCTGAGCCAAAATCCTAGCACTGGCAAATACATAAAGGTTAAAATTCTTTGAATTCTATAAATTCTTCGCCAAACAACTGAAAAAAAAGGCCAATAAAAGCAGTTTTAAAAAAACACTTAACCTTTATGAACACTGCTGCCTTAGGTAGGAGCTCCAGGTACAAACAACCCTGATAAATTATTTGAAGAGTTATAACTCTCTCTTTCAGAATTACTGCTTGCTACTCAAAAATAAATGTTTTCTCAATATCAATTAAGTCTGCTTCCTTCCAAACACTGATTTGAAAATTCATGAGCTGGAAGCAAGCAATTAAATGCAGTAACATACTTTAAAACTTACACTTAGCAATTTTACACACAAAGTCTTCATCCCAACTTGACTGACAGCACTTGCCATGTGTTTTTGCAAAGGCTGAAAACAACACTGGAATATTGTTCCACAGAAAGCATTGTTCTAAGTCACCTGCATAAGAAATGATTAACAAATACCCAGAAAAATCCCACACTCTCCCAACAACAAGCTACCTCAAGCACATCAAACCAGAAAATGCAGATTTAATTACATTATTACAATGTAAAATCACACACAGACGAGATTTCAGAATAATCTGGTACCTGGTATGTTTATTCTACACTGAAAGCTTTCCAGAGCACTGTTGTTGAACTATAAGGATGTTATCACCAAGGGGTTTGGACAACTCGCCTGCACAAGCCGTCACATGGTAACATCTCATTTTACTCTGAAGGCTACTCGGGATCCATCACTGCACCACCTAACAGACTCGGATTTAGGTATCTCTAAGATATCTTTATAATGGGTCACGCTATTTAAAAAAATAATATTTAAAAAAACAACCAAACAAAAAAAAATAGGAAAAAAATCAACAAATAAACAACCCCAAAATTTCTCAGCTGCCTAACTTTTTGGAGAGGATTTGCAGCAAACGAAAGGTTAGACAAGCAGTACAAGACTTACTCTGGAAAGGTGCCACAAGATCTTCACCAACCTGAAAAGACCAGATTTGCGGTCTGCTTTAACCCACACATTTCATGCACAAAGACCAATCCAGTAGAAGTTATTTTTATAGAGAGAACGTAAGCCTTAATACACAGTAATTACATGTTATATTAGTGTCTTTCTTAACTCCTCTAAAGCATTACTGCCAAGAAAACTGACCTTACCTTCCTGTATGTTGAACTGTTGTGAGCTTAGCAGACAATTCCTCAGTAAGAAAATTAATTCCACAACATTCCAACTAAAACAATTTAGATTACAATCTCATAGAAAATACCAAATGGCTAAATCCCATGCCTTTTATCATTACAACCCATACAAGAAATTATTGCCTGTGACCTGTATTCAGAGTAGTTGAGTGGCCTTCCAGTGGCACAATGACAGAGCTTCTTTTTATTCCAGTGCAACCCAATCGCACCAGAGCATGAACACACCAACCACAGAAGCACAGTCTACCCAGAAATCATCCACCAGTGAAAAGTCTTATCCACTTGTCTTTATAAAAAAAAAATATATGCACACACATATAAGCACACGGACACACAAACAGACCCCTTTAGCACACTACTACTACTAAACCAATTTTATATTAAATGCAATGCTTCTCTATTTAAGCCTCATGTCAAATACTTAAAATGGTTATGTAATCACATCACCATTCCATGGAATCACTTATTTATCACATTTTATGATAAAACCTTCTTACTGCACTTCCGGAACCCCAAACCTGAGATGACAGCTTGTCTAGCGTTAAATACTTCTTGGTTCTACAAAGAAACCTCTGAAATCTTTAAAGCTTCCTTAATGATGTATCCTGATAAAATGTGCATCTACATAGAAAGCTTTCACAGAAGTGATCTTCAAAACAAAATAAATCACTGAAGCAAAAGAAAAGGCAGTGAAATAGCACTGAATCTTCTTTAGAACCATCCTAGTTTTGTTAAACAAAATGTTACGATTAAGAGACTGTGACTGATCTCATGCTGGAGTTTAATCTACTAAACCTGCAGTGTTTCAGTAGAATTATAATCAGAACAAAACTGAAGTTAAGCACAAAGGTATGTGTACAGATACAACAAGAAGGTCCTGCTGCTACCTTGTTTATAAGCTTGAATTCAGCACCATTTTGTTCTCTTCTGGAATTGACTTGAAATCATAAAACTAATATGAGAGACATTTTCACTTCTGTTTCCCCTTCTCAGGCTATTGTTTTAACCCCCACACTTACACACTCATCCCTGGTTTCTCTCCTGAAGTCATTATGACCACAAAAGGATCTCAGCATCTGCCACAATGACTGACAGAACGTGAGAAGAGTGCAGCTCAGCAGAGTTCAGCCTCTACGAACCAGGTAGCTCAGAAGATGGTCCATAGTCCATAAACAGTATTGTCCTTGCAAGGTCAAAAGGAAGAGAGAAAGGCACCACTTTCTTTTCAGGTACACATGGGAAGAGCATTGAGACTTGCACTCAGCTCTTAAAAACCTACTCAAAGTTACTGAAATGCCGATACTTCTGGCTCCTAACGTTGGGGACACATCCACACATAAATATAACTTGCTTTTTACTACCAGCTGTGCCACAAGCTTTCTTGATGTCTTCTCCACACTCACCTTCTCAAAAAACACCACACCCTCTGCAGGAGCTGCTGCTGCTGCTGCTGCTGAGTTTGTGGAATATAAACAAAGTGCTGCCTTATTCTAATGCCTGTTCAACAGAGACTCATACAGCACACAAAATGGGACAAGTTAGTTCAAAACTGAAATAAAGAAGCCTACAGGTTGCTGTTGCCATAAGGAAAGATGTATCGGCACCCTGTCAGAGTGCCCAGCTTGGAAAAGCAAGGACAACCTGACTCCAGATGACAAACCGCTGCCAGGCTCACGACACCAAGCAGTCCCTGTCCTGCTGCTGCCCACGTGTCCTTTCACTTTCTGAAAGCTCATTACACAGGATTTTGTTACTGTATTTCTTAATGAGTTTTATAGCCTTTCCTCCTCTGAGCAGTGGAAACAACTCCCTGTTACAGTTGTAGTCATTCAAGAAGACACCAAACCTATCACACCTTTAAAGAAAATGGTTTTCTGTTTATTGTGAGATCCCCTATTCAGTCACTGTTTATTTCTGTAAAGGTAAGATTGTAAAAAAAAAAAATGTGGGGTTTGGGTCAGGAAATTTTAGCAACTTTTTTCTTAAAAGTTATATAATTTTTACTCTAGTACTCTAATATGTTTAGAAAAATATATTGCATATGCTATAATTTATAAAGAATTCATTAAATCTGTTTATATTGAATCATTTGAATCATTTTATGTGTGTGCTTTAGAACAGAACTAAGATATCTAGAAGCTTTTCTCTGAGGTTCTGATAATTTTTTAAATTAATTATCTGTCAAAAATGCAAAGAAATGCATTATTAAATATTTGTTAATAACTCCTCCTGGTAGTCAGTTTGCGTGATGTGTTATAAACACCAATATCCAACTGGGCAATAGATCAAATGGTAAAGCAAGCAGGGTCACACGTAGAGCAGTCGCTAGAGAAAGCCAAAAGTTTGCAGCGAGTGGTGGGACCAAACAACCTTTGTAACAACCCCCAGCACCTGACTGGTTGGTGGTGGCACCTGATGGTTTTGTTCTCCTTGTCTGTGTGGTTGGGGGTGAGCACAAACAAGTGGTGATCATTCTTTACTATAGTCACCAAGCCTCCTACAGGTGTTTTAACTTGTTTTAAATGAAAATGGGGGAAGTACGTTTGTGACTCTGCCTCCCCAAGCTGAGACTCAGTCCCATTTCCACAGAGGAGGAAAGAACTTCTATTCTCCTGCCTCTACCTCTCCTATGAGGAGGTGACAGGTACCTACATGAAACAAGCTGAGACCAAGCACACACAGGTTTTCAGAGGTGAAAGTAACTGAGACATCATTCATCCTCCTTGCAAGATGCACTTCAGCAACAACATTGTGACTTCCCTTCAATCGCAGAAACATGGGAAGGACAGAGGTACTTGCAGCATGCAGAAAAAAACCAGAAAGGTTCTTCAAAACCTCAAGTTCCCTGTGCTTCAGCAGTGTCCACAGGACCAATCCATTAATTAAATGAATCCTACCAGCATTTGCAATTTAGAAAGGAGTAGAGAAAGCAGGTGTCCTGCAGCAGCCCTGACAGCAGTGTCACCTGGCCAGCTTGCTGCCTGGTGGCAGCCATGACCCCAGCACAGACACCCCCCGACTGCCCGATACGGCTGGAGCAGAAACCTGCCTCAGACACCACCACGGACCAACCCTCAGAGAGCACGAGTCTGTCTGGGGAAGAACTAGAAATGGCCTCTTCAGCTTCAGCATCTTCCGAATTAATCATTTCTATCCCTTCAGCTTGCAAACACATAAACAAGGGTTTGACCCTTAGGTACAAACTTTTTGTTAGGAATCAGTGTATTCGCCAACACGAGTTCACTCATATCTCTTTTTTCAGGCAGTAAAATGGGGTATCACAAAAGCGATGAAGCCTTTGCAGTTTTTGCAAGAGTTTAAGCTAGAGGAGCCTACAGCTCGCGTGGCCATGAACACCCAGCATTACCCTCCTCCAGCTGCCTAGAAGCGCAGCAGCTTTCCCCTCAGAAGGTAAGTTTGACTCAGCTATGATAAAGCTGTTTAATTAGCAGACGCAGCAGTGCAATCAAGCAAAGTATTCTCCATTCTAGACAGAGGGATGACACTGTCCTCCCACCCACAGTGTCTGCAGAGCCTTATCGACACACTGCACATTTCTTCACTCCACAAGGTGAGCGGTCTCACCCTCGGCAGCACTATCATTACTCCAGGTAACATTTTGCCTTCCTAATTTATTGCCTCAGTTTTTGTCACTTCCTTTGCCAATTTATTCTTTTCCATTCTGTGCAACTTTTCCACCTACTTGTGATTGCCCTTTGCCGCTGCGCTCAGCCAGCCACATCTAGAATCTTTCCAAGGAGGTTCTACATCCAAAACTGACCTCCCATACTACTAGTCTTTTCTTCAGACAAAAGTTCCTACTAAAACACAGTTTCATTCAAGTCTTATCACATTTTTAATACAGACTGCAGTGTATCTACAAAAGCACAAAAATCCAAATCAGTCTTCTTTAATTACATTAGGAAATTAATATTTAGCATGTTCACAAGAGGTAGCCTGGCCGAAGAGCAAAAGGCGATGAAATTGTGACACTGCATATGAATGCTCCTGCAGGCGACTATCACAGGGACTGTTGAGAACTGGGTATCAAAAATATATACAGTGAACTTATGCCTTTAAGAACATATTGGTCCTTCATATTCTCATAATATCAGTGTTTTGGAGAAACACTGTGCAATCTTGCCCTGTCCTATAGCGTTTACAGAATAGTGAAATACCCTCCTGCTGGAACACATACGGCTCAAAATACAGTAAGACTCCTAGACACACATTATCAGGATGAACATTATGAAGTCTTATAATACAGTCTTTACTAATCTTTTGTTTCATACTGTCTCTATTTCAACAGATGAGAATTTGCCACTGGCAAATAATTATCAAATTCTAACCAGACACTTAGCAGAACTTCTTTGTTCTCTTAGGTCTACCGTCTACAAAGCAATTTGTTATTCCCTTCATCTCTTGCTTCAATCTGAAAATTACTCTGAAAAATACCTGCCTACATTTTTTTAATTCCTTCCCTGACAATTTTTCCACTTCCTTTCCATTAAGGCAAACTTTAGAACTGGTAACACATTTTTTACTGTTACTTATTCAGCTACACATCTTACTGTAGGTTTCATTAAGCTTTAAAGATGTTTCTGTGGTCTCTTCAGAGACAAATGAAAAAAGATTGGGTTGGATTATGAGCACAGCGATGGGGGATGACATGAGATACAATCTGTCCAAATTTGCAGTCTGCATCTCAAACACCAACTTGCCTAAAATAACATCAGTGCTTGCAAGAGCTTGTTTACATAAAGTAACACAGAGTCTGGAGTTTTCCACCAAAAGCTTTTCTTTTTTTTTTTAGATCTAGTCAAAAAAGTAATCTCTATCGCGCACTGTGTGTTGCTATTTATACCAATGGAGCCAAGCATCCCACGCGATGGACCTGCAGGTAAACAGAAAGCAAGCTGCAATTTCTTCATACCTGCCCATAAAGTGAGACGACAACGTGTGCTCAGGACCCAGCAGGACCACGGTGCCCCAGCAGAAGGGGATTCTCTCCCTCTACTCTTCTCTCAAGAAACCCCACCAGGAGTCCTGTGTCCAGTTCTGGAATCCTCAGCATAAGAAGGAGCTGGAACTGTTGGAACAGGAGGAGGCCATGGAGATGACAAGGGACAGCTGGAGCACCCCAGGCTGAGAGACCTTAGAGCAGCTTCTAGGACTGAAAGGGGCTCCAGGAAAGCTGGGGAGGAACAGGGAGGGCAGGGAGAGGATGAG
The DNA here is from genome assembly GCA_033558105.1 of Coccyzus lansbergi. Lineage (NCBI taxonomy): Eukaryota > Metazoa > Chordata > Aves > Cuculiformes > Coccyzidae > Coccyzus > Coccyzus lansbergi. The sequence goes on along the minus strand of JAUMJK010000181.1, from coordinate 562,964 downwards.
GGATAATGGTTTTCAGCTGAAAGAGGGGAGACTGAGATGAGCTGTTAACAAGAAATGTTCCCCTGTGAGGTTGATGAGGCCCTGGCCCAGGTTGCCCTGGGCAGCTGTGGCTGCCCCATCCCTGCAGGGGTTCCAGGCCAGGCTGGATGGGGCTTGGGCATCTGATCCAGTGGGAGGTGTTCCTGCTCCTGGCAGCGGTGGAGAAACCAAAGCAAAAATCTTTATCACTCTTGCTCAGTTTCAGGCATCTTAAGGCACCTGTTGCCTTCTTTCAACGTTTACAGCGTTACACCAAAGCAAAGCTTGTTTTTTCCTTCAACATTAGGAGCTTTTTGTTGCTAAAGGCACAGGCCTTCTTAATTAGCATTTAAAATTAATGAAAGTAACTTATTACATAAGTTTTCTTCTTATATAAAACAGATACATTGATAAGACTAATTTTCATTACACTGGTTGCCTGAGGGCGTGTATCTACACTGGCCATTTGGTCAGTCTCACGAGCTTAGACTGCTCTAATATTTGGTGTCTCAGTAACGCAGCCACCCCTTGCCTCGACTGCCTTTCAAAAACACAGAATCACAGAATGGTTTGGGTTGGAAGGGACCTTAAATATCATGCAGTTCCAAGCAAAACTTCCCACCTGGAGCCGCTACATCAGTGCCAAGGGATCCTTCCAGTCCCCCTCCCTCGGTGCAATCACTGCTGGCTCCATGTTTGCCCATTCCCCTGGTCTCCCTCCCCATTTTTCCATGTGGCTTTCTGCTTTTGCTGGCAGCAGCTTCACACGGCCAGGAGGCTGCAAGAACCCTACCCTTCCAGGCAGCCCCATCCCAGGGCAAAGCCGATGCCCTCATTTATCCAGTCTTAAAACATAAGCGACACACTCCAAAGCTGGAGAATTTGTTAACCAAAGACTTATACTGAATGCAATAAACACTGCAGTGACTAAATCCAACACATCACTATCAAATGATACATCAGAGCCCTAGTTCAACCAGAGCTGGGAAATACTAGCAAGTTACACGCAGCTCAACCATCCTCACTGAACAGCCAAACCGCGATGAATTTTCGATGTAGTGTGCAAGTTGTTTGCAGTTACTCCCACGTAAAACAACCACACACACATTTTTAAGTCATCACAAGATGACTAACCACTAAAGCAGTAAATATTACAAGCAATGCATAATTCTTGGGGTAAAAAAGAACAAAAATCAATACTTATAAAAAGATCAGTGCTTAAAAGTACAAGAACAAAATTTTCCCACTTGATTCTTTTTATAGTTTCATCATTACTACTGCCAATGAGTCTTACATGCAAGCTTGAAAGCACAATACAGATAAAGCAATAATTAGTTTTCAATATTGAAACAGCTTTCTAAATATTACACATAAGCTTTTAATAAAGATAATCTATACACACAGCATTTTGGCACCTTGCTGCTGATTCACAACCTCTAATCAACTGCTTGTTCAGCACTGAATATCCAGTACATTTTGCATACAGAAGAAAATGGTTATTTTATGAGGAAATAGAATACATTTAAAAATAGGCTTATCCAGCTGAGGATTTTAGACACAATGCAAACCAGCAGCTAGGAAAGGAGAATTAAAAGAAGAGGTTAACCAAGCTGACTAGGTTTTAAACTGGCTCCACTACTAGCCTCTTATATGACCTTGAACAAATTCTTCTATGTCTTGATTTCCTCCGTTCATAAAAATATCAACAAAGCTGTAAAGCAACCACTCAAGTCTATTACATAAAATCATTCTTGCACCTAACAAGTGCTTCTTGAAGCTTCCCCTTCCCCAAGAGGCCCAAGGAGTATCTGCGAGTTATAGGCTCTCCCACTACCCCTTCAAATGCTCTAAGGTTGTCAACAGCACGTGTTAACTCCAGATGTCAGCAGAAGGACTGGAACTATCTGTTCAGTGTGCAGCTGCAGATGAAAAGAAGGTGACAGTAAAATCCATAAGAACAGGACAGAAAATAAAATTTCCTTTCCCAGTGCCTTTATATAAAGTAATAGCACCATTCCACTGGGAGGAGCGCTGGCATTACAGGTTGCCCTTTATGTTATGGTGACACTCAGAACAACAGAAGGTTTCAAAGATACTTGGTGAAAATAGCGGCTCGCTATTCGCTTTCACCATTGGACCGAAGGGTCATTTATCGCATGAAGTAACTAAGATAAAGCACTCCACAAGAACCAGAAACAACAAACACCACCTGTCATGGATTTGGCTCTGGTAGTTGACTATAAGCTTTAGCTAGTTTTCATTTTTGCCCTCCACTTGCCAGCAAGGGACATATCAAGCTACCAGCTGGTAGAAAGCCTGGGATGTCAGCTGATTTTGCAGTTCTGCCTTTAGCAGAAGCCCTTAGAGGTCTCTCATCTATGCAGCTGCAAGTTTCTGAAGAACCTGTAGAAAAATAATTGCCTTTCACAGCTACAACACATCTCTGATCATAGAATCAGAGAATCACCAGATTGTAAGAGACTCACCGGATCATCGAGTCCAACCATTCCTATCAAACACCCTCAGCACCACGTCCACCTGTCCCTTAAACCCCTCCAGGGAAGGTGAATCAACCCCCTCCCTGGGCAGCCTCTTCCAGTGCCCAATGACCCTTTCTGTAAAATATTTTTTCCTGATGTCCAGCCTGAACCTCCCCTGGCAGAGCCTGAGGCCATTCCATCTCGTCCTGTCACTTGGGAGAAGAGCCCAGCTCCCTCCTCTCTACAATCTCCTTTTAGGTAGTTGTAGAGAGCAATGAGGTCTTGAACCCAAAAGTCATAAAACACTGCAGCCAATGCAACTCCTCTTTCTTACTTTCATCGAGAGCGTTACTGGAGAACAGAGGATGGGTTGACAAGATGATTGTATGTCCCTTCCTTCTTTAAGAAGTTAGATAATAGAACGTAGTAAAAATACACATATTAATACAGATAAATTAATTCTCCATTTTCCCCCCATCTTATGCCACGTAAGTAAAGAAATCAAGGAGGAAGATTTCAAAACTTGCAATAAGACAAACCTGTTAAGGTAACAAAATAATAAAAGTAATCACTAAGACCAATATTTAAAAATACAAGCAACATCTGAGCATTTTTTTTATTCTGAATAACCCATATGATTCCATAAGCAATGATAACGATGTTGGGTTAACAGATCTCAGACTTCAAATCTGACCTCAAGACCTCTAAGAGAAATAAAAGGTATTAGAAACAAACTGTCCTTTTGATACTAGAGGTCAGAGGCAATACCCTTTGCTGACAGAAGAAGGTGCTCACTGCTTCCTCTGGCCGTTGATAAAAAGAGGCTAGTGAATTAGTAGGATTTTGGCGTGATCAGCTTGCAGTTCTTTTATTTCTATGGAAACTGCAATCCAAAAGCAACGTTTTCAATTTAAGATAAACACGATGCGGCTGAAAACATGACAAAAGCGAACACCCAGCATATGATTTCCTTCACAGGATTATCGTAATTCAACTGAAGCTGCTCCCAAGGAGGCTCCAAGAGCCGTATCTGGTGCTGTTTTTCTGGTTATTGCTGGGGTTTGGCTAGTGCACCACACGCCAGCAGCTCTCCACAGCCCATCCTGCTGAACCCAGTGCATCCCACCACGCAGGGTTGCTAGCGCAGTGCCCATCAGACCATGCAAATTCATCTGCTGCCAGTTCCAACCTTTCCCATCATCATCTGTACTCCATTTTAGCCCATATAGTCAAATTCTACACATCGGTAAGGTCATCCATACTTCCAAAGGCAGGAAAAAAAACTTTTCTGCGTGTGTTATCAAAATATGCATAGTTTGCTAAATTTATGTTAAAATTGTCAGTGATGGAATGATTTCGCTTTGGGAGGGGAAAACACCAGCACGACAGCAAACTGTTCATTCTACAACTACTACATCTCCACGTCACGTACTGCGGACACAAAAAGCAAGCAGGCAGGTGTTTATTCCTGACTGCACCTCATCTCCTACCAGGAATGCTGCTGGGGATGTTCACCATGCAGAGGTTTTATGGCTCTGCTCCTGCTGACAGGCTGGGTTAATCCCGGGGGCTTGCATCAAGCATGTAAAACATGCCCTGTTTATAACACACACATAGAGAGAGTAGGTGTAGAAAAATTCTGCCAGAAGCCAACTTTCTGAATGTATATAATCATTTAATTCATGGAGCACAAACGCACACACCGTGGAATGTCAAATAAGCAGCTGTGAGCAGCTCTGTCTGCAAGGGTGGCGAGCAGTGTCCATGGATGCATCTCCATGACGTAGGTGCAGGGGCTGTCTCAGTCTGGCAGATACAACAACCTTTTCTACTTAGGAAAAACAAAACCCCCGAACACCACAAAGCCAACACAGAAGAAAGAAACCCTAAAAGTGCGGCGTTATCTTAACAACAATAACCTATTTACTATACAGAAAGACTCAGCTTTTAAGTATTGCATTAATGCACCATTTTGAAGCAAATTGTATCGAATCGTAAAACCCTACGAGCCCCTCCAAGCAGTCAAGGCTATAAACTAGAGAAGCTGACAATAAAATCCGAAGCCCGCGATCCGTTCCGGAATGATGTCAGTGCCATAAAAACACCGTCGCTTTACTCGGTGCTGCCTTAAGGCGCTATTAAGATATTAGATACTGTAATTATCAACTGCGACTGAGGCAACCGACAGCTCGATGCGTAAACACGCAAAATGAGTTTGTGAGCAATCGATGAGTTTAGATCCTTCCTATAAAGCAGCGTCCACGGAGCCTCCCGCGACAAGCAGGTGCGGGAACCCCTAAGCTGCTCCGCCAGGGAACCGCGATGGGAACCCCCCTCCCGACCCCAGCCCGAGCGTGGGAAGCGAGAGCAGCCGCTCCGCACCTGCAGCCTCCGCGGGGCACCCGCACCGCTCGGCGCCCGCAGCTCCGCGACCTCCATCCCGCCGGGAGCACCGCACCCGCCTCCCCGACGAGCAACGCGAGCGACGGCGCGACCGGAACGGCGGCTCCGCTGCAGCCTCAGCAACCAGACCCTCGGCTCCATCCTCAGCTCCCATCCCCTCGCCCCGCTGCAGCCTCAGCTCCCATCCCCTCACCCAGCTCCATCCTCAGCCCCTATACCCTCACCCGGCTCCACGCTCGGCTCCCCCATCCCCTCGCCCGCTCCACGCTCGCCGCCCCCTCCCTCCCGGCTCTCTCGTCACGCACCAGTCGGTGTGCGGCTCGTCGATGACCAGCAGCACCTTGAACTTTCTCCCGGCGGCGCCGGCGGAGGCGGCGTCCACCAGCCCCGCGGAGGCTGCCGTCTGCTTGACGGCGTTGGAGAGGGAGCTGAAGAAGCCTCCGGCGGCGCTGGGCGGGGGCTGGGGGGCCGCGGGCTGCGGCTGCCGGCGCTCGGCGGCCGGGGAGGCGGCGGCGGGGGCCGCGGAGGGCGGCGGCGGCGGCGGCTGCTGCGGCTCCGGGCGCTGCAGGTCGGTCATGTAGCCATTGGGCAGGTTGGCGATGAAGCTGCTGTCCGAGAGCCTGCGCCGCAGGAAGTTCATCATCTGGCCGGGCGGGCGGCGAAGGCTGCGGCGGGAGCGGAGGCTGCGAGCGGCCCCTCTGCGGCCGGGGCGGCGCTGCGGACCCTGCGAGGGGCGGGGCCGAGGGGCGGGGCCGAGGGGCGGGGCCGAGGGGCGGGGCCGAGGGGCGGCGCTGCGGGACCTGCGCGGGGCGGGGGGCACCGCCCGCAGTGCTGCCGGCGCCCTCTGCCTGCCCACCCTCTGCCCGCTCGCAGCTCCTGCCTGCGGACCCTCTACCCACCTGCAGCCCCTGTACCTGCCTGCAGCTCAGCCGACTAAACATGAGCCAGCAGTGTGCCCAGATGGCCAAGAAGGCCAATGGCATCCTGGCTTGGATCAGAAATGGTGTGACCAGCAGGGCCAGGGAGGTGATTCTCCCTCTGGACTCAGCACTGGTGAGACTGCTCCTTGAATATTGTGTTCAGTTCTGGGCCTCTCACCACAAGAAGGATGTTGAGGCTCTGGAGAGAGTCCAGAGAAGAGCAACGAAGCTGGTGAAGGGTCTGGAGAACAGGCCCTATGAGGAGCAGCTGAGAGAGCTGGGGGTGTTCATCCTGGAGAAGAGGAGGCAGAGAGGAGACCTCATTGCTCTCTGCAACTACCTGAAAGAAGGTTGTAGAGAGGAGGGAGCTGGGCTCTTCTCCCAAGTGACAGGGGACAGGACGAGAGGGAATGGCCTCAAGCTCCACCAGGGGAGATTTAGGCTGGAGATTAGGAGGAAGTTTTTCACAGAAAGGGTCATTGGGCATTGGAATAGGCTGCCCAGGGAGGTGGTTGATTCCCCTTCCCTGGAGGTGTTTAAGGCACGGGTGGATGAGGTCTTGAGGGACATGGTTTAGTGTTCGATAGGAATGGTTGGACTAGAAGATCCGATGGGTCCCTTCCAACCTGGTTGTTCTATGATTCTATGATTCTTGTGCAATTCTGCAACCCCTGCGCTCACCTGCGGCCCTCGTGCAAGTCTGCAACTCCTGCCTGCAGCCCCTCAGCCGCCTGCAGCCCTCGTGCCCAGAGCTCCTGCTTGCAGCCCCTGTGCCCACCTGTGCCCTCTGCCTGCAACACCTGTGCCTGCAGCTCCTGTCTGCAACTCCTGTGCCCACCTGTGCCCTCTGGCTGCAACACCTGCACCTGCCTGCAACCCCTGTCTGCAGCACCTGTGCTGCCTGCACCCTTTGCCTGACGGCTGTGCCGTCCCTAGCGGCCCTGCAGGGACACGAGTCTGTCTGTCTGTCTGTCTGTCCATCCTGGACACGCAATGTCCGGCTGCACAGGGAGCAGAGGAGCAGCAGAAGCACTCGGGTCGCATTTGGTGTTCCTCAGCACAAGGGATGGGCTGGCACAAAGGAAAAGCCACTGGGAAGAGCCAAACAAAACAGGTTCGTGAAGGTGAAGCAGGCGGTTTTACGTTGTCAAGGAGAATTATGGGTTCTTTTCATACCTTGAAATGCTGTAGGCTTTCTTTAAGAGCCGCTCAGGTTCTTTTGCCCCTGAGCTTTGGGATAATCACTCCTTGTTTTAACATAAAATACATACTCGGCCTTTTTTGTACGAGATGTGCGTTTACCCAAAATACACATAATGGGGAATCAGTTTGCAATTCATCTCCAGAGGCCCTGCTGTGTGTGATGGGTGCTCTCAGGTCACACGCAGCAAATTCATGCAGCCGTTTCCTTTACAGTTATGGATTTTATAACTCTCACGTGTTACCATCTCACAGTTTGAAGTTTATGTGCTCTAAGGTACAACTGCATCGGGTTCCATAACAAAGCACTGAATTTAGAAACACTCATGTGCTATATCATGACAGAATATTACATCAAGTATTAAGGCTGTTAGAAGATGCACGATTCCGAGCACTACAGACAAACCATCCGAGCTCTAAAACACACAAATACAACTATTTGTACCACAGGCATTGAAAGCCTAAACAAGTGGAACAATCCTGGGCTAAGACTGCAGTGAGAACGTTCCTGTCAGTTCACCAGTCCATGGCTTGCACTGCCAGAGAAGCTGTGGAACCGCACCTTGAGAGAATCATAGAACAACCAGGTTGGAAGAGACCCACCAGATCATTGAGTCCAACCATTCCAATCAAACACTAAACCATGTCCCTCAGCACCTCGTGCACCTGTCCCTTAAACCCTCCAGGGAAGGTGACTCAACCCCCTCCCTGGGAAGCCTCTGCCCAGGACACTTTCCATAAAAATTTTTAACTAATGTCCAGCCTGACCCTCCCCTGGTGGAGCTTGAGGCCATTCCCTCTCATCCTGTCCCCTGTCCCTCGGGAGAAGAGCTCAGCTCCCTCCTCCCCACAACCTCCTTTCAGGTAGTTGTAGAGAGCAATGTGGTCTCCCTTCAGCCTCAGAATTCCCTCAGAATTTTGTCTCAGCAGTGTTAAGATATCTTGGGGCTATTTGAATTTCTAAACAGCCTCTGTGTAAGCACAGTAACACAAGGTAAATAAACTCCACGTGATGCAGAAGAAAGTCCCTTGCAGACAGAGCCAAAATATTGCATTGGGCCACAGCAAGTGGACATGTATTGTTTCTGCTGATGGTTTCATTCATCCTTGCTTGAATAACCACATCAACAAACCCCCCTCCCTTCTCATTTAAAAGGCAGGAGAACAACACAAAGAAAAAAAGGACTGCATATACATCTCAAAATATGAGGTTTCCGTATGATAGAAACTGTTTCATCTTCCCCCTAAAGAGTTTACTAAAAGAACACTCTTAACCAGTCTTAGTACTGAAAAATTATATTTAGCTATTTTTAAAATTACTGTTCTGGATTGAAGGCTGATTGTGTAACATGCCCTCTTGGACAGGCTGCTTCCCACACACCTCAGAACCTGCCTGTTTTACTGACAAACCCCAGTCGGTCTTGCAGAGCCAAATTAAGCGCAGCAGAAGGAACTGTATTACATTTTGCTGTGCACGTTAACAAAAGTATTAGCCAGGTCTCTATTACAGAGCTGAGATCTATCTTCAGTGTCAGCTGTGCTCTTTGTTGTGAAGGCAAGATAGATGGAGCAAACGGAAATGATAGGGAGCAATTTGAATGTCAGGATCCATTATTACAAAATGAAATAAAAAATGATTAAACAGTGGTTAGGCTGCTCAGATTGCAGTGATGCGAGATCGATCCTGTTAACATGTAGAAAACTTCTGTTTCCTAATTGATGAAATCTGATTCCTATATAGAGTAATTTCTTGTACGTTCTCAATCCAGCCCAACAGTAACTTTAAGATTATATGGACGAATTCTAATTGTGATTATGCAAACAGACTCTCTGATATGTTCACCCTTCATGGTTTCATAGACTGTTAGATGTTTGGATAAGCAGCAGAAGCTTTCATCACCTGCCCTGTGTGCTCTGATGTTACAGCTATGTAGAACTCTAGAATAGAAGGTATTTTCTAATTCACACACTTTATTAACTTTGAATGCACTATCTCTTTTTTTTTTTTTTTTGAGTATCTTCTCAGAAATCTGTACTTGGATTTTTTGTGGTCACCTCTTTACACTAAGACTAAGCTGACTAACATTTTTAAATATATCGAGCATCCTCAAATGCTGGGCTTCAGAGGTTTCTTAAAACATCCCGTAGAGTATTGTAACAACCTTATAAATCCAAAGCTGCACTAAGGCCACTGACAGCTAAAGTTGGTCAAGGTCTCAAAGAACTCAGTCCCCAGCGTAGAACAAAACAAAAAGCAGAGTTCTTCACATGGGACTGTAAATGGAAAACTTTGTTCAAAGACTATCAATTAAGTTCAAAGGGACCTTAGAGCCCATCCAGTCCCAGCCCTACCATGGGCAGGGACACCTCCCACTGGATCAGGGGCTCCAACTGGATGGGCTTTGAGATCCTTTCCAACCCAAACCATTCAATGATTCTGTTCCTGCACTACCTGATCAAGAGCCCCTCCTCAGCTTTCCTGTAGGCAAACAGTACCAACAGCACACAAGACTGTGCCTGAAGAAGAGCACTGCTTTTCTGTCCACAATATTTCAGCACCTCAACACATTTGTGAGATAATCAATGTGATTATGTCTGTTATGAAGTGAGAAAACTGAATCACTGGGATGTTAAATGATAGAAGTCATAAATTGAGTTAATAGCAAAACAGACAGTACAATAGCAGTTTTAAATCCAGTTCTGTTCCCTGTCGTTGAAGTTGCAATGCAAAAAGAGATGAAATTACTGGGGGTTAATTCTACTGGAAAAGTGAGAGGAGAAAAAAAAAGAAAAAGAAAGGACAGAGCATCCTAACTAGTACACTTTATAATGACTTATCACATCTACATACCGATATTAGCACAGAAACCACTACAGAAGGATTCATGTTATAAAAGTTAATGCAAAATGAAATCTACAGGCTGATTCGGGCCAGTATGATTTGATTTCATATTCTTTCAATATTATAACGTAGAACTAAACTCTAGGCTGGTCAATGCCTCTTAAAATTATATTAGCATTTCAGAGAAGTCACTTTCAGATAACAGTATGTGGTGGAAATGAAAGCCAAGTTACGTATGCAGCAATTTGGGATACCTATCACTTGAGCAGATTGAATCAAATACATTTTAAATGAAGACTGCTTAACATCTCATGTTATCAGCTCTTCATCTACACAAGTAGGCAAGACTACAAAAATGTAATTACATTTAATGGAGAAAAAATTGTATGATGCACATCTTGCTGTGAACATAGCCATAGATAACAGAAACAGGAAAAATCCAGGGGAGCATTTTCTTTGCATTTTATGTGCTAACACACATTCTAGGCTACGTGGACTTCACACAGCACATCAGTAGAACACACTTGCCAATATTAGAGTGAATTGTTTTTCATAAGATCATAGAATCATAGGATCACCAGGTTGGAAGAGACCCACTGGATCATCGAGTACAACCATTCCTATCAAACACTAAACCATGTCCCTTAGCACCTTGTCCACCCATCCATTAAATCCCTCCAGGGAAGGTGACTCAACCTCCTCCCTGGGCAGCCTCTGCCAGTGCCCAATGACCCTTTCTGTGAAAATTTTTTTCCTAATGTCCAGCCTGACCCTCCCCTGGTGGAGCTTGAGGACATTCCCTCTTGTTCTGTACCCTGTAACTTGGGAGAACACGTCCTTCATGCGCACCCCTTTATCCCCTCTCTCAGTTGAATGCCATGTCCAGGTCTGCATATCCAGTTCAATGCTCAGGGAGAGCATGGGTGCAGTCCATGGTGACGCCATTGCCTTCGCAAAGCAATCCTGTGGCGTCTTTCCCAACAGCCAACCTGCCCGAGAAGGGAACAAGCCAGAGCCGAGGGGAAGGTGCATTGCTGGCAGACAAGAGTGCAGCCAAGCCTGGAATAGCAGGCACTTCAGCCTGTTTTCATGACAAATGCTAAACAATCTCTGTCCTGAAAATAAGTCATACATAGAAAAAACTCTTGTGAAGGGTAGCATGTCACCTGGCATTCCTTGGAGAGATCAGCCTTAATGAGGCTTTTTAAGAGCCTCATAATTTATTTAAACCCATGCTAGTAGGTCATCAAAAAAAATCTTACAATCTCCATGGAAATATGACACTTTTTTGTTGCAGAAAAAAAGAAAATATCCATCTATACAGAAAATACAACAGAAATGTGGACTGAAGCGGATGTTTGCTACGTGCTGAGAATGTTACACATTATATAAGGTGGCATACAATACGTCACCCATCTTAAGTGACTCAACTTTGTCATTAAACAGGCGCAACGTTGATAATATCACTATATGCCCTTTCCCGTGGTTTCTTTGCAGCTGATTTTTTAAAAAATATTCTTCTCCCTTAAAAGACATGTCCCAGGGAGTGGGATAGCTACAGCAATCACGTTAGTCTGATACTTTATCAACACTAATGGAGTCACCTGCATCAGTTCTGTTTGTGTAAGGGAAACGTTTGTATGAAAATCCATTCGCTGAGATTGTGAAATGCTACTCATTTTGAAATATTCAATTTTCAAATTGTATTTAACCTGTGACGCATTTCTTTAAAAGCTGGTCCTTTTCTATATTCTAACATTTGTATTATTTATATCAAACACACATTCAGTTTTCCAGTTTACAATTTTCCCAATTTTCCAAACACATAATAGAAACTTCTCTCTCAGGAGTGTCTCACTGCCTATTCCAGCAGTCTCACATTTTCACTTAGCTTCATTTTACAGCTTCACTAAATTCCCCCTGAACTCCTGCTGTTACCATATCCCTGAAGCAAAACCACGTCAGCTTCCTGTTTCTGATCTTCCTTGCAGTTTGTTGTCCAAGGTGACAGAAGTACAGTTAAACCCTATGAAGCTGTGACAGAAACAGGCAGACTGGAGAGGAGCCACCTCAGCTGCTGCTTTAGAAAGGACACAAAATTGGCTCGATCTTCCCTTCCCAAATCCATGCTCTCATGTTTTTATTTATGAACATTAACAGAGAACACAAATTAAACAGAAATTATTTTTGTCAGGTGGTCAGTTGAGTTTTTATTTCCTGGACTGTTTCTTTTGTATTAATATAAGTTTCTTCCGATATGCCTGCCTGTGTGAATTTTTAATCATATTGGGAAATTAGACTTCTAATTTACAAAAAGTTCACCAAAAAAAGTATCAGGAGCTTGAAATACCAACTGGAAATAGTTGCAGTGTGCCACGCAAAAATGTTAAGTGAATGTATTAAGATAAAAGGGCTCTTTATGTTTTACTGATATCAGTTTAATAAATATCGTTCTGGCCTTAAGTAATTTCACATTTTTTAAGGACACCAATGCTAACAGTTCAGTGTTGGCAAGAAACAGACAGGTACTAATTCTTCTAGCATTCAGAGAGGGGACCCAATGGCTGTCCAGGATGTAAGGAGATGGTGAAAAGCAGCCTCCTCTGCTCCTGGAGAGCAGCCAACAACAGCTCAGCCTCTGTACTCCCCAGACAGATTCTTCTCCCCTGCCTGCAGCTCCCCCAAAGGATGGTTAGCAGGAGCATGGGAGGAAACGCTGTCATCTCTGAAGTGCTCAGTGACTGAACTAACCTGTGCCAATGGCAAAAGATGCATTTCATCTCCTCAGTACAAAAGCAAAATGTTCTCTGACAGCATTTCCTTATTTCAGAAACCACGTAGCACTCCTGAAAAGAAAATTATGCGCAGTATAATTTTCTGTCCTGAGAAGTCAATTACATCTTATACAGAAATCCCATGACAATTTATTTAATAAATCGTAATGTATTTGAGACCAGACTTTTACCTTTGCAAACCTGGAACATGGATGAATGCAAGCTGTAGAAGAGGGCTTTGAAGTCTCATGAATAATGCTTGCTGAGATGTAAGAGGGAGTTCAAAAAACATTCTGCATGTGACACAAGAACAACCTTAACAGAAACAAGACAGGCTACAGTCTGTAGGGGTTGGAGCAGTAGGTCAAAGAAAAACTATCACAGGAAAGAAAAGTCTCTTATCAAACAGTTTGCCTCTGTTTAAAAATATGAAGTTATAATAACAGCAACAGTTACCTTTCCATTTTCAAGTAATAAATCTGTTATCTGATATCTTGGTTCTCTGCATCTTGTGCTTTAAAGATATTTATTCTTTAAATACACTGATACAAATACAAAGGAACTTCAAGCACTTTTTACTGAGGAATTAAGGTTCAAATACTGCCTGTCTTACTCAGACTGAACTTTTTTAAAGGCTAAAGACAGTCTTGCCTTCAGAACTCAAGCTGGAGAAATCCAAATAATTAACTTGTTAATGAACTTTTCAATATAATTAACTTCTAAATAAAATGCAACACACTTGCATGAACTGACAATTTGAATATCTAAAGAGGAGCCATGTTTAATACATATCTTAAATTTATGTGATAACATACACATATTAAAGTATATATAATGTTCTGGCTGCTGACGTTTGTATTTCTAGAGGACTGCAGCAATAAATGTGGTTACACCTGTATGATCTGCTGTACTTCCAGTGGTTTTTACTCTTTTGGATTTGAAGCCATAGTCTTTATCATACTACTAATCTCAGAAACAGGTAGCTTATTTCTTAGCATCTCAGTGAGAGGCATTTCGTCTTACAATCCAGCGGATTGTTTCTATTCCCTATCATTTGCTGATTTTCTGTAACAGAGTCTTAACCAGCAGTCTCATGTTTACCATTTTGCAGAAGAGTATCTAGAGATATTTCTAGCAAACTGTTTAAAAACTACACAGATGATCTAGGGATAATTCTACAGGGACAACCTGGACATTTCTCGGTGCGGAGGAGAGCTGCCAGTATGAAAAGGAACAAACAGTGGATGTAATGAGTGACAAGAAAAAGTCATCCAGTTACAGTGAATGTTCCACTAGAGTCTGACCAAGACAGGACAACAAACATTTCTAAAACCAAGAAAAATGTAAACTCCTCATAGATTTCATATTCAAATTTATTACATAGATAAGTGAGAGATCAACTGCAGCACACCTGTGGTGAAAAATAAACCCAAGACTGGCTTCCAATAAGAAGACATAAAGCACTGGAAACCACAATTCTAGATGAAAAGCATCAAAAAAAATATGGCATTTACATCCAATCTGGCCTTCACAATAAAACTGTGGTTTTCTTTTTAAATGACTTCTCAAACAATTAAGATGAAAGCACATTTACCTAATTAATTGGCTGCTCTAGTTACCACAAAATAATTTTGACTACCATGTATGTGAAAAACTGATAAGCCATTAATGTGAAACATGCAAGATAAGCAAAGAACTGAAAGGATGACAGCATGAGTTAAACAACACAATTATGTTTTGTTACTAATTTTTTCTCAGACGAATTAGAAGCCAGTACTATGCAATATGCAAACAATTCAAAAATTACCTTTCATATGTTATCAATAAATGCTGATCTATTTTATAAAACAAGACATTAAAAAATGTCAGCTGCGATGTAAATTATTTTTAAAACCAAACTTTATAAGTAAAAGGTAAAATATGTATTGTAAATCTTATACGTTATCACATGTGTTTATACACAGACACGTGTTATGTATATGTACAGATACAAGTAGAATCACAGAATAGTTTGGGTTGGAAGGCAACTCAAAGCCCATCCAGTTCCAATCCTCCTACCAGAAGTAGGGACACCTCCCACCAGACCAGGTTGCTCACAGCCCCATCCAAGCTGGCCTTGAACCCCTCCAGGGATGGGGCAGCTGCAGCTTCCCTTCCATTCCTGATACTTTCTTCAAGATCACTAGCTAAAAGCACAGAGGGGATGCACAGGCTGAGATAACCAACCTGCAACACACAGGAAGTTAAGCTAAGATTTCCTTGGACAACAATTCCATTTTTTCACCTTTAATCCTATCCAAGATTCGTACGAGGTGTGTAATTTGCAGAGAGCGTTATTGCATTGTTCATACAATTCTAGGAAGACTGTAGGATGTCTTTGTCTCAGGAGCCAATTCCTTAGTAACAAAGGCTGCAAGTTTCACTTCACAACAGTTATGCTTAGAGTACACTAACAATTTTTCAAGGCCCTTGAGGAAGCTAGACGACTCTTTTGATTTCACTTGCAATTCCTCTTCTCTACTATGTTGCTTACATGAGAAAGTACAGAAACTCTTTTAGCCTTCTTGTACACTTGCAGAACTTCACAATGAAGCAATAGTTTGAAAACAAGCACATCTGCAAATATTTTAAAAGCAGAGTTCACTGGTTTAGGGGTTTGAGTATGCTGTATATTTTACTATACTACGATATCAAAACCTCATGCCTCAGTCCGGTAAGCAATAAAATTAGACAAAATGGTGTGCAGTAATTACTCAGGTTATTGAGTTACACGATGTATGCTTTCAGACTGGCCTTTCCCATATAGTTCTTAAGAACTGTGAATAGAAAAGAATTTGATGCCATGCACTGAAGCAAAAGTCATCACAAGTTCCAATGTAAATGCCTGCATGCAGCATCCCTCAAACTGCCACATCCTAAAGGCTAAAAGAAATATCCTCCAGAGAGAAACAGGGAAAAAAAATGAAAAAGTTACTTGGTTGAATGAAAGGATAATTTGGTTCACAACCCCTTTAGCTGTCCCTGTACTTCTTGCTTTTACAGCAAAGCTGAAACTTCTGGTTAGCAATGGGCTGGCTCTGTCCTGCTGGCACAATGCTACCACATCACCCCTCTTTTGGCACAGCGGCTCAAAGCCCAGAACGTCCCAGCTGGCAGCCACCTGCCTATTTTAAATTTCACCTTTTAAAAATTATGGCCACACTTCTATGATACAAAGGAACACAGTATAACATATAATTTACTGATGCATACATGGCAATAGCAGGACTTGCCTTCAGTTGCAAGGTTGAGAATCGGAGAGTCTGAGGAAAAGTGTGGGAACATGAACCGATGAAATCTATTCTTATTAATGAAAAATAGTTTGTAGACACAACTGTATTCAGAGGACAATTCAAAACTTTTAGCAAAATTCTCTGTCAGACTCTACAGTTTAGGGCCTTAGCATAGATGGAAATTTTACTCATTTACTGCAGAATTGTGTTCTGACTTACTGTGTTTACTACACCGAGTACAAAACTGTGCAGGACTCAATCACAAATAATCTAGAAGACAGAGGTCACAAATACTGGCTGCATCGTTGTTTACAAATCAAAAAGAAATGAGCTGGGACTCCAAAGTAAGGAAATACACTTCTAATTCCATGACTGAAATGACAGAAATTCACATTGAACTTGTGGTTTAATTTCTGCCTCTCAAGCATAAACTGCTTGTTAACTTGAAATCTTGTGTCTCGGATACAACAGCACTGAAGATACATTATTACAATACACTTTAAAAAATAAAAAAAAAATACTAAAAATAATTAAGACATTCATTTGTAAAAATGATTTTTAAAACACAGACTGCATTGTGTGCCCATAACCACTACAGAGATCCCCAAACAGCGTCAGTCATTCTCACTGTAAGCAGCAAGCTCAACCTTTTAAATTATGAGTCTTCCTTTGTGTCACTTTTTGCACCGTTGCCAAACACGCCATTATAATCTTCTTCAAAATTTCATATAGGTTTTGTTGTGTCTCTGCTCATAGATTTCTTTTATTTCCATTCTGGTGCTTGTTGGGAGTTCAGTATTATCCATTTGTTATGCAATGAATATTCTGCCTAAGTATTTTTAGCCTTGCAAAAGAATAAAAGCACAAAAAGGGCAAATGGTCTGAAGAATCTAAGGAATAAGTTTACTGCATTGTATTGGACCGTGAAACAGTTTGCCTTGTTGCTCATTAAAGTCATATGGAACAGACAAATTTGTTCATTGAATGGCCTTTTCCCTTTTTACAAATATTTAGAATTTACCTAAATTCTCCTTTACAAGTGGTTTAAAAGCCTGAATGTGCTTGTACATCACCACAGAGTAAGGCCAAGTGAGAAAAGATGCTTCCCTTGCTCTGAAGTTGACTGTGCATCTGCTATTAACTGTGCTAAATTCTTGATTAAATGTGTCCAATACAGCGCACAATAAAGAACAGTCTGATGTATTTGCTGTCATCAAGAAATTTTCATTTTGTGTTTAACCAGCATTGCTTTAGCTCTAGCCAAGAAAATGCAGTGTTGTAAAAAGGACGCTGTAGTCGCCTCTGTATGGAGAGAAGCTCTCTGTTCTCATCAGAGCAATTAGCATTTATCCTCTGAATTATTCTTATGGCCTACTTCACCATAAATACATGACCAGCTGTTTTAGTTGCCCACTAATGAGCAAAACAAATCTATTTCAGAGGCTGCTAATTTCACAAGACCATTGAGAAAGGGCCCCGTTGCAGCCCTTGTGTGCTGCACTAGCCAGAGAGAAATCCTGCAGCACTACCTTCTGTACACGCTCTGGTCGGCCCTGAGAGGAGAACCCACTCATGATCAGTTGGACATCAAATACGTCTGAATGCTTTCTAAAAGCAACTCTTCATGATGTTCCCAGTTAAAAATATCTCAAAACAGCTTTATAAAATATGGATACCGATCTTCTCAAGATATTTTTGTATTGCCAAGAGGAACAGTGCATCACAGTGATACGTTTATATGATGTTGTGAGTTGAACTCATAAAGCAATGGTTGGTACTGCACTGTAACTACTTCTAAAGCTGTCACATCAATTTTTAAATCTCATCTGTTTCATTAAGTCCTATAATCTTTCAGAGACCAGGAATGAATGAAAGCTGAGAGAAATTCCCTGTCCAATACAGTGTCTGAGATCAATAGGACTAAGAGATGAAGGTGCTAGACAGAACAGCAGGTCTGCGTCTTTATCAAGATTTCAATGTCTCGGCAAATCAGGAAGACTTTCTAACTTCTTACATCTTGTAGCTATGTCATCACACAGTTGTATTACACTAATGGATGTTTTAAGTCACTCCAAGGGGATAATTACACTTTGAACATTTGATATCTTAGAACCATTTTAGGGTTTAGAGATTAAATCTGTTTCTTCTATTGAAGTAAAAACAGACCAAGTTCTAATCTGACATTTAACCCAGAAATGCTAAAGACCTTTAAAAACTTAATATGGCAATCTCTTCCCATCCTTTACAAAAGTGCTATGCTAAAATACTTAGTCCTGTTATTTTCTCCGTGAAATAAAATAAAATTAACATTGAACAGCTAAACTAAGTTACACCATTTCTGCTTATGCAATATTTCTTTGCTTACCTGTACCAATACTAGAGCTTTTTAAAAGTAATATTTAGATTACAGGACACTCCAAACCTCATATATATATATATGTGTGTGTGTGTGTGTGTGTGTGTGTGTGTTATACAATCAGCCATCTACCTTTCCTTGGTTATAATTCCTTCTAAGCTGTTCACCTGAATACCTCGTGTTTAGATTTGAGCATAAAGCATCTTGCAATGGTCTGGGATGAAGAACCTAACCACCTGCTCCTTAGCAGAACATCTGTTACAGTTTGTGAATGAAAATCGAATCAGAGCATGGAAAAAATACACGTGAAATGCCATGAGATGGCAAATTAGAGCTGAGATAGGAACCCTTAGAGAAGACTTTCCCTTAGAGCAAGATATTAGTCCTATTCATAATGCGTTTAGCTGACTTACTTCAGTGACGTTAGCTGTGATCTAGAAATGGGGCATCACTCCAAGGGCAAACCTTGTTCTGTTATGACAAGGACGGACACCCAACTTGGACTGATTTCCATTCCCTGGTAAATAAGCAAATAAACAATTTTGACAGCTGGCAGGACATTCTCCAGGAGCACAACCACAGCTTGGGAGCTGCCTCCCCCAGAGCAGCTGCTGGTGTAGAAGGGAACGCATCGTGCAAACACAGGGCAGTCCCTCTACAGCAGGGGTGAGGTAGCAGCATTCTTGCCAACCATGAAAGCTACAGGGAGATTTTTATTTCAATGCCTAAAATGTTATTTATGGACAAAAATGTTTAGTATTTAGCATTTATCCTGTGTGCACAGCGATGTTAGCTTCCGGTCAAGGACTCCTGGCACCTCCCATAAGCTGCTCCTTCACATATCAAAATCTGTGCATAAATATTGATGTTAAATATAAGGCAATGACAGTGACAGGAAAAGTCAGAAGCTTAACATTTTGCAAGAAATCTGGCTTTCTTACAGAATTTGACAAAGCAGTTGAAATGAATTACCTAGTTGTACGTGTAATTAATATTAATTTTCTTTTGAGGCTGCATATTCTTACAGAAAACCCTACACTTTGGTTCCATACACAGGGAAAAGATTCAAATTCAGGCAGAACAGACAAGAGTTTAGATCAGCTGAGTCACCGTATTGTAGCAACAGTCCTCTCTCAGCAGGAAGCAAATAGATTAGCCTCATCCAAGAGGTGAAGACATCAGCATCAAGGGGTATGATTAAAAACAGAATCCAAAAGTCTTGCATCTTTAATACCAAGGGCATTCAGTTCTACTGTTATAAACACAAATAGTGCCTGCAAAATGTTGAGGTGGTTAACTGAGGTGGACTAGCAAAGGTTAGGTCATAGACTGGTTTGCCACACATTGTTTCAGCCAATGCTGTACTTATGCAGTAAATTAACCCTTAAATTCAATGTGTGTGTCTCTAGGAATCCTTTTCTGGGATATTGTTCACAGCCCTCAGCTCATTCATGAGGTAGCACAGCCTTGTCTTTCTCCCAGTAGAGAGTCTGAAGGCTCACAAATAGCTCCTATTATAGCCCTTAAAACCAAATAAAACAAACAAGATGATGAATGTGGTTGCCTGAGTGAGAGCATCTGGCTGCATACAGTAAGCTTCTAGGATTTTATATACTGTTATCGCAGGGGTAGTCATTCAGTACTAATACCAAATGTTTGTGTTCTTCAGCAGCAGCCTCTCTATCGTTTCTTCCCATTTTGTAGCAGAGAACTGGATCTCTGACAACTTATTGTCTTTTCACATGCATTCACTACTGAGATGCTTGCATTAGTGTAGTACTGCATCATTTTTAAGACTAAAATGGTCTGTGTGGCAGCCGCAGGATGTACGGAGTACTTTGAATCCACTTAAACACACAATACCTGCCATATCTCCCAGTCAAGTACCTCTCTATTATATCAGATGGATGAAAAATTCACAGAAGAGCCTCTTACACAGTATTCAGGGTTCCACAATTTGAAAGACTTTACCTCTGGTAAAAGGAAATAGCTAGCAGGAACAGAACTTTGTGTCCTGACTCACATAACAACAAAGTGGTTTTCCTTTACATCCTCAGACCACTAAAAACTGCTTTTCCTTTAAATCCCAATTCACTTCCAGGACCAAATAACAAACACTTGTGAAGAGAATTTGAATCCTAAACAACTGCCTCACTGGGTTAAACAGTGTAGGGCCTTTGAGAAGAAAGGTACTATTTTCTGCAATACAATCCAATACCCTTGGGGGGGGAAAAAAAAACAAGTAAAGACTTAAAATATATCAGGAACTTTACCACAGGAAGTCAGGTTTCATCACTTTGCAAATCTTTTTCAAATCAAGAAACATTTTTTTTTTTTAGCAAGAGACTAAACGTGTTGTTGAAGAGACAGAAGACAAGGTTTCTTGTGAGGCTGCTGCAGCATGGTGACTTGACGCAGCCAAACGCTTGAAGAGGCAACACCGCACAGTGTTACCTTACATATAATGGCCTCTTGGTACAGGAGACAGGAATACGGTAGGATACAGGAAGAAACAAATCACAAGTCTGTAAGTTGGCTATTCTGTCAATAATTAACAGAGAACTTAAACTACTAAATTTTTCCTAAAACACTACGGAGGTGAAAGCACAATTCTTTATGCCAGAGAAGTGATTTTAATCAATAAACTATGTCAATAATAATGCTAGACTTTTTAGACAATAAGAATCAACGACTTTAAAGAGAAGCATTCCATTATTTCCATTAACCATTACTCAGATCAGCCATGATACACCTTCCTCGTTAGCATTACTTCTATTTTATTCCTTTGGATCATGAAAATATGATCCATATCATGAAGATGTGACATACAGACATGTCTTTACCAGGTTACTACAGTTAACTGTGTTGAGCTTTCTGCAGAGAGTAGATGCTGCATTCAGCGTAACTGCATCAATGCCTGGATTTTTAGTCATCTATTTTATCTGTCAAGATAGCAGCGCTATTTTACTAAGCAACTAATCTATGATAACCAAAACAGATAATATTTCCAGTCTATCTACAAAAACATTAGTAGCCTATAATTTGTAATAGGATAATTGTGCTAGAATAGCAAACTGGTTGAAAGTATATGTCAGAAATACCCACTGACATTCGTAGCAACCAGATGGCTCAGTGGCAGCGATGCTGCTTGCTGAAAAGATAGTTTTGTTCCCACCAGTGTTCTGAGAACGGCTGGGATTTTTCAAACATGGAAACAGGAGGATAGTGCTAAATCTTTGCATTTCATGTTCAAATACTTATAAATAGGAAACAGAAAAGCAGTCTTGTCATTGAAATTCACAGATGAAGAAAGAAATATTAGCAGCCAGTGGAGTGCCCGGCTCCAACTGGGGGTTATTCCACATGGTTTTGTTTTCCAATCTGCCTTCACCAGGTGCTGCTCACAACCAATCTTACTTTTCTGACCCACAGCTGTGTATTTCTGGCACAGAGAGAAAGGGAATGGCAGAGAAAAACAAAACAATGTTCAATCAAGGAGCTGTTGGGAGAGGTTTGATAATAAACTGGAAGCGCAGTGAAAATCTATTATCAAATTGGTAATCCAAAACCTTCATTATAAACACTTTAGGAAGTTTAAACAAATGCAGTAACAGCGAATACATTAAGGTAATCACAAAAAATTCTTGCAATAGATTTTACAGCTTTGAAACTTCTCAGAGATGACCTCCAGTAACAAGTGTCCCCAGCAGCAGACTTGTTTGCACGAGGGGCCAGGGAAGGAACAAAACCCACAGACAGAAAGAATTTCTTTCAGAAATTCACTGGCAGTAAAGGCAAAACTGATTTACTTACAGCTACCCTTACTTTAAAGTGGATTTCTAATAAATTTTGTATCCAAAATAGACATTTAAATAGAAAAAAAAAATTCCTCAATTAGAGATAGGCTGGAAACTAACAAAAAAACAGGCAAAATTGTGAACTTTCCAAAAGTGCTTTAGTTTTTAGGTAATAACAGACCACTTCTTAGTGTTTGCCTGTAAACAAAAGTAGCTGCCAGCCCTGTCAATCATTTTGCATCCAAGAAGTTGTATTTAATTTCTGAATATGTAGTTCACAGCTTCATTTACTGAAGATACAGATTAAAACCAGCTCCAATCTACTTCTTTAATAAGAATGCATGAGTAGTTACTGTGACGGTGGTTTCATATGGATTAAAGAGAATTTAAGAGATAAAGAAATAAAATGTGCTTGGTGGAAACACACATTCCAACAGAATATTCCTGGGCCAGTCACAGTAGTCTAGTGGCAGTTAATGGAAAAATAAAGTCTTAATGTTGCAGCAGAATCTTACTGTAATTAAGCTGCACGTTCTGAAAGCCAATCCTGGTGAAACAGTAGCATGTCCAAGGAGATGGATTTCTCTTGACTGGAAACTGAAAAAAGAACATATGGAAGGCAGAACATTTCTGAAATGTTGGCGAAACATGTTGGACGCTGCCATTTGTGTGAACACAGTATGAGATTTCCTGCTGGATCTGCTCTGTATCTTATTTGCTCCCATTTACTGGCCTCACTCTCATTATGTGTTATCACTAAGAAAGCAAAGTATCTGGGGAAAGGATTAGTTCTGAAATCCTTTAATTATTGCCTGCAGATACCAGGTAATGAAAGCCATCAAATAGATTGTTGGTATAACCAGTTAAGAGTAACCTTGTCAAAAAGAAAGATAAGTCACTTGAAAGCTATGTATGTTTTATAAGAAAACTATTTTTCATACTTTCAGTGATCAGAAGATCCCAGAAGCTTCATTTTCAAACAAAAATAGAAACCAAACAAGTTTAACTTAAATATAAAGGATGAATTTTATGTAGAAATCCTAATCGAGAAGGGGGAAAGGGCACTTTCTAGTTTCCCGAGGAAACTCACTCTTACACTCAGTAGATATCTCCCGGCTTCCGTTTTTATCCTGCCAGTCTTGCTGAAAACCTTTCTCTACTTCTGGCGATATATTCCATTAGCAAATTTCAGTCTGAAAGCAGACTGGAAAGTTCTACAAGGTTCCAGCATTGTTTATCTTCTGATGTTGCAGAAATGCATTTTTAGATAAGATTAGGGATTGCAAACAATACCCTGCCAGCTGTTACAAAAAAAGCACTAAAAAAAAAATCTATTCTTGGAAATAACATTAAAAAGAGAGCTGGGGGTATTCCGTGGACGTACCAAACTGAGTTAGGTTGAAGAGACTGGGTTCAAAGGAAAATACTAATATTTCATAAATGAAGTATGAAGTGCTCAGCAGTGTATTTTAACATGCCAACAAAAATTATTTTGCCCTGAATAATAAGCTGATAGGTGATGCGAATGAGATCCCTCTAGATGCACTGCAGGATGAGTCACTAGCAGAGATAAAGGAACAGAACAGAACTCCAGCAACACTGCTAAAAGCTGTAGCGTACGGCAAGGAGCCTGCTCCAGGGACACAGTGAGAATGATGCTGTCCTCCTCAGCTGATTTTTTGTGTTCTGAATCTTCAGCTATTTAGTCAGTGCCTAATCTGTTTTCCCTTGGAAAAGCAACCAAAGGATAAAATACAATAACAATGCTATAAAATCTATATTCAATGATTTGTCTATAATTTTCAGATGAGCTCATGGAATTTCACAGCAGCTTTTATATGGGAAACCCTTGAAAAAAAAGTGGTTTTGAACAGGCTGACGTAAATAATGCAAAGGATAATGCGTAAGCTCCCATGGGAGGATGGGGGTGGAACCTATGATCTTTAAGGTCCCTTCAAACCTAAACCATGATTCTGCAATAAGACAAGGGACATAGGCAAGAGGCTTAAATTGCATTGCACAGCAGGTAAAGAAGGACACAATGGAAAGAATTCCCATTGAAAATGCATGTGTTGGACAGTCTTAAAACCTCATCCATTTGATTATAGGCTGTGGATACTGCATACACCTCAGGGAAACACAGTCTCAGGATGGGTGATACGAAGGGAAACCATCTATCTCCCCACCAATCTTTATGGCAGGTCAAAAAAGAACAGGACCTTTCTTGGCCCCATCACTCCAGGTCCTGCATGAGGGTAAGCATGTAGGATGAAGTTTCACACAGACAGGGGTTTGTTCTTCCTAAGTGCTGTGCAGCGCAAAAAAATATTGCTGGTGCAGGCGTGAGGGGAGGGCTGAGAGAAGCTGCAATAGGGCAGAAGATAAACACGCAGCCTAACTGAACTAGCAACAGCAAAGGCAGCTCTGCAATGCCAAATGTCCCACCTACAGAACACCTTCTCAGTAACTGTGTTGGAAGGCAGGATAATACTTGTTCATCGTGTTGTCCTGCATTTGTGACAGGCAGTGATGAGGCTGCATGGCAAGTTATGGCTATTCCAAGCACCCAAGGATTTTTCAGATGTAGGTGCCTAAGACTAACTGCATCCTTAAAGTGAAAACTACTGTAACTGTTCCACTCATTCAGTTATTCCTCTCCCTGTTTTCCACAACAGGCCCAAAATAAATAAATCTTATTATTTCTGTTAGGTATATCTTCTGTTAAAAGTCACTGAAAGAAATGAGGCTTAGAGACCTCAGTTAATGATCTTTCTTGTAAATTAATGTTCTTGTTTGGTATAGAATCTTTGTGAACACACCAAATTAATTGTAGCTTTTCAGAGATTTTTCATTCTTACTTTTCTTTTCATGATCCTGTCCCAGGGCAAATGAGTAAAGTTTTGAAACATTAACAACCAACTCTGTGATATCCATTCTATTTACTTGTATTCCATCTCTATTTTCAATATTTTATAGCTGTAGAAATTATCCTCCCCAATCAAAAAAAAAACCAGCCGCTGATAATTTTACTGGCAATTATAATGAAAGCAATCTTATTCTTAAGACTTAAATGCAGCTATATCCTACAGGTATTTCACTTAAGACACTTAGCTGAGAATGGTTTAACTCAATTTATTTTAAGCTCTAGTAACATAAATTACAAGTTTTTTAATCTCAACCAAGTAAACTTGTGCACTTCCTACAGTCGCTTTCTTCTTTCCCTGCCATCAAGACAAAGTGTGGTGATACATACAGATGTCTCTAAATTTTTGTTCTTTTTTTTCCAGTTCTGCTAAGAGGAAACAGTAGAGAATGTACAACTGCATTAGCAAATAAGGCAACAACCTCATTTTAGACACAAGAAACCACTCAAGCTCACAGTGCATTCTAATGGAATCTTAGAATGGTTTGGATTGGAAGGGACCTCAAAGCCCATCCAGTTCCCCCCGCCTTTGCCATAGGCAGGGACACCTCCCACAGGATCAGGAGCTCCAAGCCCCATCCAGCCTGGCCTTGAATCCCTCCAGGAATGAGGCAGCCACAGCTTCCCTGGGCAACCTGGGCCAGGGCCTCATCGCCCTCACCGGAAGAGATTCATCCTTATGTTTAGCCTAAATCTATCCCTCTCCATTTTGTACCCATTGTTCCTTGTCCTATCCCCACAAGCCTTTGTGAACAGTACCTGCCCAGCTTTTTTATAGCCCCTTTAGGTACTTGAAGGTCACTCTAAGGTCTCCTTGGAGCCTTCTCTTCTCCAGGCTCAACAACCTTCTGTTTTATATTTATAAACAGTATATGTGCTTTTATTCAAAATGAGCTTCAGTACTGATGCTTACCCGAGACCATCCTTCAAGCACGGATAACTAGAAAGGAGTAAAAAAATAAAAGCTCACCCCCTCCCCCCACAAATAAAACCCAACCATAACACAAACACCCAACCCTCTAAACTGCAAACTTTCTGCCTTATCAGAATCTGCAGATAAAATACAAAAAAATCCTAGTGTACATGCCCTAGTGAAGGGCAGTCTGTACTTCTCTATAACTGTCAGAAATGCATTCTGTGTTGAGCCCAGAAGTGGGTGAGGCTGATATTTTCAGCACAATAATAATAATAATAATAATAATAATAATGCATAATGTCAGCACTGGAATGTCAGATGATATTCCTCATCCTTACGATAGGTTTGAACAATGAAACAGAGATGGCACCAGACATGAACCACCAAATGCAATTGTCTTCAGGGCAAGAACGGCTTGGATTGATGCCACTAGGGTTTTCCTTGTGTTTTAACTAAAGGAGAAGGGATTTTAGTGATGCACTTTTTTAAAAATTTAATTACCCTTTACAGTATTCCAATTAACTATGTAAATTAATTGCTCATTTTGGTCATTTGGTTGAAATAAAAGGTTTACCTACTGATTGCTTTACCAAGAGTAATTATTTTGTTCCAGTGAGGCTTTAATAGAGAATGACTTGCTGTTAATTAGTATTTTTAATTACTGTCTTCACCAAAGGGGCTAAACAATGAAACTATTTTAAAGTCACATCCAAACATGGACAGAGGAGCAGGTGATGGGAACATACTTTATTCACATCTGACTCCTTCTGTCTTATAAGTAGTCATTTAAATAAAATACCACATCTCGGAAATTATTTACCCTTGAAGTAGATCTATGAACTGGAGTAATTGAAAGGAACTCAGGTAAGATTTCAAATTTGGGGTTTGGTTTGCATTATTTTGGGGTTTTTTTCATAAAGTAGATCATCACATAACAAACCCTGCTAATTGACATTAGCCCAAAAGTAAATTTGCCTTTGAAAGCAGTTTATTACAAGCAAAACAGATTTAGTGGGTTGTAAGGGTAGTTATTCAGTATTTATTTAAAAAAAAAAATCAGCCTTCATCTCGGTTCATAGATATTGATTGGTACTTACAGATTGATGTTTTCGCTTGCTGTTGTGATAATATAAGGCAATGAACAAGTTAAGATTCATAGCCTTGCATAAAAATACAAACTAAACCCAGAATTTAAATGAAAGCACAGTGTTTGCAAGGCTGAAGTCCAGCAAAGCACTTAAACACACAGACATATTCTGAATTAACTCAATTAACTACCCCTGCATCTTAAGCATTTTGCTGGATTTGTGCCATCTTGGAGATGATTTCTGCCTGCAGGATAGTTGAGAAAAGTCTGCACAGGTCTAAAGTCTCTGCTCTGTAAATATTTAATTTCCATTAAATCCTGTTCTGTGTCTACCAGTTTCATTCTCAATCTATTTTGTAACAGCATCCCTCTATGAGAAGTGTTTAACATGTAAAGTTTATTTTTAAAGTGAATGGAAGAGGAATTACTCCACAAATAGTCTGGTGGTGTAACTTGGCAGAGGAGCATAGAGCTTCATCCCACCAGCTGGAAAACCCAATACAATACCTGATGGAGTAGCCAAGGAGAGGTTGCAGACAGGGAAGCTGCATGTTAAAGAATGGCCACGGGGACACTTGCAACAACTTTAGAACAAGAAAGCATTGACAAATCAACATATTTCTTCAGAGATGGCAAGACAAAAAAAGCACAACTTGAGAGGAACTGGATATCATCTGCTTCTCCGTTATCCTCCAAGACAGAAGAGATGCTCATCACAGACAGGCAGGCGACATGCAGCCCAGCAGTTTGCCAAGAAGCCCTTAATAGCTGGGCTGGAAGGAACAGCAAGTCAGAGCAGGACAGACAGACACTACAATCTGATTATTCAATACACAGCAGAAAAGATGGGGCACATCTCCTTGTTTCTGGAGGCTGGGTGACGTTGCTGGAGGTGTTTAGCCTGGAGAAAAGGAGGCTGAGGGGAGACCTCATTGCTCTCTATAATTACCTGAAAGGAGGTTGTGGAGAGGAGGGAGCTGGGCTCTTCTCCCAAGGGACAGGAGACAGGACGAGAGGGAATGGCCTCAAGCTCCACCAGGGGAGGTTCAGGCTGGACATTAGGAAAAAATTTTTTCACTGAAAGGGTCATTGGGCAGTGGCAGAGGCTGCCCAGGGAGAGGTGTTGAGTCATCATCCCTGGAGGTTTTTAAGGGACGGGTGGATGAAGTGCTGAGGGACATGGGTTAGTGATTGATGGGAATGGTTAGACTCGATAATCTGGTGGGTCTCTTCCAACCTGCTTATTCTGTGATTCTGTGATTCTGTGATTGCTGTTCTTACTCCAATCCCTTGATACACTGGGGGGCTGGCGGCTGGCTGCTTGCCCACACCTCTTAAGGGCAGTGGTGAGAGGTATGGTGTGGTGGGGCCCTTGTCCATCATTTTCCAGCACAGCCACACCACCTTGGGC
Source organism: Coccyzus lansbergi (assembly GCA_033558105.1). Taxonomy (NCBI): domain Eukaryota; kingdom Metazoa; phylum Chordata; class Aves; order Cuculiformes; family Coccyzidae; genus Coccyzus; species Coccyzus lansbergi. Next base: position 534,565 of record JAUMJK010000181.1, on the reverse strand, counting down.
CAGTTCTGCCCAACATGGCTGTGCCACAGCAAACGGAGAAAGGTTGATGCATCGGAAAGTGCTGCGTTATGGATGGCTACCTCAAAAATAACAGGTAATGTGGGGAGGTGGGAATGTCCAGTGGGTAAGGTAGACATGCAAAACAATATTCAGACTCCTTTTCAAATAACCTCGGGGAGCCCAACTTTAACCTGTAACAAGGATGGTTGATGTATGGTGGCAGCTTGTGAGGGCTCATTACCAAATGCCATAAGCAGTTTCAGCAGTTAGCTGGAATTATTTTGAGACAGTTTAAAGTATCTGCAATCCTTTAAAGAAGACACATTAAAAATAAACACAGAACATGGAAACCTGAGGTATCTATTGAGTTTGTGAAACGTACAGTCACAAAAAATTCAGAATATAAACAGTACATGCTGCTTTTTAAAGTAATTTAGTTTTCTCTTACAAAACAAACTGCATGAATGGTCTCTGTGAGTTAGAGACCTCAAAAATACTTATTTCTAAGGGGGAAAGGGAAAATGCTTGAGAACTGTGATGAGTGTTCTCATCTGTCCTTACCTCACGCCTCTACGCAATGAATTTATGAAATGGAAGAGAAATATAGAGGGCTACCACAGTGAAATAACAAATATCATTGCCTTTCATTTCTGAAATTCTCTTAAACTTGAGAACTATGAATCAATATGGAGCTATGAGAAAATGTTTTTCATTTAGTCTCAGTAAAGCAATTAATTTCTTAGTGAAAAGCAAAGCAAACTCGAGTAGTTCTTTAGTCACACAACACAGAAACCCAGAGCTTAATGAGGGAGACTGTGCAGATTATAGCGAAAGGGTAGTTAAAGGAAAGTTAGAAAGTTCCAAAGGTAACATTAATAATAAAGTCATATTTCAGTAATTGCATAACAAGCCTGTCCAGATCACTTAGTGCTTTGACTATTAATTAATCAATACTGTATCACTGGGAGGAGAAACTGATACCCATTTCACTGAGGCATCAAGAGGTCAGAGCATGATTATACTCTGGATTTTCTTTTCGCTGTCATCCTGGGAGTCTGGAAAATTGTATTTTAATAACTTCTAATGGCTTTGCACAGACTTGTTCAAAATTGATAGAGACGCTCATTTTAAAAACACAGTACTACAAATTCAATGGATTATTGATGTAGTAATGCAGCCAAACTTAACTATTTGTTTCCATTCTAATGAGTGAAATTCAGTTTCTCATTATTTCTCCTAAGATTTTGAATTGCTGTAACAAAGCAAGATTCAGTAGTTCTTTCTTATCAAATAAAAGGATGTTGGGACAGTACTTTGATTAGGAACAGACCCGTGTGTCATGGGGCATATAAAAAGCACAAATTGAAACATAACACCTATAGACAGAAGTTATAAATCACAAAGGTACTAGATAAAACAACAAAGAGTGGGCTAAGAGACTGAATCTCTCTCTCTTCTATATTCAGCTCACCTTTTATCACCTTACTCCCATCCTCTTATCTCAGACCTTCCTTGCAGTGTCCCAGACATCAGTTCTTTTGCTGGACTAAGCTCTTCGCCCTCATTACCTCCTCCCATTAACATTAGTCAGTGCAGTCTCTGCTATTTTAGTGAGGATCTCATCCTCTGTACAACTTTCGCTACAAGTCCTATTTCTTTATGCCAACTTTGATATATTAATCCTATCCAAGCTTGCCCACATACATACTAGACCCTAGATCTATCCTGCAGTCAAACTGAAGAGGTCCAAACCAGAAAACTAGCATTTTCTTGACTTCTTTTGCTTTTCAAACATCCCCTTAAGCTCATTCCCACAGTGCTGGTAAAACACAATTTTGTAACTGTTTTTCATACAACGTACATGAAAGGAATTAAAAATTAACTTGAAATGTCAGCATTGAAATAAGTCTGAAAAATTTTCATCCTCCACAGCTGATAGTCTGAGTATTTGTGTTCCCAAAACAACCTGTGCTTCAAGATCTGACAACAAAACTCTCACCCCATTTTTTCCAATGGTAACCTTAAACTGAATTTCTTTCTCATACCCATTAGACTTTGCTGCGTAAGGAAGCATAATTAAGTTTGTGTCTCCCAATATGCTATTTCCAACTAAGACTTGCTATGTCCTAACTGCATTCTGCATGTGGATAATCATATTAAGCTTTACCAGAGCTCTTGGCTTATTAAAAGCCCCAGCCTGGAGAAGATCACAGCTCCAACGTGGAGAGAAGGGTTGGTGCTAGGTTAACGCTCAGCTCCTGAAAGCAGGCACAGGCCCTCATCATTGCAGAGTGGGAAGGGAAGAAGGAGACACCAGTGAGCTGTGGTAGTTCTGGGCTATGACGGGGGCTGTGGGTGACTCTGTAGTGGCCCAGCAGCCTAAGAACTCCTGCACACACAGCCAGGGATGGGAATGGGATTGTTTCCTTCAACATCTGTGTGCCTTACATGAACCGTGCCCTCATTAATGCCCTGAAGAATGGTTTTTCTGGGTAGCTCCCAGAGTCTGAACACAATGTCCAACCAGCAAAGCACTGTTGCCACCACTTGTGGGCTTGGCAGGCAGGAGCAAAGCCTGTGTGGTCACACACAGGAAACCTCAGTACACTCTCTTCATATTCCTATCAAAGGACTGAAGTGGGGTGTACAAAGGCTGTGTGGTCACCAGGAGCTGGATTCACCTCGGCAGTGAATGCACCAGGCAGCAAGGTTGGTGGCGCAACCTTCAGCCCCAGCATACAACAGTGCACGTAGATGAGGGGATAGAAATGATCACTAGCTTAAGCAGCTTGAAGTTTAGTTGAGGCATCACCAAACCCTGTGTTAAAAACATGACATTAATCATAGAATCACAGAATCACCAGGTTGGAAGAGACCCACCAGATCATCGAGTCCAACCATTCCCATCAATCACTAACCCATGTCCCTCAGCACCTCATCCCTTAAACACCTCCAGGGAAGGTGACTCAACACCTTCCCTGGGCAGCCTCTGCCAGTGCCCAATCACCCTTTCAGTGAAAATTTTTTTCCTAATGTCCAGCCTGAACCTTCCCTGGTGGAGCTCAAGTGTTAGCTTTTAAAAGCTATGTTATAGACAAATCTAAGTGGAAAAAGTTCTACTCCAAGTTCAGTGCCTTGTTCCTTTCTTCCAATTTACACACATGTATCAAGAGAGGATCCTGGTTAAGGCAACAGTGTTTTGTTGAAAGTTGTGTGGGTCACGGTACAGAGCTGATCTATAGCTTCTCTCTACAAAAAGGGTTAAAAATATTTTGAGCACCACTAAAATAATGATGCAAGAATGAGAAGGCTGAAAGGTACTTATTCACATTGAAAAAGTCACTGTTTAATTCTTAAAAGTATTGGTGTTGGCTTCCTAACTATCTGAAAGCAATTTTTGTTCAGAGCAGGAATGATTTTTGTTGCTTAGTTACCCTATTTTTTATTCTAAAAGTGAAAACTCATTGCATTGTTACATAAGCAGCAGTGTTACATCCATCTTAAGTAAAACATGATGAAAACCTGCCTTACGGAAAGGAGGGGCTCACGGAATAGATTTATATAAAGAGCACAGAGTTTGTTTCAATTCTTTCTTTTGCTCCAGATGGTCTGACGGTGCTCTAGATGTTAATGCTACAGCAAATTCTTCTGGCAACAGAAAAGGCTGGGGAACCTCTGAAAATTCTTTGGTCTCTTCTGCAAACATAAGGTAGATTAAAATGCAAAGTTAGGTGTATCCTATCCCAAATGCTACTTGCACACCAGGAGCAGCTTCCAGTCCTGTTGTTGCCTACTAAGAAAAATAGTAGCACAAAACAAACAACAGCAAAAACCCAACCGTGAAACTATGACATTAACCGATCGAGGCCTTCTCACTTTGTCTTCTGTGAACAAGTCACTCATTGCTAACTGAATGGCTGCTTAATTATCAAGTTGAGATGTTCCATACACAAAATGTTGTATAAAACGAGTTTAATATCTTTATCAAGAATCTCACCTCTGGTCGATATGTATTTTAAGAAGTGATTACTACTTAGTTTCTAGGGAGAAAAACCAGACATTCTGTCCAGCTGATTTTGCAGGCTTTTCACACATGGCTTCTCAGGATGGCAACCAAGCACAGCAAGGCAGACAAATCTGAGACAGCAAGATAGTTAAGATATCTGAATATTTATTCTTAGTTCTCAATATGTGTGTCAGACAAGCAGCAAACATTCTCAAAAAGAACAGCGCACATACTGTTCTAGCTTTCTCTTAAAGGACAATAACGGCACTTTAATTTTCTAAGCCAGAGGCAATTTGACTTTAGTAAATGTTGCACTGAGCAAAAGGCTCACTGCAGCAACTCTGTCTGTCCTTGTACGCACGTTCTGTGACCAGTGCTCTTTACTGATCTAGATTATCTAGCAGAATACTCATTTGTATGGAATTAGTAAGATTGTGTCATGACAGGTGTTATAAAGCAGAGGAGCTCCTGATGGATTTAACACTCATTTAACATGAGCATGTTGTACAGGTGCACTTCTACTCACAACAGGGAAAAGCATTAAAAAACAAAAAAAATCATTAGTTTAGTCAATAGAATAGGGACTAATAATTATTAATAGTATTGTTACCTTGGAAGCTGGCACACTGGAAGCTGGCACCTTGTTCACTGAAGGTGAAAGAACAAAATAAGGTATGTAAAAAAATAATCAGATATTTGATTGCAATAGTCATGCATGAATCTATGTCAGTTGAGTGCTACCATATTCATTATTTATTGTGCTTATCACCCCATCATCCTAGGGTTCTTACCCAAGTCAGATTATACTACAACAGTAAGTCTGTAAAGATGAAGGTTATGTTAGCTTATCACTGCTGAGAGAAAAAAGTCATTTTATCACTGTAGGAACCTCTAAACAATGATACAAGTAGAGTTTGAGTAAGATACAGAATAATCTTTAAACATCGCTGTCAGTACCACAAAACTGTTTAGGTATTGCCAGTAATCAAGCTTTACTCAGCCAGACCTTTCTGTCATCAAAGCAAATATATCCCAGATTGTTCTGCTCTATTTTCAGTAGGTAGGTCAGGAAGGCAATAAAAAAATTTATTTTAAAACAATCCACTGTCTGTATTAGATATGATGACTAACCTCTGTCACTCACAGTTTATGTCCTCTCCTCCTCTATCCACAATCACATCATACACAGCAGGGCTGCCTTCACACTGGTGTCTGCTGACACTTTGGTGCTTGTGCTAGTTGAGCAAACGTGGAAGAGCTGCACCTCATACTTGGAGCAGAACCATAGAATCATAGAATCACCAGGTTGGAAGAGACCCACCAGATCATCGAGTCCAACCGTAGTTAACAAGGTTCCTCATAATCCTTTTACTGGAATTCTTTCTGCTGTTGAAGTCAGAAATTTTAATAATCGTAACAAAAGATGTAAATCATGTATAAAGAGATTTTTTTTTGGTCAAAATGTGTGATAACTTAAGTTTCACTTGCTATAGATTGATCCTACCAAACATCAAAAAATAAAATTGAATTCATTATGAAACTGCAGGCTAAGGTTAATCAGTCTGAAATGCTAAGTATTCCACCTTTTCTGTTTCTGGAAGTTCCTCATACATGCTGCTGACAATCTCACAGAGAAAAACATGTATTTCACTAAGTACATTAAAGCTGTTCTGAAAGGAACATGTCATTTCAGAGTATTTCTGTAAGACCTCAGTGTTTCCTCATAATTTGGTATTAAAAAAAAAAAAAACCCAACAAATGCTCTAAGACATGATAGGCAAAATACAAGTTGATAAAAATGTTCCAGATGATAAAGATGAGAGAAAAACAAGTGACTCCGTAATAAGCAGGATTTAAATCAGCATAATGTGGGTAATTGCAGAACAGGAGCCAAACATGGCTAAGAGAGACTTGCAGAATAACCTGCAAGCAAGGCAAAGAAGGAGGTGCATTACTCAGAGATACTTCAGGATTTAGTCTATTTCAATAAGATCTGTTTGAAATGCACCCACATGAGCATACATCAGAATGAGGAGATTTAAATTATCTATCAACAGATGTCTCCTAGACAAACAGCCACAAAACTCCTTCAGAATGTCTCTGGGCACCTGTAACTGTGGCTGAACAATAACGATGCCCAAATTAATGCAATATGCAGTCTGCTCTCTCTGTCACTGCAAGGCTGAGGGCATGTACAAATTTAATCCATTCTTCAAATCAAGCAAAGGAAGAGCTTCCAGGTAAATGTTGATATGTCTGCTCCTAATGACAACTGCAAAAAGACTGGCTACCAACTCCCATCTCCAAACCCGCCAATTGGATAAACAGGTTTTTTAAACTTGGCTGCGTGTACTGGGTGTGGTGGCTTCAGCTGGTGCTAAATCTTCTATACTGGGCATGGTCCAAGCCATAACATTAGGTCCTGGCTTTCAAGTGAATGATTAAAAGGTAGAGAATAGAGCTGGTATTGCCCTTTACAAATGGAAAGCCAAACTGCAAGCAGCAAATTAATTTTTTGAAGGCGCAGGTGCCATTGACTGGACATTCAGAATTCCAGACAGTCTTCAGTAACAGGAGTTCCTTCCCTCTCTGAGAAATTATCACTTACATGCATTTCAATTTTTAAGTGATGTGGAAAGTTTTGTTAACCTCATTCAAGACCAAAAATCCCTTAATTGCAGAAAGCATCTTCTATTGATTTACAATAAATCAGTTGATTATTAAAATCAGATGCTACCTAAGCAGCTTTCAAAACTGTTTCTAAACTTATAGACTGTTTCACAAATAATACTTCAGCTGAAATACAGTACCTATATAATAAAAATAGATTTTTGTTGCTTTTTCCCCTGAAACTCAGATATACAAGCAACTCTGGGGCATAAGATTGTGCACATGCCACAGTCAGGAGAAAGGAGGACTGAGGGCTCAGACCAGCCTGAGGGCTGGCTGGGCTCCCACGGGCTCTTGCATGCAGTTTGGGGAGTACCAGCACAACACACTTGTTGGAAGGAATGGCCTAAGAGAGAAAACTTGTCTAAGCATCTATCACTTCCAGTTTTATCCTCTGCATTGTACAGGCAATACCTTCAAAATTACACTTGAAAATGGGATACATTAAAAGTTAGATAAATTACTTTAGGAAATGTATTGATCCTAAAAGCTTATGCTAATACAGAACCATTCCAATTCCTACAAGAGTCAATGTGGCCTCTCAAGCAGGAGACAAAACTAAAAAAAAAAATATATTGGAAAGTGTTGCATAGTTTTTATTAGCATTCTTCTGTAAGGCTTGCTCTGCTAACAAATGTCCCATCCTTTTCACAACACAGCTTGCCGAATCACCTTTATCTTCACTTCATATTTCCTTACAGTTTCGTGATGCTGCAAGCACAGGTCCTTGTGGAACTAAACTTAAATACCTTAAAGACCCCAGATATTTTCAAACCAGAGCCACCTCATCCCCTAAGATAACAAGGGTGCTTCTGTACTCTTCTGGAACACCAAACTTAAAATGCAAGTACAAGACATAGAAGCCCTGTCAGTTGTCCACAAGCCCCACACGCACTGTGACTTTTCACACCTACTTACTTATCTGTAAAAGCAGGTAGCAAATGAAACTATTTGTACCAACAATGCCTCTAATTATTTCCACAGTCTTCTGCTAGCATCTCATTAGCTAGATCGCACTTTTGCTTGGTTCATTTAACCATTCTATTGTTGCAGGACTGTCATCAAGGTGCCAAACTGCATGTTAGCCAAATTAACACAGCACAGTCTACAAGATTGAGCAATGCATCTTGATAGCAAGAGTTTGTGTAGAACACTCTCCCCAGCAAAATTCTAACAGAAATACATTGTTTGTTTTGGAAAAGGCTTTGGCACTTTGCCAGCGCTATAGATCTCTTTTCCACCTACTGTGACACAATGTCACTGAAGGCCAGCAGTGCTTAGAAAGGGATTTACAAAAATAGTAGCTATTTTAATTTCTTCTTACCATGTCAAAAGATGATTTAATGGATGTCAAAAAGTTTGAAAGAGAAAGCAAATTTGATTTTTACTTCTGTCCTACTGAATTTCTGCAGAACTGGTTATGAGAAACATTGAAAATTAAGATATCCAAAGAGGGAGGGAGAATGCATTCCCCGAGGATTCAAAACTCAAGCTGCTTAACAAGTACTTGTCAATATTGCCATAACCTTAATAAGCTTTCTTGAATGAGCAAGAAAACCAAATCTCTCTCCTTCTCAAGTATTTACATACTACCCATTGACTTGCCTGTGGCTCTTTGTATCCAAAAGCCTTATATAATTAGCATTAGTTAGACAAATCATACCAGGAATATTCCAATGTCTTGATAAAAAAATGGATTGTATAATTCAGACTCTCAGTCTTCTTATTTCTTGACCTTCACTCCATTTGTATTAATGAGATCAGCATCCCACACAAGCTTTCTTCTCCCTATCCAAATTTTCTTATTGCAGAGAGAAAGAACTTCTCTTTTTAAATCATTATTTCAATTGTTTAGCACAGGTTATCCCATCCGGACAAGATGTTATTCCCAAAAATTTTTAGATATAAAACAAAACTGCATGTAGCTGGTTGCAAAATCCCAAGAGATAAATAAAACGATATAGAAAAAAAATCTTAGTAGTTACTGCATTTTTAAACAAAAACAGTTTTGAGCAGTGATTAAGTCTACTTTTCAAGAAAAAAAATGAATCTTACAAAAGATGATGGTTGCCCATTTTTGTTGCTTAAGAAAGAGAAATACATTTTCTTCTGAACAGTTTCCTAGTACAGAAATTAGGCACGTATTGTAGTAAGGTACAGTGAAACTCAGAGACAGATTCAATTCTTACTAAAGAAAAAAAAGTCACGAAACCACCACTACTCATTTTACATAGCTACAGCTATTTACATACAACACAACAAAATGCTAGCCAGGAGAAACCCAGCATTCAGATAAACAGTATGCAAACACACTTATTTTGCAATTAGGCTGATTTAAGAGAGCTACTAAACACAGAACAGCCCAGCAGGTGTTTTGGTTGCTCAGTGTGTCTGTAACCTGGGCTACACAAGCCAGATTATGCAAGCAAATGTGCTGGTAATTCTAGACTGTCGTGATTTGTTGTCCTTCCAGGCTTGCTCCCTCTTTACGGTACAGATGAGTGAAGCAACAAAAACATCTGAGATGTTTCACAGGGGAATCTCAAAGTGCAATCTCAGAATTTGGTCTGGACCTTTGATTATGAACCAGAAATTGTGTTTAACAGCCCAGGGTGAGCGCAGTTCTAATGATGAGCCCTGCAGAACAGATGGTTAGATAGAGGAAGGCAGCAAACTGGGCTTGTGTTTGAACCCTCATTCAATTCCTCAGCCAACAACAACAACAACAAATCACAGCAAGCTCAGAAAGATAATGTTTATAAGAGTATAGATCCATAAGGAGTTAATTCACATAGCAAAGGTTGTCACAGCCCTTTCTGTGATTCACTGATCGGACATACACAGGTACATGCAGACCTAATGTATCACATCAACAATAAACCCGGAAAGTTACAAAAAAAAAGAAGCTGCAGGTTGTATTATGACAAGAGGCACTGCACATGGACAAAAATATGTGTTTCCCAAGTATGTTGAGCTGACGTTGCTCACACTGTTGTGTCCGCCTGTGGGAAGGACTGTCACCCTCAATAACTCCCAAGCAACGTGACAGTACTGTTCCCCTAGCCAAGTGTCCAGTAGTGCAGGAAAATGCAGTCACCTGATGGGTTTAACTGTAAAACAAGGATTTATGCTGGAAATTTAGGCTTGAGGTGGGTCTAGTAATAGCATCTCCGCAGGAGGAGAAACCAGTGGAGGGGAACCACAGGACAGGAAGGTTTGTGGCTAAGATGGACAGAGTTAAAAAACCACACTTAACATTTATGTTCCTTGTATTTCAGAGATATGTCTTAGCCTTTTAAGAGGAGGGATTCTGGTTTGAGAAAAACTGGCATTCAACCCAAATCAATATACTTTTGTATCAGTCTCATTTTTTTCCAGTGACAAGTTACAAATCTTGCATAGCTCGATGTCTCCATTCATTTAGTCAAAACAAATGTAAAAAAAAAAAATAAAATTCAAAGTCAGCTTAAAATTCCCCTGCAGCTTTCCTAAGGGAAATCACATACCAAACTTCAAGCATATTTATGGAGTATATCTGAAGGCTTTTATTATTAACACAAATCAAAGTATGTAAAAATCATATAATGGTTTGGGCTGGAAGGAGCCTCGAAGCCCATCTAGTGCCACCCCTGCCAAGGGCAGGGACACCTCCCACTGCATCAGGGGCTCCAAGCCCCATCCAACACCTGAACACCTCCAGGGATGGGGCATCAATACTGTACTGAAGATAAAATATTTTACTGAAGATAAATATGCTCTAGAGAAAAGTCAATTCTCCTTACCTTTCAAGCAGAAAATATTCAACACTAAAGCCTATTATGTGTGAAAAATACCCCAGGCAATACAAGGAAAACATAGGGACTGCTGGTTCTGTTTTACACTTAGCTCCAGAGGAATTCAGTGTGCTGAATTCCCCACTCCTTCAAAAAAAAACCCAGAACCCAAAGCCTCAGGAAGAGCCAAACCCTAATCTTACCTACCAGTTACACATGTCCTGTCAAAAGGCCTGCTGCAACAAACCAAATAATAGAAAATTGCTAGGACAAGCTAACTCCACAGTCTAAGGGCAAACTGTTCTCAAAGAGATGGAAGCAGCAAGTGCTTGTCAGCAACATGTGTCCAGCTATGGCAAAAGTGTTCCTAAGGGCAGGTCATGCTGCCCCCAGCAAAGGGTTGCTTGTTCCCATTCTCCTATCCTATGCTCTCTTTTCTCCTGGATGAAAAAAATTGATATATTCCAGCCTAACAGAAATGTACTCTGTAATACAGCTCTACAGTAATTTAGGAAATTTTTTTTATTCCATATTGCTGCTCTCTCAAATCAGTCACCAGCAGTCTTCTCATGCAAGTTCTTTCTTGGAAAGAACATACTGCACCTACGTGACAGCATTAGGTAGCCTTTACTGGGAGACAGACAAGCTTGTAGCTAGTTAGAGATTTATATTAAACCATCTTCACTAACATCTGATATAGGGTCAGCAAGTCCCATGTCTTCATGTATAAGTAGGCAGGAATCAAACCCTACAAGACTGCTGGCATTCAAAGAAGGGAACAGGACCTTTAAAACAATAAAGAGATAAATGACTATGCAATGGTAACAACGTAAAGAATCCAGATCACTTAAACTGCTAAGTTATAAATTTCTGGGGGAAAGGTTGGACAAAAGGATGCTTACTGGAATCCTGTCAAAAAAGCAGGTTAGCCAGAGGTTTTCATGCTTCTTAAAAATTAAAAGCTCTCTGTGTTCCAATATAATGCACCAACTCACCTACTTTACACTTCCTTTCTGTTTTCCAAGGGACTCCTTTTGACACAAGACAGCTTCAGCTAACAGCTGTTTAATTTGTAGCTTCTCTTAATAGACATGAGTACTAGACTCTGGGTAGGGTTTTTTTCTTTTTGTTTTGGGGCTTTTTTGGTTTTTTGGGTTTGTTTGTTTGTTTGTTTGTTTGTTTTGTAAAATCTTTACTACTATAGCACATCTCTGTTGGAGAAGCTGAGAAGAAATCCTCAGTGTAGAGAGCTGCAGGGACATTTAACGTCTTTGGACTATTTTGCTGTCAGCTAAATTCTGATTCACATTGCATTGCTAGTGCACCTCCCACACTGCACGCCACGGGAAAAGACTGTGATTTGTAATAATAAAGGCTAGTAAAAATGATATTTAGCAAACTCGGTTACAGCAATTATGCATTATAAGTGTCACCTATTTATAAATCAAGTTTCTGCTGCGTACACCTGGCAAAACCATCAGAGATTGCCAATTTAGAGGCTATTGTTCCAAATCTGTCTTTTGGCCAAAAAGAAAAATTCACTTGAAAGTAAAAATTGTTAGATGCTGTAAATTGTGATTGTGCACAACCACTACACTCAGTGAAGAGCATTTTTTTTATTGACTAGAACATGCATTCCTACTTTACAGCTGCACAGAAAACCAGCTTGCTTCCCTATACCTATAGGCTACCAGCATGTGAGTTCCTTCTTGTCTTTCACATCCACAATTTATTAAACTTACTCACAATTTCCTTGTTGTAACAGGCACTTCTACTGCACAGTATCTGACTTACTTGAAAAAAATTAAAATCAGGCATTATACATGAAATTGAACAAGCTGCAGGATTTTTCCATGTTGGTCAGCAGTGCATTGACAGTTGTAATTGTTCATAAATAAGATGCTTTCAGAAACTCACCCTACCTCCAAGGCTGTGGTGACTTAAAATCAGCAGATAAATGCTGGGTTTGCCATGGGAAACAAGGTCCTCATCTCTCAGGTTCTGGAAGAAAAATATAGAGGTTAAAGCTAGATACCACATCCTTCCTTTTGTAGCTCCTGTCATGCATTTTATGTGGCTATTAGTGTCACTGCTGAAGTCAAGGGGTTGGGTCTTTTCTCCAGAGAGCAACTAAACAGACACATTTTCATTCCCACAGTTCAGCAGCAGTCAGCCTGCATCTCAAGTGTCACTCTGAGAAAGGGCAAGTCTATTCCTTAGGGCTGGATTCCTCAGAAAACTGAATTCACTTGAAGGAAGATCAGAAAATTCTCTACTAGGACTGTCCCTTTTGTTGCTCTTGTGTGAAAATCCCACCCTTGTACAGTGCCAAACTAAACTCTGTAACAGCATCTACCTTCTAACAGTAAGAGGCAAGCAGCTACAAAGGATAGAGCAGATCCAACTATGAAAGATCACCACACCTGTCAGATTATCAGAACAGGCTTCCCAGGGAGGTGGTTCATTCACCTTCCCTGGAGGTGTTTAAGGGACGGGTGGACGAGGTGCTGAGGGACATGGTTTAGTGTTTGATAGGAATGGTTGGACTCGATGATCCGGTGGGTCTCTTCCAACCTGGTGATTCTATGATTCTGTGATTACTTATTTAGTGCATAGACACATCCAGAGAATTCAATGCTTCTGTTTAACCAGTCAGACCTAAATCAGACACTCTGCTGCCCTTAGCTTCTTTAATAATTCCTGGACATCAGAAAAAAAATTTTCACAGAAAAGGTCACTGGGCACTGGCAGAGGCTGCCCAGGGAGGTGGTTGACTCACCTTCCCTGGAGAGGTTTAAGGGACAGATGGACGAGGTGCTGAGGGACATGGGTTAGTGTTTGACAGGAACGGTTGGACTCGATGATCCTGGGGGTCTTTTTCAACCTAGTGTTCTGTGAATTTCAGACTTTTTCTGGGGAGATTTATTTATAAATAGGTTTCTCTTCAAAAACTGCAATGACAGCTCTCCTACTTCATCCATTTTGCTCATCCCATGTACTCCACTTTTTATTAAAATAGCTTAAACCATATTATTCAGTATTTCAGCAAGTGAAAACCACCCAAAACAGATGAGGACGCAAGGAGAGCAAAAAAACTCTCTGGAAAATGTTATGAAGGTAAAGCAAAAACCTCCCAGGTAGTACAGCTGCTCGGGATGCAAAGAAATACTTACCCGAAGTATTACAGCAATTTGTTAAATTTAAACATGCTCATGCTCCTATTTACTCAGGGAAGATACAGGATAAAAACTAAGTGAAACCTATTCGGGAGTTCTTTAAAAGAAATCAGTCACAGGATTTGTTAAAATTGCCTAAGTGTGCTATAATTGGATTTTTTTTCAAACCGCTGGTATCTCACCAAAGACTCTTAATGGAAATAAGTTCTAGAACAAAAAGAAAAATATTTGCATGAACTAATGCTTTTGAGAAATAAATAAAAGGTTAGAGTAAGAGGGCAGTTTTCACAAAGAATGAATATTAATAATGAGATTTCCAGGCACATTTTGCAGGACTGGTACTGTTCAACACCTATAGAAGTGTTCTGTAAGAAAGGGTGAAACCCACTGCATTCTCCAGTGTATTAAAATCTAAAGCAGACTTCAGGGATCTTGCTGAGCAGTGAGAATGAAGTGAAGGACATAATATCAAGAAGTGCAAAGCAAAGCATAGTCCGCATAAGTTCCTTTGCTAACCCAATTACTCCTTTAAAATCAGCTGTTGCCTCTCAGATAATATGTGGCAGATACTCTAATAGTTCTCTAAAAACATAAGATTGACAAGAAAAAGCACTCAAAATGTAAGAAAGTATTAGGAAAAGAACTAAGAAGAAACTAGAACAGAGAAGTGGTTCCATTCAAACCCAAAAGTAAATGCTTGTTATGGAAAGTAAAGGAAAAATGTATCTTTTTAATTAGATGGCTTAGTAGAAGATATATCAGCTGCTGGCTGTGAAATAAGTGATCTACTTGGTGAACAGGAGGCTCTGGTGGCATCTGATATGAGCTTACAGCTACCTGTAGGGCCACTTCAGACACAACTCCCAAAATCTGTAAGGCAGCAAACAAGGGGCAGCAGCCACAGCTTCATGCTTGGAACCTTCCTAATGGGGATTTACTGAGATTTCGCCTCTAGACACTGTAGCACTGGAACAAGCATCCAGAGAGCCAGGGGCTCCTCTGGTCTCGGGTCAGCCGCACAAAGGCATGGCTGACCTCAGCTGCTACCAGTAATCACCTTACTGGGTTCCCTCCCGAGAACCTTCCCAGACAGCACTTCTGCAATGACTCACTCCATAAAAATCCTTTTTCTACTGGTCTTTGCACCTAGATGGTCACTACAGGTCACTATCTGAAACAGTGGGTTTGGTATGACTTAGATAAATGCTCTCATTGTCTCTTTCAGTTGGGAAAACCATGAAATTAAGTTTAGTTTTAAATCCTTTGTGCAGGCAAGAAGACCTGCTTGCATTGTACTAGACTTGATGTGACTCGCTAGAGCTGCTCCTGCTGCTTTTGGTTCCAGCACCGTTTTGTTTAGAGCTAGCTTAGGCAACTGTACACTCTGGTGCACAGGGACAAGCAGAAAGTTCATACCAGTAGAAGCAACACTCAGAGATCAGACTGTGGGCACTTCATCTCATGAATCACAACCACTGGACAGAAAAGCTGTGGAACAGGAACAGCCAGGGGGTCACTTCCACTCTACAACAATGGGACTGAATGATAAACTCATGTGATACATAAAGAATTTATTTTGAGTATTAAAACAGTCTCTTTCCCTACAAAAATCTGGAAGAAAAGTGGAAAATCAATTGTTTCAATTAGAATGACTATCCACATGTTAAATTAGCCCATAAGAGAAAGATTGATTCTTTTTTCTCAAAGTGCCACCATTACTAGCGAACATAAGAAATCTTTCATTGTTTACCCTGTCTCAGGATAAGAAGTAAACTGTGATATTTTTATGTCCAGATTTTCTCATTAAAAATTCTTCCCTCTACCAGATAGTTATGAAATAGATTCTGTTTTCTAAGCTCTTGTGCAGGGAAAGTGGGAGAAGGTTCCAACTCACAAACTATCATACATTTCATCATCCCTCCTTCTGGAAAACAGTCAGATAAGTGGGTTGTTTCTCCTTTAATTAGAATGTAAAGGGCAGAATTGAGAAACTGTGGCACATTTATCACTCCATATGCCAGAGTAAAAGAATGCCAAAGAGACTCAAGCATTTTAAATGTGTCCTATAAGTGTTTAAACTAAGCCAAACAAATATTTTCATACTGTTTTGAATCAAAACACCTAAGATCATAAAAAGGTGGTTTTCTCCTTGTTGCTTTTCAGCATTATTAACTTCAGCCACCATGTTTTAAAGTAATTTTAGCCTGAAATTTTTTCTACCCAAAGACAATTTTGCCTTAAAAAAAACCAAAAACACATTAGGTTAATGGTCTGTATGACTCATCCTTCTTCTAATGTTTTTATCAGGCAATCTGGGGGTTTTTTTAGTTCTCACTGTTTTCTAGCATTTGAACTGTAACAGCAGGCATAAGATCCTCTTGAAGACCATTTCTACAATTTCAAAAATATGTCTGTTCTGACATAGGTGGTGTAAATCTTTTTTTTTTAGCATAAGTAGGGGAAGTTGAAAAGCCTCTGTTTACTGAATAGTTCTGACTCATCCTGTCCAAGCTGTCTGTGCTTTCAGTGAAGTGGAGGCATTCTGGGAGAAGGGGGAGAAGGAAAGCAAGAGAGCAAGGAAAGAAAATGTGATCACGTCGTTAAAGACTGTATTCCAAATTATACACAACAAGGAACTGAATTAAGATCTTAACTCCCCAATGTTGTGTTATGTTTTTCATGTTCAGAGAGCAAAACCACGTGCTGCCATCCAAACTGGTATTTACAAAGGAAGAACCCAAAGGAAACCCAGCTTCTCTTAGGAAGCAAAATACTGGTTCTGCATCTTGTCACAGACCAGTCTGCAAGCAGCATATTTAAGACTGAGAAGATGGCGTATAAAATCATAGCTACTTATTTTAAACCTTTTTGTTGTTTTTCTTGAAATTCTGATAGAATTTGGTTTGATTACAAAAATACGAAGTGCATGCTCTATTCTGTTGCTGGAAATACCCTTGAAACTAAATACATAATTTCCTGCATATCTCCATCCTTCGTAAGAGTCAGTAAAACTGCAAAGGAACCTGGCTGAAAATAACTTGCAGTAATTTCTTTCAGAAGTGGCTGTTCTCCTCAGAAAACGACAGGGGTGTGTTCTAAAGTTTATTTGTTATAAACAATTTTGCAGAACTCTTGGGAACATCTCAGCCCTGCACACGGTTCTGGCTCAGCCTCCAGAACTAGCTTCTCACTGTCAATCACACAGCTTGTCAGATGAAAGTGAGAATGTTGTCCCTATCCCATTTCATCCAGTTTATTGCAAAAAGGCTGCCATTTAGCCTTCCTTCCAGTGCTGTAGGTGATGGATGGAGAGAAGATTATTCAGATGATGGAACAGATGAGTGCTGAATATACACTGTGAAGAAAATCTTCCAGATTCCATTTCAGACAAGTCATTAACTTGTTGAAGGCAGGCTAGTGACCCAAGCTAGTAATTTCAAAATTAACAAGTCATTAAGTAGGATATCAATTTATAAATTCCATCTTAATTTTTACTCAAGTATGCTAACTTTGAGTTAGAAAAATTAGAGCTAATGAAGTAGTATTAGCTGTTCGATTAAATAACCCTCTTAATTACTAACTGCTGTGATAAGGATTATGGAAAAGGTCATACAGCCTTGTGATTAACTGCAGTTATCAGGTCCTTCTCAAAAACATACTATGGGAATACTTCAGATTTTTTTTGTTCTTACAGATTCAGAGAAAAGCTGTAACTGAGCACAGGGCTGCTATTCCTGTGCTGCTCAGGGGAACCGTGGAGTAGCAGAGCTTATGTTCCCGACTCCAGCCTCTTGCCTAGGTATCTTAGCTTTATAGCTAAATGGTGACCTCTGCCTGCACTTAAGCCGTGGAAGCTGTGAAATTGGAGTCTGTGTGGTCCCAAGCCTAAAATAGCTTCTCTAAAAGCAAATGAACAATGGTCACGTCTTCTGCCAACCCAGAGAGAGCAGCACAGCCGCTGCAGGGACATCTCTTAGGCTTTATGTGGTAAATATGTGCCAATGTGAGTCAGCCTTAACAATGAAATTTTTTTTTAAAGCCTCTACCTACATTTGGGTCAGGCAGCAATGTCCTTCAGCCATTGTAAGAGGCATCCCTTCCACTCAGGGGAGGGGCAGCCCTTTTTTAAAAATTATTGCCCTTGAAATGCATGTTTGTCTTCCTTATTCTAGATAGGAAAATTTTCAGTTTGTGGGTTAAAGTTTAGTCAAGACTGCTGCATTAATTGATTATTAAGTAGTCGTATTTGTTTACAATCTAAGGTGCCCATATACTTTGCAAAAAAAATATGCTAGTTCTGACTCAGTATGGTGGTGGGCACCTTCCCAGCTCCTGTTCAAGGTGCTAGCAATGCATACACATGCCCTTAAATATCAGTTCTAGAAAGATGAAAATGCCAGTAGTAACCTGGAAAAAGTAGGTATTGTCCCCAACAGGACTAACTTCAAGCTTGTTTAGAAGCATTTTTTTTATTTTCTCAGATCTCTTGCTACTATTCACTGTCACGCTCCCTGATATAACAGAGCAAGAACAGCCAGGATGCCTAAATAAAACAAGCAAGAAAGAGCTTTCAACTGAAGCAACTAAGGGAATACGTCTTGCCTCTCTGCAACAACCATCCCTGGTAACAACAACCATCTGCAGAGGTAGAACAGCTTCACCATCTCACATAACTAAGTTTTTTTCTCTAAGAATCTGCAATATGCTCTCAAAAGCCTTATGTCCTCTTAGTCCTAAGCAATAAGTACAAGAGTGATCAATGAATCTAGAAAGACCATTTTAATATGTACAAAGTTCCTCTGTTGTTTAACGTTAGCGAAAAACTATTTCAAAAGTAACATAATGAAATGGTCAAAATTGATTTGTTATAAATCCTGCTATAGGTACTGTACCAAGTTCTTTAATCTTTCCCCCTAGATACATTCCCTCTTCTCTCCAAAATATATTTAGTTGTGGGGAAAAGAAAATAAGGACTGTAGGACTGCTGGGGAAAGCCTCTGATGTTTGTCTATCAAGTGACAAACAAAAGCTTTCAAATTATTTTTTATAAATACATTACTATAAGTTATTTCCACACCTAACATCAGCATGAAACAGCAGGTTTTTAAGGTAGACTGATTTTAAAATTAAAGGTCCAATACTTTGTTATAGCCACTTAGTTTTCAACAGAGCACCAGAAAAGACCCAGAGTTCTGTTTTCCTCCTTCTTGTGATGAGTCACTGCTTGTGAGACCAAGACATTGTGCAGACATCGTGTCTTTATGAAGATTAAGTAGTCTCATGAAAAATGCAATTAGAATGAAACTGTACATGTCAATTCATAATTACATTCAGAACAAACTTTGCATTAACAGCAAAAATAGAATCTAGCAATAGAGAAATAGTCTGCCAGGTTCTCTCTGCCCAGTTCATTTCCCTATAGCAGTGGGCAGAGATGCAGAAGAGAGCATTCCTGTCTGATTTCAGCAGTAATCAATTTATGCCCTGAAGCAAAAGCTGGTAGCACGCAGACAGGTACTAGGGCTCTCTCCAAAAAAACAGGGATATCTGGCTCATGCGGCTACTGAATCAGATGCATCTCACTGGCCCCATTGAAGAACGTGCAAGGATAGACACATCGTCCACCGAGACATCCACCCACAGCTTTCTTATAAATAGACTTGGGATATGTAGACTAAGATTTATTTTTGCTACTTGGTCGTACTTCTTGTACCTCAGTCAGTTAACTCTTAACATTCGTCTTACCTAATTTTCCATAGAAAACATATCTTAAAAGATTAGCTATTTAGAAGCCTTTTATTGCCCCTTCCCCTACTTTCTTAACTTTATTCTGTCTGTTGTTTGTGCAAAAAAAAAATACTGACTTCTTTAGCCTTTCCTTCAAGCCTAACTGGCCAGAAAGCTCTGGCTTGGCTCTTCTGCAGCACACTCTGTGTGTGCCTCTAGCACAGATTAGATGTACAGGCAAAGACAACTCTTCCTCAGTTCTCTGGAACAGGTGACTCAATACTGAAAGAAGCGCTCAAAACACTCCATTTTGTCTGATATTTTTAACCACACAGAAATAATGAATGCTAATTACCATGCCCAGTGGAGTGTGTTTTAGGGTAAACTATCTAATTACAATATTTCCTGAGAAGCTCTGCAGGGTACCCTAATTCTAGAGGGAAATGAACAACCGTGCAGAAAAATACAAGGTGTTTCACACAAATAGAGAAAAAAAGTCAATGTCTCCACATGGATATGTTCACTGTTACTGTAAATTATATGTAGAAAGAGCATGTAAAATGAGCTACCTATGCTGGGATGAGCAAAGTGGAACTAGTGGCTGCAGGCAGACAACTCGCTCAAGAGGGTGCAGGAACTGTTTGAGAAGAAAATGTGATGTAGTTGCTTTTGCAAGTCAGTGACCCAGCAGACACTGCATTCGTGACCTGAAACGTCATGTCACTTGGAAATGCATATGAAGAAAACTCTTAAACTACTTCATTTATGCCAACAATGACACTCAAGGAACAGTAGTAGAAGAGCATTTCAGATCTGTTCATAAAAAAATGTAATTAGACATGGTCAGGAATGGCCAAAACACACTCATTAGTGTTGGCTATTACAACTGGCTACAGTGTGAAAACCTGTGCTTAAAGTTCTTTTTTATTCTCCAATACCTCAGGGCAGAGCACAAGCCAAAGGCTGCTCCACAGCCAACTTTTTCCCAACACATGCATTTCATCCTCTGCAAACGCTCAAGATAAGATTTTCTAAGCGTGGAAAACAGGTACTTCAAATCCTAGCAATACAAATACTTATGCATAGTTACACAGCTCCAAAAAGGACAGCTGCATGGATCCTTCTCTCAAAGCCACACAAGATCTCAGCCATAAAAGCACTCATTTAGTATAATGGGAGACTACTGTTCCAGGAGGGAACAATGCTATCAGTATTTCAGGGGGATTGCTGCATTCATATTTTCCTTCTCTTCTCAAAAACATTTTAGAAAGTCTCAGTATCATCCTAATGAAGAGCAAGGATTTTATTTTCTTAACATTTCATAGAATGAGATGATGCATATGTGACCAACCTCTCGTATGCCAAATTTGTGGTTACAAACATGTAAGAATCTTTTGTTAGCTAAAGCCCATGTGTGGTAAGGAGAAAATTACAACTGCTAAAGGCTAGAAACAATATTAAATGAGAGTGCAAGATACTCCTGAACTTTTCTAAACAACAGTGGTCATATTACACGACCTAATTATCTTAAATTGCAAATTATCTTAAGCCTTTGTACCTAATCCAAGTTCTTTCCCACACAGACATTTCAACCATGTTTCATGTATCTAGAAAGATTTGACACAGAGATCAGTCTCTCATTTCACTTAGAAAAACCTAAGTTAAACAGACTTGTTATCTTGCAGTAGTATGTAATCTCTTCTGATCTCCCAAAAGAAAACTATATTTATCTAGAGCTTGTACCAAGTATGCAAATCCCTATTTCTATTAAACTGTCTGTTTACTAACAAAAATGCACAGTGAGCTCATCTTCAAACACACACTGTTACATTGACATCCATTACGTTATAAATCTCTCAATACACCTTATGATTCAAGTTCACCGGGTATAGTCTTCATGACCTTTTTCCTTGGATATTATAGAGTGGCCAGAGTTCTCCTTGACTTTCTATAGCACTGGGGTTTGTTTCACACTAGTCATAAGGGGGTGAATATCACCTAAATACCAAAATATTTACTGTTGCCTACTGACCTGTACAGCCTAGGATACAGGTTTGAAAATCTGTATAGCAATTCACAAAACAAAATTCCTGTAGAAAACAGGAGTGCATGTTACTTGAAATACTTCGTGAGGATGTTCTTTTTCCTGCTTCACCTTACAGGACTCTATTGTCACAGTATACTTGAAAAAATGAAAGTGCTGCACCATGGAAAATACATTTACAAGACATTTTTAATGCTTTTACTGTCTGATACATCAAATGAGATAAATGAAATACATGCCAAGGATCATGAGGATTTCCTGGGATTTCCAGGATGAGGTTGCAGGTTTTCAGACATAATGTTACTTTGGTGAATTTGTTCAGCCAAGGACTCTAGTCATGCTAAGATGTTCTCAAGTACCAGCCCCTTTGTTGAACACCATACAAAGTTATTTGTCTTTGGCCAAACCTTTCAGTGCCTGAGTACAAGCAGCACTCACAGGCCAGTTCTCTTTTCCTCAAGGGTTAGAGAACATGCTCTTTCATAAGAGTGTTTATTGCAACCCCCTGTATGCACTAATGACACAGGTAAACAAAACTGTTAATGCCACTGTCCTTCCTGTCTGGGGCAAACAAAAGTATAATGGACGCTACCCAATATTCCTGTTTGGAAATGGAAGAGTAACTTCTTGTTAATGTCATATACTAAGTTTCACAAACTGAGTTTTAATGGTTAGGCAGAACTAGTCACATCATCCTGATGTATCCATCAGAATTCCCAGGAAGTAATGGCTGTGGGAAATATTTCTATTATCAAGCACTACCCTCAGCACTCCTAAATGGTAAGGAGAGTCAAAATAAAGTCTGTTTCTGTATTAACATATGTTATTCATTTTACTCATTTACTGCACAGGCAATCATAAATTACAGCCCTTATAAATGTTACACACAGACGAAAAGTTTAACTGTCAGGACTACATTCAAAGTGGTCATGAACACATTGCGGACTCTGAGGAATTCTTCTGTATGACTTAAGACAACTAGAGTTATGCAAGAACTCCAGAGGAAAAAAAAAAGGCAGATTTTTGTCAATTTATAACTTATGGATTTCCTTTAAAATGTTCCAAATAATAAGTTATCTTTACATTTGTTTGCTAACATCAGCATCCGCATAATATCAAGACTGTTGGAGACAAAGGAAACCCTAGACTGACTTAGGATTCTCTTCTAGAGTAAGCAAAATTCCTCCTTGTTGCCTTGAAGCAGGAACACTTCTCCCCCATCTATTTTTCTTTCCCCAGCTCCCAAAGCAAGAGCATTCAGCTCTTGCTTGCCTGAGGGCTGCCTGGTGCTTTTCTGCTGATGGCAGCAGTGACAGTTGAATTCAAAGCAGGGTGCTTGCCAGGTGGCAGAGCTGCCTCAGCTGACCTTGCCTTCAGGCAACCCCAAGAGCTGGTCTGGAGAAGGAACGAGGCCAGTGGGATCACAAGGAGGAGCAAATGTGAAAAAGCAAGTCACAGGGTGATCTTGCTTCACTAAGCAGAGAACTGTTAATCTGCTGTACATACATCATCAAATTATAGTCTTGTTTAGTATTAAACTTCAGCCTTTTCCCCTCACATGTTGAGGAAATTTTCATCCTATTAACATATAATTTAAATAACGCGTACATATCAAACTGGAGATGAACAAATCCTAAAAACCTTGTTTTCCTTCAGTTTTTGAAAGATTAACCATCCACTTTTTTTCATCCTGGACATACTGCAAGGCTGAAGTTGTTATATGGACTTTCAATAGAAGCTATTATTTCGTCAACTGTGACTCATACTGCAGCATTTATAGTAAACTTTAGAAATTGTATAACATGAAAACATCATTCTTCATTTGTCAGAGGTGCTTATGTTTCCATTTATTTCTCATTAGAGTTATAGCTTTGTGCTCTTCGCAACTAAAGAGCCCTTCCAGCCCTTGGTCTTACGGTTTCAGCGGGTTCTTAGTCCGTTTATGCTGCCCTACAAAGTTGCTCATGAGAAAGAGCTGAGGTTTTCCCTGTGTGTCATGTTGTTTAAAACTGGCAGATATGCAGCTTTGTACCAGGAAAAGCCTACTCCTCATGAGCATGTTAAATTCATCTTTCAACAAAGACTAGTTTCTTCTCATGCCTGAAGAAACTGTTCACCATGAGAGTGGTGAGACCCTGGCCCAGGTTGAGTAGGGAAGCTGTGGCTGCCCCATCCCTGGAGGGGTTCAAGGCCAGGCTGGATGGGGCTTGGAGCCCCTGATCCCGTGGGAGTTGTCCCTGCCCAGGGCAGGGGTGGGACTGGATGGGCTTTGAGGTCCCTTTCAAGACAAACCATCCAATGAGTCCGTGAGTGCAAGAAAACAAAGTGACCACCTTACTCTTCTGTTTATTTGTTGGATACTTAGCCTTGAAGTCCAAAGGAAAGGGTAAGCCTGACTTATCAAAAAACCCCACCAAAACAACCAAATGGTCTTTTTCTAATTTTCTACAAAAAGCTTCTTGTCAATATCTCACTGTTAAATAGATGGTTCCTGCTGGAACCTCGCTGAGTCAGACACACATGCACTGCCATAACCTCAAGAGCCTGGCAAACTCAGCAGTGAGGCCAGACAAGCTTTACTATTCCAAACACTCTTGCCAAGAAACAAGTAAGGGCACCTTAATAAAGGTGATCCTAATGCCTATCAGGAGTCAAGTCCTCTTATTTTTCATACATAGGCTATCTCACAACCCAAATTCTCTACATCCATTCATTCAGTTTTTAAAACTTGCCTCTTGGTTTAGCTTGTGGCTTTTTTTTTCAAGGACTCCATAGAATCTATACACCATGGAAGCTATTCCAGACTGTATATGTTGCTATAGGAACAGATTATTACACAGCTCTCAAATGGTCAAATTGGGTAAATACAGAAATAAAGAATTGCAAAACCAAACTGATGAGTCTTTTCAAGTTGATTTTGAGCATATCAACTTTAAGATAAATGAATCAGCAAGACATTTGTCTACTGAAGGCAAAAACCCCCATGTCTGAAGACAACTTCAATGAGCATCTTAAATAATGTCTTTAAATAAACTATGCAACATACACTTGGTATTGAAATCTGCTCACTACTCAGTATATAATTTCTGGAGTGATTTTTCACTAGAAAATAATCTCACAGGACAAAGATATGTTTTTTTCACGTACGGAAGAAAAAAAAATCACTTCATTCAGGTAACAATACACAACACAAAGTCAAGAAGAAACAGCCTGTTTTCATGTCAGTCAATACAAAGTGAAGTGAGTGTATGTACACATGTAAGTCATGCAGGGCTGCCTTGCAGTGCAGCACAACAAGACAGAGCCCAGAGCTCAGCTTATGTTGAACTCCAGGCCACAAAGCCACTTCCATATGCACAGGGCTTACACGTGTCTGTGAAGATAAAATTCTTAGGTAGTAAAAACAAAGTTTAAATCAGGTTAAACAATATCCTTTTGAATAAAAGGAAACAAGTTACATCCAGAGTAGCATCAGATCCTGCATTTGAACAGTTTGGGGGGATATATATTTTTAAAAACAAAGGATAGGACTGTTTGTATAAAGCTAGATTAAGAGAATATACCTTTCTTTCAACTTCTTAATGCTCAACATATTTAATAATCACCAATTTTCTGTTAAAGTTAATTGAGGAAAGGAAACTGTAGGAGAAGAACCATTTTAATGACCAAATCATGTGCAGTAATAAGGGCTTTGTGGATTCACCACAAGGCAAAGGGCTAAGATTTCTGTTGCTACGATCAAAGACTTTAGGCAGTCATCACATGTGGTATTGTTCAAATCTAGTAAATACAGCATCGGCAATTCAGCTGGGGGAGCAGGGAGGGAAAATTGCTGTCATCATTCCATGGACGTACACTTACAATAATTTGGAATTCCATGGAAAACTTCACACTGTACAAGAAAATCACTATTTGGAGTTATGTGATGCTAAAGGTTATAGACATTCTTTCATGGATAAGATCCATAAAGTCAGGATTAAAAACTGTAACTGAAAACCACCCAGAAAGCAAAATGCAACACAAACACCTTAGCCCTAAGGCATTTGAAATTGTTATCCATGGTATATCTAGATAATACTATATTTTTGGCTAAAAGAACTTGGAATCTCTGAATATTTTTTAAAAGTGCAAGTGTTACTTGTGACTTCACAAGCAGCTTGTTAGGAGCCCTATGTAAAGTAGCTTCCTATTGTCATTTACTAGCCCAATTCCTGACAGCCACTCAAGTGAAGGCCTCAGAAACCTCAGGAATATTCCACCTGGACTTTGTATCTCATCTTTCTTAAAGGGTCCACAGCTACTAGAAAGAAGTGTGTAATGCTTATTTCAGACCAAAGAGAAGATGGAGAAGAGCCAAAAATTGCTTTCATGCACAGAATTGCAGCTGACCCTTCTATATTAGCAAACCAGTCAGTGGGGATGTGGCCAACAGATGGAGTGATGATGCTTCATTCCAGAGAATGCCAGACCCACCCCTAAGCACTCTGCACAGAGTCTCCAGGTCACCTTGTGCACTGCAGAAGGTCCTCAAGGCAACTGGAGCAGCTCAAGAACAAGACTGTTAAAGCCTACTCTGCAAGATGTAGGAGGTCATGCTGGATTTATCGGACCTTGGAGAAAATGGAAGGGAAAAATATTGTGTTATATTGTGAAGGGCGAAACTGAAGTTTGAAATAAACTAGAGACACGAAGGGTAGTTGAGTGTACACTGAAGGAAGAGGATGAGAGAGGGGGAAAAATTAAAGGAAGCAGCTGAAATAAAACACTGCTGACCTGATGTTATTACAAGTACTCCAAGGGAAACGTATATATGAATGATCTTAGACACTTGATTGAATTAAAGATGGACACTCTTCTGTGAGCAGAATTTTTTTCATGAATAGTGCCTGACTGAATTAAAAATCTGTTTTTGCTACCTGCAGAAAACACAAGACTTGAATTTTTGATGCTTGAATAAAAATGTGAATCTGCGACTGCACTTCAAATTCTAGTTTTGCAGCAGATGCTCAATTTCTTCTGCAGCACTTTGACTAATTCCCTTTCACTTCAGCATAATACAAGAATTCTTTCTTACACATTGCTTTATTATTCTTCATCCTAGAGTTGCATTAAGGATATGACTCACTTAATGAGCTGTTCCTCAGCGTTACTGTAACCAGCTCATTTTAGGAATTTTCTAGCAGGCTACTTTTTAAATGTACCGGTACAGAGTAAGTCACAGACGGAAAAAAAGCCCTTTGCGTGACAGTGTCTGCTTGAGAGGCCTAAAGTGATACGTATGACCCATGGATGATTCATGCTCCATTGCCACGTGCATTGCTCAGTCTGTAACTTTCTGCATCACTATTATCCATGGAGTTGTACTGTGCTACTGCTAATACATAACAGCATGAGGAAGTGTGTCATTATTAGTAGAACTGTGCTGTGTGAAAGAGGAGCTGGACAGGAAAGTTGCGTTTCTACAGCCCCTTAGCTTAAAGATAAGAATGATCCAGCTGCTTACTAATGTCCTGGGACCTTGGCTACGTTCTAGGAGACAGGGGGGAGACAGTAAGCAGCTGGGGTCAGGCTCCACTTCTTGGGGTGATGTAATTAGTTTGATGGTATAAAGGCTAAGCCCCTCACAGCAAGGGCAGAGAGACCTCAGTCAGCACGTGATTTCCCAATTACCTCTCCAAATCCACTCTGTGAAAAAGAAACATCCAGATGATGTTTAAGCAATTGGCAATGTATTCCTCTTAATTACTGTACTTACTCTCTTAGAGTAATGATTAGACATTGACTTCACAAGCTGCTACTGTTAACTTGTGATTGATCACTACTAGTCATTTGTCTTCTTTCTTGCTGTAATAACTTGCGTAAAACCTGATTTCACAAAGTTGGGCCTTTATGACGATTTTTGCTAGTCTCCTGATTATTTGAGAGCTTGGGGACTCTTACAACAGTATGTTTCTAAGAGTTCAAGTTTGATGGCTTTTATGAGATTTTTCTAAAAGCCCACTTGGTGGCAAAACATTTGCACAGCTAAAGGTACTTGAACTCTTACACTTGGCTCCTTCGCAGGTCTTCTTGCAGGCAGGATAAGCCATTGGCTATGTGGAACTGGCTTCGATTAGACCTTGAGAGAAGCCGTGCAGTGGGCCAGCAGGAATTTCCATAACACATCAAGAGTCTTCTGCTTTAGATAACCCTAATACACTTTCCTCTATTTGTCCTGTGGGAAACATCTTCTGGTATTTTGCAGCTCTATTTCCCCCCAGTGCTCTCTGTAAATGAAAAAAAAAAAAAAAAAAATCATTTGCTTCATGACTCATTTTTGTCTGAGAGTCTCATCACGTCACCATGTAAAAAAAGTGCCAAGTTGTGAGCGCCCTGCATTGCCAATGTGCTTTTGTTATTTGGTTGCTTAAGCTACATACTACTTTTTTAAACACAAAAATTAAATCTTTGCAAGTCATAGAGGGCTTTAAAATTCAACCCAAAGACAGCCACAAGAGTCAGTCTATTACTGTTATCAGCGAAGGACATGTTGAGGGTTTTTGTTTGTTTGGGGTTTCTTTTTTTGTTTTTGTGGGGGTTTTTGTGTTTTTTTTTTTTTCTTAGTTTCAGAGTCAATAGTAGGATTTGACATTGATTCTAGCTCTGGAATGGAGGAGTCTTAAAGAAGTGAGATCTGAAGCACCTTAACTGTCTTGAATTCTTTACAAATGTGGCTTAAAGTGGGTGAACTACTCAGTCAATACATTATTTTGGGAGGCTGTACATTTTATTCAGAAAACATGTTTTAAGCAATGACATTTCAATTCTCTTGGAAGACAGCGGAAAAATAGATCTGAAAATTAATCCTCCTACATGTCCAGAAACCAGCAAGAGAAAGCATGAAATAGCTAACTTCTCTTCTGTACTTCTGCCAGGAAACTGCAGTGCTCACCTTGAGACACCTCCCAAGAGGCCTTTTATAAGATGGTTTTAATTATTCCTATTAACAATATTAGTGAGAATGTGCACATTTTACAGTAATACTCTTTCTGGGGGTATATGCAAACATCAAGAACTAGTTGAGCTGGACCAGTTTTCACATAATGGAACCTGGTGATCTCCCACTTACTCCAGTCACTTGGACAAGCAGAAGCAGTGTCAGCTCCCGTTAATGATCCAGTATACATAGATGTACAGGATTCTCCTTGTTTGGCTTTAGATCCAGGGTACCAGTAAATATGAAAGGTGTCTTTTACTTAATTAACACAGGAATCTCTCTCCTTGGTAATACATAATTAAGTCTGCCAAAAATAGCTAACCTATAGAGCGTTTCACAACATATTGAAATGCAAACCTTAAAGTACTTATCCCTAAGCAGCCTGAAATAAGTATATAGAAAGGGATCTAGTCCTGAACAAAATCTGTTTTCCATAACTCAAGAATATCAGAACATAACATCAAACTTGGGTGTACAATGGCTATATACTCATTTACACTGGAAAAAAAAAAGGAGGGGGCTAACAGCATTTTCCCATAGGTTGAACTCAAAAAAAGTATCAAAGGTTTGTGGCACACATATGCATGGAATCATCAGGTCACACAAGCTTAACGAAGCCCCATGCAGGTGAATTATGCAGTGAAGAGTTAGCAGAGCTGTACATCCTTTCCCAAAGGTTACTGTTTCCTCAGAGATCAATACACATTTAATCCTGACATTATTTGAGTACAGAGTGACCCTTCAAGAACTGCTGTCAAAAATCCTTTTGGTGTTACACAAGCTGACCTACATCAGTAGGAGAACAGGCTGTTTCTAACAGGGAAGGCAAACACGCAATTCTCTCTTAAGAAACATTTGTTACTCTCATTCACTGTGAGAAAAGGATAAACAGCTAGCTCAGAATTTATCTGAATTTTAACTGTGATTTTAGACATCTCTAATTAGAAACTAAGAAAAGCACTAAAATATCCAGACACGCAGCTGACATCTACCTGATCCAATGTAGGAACCTTCTGTGCTAACATAGAAGCAGTGACTAACACAACTGCCTTCAACATGTGCTCTTCTATGAAGACCGTCACGTACAAGAACTAGTTTTTCTTAAATAAGATGGGTAAGCAAGATTAGAAGATTTCTTTCTCCTTCCCAAAAAGAAGTAATTGCTAGGTCATTCAGAAATTCAGTGAACACAGCAAACATCCAAAATTTAATGTATCCAGAAAGCAGTGGATTCAAGATGCTGGGAAGACTCTGCTATCTGTATTCCAGGTCCATCAACCGTAAATGATTTTTTGAGCAAAATCTTCTAGGATATGTTAGTAGGGCTGTGATAATTTATCCTGAAATGCATAATCAACTCCTTGTTTTTGATTTGAATTCATCATTGCTAAACCCACCAATCACCTACTTTAGTTAAAATCATATCCATCCATACCATTTGATACCACTAATGAGATGTGGAGACATTGTAGAAGATAACTTAATACTCCCATCAAGAGCAACTCAATATTAAGATTTCATCCCTTATGTTCAAGCTTCCTAGGGAATTGTCATTTTTACTGTAATGAAAAGGTTTCTCCAGATTTAAGGATCTATTCACTGCTATTACATTGGGTACAACACCAACAGAAAGATAGATTTTACAGAGTTATACTATGAATTTCTGGCTTAAGTATTTCACCTATGTGCAAGAGTTCGGTTTTACCAGCTTATCACAGATTCTTGAAGGAAATTCAACAGTAATGACATGTTTCATTTTCAAAGGTAAGACAGATTCAAAATCCAAAAAAATATTTTAGGTAAAACATATGAATAACTAAAGAGACAGCAGAACAGTTACTGAGAATATCAGAGTGCTAACACGGCCAAACCTGAGAATACCCAATAACTCTGTCTCCAGCAACAACACATCTTACATAAAACCCAAACTGTTTTATTAGCCACACAGGGAGGTTTGGTAGTCTATATCCAAACCCTACCACCTCAGCATCACATTATTTAAAGTGTAAATAAGTCCTAATAATTCATAGAAACATAATATACTAAGAAAATAGCAATAGTTTGGTTCAACTCTGTCAAACATTACCAAATACTGATGTGGGTGATTGTTATGGCACTGAAGTATCACCTGCCCACAGACAGTTAACCAGTTGGGTTGATTCCTGAACAACACACAAACCCAGGGACAGATACTGACACACTTGGATCAAACCGGCTGTGTACGACACATGAGCCAGGGAAAGGGTGTGTTTACACAGTAGCTAAACACTCTGCTGTTAAGTACATCCCACTTCTAACACGCAAGAACTCCATCCAGTGAAGAGGAGCGCCTGGGACTTGGAAACCACTCCCAGTTCAATCAAAAAAACTCTAGGCTGGAAGGGACGCCTGGAGATCACCTGGTGCAACTTTTTTTTGAAAGCAGGCCCTTCATTACCTTTTGTGGTGCCCTGTCTAGTCGGTCTTGAAATACTCCCAGCAAGGGAGATTCCACCACTTCTCAGGACAACGTATTCCTGACTTTATTAGCGCTCATGGTGAAGGGGGTTTCCTTATATCCATGTTTCCCCTGAAGCTTATTGTGCCTGTTGCCTCTTGTTCTGTGAGGACAGAACATCTCCTCCACAACTTCTAGCTATGAGAAAACTATAATTGCATCCTCTCTCTTCTCTAGGCCGACCAAACCCAGATCTTCAGTTTCTTTCAACCTTTCCTTACATGCCACATTGCTCAGCCCTCTAGCTGCCTTGACTGCTATCTGCTAGGGCCACCTCCAGTTGAAGGCATCTTGTGACCAGAGGAACTAGAACTGGACAGCATATTCCAGGTGTGGTCTAACAAGTGCCAGGCAGAGGGGAATAACTATCTCTGATCTGCAAGCTAAACACCTGCCGGCACAGCCCAAGACAGAGGCTGCCTTCATTACTGCAAGGGCACACACTGCAGCTTGCGGTCAGCTCACGATTCAGCCTGACACCCAGATCCTTTGCAGCAGGACAATGCTGCTCAGGCAGAACCTGTGCTCAGGCACAGTTGCTGCTGTGGATTATTCTCCGGTCCATATCTTACCAGTTTGTCAAGGATGTTGTGGCGGCCAAAGTGAATGCATCCATTCAGACATACACAAAACATACAGAGCATTTATGAATTACTGAGCTCATGCTTTTTATAAATTAAGAGATTAATGTAATTTGTAACAATAACAGTCAGCCACACCGCCCAGCAAAATTTAAAGTGTTTTGCTGTATGGTTGCATTAATTATGCATCACAAGATATGCTGCCCTAAGTAAATGAACAACCCTTTGCAAGCCGGTGGCAAAAGATTGTCCTTGTCTGGATGTCTGCAAGAGTTTTGAACCTTTCAGTAAAAAGAAAGGGAAACACTTCAAACAGAAATTAATATTCAACCAATTCTTTTTTTCTACTTATCCAATTATGATTGCATTGATGCTTAGGATGCCACTTCCTGCAAACTTCTTAAAAGAGACCAAAAGATAAATATTTACACCATAAAAGTGTTCTAGAGATAAGTGGTGCTCTGCAGAGTACATAAAATCCTCAGAGATTCTTCTAAATAAGGAAAACAAAGCCTTATGGAATTAAAGGCAGAAAAATAAAGTAAATATAACCATTTAAATGAACTGCAGACACTGACTGCAGACATTTCAGACGCATTTACTTAGGCCCTTGAAGAAGCAGCATTTATGATGAAAGAAATTAAGAATTAGCCCTATAGAACTGATCAGCTACATGAAAATGCCCCTTGAAATATTTTTTATTTCTACTACAGATATCGGAAGTCCATGTGAAATGCAGATAAGCACAGTCATTTTTAGTCTGTATCAGAAAACAGATTCTCTATTTTTATGAACACGACACATTATTGCCACTATTTATAAACTATAGAAAATACGTAAAGCTGTAGTTCTCACAGAATATGAATTTAATTGATTCCCACCTCCCACCATAACAATTACAAATAAATCAGCTTTAGTAGTGGAAAAAATAGGATCCCACTGATAATATAAGCAAATATTTCCAGAAATGAGAAACTATAATGACAATTTGCCCTTCAGCTATGGAATTAGGCTGTTTATAACACAGAAATTCCATTAGGGCTAGAGCTAGAAGAACAAGGTGCATAAGTTAGACTTTTTGAGGGTCAAAACTTTCCTCCAGATTAAGGTTAACCCATTCATGAAAATGAAATGTCATCTTAAAATGACATTTGGAAGACATGGTCATTAACTGTGTGTCAGTCATTGTCTAGCTTAAGACCTTCTCTTGTCTTTACCCCATTTTGCAGTCCTGTCACCTTATTGTCCTCCCTCTCTTGCTTCAGGGCACAAAGGCCCTTACCTTACTTAGCCAGGTAAAGGAATGCAGCAGCACAAACTACTTGCTAAGTAGCAAAATTTCAGATAGGATTGCAGGAGAAACTCTTTGTGCTTTCACACAGCCCACACAAGCATTAGCTTAAAATATCACTGTAATGTGTTTTTCAGTGTCACTTGCTGTTTATTCAACTTAATGATCCTTTTCATTATTTTTTTGTGTGCACAGAATTTCAATACTGCTTTGATAATAGATGATGATGAGAATATGCAGTTTAGTGGCTACAATTATTAGGCTAATAGATAATGTACTGTGTTGAAGCTCAAACTGCCTTGCTTATGAACTGCTTCAAAGATATCAGTATATTAGTGATAATTTAGGCAGTCAAGTACACTTGAATTCAAGCTGTTCTACCATAAAGTTTCTCAAAGAAACTTAGTACAAACAAGCTGGAAAACCTCACTCACTTTCACAAGGTGTTATGGAATGAAGCGCAGCTAAGCTACAGTTAACAGTCAATCAACTGAAATATATAGAAATTCCAACGAACACGTCCAGAATACACGGTGATCATACAGAACCTTAAATCATCACACCCTTAGCCTAAGATACATGACAGGATTTATTACCCTCTACACATATCACAGGGAGAAACAAGCCCTTAAATGTTATTGTTAAACATCTGATTATAACTCTAAACACTCACAATGTTGAATTATGAATAAGGATTGTAAGGAACTATCCTATTAAAGTCATTTCCCCTGAAAGCATTATTACCACTGCAATTACTTGTTTCTGAACTCACCTGAAGGTGAGCTCAGAAGCAAGTAATTGCAGTGGTCATAATCACTCACCTCACTGCTTCCAATGAATAGAGCCATTGGCAAGCCTTTATCTGAGACTGCTCTAGGTTAATGCCATTGGGGATACAGCTAGAGTTCAGTTACCTTTCCAGAGCCAGGCTTGTTAATAATTCAGGAGTGCATAGCTGAAATAGGAATGAACTTGGGATAGCCTACAGCTCCTATTTGTTCCATCTAATAGCAGCAACAAAGGAACACCCTGTTCGTTGCTGTTCAATGTCTCCACACGGGAGGGGGGAGCCCCCCAAAGCATTAACTGTGGCTTTTTCTTATCACAACTGTCCAAATAGAGAAAATAAGGTACAAATTCCTTAAAAGCTTTAGGGCAGGACACTAGTTCAAAGCGTTCACTAAGAACAACAGTGCTATTGATCACTTCTGCAGAACAGCAGTCCCCAGCTCCTAGGGGATTTCAGCTGGCAACATGTGATACTCTGTCTCATATAGAGGCAGTTCCCTACAGCTCAGAAGTTGCTGGGGACAAGATAATTGCTTGGCTTGGGTAAAACACCCTGCAGTACACCACCTGCAGGAGCACATCACGATTCTCGTCTCACAATGTTTTTGCTGCATCCCACAGAATGATTAGTGTGGCTGTGTAAAAATATGCTCTCTCACACATTGCCAGAAATCCCTGCTTCACTAGAACGAGCCAGCAGACAGAACCAAGGTGAGAAGGAAAGCCAGAAATGTCACTATTTACCAGCTTTTATATTCATTTATATTTCTATTATCCTGAGTATTACTGTTGCCTGGTAAGAAACAACTTGTTGATTGATTGTAACTGCTGCCCGATAGTAATTTCTCAGCAAGAGAAAGGCAAGCCTTTTGCAGTGATGACTGAGCTGATTTCAGCAACAGATGTGGAGCATCCTATTACTCCATCCTTGTTGGAAAATAGACCTTTGGGCAGTGATGACCCACAAGGTCACAAAAAAAGCTTGTAGGGATGCTGCGGAAGAAAGCTTTACTAACAAGATGGAACAAATAGCACAGACTACATAAACACTTCCCAAGTGGCTTCACAACTCAACCTCTTCAAATCTAAACTGAAGGGGTTGTGTGTGTATGTATGTGTGTGCATGTACACATCTCTGTTCCCCTTTGGTTTGTGTAAAGCAAATATTCTCAGTTAGAATCCACAGAAGGATCTGAAGGAGGTAACTGAGATCAGATAGAGGAAAAGAAGATGGTGATCAGTTGTTGGTGTACTGAACAGCATGTCAATTCATAGCCATGTGCAGCTGCACCAGCAATGCTTTAAATTAAGAAAAAAAAAAAAAAGTGATGGAGCATTTACACTCTCTACAAGTACCTGAAAGGTGGTTGTGGAGAGGAGGGAGCTGGCCTCTTCTCCCAAGTGACAGGGGACAGGACGAGAGGGAACGGCCTCAAGCTCCGCCAGGGTAGGTTTAGGCTGGAGATTAGGAGGAGGTTTTTCACGCAGAGGGTCATTGGGCATTGGAACAGGCTGCCCAGGGAGGTGGTTGAGTCACCTTCCCTGGAGGTGTTTAAGGGACGGGTGGATGAGGTATTGAGGGACTTGGTTTAGTGTTAGATAGGAATGGTTGGACTAGAAGACCCGATGGGTCCCTTCCAACCTGGTTGTTCTGTGATTCTGTGATTTGTATTTCTCTGTATTTCTGTGATTACATGATTTAAAAAAAATGATGACTTTCTGGATCCAGATATTGCCACTACCTTACGAAAATTACTCTGAGTTAGAATGGTTACATGCGCATGAAGCAGCATCTTTGTGATCATGTAAGTCTGCCACCTCCAACAGACACATGCTACAGAAAAGTGGGACACATTTTCCACTGCTGAAAAACTACAGGACACAAATCTGTCGGTTTTATTGGAAGAATATCCACAGAGGAAGAACAAAACACACTTATTCTTGGGAAACGATACCACTGTGAGTAAGGCACTGACCGCAACCTACACCACAGCATTTCTGACACTGGAGAAAAACCGCAGGAGCACTCAGGACAGCTCATCTCCAACTGCCAGATCAACTCACGGATTGATAGACCACAGGTATTCACGGTTCCATACCCAGTTAGTGAAAACTGTTATTTTTAGCTGAAGATGCTGGCATTAAGATTACTCTGTGCAGATCTAATATCAAAGCCTTCTCTGATATCACACTTAGCATATCCACTGGGCTCCGTACACCACCTGGAATTAACACAGTAAACAAACTCAACACCTGCAAGACTCCTCAAGTCGAAGGAGCCAGGGAACACAGTGGCAAGGCAGAAACCAACCCCACACTCATAGACAAGCTTTCTAGTTACATGATTGGTAATCAAAGAGTGTATCTTATTGCCAATGGCAAAAACTGAAACAAAGGCTTGAGTTCAGACTTGTATTATGTGAGAAAAAAAACCCCTATTGTAAGTATCAGAACTTGCTTGACAGACAAAGAAGAACAATAAGGAACAGACAACCATGCGACATACAGAGTCTTATTCCTTTCCTTACACAGCTTTAATGCATGGAATCAATCACAGCCGAGATTCTAAGTGAGAAACATTTATAAAAAGCAAGTACTTGGATCTTTTGAACCAGCACTGTCAACAGAAGGAATCTTATCGTCTCTCTTGCTT
Source organism: Coccyzus lansbergi (assembly GCA_033558105.1). Classification (NCBI taxonomy): domain Eukaryota; kingdom Metazoa; phylum Chordata; class Aves; order Cuculiformes; family Coccyzidae; genus Coccyzus; species Coccyzus lansbergi. Next base: position 498,382 of record JAUMJK010000181.1, on the reverse strand, counting down.
GTACCAGCAAAAACATGTGTGGTAAAGCACATTGATGACCTGGTTTAAAAAAAAAAAAGGCAACAAAAACCCCCAAACAGTTGGTTTTAACCCACATCAATTCCCCAATCTGTTCCAATATGCAGCCACACAAACACCTACGCTGATTCAAGCAGCTAGAAGAAAACTGCTCCCTTTAACAGCAACGCTGGCAGAAAATGTAAATGAAACTTAAGACCTTCTGGTGTTTGCAGGTTTTCTTACCAAAGTTAGCAAAGCAAAAGTTAGACTGAAAAAATAGACTAGAGACCAAGTTCAAAATCAATACAAGATAAAAATTTCTGTAAATTATTTTTCAGAGAAGCTCTTTATAGACTCCCAAAATTTTGTCCCAAATCCTTTTTATTAGTCTCAAAACTGTGCTATGAGAAACCTGAACAACTTAAAAAGATAAAGATAATTGAAACAAGTTTTAGAGTCTATCTAAAATACTTAGGGGCCAGTTAAGGAAACACAGCAAACAGGAAGAAGCTGTAGGAATGTTAGAAAACAAGGCCTTTAAGTTATATGAACAAAATTCACTTGGAACCCTCAAGGAGAGGTTTCACACCAGCAAGATAAAAATTCAGATACACAATTCCACAACACTGTAATGACCTTGTTCCCCAGGTTCTCTCTAATACACAAATACCTAAGCAAAAATGCTTATTTACTTTGTTACCTTAACTATTAGCCAATAGTACAACAACTTCTTTCAGAAAGTTTCCCAGTCTGTTCAAACAAATACCTGCCTATTAAAACTTAAATTATTAAATTAAGTGCTTTCAGGGTTAATAACATCCATCCATTCCTTAAGTAAAAGCATATTTAAGTACATTTTATTTTGATTTAATGAAATTAGACTTGCCCTAAGAAGATGGAATGAAAGTTACCTGTTTTTCAAGCGACAAATTTAAGACTGACACGCAAACAGCCAGCATCAACTCAGCACAGGAAATTTATAGAAGCATAACATCCTCTTCCTTAGCTCTGAGTTACTTCCAAGCTAGTTAAGTTCCTGATGCAATTTAAAGGCAGACTGGGAGAGAGGCCTTCGCTACTAGCTAACCTTTTTCATTCAAAACACCTGATCTCAGTGAAACATTTTTATACCTTGTCCTTACCTGTGCTTTTCTCCAGATAATTCTAATGGTGACCTACTGTTGTCCTACTCTCTTCTGATCATCTTTCTAATAAAATTAATGATTTTATTTACATGAGTTTCCTCCCTTTGGTGCACATGCTCTGCCCTCAGAGGATCTCCTTAGGGGTCTCAGGATGAAGGCTGTAGACCTTCTTCAAAGGTGAACTTTTCAACTCTCCTTCCTGCTCATGCTCTTAGACTCCTTGGGCACCTCTTGAAGGTGGCCCTAGCTGGTTCTTTTTTCTCTCATCATTGAGAGCAGCCTGGAAGAGGCCTTGGTGGTGCTGATTGATGGGAAGCTCGACATGAGCCAGCAATGTGCACTCACAGGACAGGAGGCCAAGGGTGTCCTGAGCTGCATCCAGAGCAGTGTGGGCAGCAGGGCAGGGAGGGGATTCTGCCCCTCTGCTCCTCTCTTGGGAGACCTCAGCTGGAGGATTGTGTCCAGGTCTGGAATCCTCAACATAAGGAGATGGAGCTGTTGGAATGGATCCAGAGGAGGCTACAAGGATGATCAGAGGGCTGGAGCATCTCCCATATGAGGACAGGCTGTGAGAGTTGGGGTTGTTCAGCCTGGAGAGAAGAAGGCTCCAAGGAGACCTTATAGGGACCTTCCAGTACCTGAAGGGGCTCCAGGAAAGCTGGAGAGGGACTTTTGCAAAGGCTTGATTCTATGATCACTGCGCTACTCCTTGTTCTCTGGCTTAATTAGATATAGTCACATTCTTTCCCAATTCTTCTAATTGCAGCCTTGTTACAAGTCCTTCGTTAAGCGTAAGCATCCAGGCACAGGCAAGTGAAAAAGTTATTATTGATGTTAATCCTACATTTTAGCACTAAAATCACAAAATCTATACGTAATATATAATAGATTAGCGATTTATAATTTTATAACAAATAACTTCTTCCTTCAGCGGCATCCGAGGGACTTTGAGAGGGGGCGGGAAGGGCTGAGGGGAGGGGGGGGCTCAGGGGGGAGGGGCTAAGGGAGGGAAGAAGGGAGAGGGAGGGGCTGAGGAGGCGGGAAGGGCTGAGGGAGAGACAGGGGCTGACGGGAGGGCTGACGGGGCGCGAGGGGCTGGCCAGGCGGGCGGGGCTGACGGGGCGGAGGGGCGTGGCTCAGGGGGCGCGAGGCGGTGTCTAAGGGTTCAGGGGGCGGTGTGTGCGGTGTCAGGGCCGCTCCTGCCATGGCGGCGCCGGCGCTGGCTGGCTCGGCCGTGCGGCTCCGGCAGGTGCTGTCGCAGTTCCCGCAGGAGCTCAGCTTAGCCTTTGCCTACGGCTCCGCCGTGTTCCCGCAGGCGGGAGCCGCCGCCGCGCACGGCGAGGTGAGGCGGGGGAGGGGCCGGGGAGAAGCCATCCCCGCGAGGCTCCCCCAGGCTCCCCGTGAGAGGCTCCCCGTGAGGCGCCCTCAGGCCCCCCCGGCCCCTCCTGAGGGCGGGTCTGTCCAGCGCGCGTTCCTCTCTCTTAGCCCTGAGAACAGCCCCTGCAGAGAAGGGGTCGCGGTGCTGGTAGAGGAGAAGCCTGTCGTGAAGGGACCACAGGAAAGCTGGGGAGGGACTGTTCCCAGAGGCTTGTGGTGATAGGGGCAAGGGGTATAAACTGGAGAGGGGCAGGTTTAGACTAGACAGAAGGAGGAATTTCTTCGCATTGAGGGTGGGGAGGCCCTGGCCCAGGCTGCCCAGGGAAGCTGTGGCTGCCCCATCCCTGGAGGGGTTCCAGGCCAGGCTGGATGGGGCTTGGGCACCTGATCCAGTGGGAGGTGTCCCTGCCCATGGTTGCAGCTGGATGGGCTTTGATGTGTCTTCTGACCCAAACTATCCTGTTATTGCGTATTGTGGCTCCCCTGCTAAGCAATCCCTGCATATGTGAGTTTAGGTGCATCTTGTAGTCCTTTCTGGAAAAAGAAAAACAGAGGGTGCTTATAGTTTTAGAGCTCTGACAGTATCTCATCCTCATAAAAGAATGGGGAAGAGCAATAGCTGACAGGCTGCCTTTCAGGTAGTATTAACTGATGAGCTAGAATGCAGCCCAAAATTCATAAGCCATGAGGAGCGGTAGGCCTAATGAATTTGTAGCAATGTTGCTGCAAATACCAGTTTATTATAGGTACCAGTTGTAAACTTTCAGCTTGCTTGTGTGCAGGGAATGCGAGAACTGATTTCGGAAGAGGAGCACTAGCATGTTATAAGTCTTTGGAGTTTGGGTTCTTCTGTTGACAAAAAAAAAAGTTGCTCTCTACAACTTCCTCGAAGGAGGTTGTGGAGAGGAGGGAGCTGGGCTCTTCTCCTGAGTGACAGGGGACAGGATGACAGGGAATGTCCTCAAGCTCCACCAGGGGATGTTTCGGCTCGACATTAGGAAAACAATTTTCACAAGAAGGGGTATTGGGCACTGTCAGAGGCTGCCCAGGGAGGGGGTTGAGTCACCTTCCCTGGAGGGGTTTAAGGGACAGGTGGACGAGGTGCTGAGGGATATGGTTTAGTGATTGGTGGGAAGGGTTGGTCTTGATGATCCAGTGGGTCTCTTCCAACCTGGTGATTCTATGATTCTAAGTGAATACACTGGAAGTGCAGTTTCTTGCTGCCAGCTTTCAAATGCCTCTATCAGCCCACGCCTCCCAGTTCATGTCTTTGTGTATTAGCAAAAGTCCTGTTCATCAGCAGTTTAGCTCTTACACGGAGCTGTGAGAAATCTCATCGCATGCTCTGCTGTTTTGGTGGGTTGGAAGTTGGTCCATTAACCATGAGGCCAGGAATATTTCAGACCAACTCTGCTAGACTAGCTAAAGATCGTACAACTTCATTAGAACCTTTAAACCGTATTTGACATTAATGCTTGTGTTTTGGTTGTTTGTTACTTACATAAAAATGATTAGCCAGTAGCTTGATACAACGTATGTCTTGGATTAGTATGATTAACTTTGATCGCATTGTGACTTACAAACACCACCTCTTTTCTCCTTGTGCACAGAACAATATGCTGGACTTCGTGTTTGCTGTTGATGATGCTGTGACCTGGCATATGATGAACTTGCGGAAGAACAGGAATCATTATTCCTTCCTAAAAGTTTTTGGGCCAAAACAGATAAGTAGCGTACAGAGCTACGGAGCAGGGATTTACTATAATACTTTAGTGCCATGCAATGGAAGGGTAAGTACAAGTAGTTTGAGTAAGTTAAGTCACGTGCGTGTGAAGTATTGAAAGAATTAGCTTAAAGCAGATGTCTGTGCAAGAAGCAAATCTAGATTGTGAGATCCTTAACTCATGATGTCTTCAATATTTACATCTCAAAACTGTTTAACAAATAGCATATTAATTATAAAACAAACAGTGCAGCTGTTCTTGCCCTTAAAGTGAAAGCAATGTTTGGAATTTACAGTTAAAGCAGTTTAGAAATTGGCTTTATACTTCTGATTACTTACAGTCTTCCAGTTTTGATGGTTATAACGTATATCGTGAGGAAACAGGGGCCTTAATTTTAGCCGCTGATTGTGTGGTAATATCAAAGTGGATTCTTACTGTTCGTTTGGCATAAAATGTGAGTGTTTAACATATAGCAAGTTGGAAGCGACATCTGTGCTGTTTAATTGCTAACATCCTTATCTGCGAAGCTTGGGTGTAATTAACAGTTCTAGGTAAGTAGTACTTGTCCAGCAAGTCCTACTCCTGCATCCATGTCTGGACTATGTTTGGTAAGAGGGAGTGTGGACAGGAGTTAGGTGAGGGAGACACTGCGTCTGTCTGTCTTGGTGGGGATTTTGAGTAATTTTACCATGTATTAATAAACTGTACATAGGGAAAGCAGGTTCTTTTAAAGAAGATGGAAAATTAAATGAAGGACAGTCATGGAAAAATGCCATGTGAGCAATACCTGCCTTTCTGAAGTTTCTCAGAGCATGCATGGTTGCAATGATGTTGGGTAAATAAAGTTAGTTATTACCTTCTTGTTATTTTGTTTAAAGGCAAGAATTTAGGATTTAAGCCATGTTCACTTTATGTGAATTTTGGATTTTAGTTTAAGGACTGATCCATCTTTTTTTTAGTTTAAGTCCATCTTTTTTCCAGCCACAGCAAGTGAACTACAAAATCACCATTTGTTTTCTAACATCAAAGAGCAAAAGAAAAAAAAACTCGCTGATGGACTCTCAACCCCCCAGAAGCACTATGCATAAATGCAGGGGGGGTTTCTTTACCTAGGATCTCTCACAAACTGTTTCTGGAATGTTTTCAACATCAGAAAGGATACTGTGGATTATTCCAGCTATTGCCAGTGTCTGTCTAGAGTGGGTTTCTTTGGGATTTTAAGTCTTTCTGCTTTAGTAATTGATCTTGGAGTAACTTTAATGTAACTTTGATTCTAGAAAGGATCTTAGAGTTCTGTGCATTCTTTTTTTCCCCAAAAAAAATTTACCTGTAAATAAGTTTATTTTTTTTACCTCCTATGTCCATTAAAACATTTTCATGTTACACGTCCAGTTTTTTATTGGAGGTGTCTGCTCCTAGAATTAATGACAATTATAAGAAGTAAATAAGTAGGAAGTTTCATGTAGTGAAAATGGTGCAGGTATATGGTTATTCAAAAGCCATTATTTTGCCTTTTTAAATTTTTTTTTTTCCTCCCAGATAATAAAATATGGTGTAATTAGCACTGATACCCTGATTGATGATTTACTTCACTGGAAAACCCTTTATGTTGCTGGACGCCTACAAAAACCGGTAACTATCAGTCACTTCAGTTACGTGTCTTGAAATGCAGGAAATTACAGGGCTGGGAAATTATCAGTTGTGGTTTTAACTTTTAACTGTTAAGGATCTCTGCATCAGTACTGACAAATAATCTGCTCTAGTCCTAGAAGGATAATGTGTCAGAAAGGAAGTGAAATGTAGTCCTTCATGGTAGTGTGTTATGTGGTAAAAAACCCCAAACCCAGAAGGTAAGTATATTTAATAAAGTTTTCTGCCTGTAGCACCTCTTGAATAGCTGAGCTGTATTATTTCAAGATTCCTTTAATGTGAAATGTAATATTTACCTTTTATAACAAATTGTAGGAATCACCAAAATTTAGCACAGTTGAATGGACATCTTGAAAGATGAAAGCTCCTTTGCTCTGCAGTTACTGTCTAGTTCATTGTTTTGTTAAAGTATCTACAGTCAACCAAACCATACGTTAAACTGTGGGTTTTCTCCTCCTTGTTTGTGGCATAAAAAATTAGGTCTTTGCTTTATTGGGAGAGCCTGATCCAGTGTGATTTCAGCAGGTGGCAGCAGTGCTAAGTTAAAAATGTTTTAGGCGGGAGGAAGGAGGGAACTCGTTTCAAGTCGTAGAACACAAGTTAATTATGCTTTTAGCTGAAAATTAGGGGTGAAAGTTTGAGTAGGTTTTATCAGCACTGCTGCCTTTTCTCTCTTTGCAGAGACGTGTCATGACATGGTGCAAGCTAGAACAACTGTTATCTTTAGAAAAAAATGGAGCTTCATGTGCTGAGAAAAATAACTGAAGGAAGAATTCTGGATCTCGCTTTAACAATGCGTAGTGAATACTTATTTTCAGTGTACCTGCATTTGCTGCTGCTTCAATTTACTTCAGGGTTTTTTCTTAGTATATGCAAATTGTGCTTCATGTCTTTTGATTAAATTCAAGGGGAGTACATACTGCACAAGAAGGGAGAATTTGGTATTTTCTTTGATTGTTACCAAAGCAGCAGAGATATCTTCATGCATATGTCTTTAATAGATAAAAGAAGGCATCAGTCCCAATTATCTTCATGGACAACCCAGGAATTTGCCTTGAGTAAAGTCTGCAGGATTTAAACTAGAATTTGACTGAAAGATTACTTGGTGAATGTTTAAACCGTCTCTTCCTGTAGGATCTATGGAATCACTCACTGGGATTTTGGATGTTACATTGTTGACTAAAGATGACAAAATGATTTGTTTAGATCTGTTGGGTTTCAGATGTCTGCTGGTTCTGGCTTCACAACTGATTTGATGTTTTGATGTTTATGTTGTAAGCAGTAGTGATAGAAAGCTTTTATCTCCTTAATAATGTACAATAAGCCTCTTCTGCAGGGAACACAGGATTTGGTTTGTTTGCTTATACACCAGAATCTCTTGGGTGCCATTTGCTGTTGTGCTAGTTGTAGACACGGTTGACTGTAGCCAGATTAATACTATTTGTAACAGCTTGTTTGGGAATTTTCTCCTCACTCTCATATAGAGGAGGAAAACCTCAGTGCCTTTATGGTGTTCCCTTACAAAGCTGTCACTGATTGAAAGCTATCCAAGCTCTTCTAACACATGCGCTGAAACACTTGCTCTAGCTTGAAAATCTTGGCTTAATTTTCACTGGAGACTTTGTTTCTGTTATAAACTGGTTACCTTGACCAAATAATCTTTCCAGAATGTTTGGCTGAAGAGACGGAGTTCAGAATTACTATTTAGAAATGCTAAATTTTCTTCCCAGGCTTCTTTGTGTTAAAAGTTTCCTGGCTTTTCATCCTATGTGAAATTTGTAATGCTGATTAGCTAAATTCCCATTTAGCTGTATTAAAAAATTGAATAAACTAAGTTGTAATTTCTCCATAACTGACAGGTTCCCTGGAAAAAGAAAGGCTGCTGTATCTAAAAAGTAAAACAAATAAGCACAAGTGACACAGTATTAGTTCTCAGAGGAAGAAGATTTTAAAAAGCATCTGAAGTATTACTGAAATTTTGTTAATGGTAGAGTGTAATTAATTGCTTACACTAAGCAGCTGTATTTACTATTGTCGCAGAGAAGCTACTAAGAGAAGGATATGTTTAATAAATTCAAGTGAGGTGAGAGAGAGAGGAGTATGAATAGTTTATAGAAATATTGTCTGTGTGTTACAGAGATCTTGGGAGGTTTAGGCTTTTTATATTATAAAAATTCCCATGGAGGAGTGACAGAGCACATACTTGTTAACAGAATTTTTCCATTGTCCAAATCTGTAAAAACATTTGTTGAAAGAGAACGGAAAACTCTTACTGTGGTCCTTAACAGAGTGTGGATGTGGCTAAATAGCAAACTCGAATAATGCTGCTGACACCTTTCATTCCATAATGAAATTTTCTTTGTGTGTATTGTTTTTCTACAATATCTTTGTTTACACGTGCCTGCAGTCTTGTGTACACTTTTCCTAGCAGTGGAGGCAGCAGTTTCCTGCTTGAAACTTGTTGTGATCACTGATAGTTCCATAAAATGGAATGTATCCCTCGTTTAATGTATTTACTAATTTTATAGTCATTGTTGTTAGTTAACTGGATTCCTATGTACTGTAAAACCAGACCAAATTGGCTGCTTCTCTCTCCCTTATGTGACACGGTGCAGTGAATAGTTCTGGTTGCAAGTTCTCTGCACTGCGAAGAAGCTTTTATTAACTTTGATCTTCTTTCAGATTCACCCAAGAATGAACATTCATCCTTCTCCCACCTGGGTGACAGCTATTGCTCTCTGTCTTCCTGGGAGGTTTCTTGTGATACGAACTGTTTAAAATCTGTTTGTGAATGGTGTCACTGCCGTAGTGTTTCAGGCATTCACGTTTTGCAGCCTAGCATGTTATCTCCCTTTGAAAAAATTCTAGTTTATGTTAGGGACTATTTTTAGAAAAGGAGGAGGTGATTACTTTTACTGGTCTTCCATGAGGAGGAATAGCATCTCTGCAAAATTTCATCTTTTAAAAGACTGTAACCATGGTGTTCTTAACAGCAAGTTGTGGATATGTTTTATTTTCAGGGCTAGCCTAAGATACAAGCAGTTTGCGTGACTGCTTGAGGTGCTACGTACTTCTCCCTTCTGTCTTTCCTTAGTTTCACTGAAGCAGCAAGTTGAGAGTCCGTATAAGTGAATTAGTTGATGAGATTTTAAATATTAGTTTATCCTCATGACCAGCCTATTTATTGGATCTTATTTGAGCAGGTCTGTATAATTTCAGTAAATTTCTCCCATGGTTTTCAAGGAAATACAATTTTCTCTGGGCAGTTGGATATATTATATTTCAATGTGTCCTACCATTGTCTTTCATTTTAATGCTAAAAAAAATGTTAAGTCATTTGCAGGAGGAGGAATTCTGAAATGTTTGCTTGTACAGCAAACTCTTGACTTTTAAATTCTAACACAAAGGAGGGAAAATATCCTTTCACAATCCACCATGGAGACTGCATCAATTAGATGTTAGGCAAACCCCTGCTTCAGTGCTGTGCAGAGGGATTGAAACAAGCAGCATGTGTACTGTTGCATTCACCATCTTATCAAAACGAGATATTGTTCTAGTTTTATCTGTCTTAAAGATTTTACCATAACTGAGCATAGCATTGACCAGCCCTTAGCCATTGCTTTGTCAATTTCCTTTCTGAAAGAATTTTCTTAGCAGATATGTGTGATTCTCATACATTAGTTACTGAATCAGTATTTCCATTCCTAAAGGAAAATTTTCTGCAAAGTATACCTTAGCACTACCAGGTTGTAGCTAGGGGCAGAGTTTCAGGCAATACTGCAACTCATTTGTGTGTGAATGGGCTTTGGGGATAAAAAGTGTTGGTTACATTTGTTTATAACTAAACAAATGTTAAAAAGCTGCCCTTTATAATCAAGGAAAGTACTGCTTAACCAGAACACTTAGAAAAGACAGAAACTCACAACAAGCAGTAATTCTGGGAAGAGCTGTTTCTGGAAGAGCACAGAGAGCCATCTTGTAACTCAGGCTGACTTCATCTGTCTAATGTTCTGTAATAATATGTTTCCATATTCAGTGCTTGCTGCAGATCTGCTTTTTGTTCCTGTATATTTCCATATCCTAGGTGACTGGATTCTGTAGTTGATTTTGTACAGTTTGAGTGTTTCCTAATAATAAACGTTTTTGTGGCACACACAACCACTCAGCTTCAGTGATCTGAGTGTACGTGAAGTTCCCTTTGACTTTACATTCTCTGCACACAAATTGCAAAACAAAGTCATGCTGCTTCTATGAGGAAGTTTAAGAAACTATTTGAAGCTTATGATAGAGGAGTATTTTATTAAAAAAAAAAATTAAACATTTTAAAAAAATAAAAATTCATGAATATGAAAAGGTGAATAACTCTTAAGAGATTAGTCCGTGGCTGTTGCTTGTAACAGTTCTGAGCATGTTTGTAAAAATGCTATTTTGTAGCAAGCTGTTAAGTCTTAAAAAGATATTCCTCTCTGTCTCTGCTACAAAAGGGGATGCTCTAGTCTTTATTGTACCATAATAATACTGTCTAATCTTAAATAAATTTCTTATTACTCAGTCCAGCACTAAAGATAAATATTTTTACCTTCAACTCAAGTAGCACTTTCCTGAAGTCTTGCTTCCAATGACTGCTTTTTCAGGTGAAAATACTGACACAGAATGAGAATAGCAAGTTACAAGCTGCTCTTGTTGGCAATCTGAAGAGCGCAGTCACAGCGGCCTTCCTCATGTTACCAGAAAGTTTTTCTGAAGAAGACCTGTATATGCAGATTGCAGGACTCTCATATTCTGGTTAGTATATGGTGTCTGAAGTCTCTGAGAAGAAAAGCTGAGACTGGAGCTGCTGTGCCCCATGAGGAAGTCTAATACTGACGTCAGTGGCTCTCTTGCATTGGACCTACAGCGTTGCCTGCTCCAGTAACTGTATTTTAATGCTGTTACCTAACAGTGTGGAAACGCTAATTATGCTTATTCATGCAAAATAGGTACCTAAGCAAAAATTCTTTTACCTGCTTGATTTTTGAACAGCTAAGGATGGGTGACTGAATATGGTGAAATTATGTGGGGTTTTTTTCAGTTTGGACAGGTTGTATTTTGATTTTAAAGATTCAAAATCTTGGGAAAAAAATTTCTTTCCCTCTTAGTGTAGTGTTGATTCATTTGATAGTCCGTCCTATGCTTTGTTACCTCTTACTTTTTGAATGTGCTGTGTTTTAAAGTTATTTATTTTAAGACCCAGAATATGTTTCTTCTGCTCAGTGCATGTTTTAACACTCACCTTCTGTTTGGTATTTGACTTTTTTTTTTGTTTTTTTTAAAATAAAAGAATCGCTGATTTCATATCTAAAGGAAGGAGGAATTAATTGATAGGCAGTTACCATGCTGCAAGATGTTGAAATTGGCTCTCCTGGCTGAACAAAGATGAAGCAGAGCGACTCCCAGTTGGGAACGTTCAAGAAAAAAGCTGTCAGTTGCATGTTTGTGAATGTTTTATTTTGCTGCCATTTTGTTAAGTCTGAAACTTTTCAGAGGGTGTAGTAGTAGACAAAATTGATTTTATGTAATCTAATCAGTCTCATTGGAGATGACTGAAAAGAGTTGTACGTGCTTTACTTTGGAAAATGTTTATCCTTTTTATTTTTTTAATACATTTTTTGAGAGCACTGAGTCAGTACCATTTATACTGGAAGTGTTTGTTTTGCAGTTTGGCATGAATCAAAATAAACTAGCTAATGTTAGCAAGTTGCCACCTTGCAACAACATTTATCTCCTGAATGTGGGAAGTGGGAAAATGAGTTGATTCAGGATTTTGTTTGTTGATCTGTGCTGCACTGAGCCTCTGACTCCTGGTTGGTAATTCTGGAAGCTACTGGAGTAGTATTTAATGGAGGTAGATGAATGCTTTGTTACTTTGTCTTTTCACTTACTCTTTTTGAAACTTTTTGGTCATGTGTCATGAAAGAAAGTGCAAAGGTCAGTAATGGAACAGCGGTGTTAAAAGGGTTGCTTTTTAAACCACTGATAAAATATGTGGCTGAAGGAAAAAGGTCTGTAGTCTTAGAATGACAGCCATTAGCTGTACTTGAGGTGCAAAGACAGTGGGAATTTCTTTCAGTATTAAAAAAATCAAAGGTTATTTGTTTCTGCATACAAAGTATTTGGACTGGTCAGTTTGTTAAGTCATCTGTCAAAACTGATATATGATTGCAAAGAATATGACTGTTACTGCTGCTTTGGAAGCTGAACTTGACAGCTGGAATATTTTATCATTCAAGTGGACACGTGGGTTGATTACAGCGTATCAGAGGCAACGTAACAATTCTGACTCATATTTCTGTGCTTAAAGGTATTTAAATAGTGTTCTATTTTTTGACTACTAGAAAGTGGACCTTACTGTGGATAATATAGGCTATGGTAGAATTGGAGAGTAAAGTCTTAGATGACGGCTTTGTACTGTTGTGTTTTCTGTTACGTTCTCCTTCGAGGATTTTTTTTTTCTCTGACAAATTAATGGCATCTCTTTTCTCTACTAGGTGATTTCAGAATGGTGATAGGAGAAGACAGATCGAAAGTACAGAACATTGTGAAGCCAAATGTTCCTCACTTTCAGAAGCTGTACAGTAACATACTACAGGACTGCCCTCAAGTGGTATATAAGCACCATCTGGGGAGGCTAGAGGCAAGTGGTGTTCTAAACATTTCTAAAACAAGCAAGTAGAAGTGCTTTACCACATTGACAGAAGGCAAGAATTATGCCATACACTAAGGACAGTAGGTGTAGTGGCTGAGCTGCTGTTTGATAGGCTTCTGTTGTTTAGTTAATTCAGCAACCCGACTTGCCTTCAGTACCAATTGCTGCATATGTGGTAACTACTGCTCCTCTTCTTTGAGGACGGACACAGAACTAGAGCGCTGGCAAGGGAACAGGAGAAGATCGTTCTAAAACGTGTTTTAATGACTACCATACGGAAACAGCAGTCTAGGAAGTGATGAATAAACATATGGTTTGTGTTAAAAAGATTAGTCTGTAACTTAGAGGTGCAACTTTCTGCAATCAAAAACTACATCTCACAAAAAAAAAACAAACCCAAAAAAACCCCCCTAGAGCACTACTTATGAGGATCAGTTCCCTAAACCCAAATGAAATTTTGGCATTATCTTTAAATACTCATACTAAATCAATTTTTTCCTAGTAATTGGGAAACAGGTGTCCAAAATGACCAGTATATCAAATTCAATCTTCTGGTGTAAGATATTGTATGTAACTATAACGTGGCAATCAGGAGAGATGCCACAGTCAGGGGTCCATCAGCAATTTTTCCTCTTGTACATGTGTCTGTGTGTGAATATTCAAGTGTGATACATGTTTCAGCATGAAGTAGCAAATAGCATGGGTTGTCTCATGGACATGGGTGCCTCTTTATCCTTGAGTCACCTTGATAATTATCTCACAAATGCCTCCTTTTAGTACGAGTCTTTGTTAGAAACTAAAGTATAGACATAAGCAAGCTTGATTACAGTAAACAATTTTACCGCAGTGCTGTGGAGTACAGTGTAGGCGAATCTGTTTTATACTGCAGCTGTCTTCATGTTTTCTTTTCAGTGTGCTTTTGAACAGTTTAGTGGAAGAAGTATTTCAATGAATTTTGGAAATAATCAGCAGTGCTTTCTCCAAAAAAATGTCTAGTTAGAATAATACTCCCTGTTTTGTTACCTTTAAACAAATCCTAGCGCCGCACTGCAAATATGTTGTTGGATGATAACTCTGTCCATAACTCTATATTAGTCATAAAGGCTGTTGACTAAATGCCATAATTTTACTATTCATTTTGAGCAAAGGGCTTTAATATTTTATTTCTTATGCCTTCATCTGGTTATTGGTAGTTGTTCACCAGACTGAAGAGGATAACTGCTACCGGGAGTGCTGTTTAATACAGAAACCTGTTCTCCAAGTATATGTCTTCAGAGTTACAGAGAAAATTCTTTCTTTAAAGATTTCTCAAAAATAATTGAAGGCAGATACTAGTTCCAATAGTTCTGGTGTGGATTCCTCCCACGTCATGTTAAGAGCCTGCTCATTGTCTGCTCCCTCTGTAGTTGGTGATTCATCTGGATATCATTTTCTCCCTATTGACTAAGGGGAGTGTAGAGGGCAACTAGACTCCTGTCTGATGTCTCTGTGAACTGTCTAAAAAGTTATGTGGGAGGAATTGAGCTCTTGATATTTTCTTTCAGTTTTGGAGAGATCTGCTCCATTATACATTTTTCAGCATTTCTGCTTACATTTTTCTAATTTTACGTACCGGCCTACATGTTAGTATCATTGTATTCAAAAAAGGGTTGTTGGATTTCTGATTTAGATTAGAAAAATGTAGAATGAACATTTCCTTCAAATTATACAAACCAGATGTGGTTTGAGTTTAAAGCAGAGAAAATGTTTTTCAAACTAAACTTGAAACGTGTGTGTACAGTTTGATTATATTCAGGCAGAAGAAACTGAGCTAAGTGGTCTTCTGAGAACTCCTTTTTTCCCCCATTGTAGTGTACTCGTGTTTCTAAAGGAAACTGGATAGAGCAGAAATGATACAGTTTCAGTGGTAAGTTACTTGCAGAGGAAGGAAGATCATGTGTGTACATTAGTCTTCCCTTGCATAAAAATTAACATCTTTATACAGAGTTAATCTTCAAGTCCCGAACAGCATTTCCCAGTGCTTGGGAAGTTTTCATTAGTGTTGACTTTCACAAGTGAAATGGATCGTCTTCTTTCGGATATTTATCAGAGCTCAAAGGTAGCCAAAAGACTTTTCTGACCTCTTTGAAAAAGAGAACTTTATTTATTAACAATCAACAATTTTACTGTCTTATTTTATAACACTCAGATTGATAAGAGTCCAGAAGGTCAATTTGCACAGCTAATGGCTTTGCCAAGAACTCTGCAACAAAAGATAACTTCTCTGGTAAACCCTCCTGGAAAAAACAGAGATGTGGAAGAAATTCTAATGCAAGTTGCCCACGACCCTGACTGCGGATTTGTGGTGCATCAAGGTAGGCCTGGATCAGTGTCTGTAATCTGCTTTAAGGCACGACAGATACACAGATGTATTTACTGTATGTTAGTCTCATTCTGAAAGATGATGTAGAAAGAAGAATGAGGAAAACGAGATTAATCATGAGATACATTCCTGAAAGTGTGGCTTGGGGGTTATTTGATTGCAAACAGATTATCTGACGTACTAGCAAATAGCATTCCTGCTGATACAGAAAGGTTTTGTTTTGTTTAAGTTTTGGTTTGGCTCCTGAAAGAAGTATTCTTTAAGAATTAGTGTGGCCTGCTTAGGCCATCTAACTGTATTTGGAATGCTTGCACCTTCAGGATTTCATTGGCTGCCATAGTATCATCTCAATACTGAGTTCTATATCCTACCAGCCATACAGGGCAATGCTAAGTTCATTTTCTGTCTTCCTGACATTAACTTTTCCAGTCACAGAGTTGGTGCATGAACTCTTGCAGAGAACTCAAGCATTGAGGAAAGACTAGGTGCTTCTCATCATCGCAACTTCTCTGAGGCAGGGTTATGCTGTACAGACAAGTTAAACCTAATGCTGCAGACATAAATGTTTTATTATACTGCAGGAAAATGCAAATGATTAGTAACTGCAGAGTCCTTTACATCTTTAAAGGACTCAACACATCTTAATTCCACATGGCCAATTCTGCAAGCTTCTCAAGCGCAGCAAAAAATCCCTAGAAGCCTGAGAGCTGCTAGACAGGAGTCAACTGCTGAGGGAGCTCTTACACTGATTTCTGTGTAGGGAAATAAAGCTCCTGAGAACTGCAGTTCTCCACTGACAGAGTAGGATGAATTGCATCGACATTAAGGTATTCAACTTCTTTCTTGTCAGTCTTGTGGCTGAAGTAGCTTTTGTGCTACTGTGGCCGGGCTCTAGCAGCAAAGAGCTAATAGCTGGATCTGGGAGCAGGGCTGGCAGTGTTGAGAGCTGCATGTAATTTAATGCTCCCAGCTCCACGCTGAGCTAACTGTCTTTGTGGTTGTATTTGTGTAGGGTGTTTCAGGCATGGCTGTGACTGCATACTGTGCACAAGGGTGCCGCAGCTCAGTATCAAAACATGAGAGAAGATGTAGTCTTACTGAGCCGAGCAGTTTATACATAGCAAAATCCCTCTCTCCCTTTTGTAGCCAAGACATTTACTGAATTGAAGAGTCTAGGGAAAGGATAGGATGAGCCATCTGGTAATCCTACAAGACAAAGTGGATTTACTGAAGTTGAATTACATTGTCCTTAAGTATTTTACTAGCTCAGCATGCTTTGTTACCTCCCTCCCTCCATTAAATTATTTTCCAGTGGAGTATTGTATACCTCTTGTTCATGGATTTTCCTAAGCTTTATTCATCATTGTAGAAGTAGCTTTGAAAGATAGATTTAAATATAATACTTGAAATTATATTCTGCATCCTTGTTAACCCAGAGGAATGAGTTTGGAAGGGCTGCTGCATTTCTACATTTTAAAGTATTCTGTAATGTACAGTAGTTTTGTTCTGCACTTATCAGTATGCTTTTATATATATATGTGTGTGTTAGAACAGGTGAAGTTAAATACCTTTCACAAAAATTGACAATGTTTTATAATACTATTGTGTTAATGCTGAAGAACCATTGGACAGTGAGAGCTGAATGCAAAGTGGTAAAAGAGCCTTATTTCCAAAAGCTGATAACCTCAAAAAGCCAAACACTGCCGAGTGGCATCTCTGCTTCATCAGAGAAATGCAAAGTCCCAATTTCACATTGAAGTAAGCAATGAGTATGATTTGTTCTGCTCTAGGAAGTTGATAGACCAGCATCTCAGTGAAGCAACTCAGAATCCTTTGTGAGTAATCATCTTAGTAGCGAAATAATTGGGGCACTAGATAAATTAATTTGATTTGTTCCTAGTGTTTGTTATGTTTCATATTGATTTCGGGTGTTTTCCTGTATGTTACATATAAAATAAGTTAAAATAGCTTGGAGAATATTTTCAGTTTGTACAACAAAGCAGAATAGAAACTTTCTCAGTATGAGGGTGTGTTCTACTTTCAGGCTGGGTTGATTGTATAACTGGAAAAATTTTTTTTTTTTTGGTGTATGTTGTAGTGTAAAAAAATCCCCACAAAACTACTAAGATGGGTAACATCTGTGTGTTTTTCTATCTGCAGGCATTTCAGGAATTGTGAGATCTTCCAGTATAGTGCAGAGCGCTAAAACCGTACTGACAGCTGGTAAGAATGCGTGATTTGGATCAAGACAGGCTTTCTGAGTGCACAAAGTAAAAATCGTATGTCCCTATAATTGTCTTGTTACAAGAGTTTAATGAATAAACCTTTTGGGTGTCTAACTGAAGGCCCCTTGAATATAGAAGTAATATTTAAAGCAGTTTTATCTAACTGGAGAAATTGTAGAATACCAAAAGGAACGAAAGTCTTTGACTCTTAAACAAGCATACCTGCCCCCAGAGTAGGAAAAAACCAATTGCCAAAAGGGTGGTATAATGTCAATGTGAGAGAAAGTGCAGGAGGGAGGAAAAGGGCTTGTTTGTGTAGAGGCCTGGGAAAACCAGGGATGCTTTTCAGCTATTGAAGTCTTCCTAACTGAACAAGTTACTGCTGGTCATATAGCTGGAGCTGTTTTCTCTGAGTGCCGGAATAAACCTAATTTTAAGGTGACACGATTTTTACGTTTTGAAAAGCTGGAAGCACTGCACTCAATTTAAAAGAAAGGCTTAAGACCTCAGTCTTCATTTACTTAAACTCTGATCAAAATCCTTGCTGTTTTCATGAAGTTGCGCAGATAATTTTTTGAACTCATTGACATCTATTCCTAATTTTTCCAGGGAAGCAATTATATCCAAATGATGCCAATACTGGTTTTAAGAGCAGCTGTATAGTTTCCCACTGAGCAATCCTTATCTAGACTTCTACAGCTGCTGTTCCCTTCCCATTTAGTATTAGAGTTCATGGCTCCGTTTTATACTCCTTAACTCCTTGTAAAGAAAACTCAGGTTGCAGTATTCTGGACCATTAGTGGTCTGCTGAGTAAAATAAGCAGGAGTAGTTGTACTTTTTGTACGCTTCTGTTAATTGTCTAGTTCTGCTAACTAGAAGAAAGCTGACCACTGCCCAGCATTGTTTAGCAGCTGGAGGAGACTGAGGACACGATAAAAGACTAGGGTCTTCTGTCAAAACACTGGAGTCAAAGACAGTCAAAGACCATGTAAATTCAGTGCTTGTGAAAGGTAGGGACTGACTGGCCCACGGAGTGAAACTCTACAGTGTGTAACTGCAACCGTGTGAATAAGAGTAGTTAAACTTTGTCAGATTATTTATGCTCCCCTTATGTCCTGATGGACAGGAAATTGTCTCTGGGAATTGGTAGCTATTTGTGTCATGCGGTCAATCACTTGCAACCTCTATTGTTAGCAGGACTTTTGGGAGAATCCTAATGCATCTTCTAGTAGGACTTGTAAGTTTTACCATGTTTACTGTTTTGTACTCCTCAAACTAGGGACTTGTGAAATGCCTTTTCTTTCCTTTAGCTTAACTACTTCACTTATATCTAAACCCATGTATTTACTTCTGCTTCTAGTGATTTTAGTGTTGAAAATACATTTTTCGCTCTTTGATTCAAGTAGAGCAAAGTGACTGTAATCCTTTGCCTCCAATGCAAGCTCAGTTTGAGCAAGGAGGCTTGGAAGAGTTTAGTTTTCTTCTAGCATAATTGCTGTTGTTGTTATTACTGCATGTATGCACTTCTGGCCCAAACTATTAGCAACAGAATTAAAGATTGATCTGTTGGGGTTGCTCACAGGTGATAGAAATGAGTTAGATTTAGAAAAGGACCATTTCTGGCATTTCCTAACCTCTGAATGGTTTTTAATGAAAGCAAAGCTTGCTTGTGCAGCTAATCTTCCCAAGGACATTTGTACTGTGCAGGCCACTCTGGCTGGAGAAAGGGAGTCCTCCTGTTCTGGGTAGGATCAGGAATCTTTCTGCTGTTGCACACAAAATCCGTGCTGCCTAAGGCAGGCACAACCCTGTCTCCCCACCAGCTTGTGTGAGGCTAACCAGAGCACTCCCAGTTTCATTCATAGGTGAATGGAAGTATTTTTGTACCAAAACCCTACGTTGTAGTGCATGTGAAAGAAGAAATTAAATTTAACTGACCAGGGGCATGACCTCAGTATTTTTCAGATGTGATGTTTGTGGGATGTTCAAGGAACTTCCCTGGGATTTAGGAGAGATGAGTTTCCGTGGGTTTAGGATTGAGTTAGTAGAAGCCTTTCAAATGTTTTGAAAATTTTTTCTAACTAAATGTTTGTTTGAGTTTATAGTAAATCTTGCCGTAACTTCTAGCAAAGATTTTTTCTCCCAATCAGTTTAGAAAACCCTTCACTAGAGGGCAGGCATTAGTTCTGTTTACTGTGCTGTGCTGCTTTTTAGGACTTTCACCAGCAAATATTCATGTAGATGTGTACTGCACACAGCCAAAGCCTTGAAAGTATTTGCTTGACTTGTGGAAGGAATGTGTATTACAGTTAAGTGTGAGCTTTTACATTTAATCCCTAAGGATGCTGTTTTTCTTCATTTTTAACCAAATCTTGTCTAATGTTCTCTTTCCCCTAAGCCTTATTTTTATACTTTTTTACTAGAGACTTTGGGAAACGTGTTACAACTCTGTCTTCCTGCAGTACTTACGTTAAGAACAGTAGCTCCAGTGAGAGAATTATGAGATTAATGAAATCAGTGGCTCCATTAAATAAGCTCTTGCTGTTTTCTCTTGCTGTTCCTAGTAACTGTACAAATACTTTTGTCCTGTGTCTGACTACAAGAGAATTAGTTTTAATTAAATGGGCACATTTCATTTTGAAATGTAATGGAGGACACAAAATTATTTTCTTAGCCGATTGTTTTATCTCACAACAACAATGCAATGAAATGCCTACTCTCTGGTCTGTAGCAGGTTAGTCCAATGTGCAGCTTGTTTCTAAACTAACTGTAGGATCAGGAAGCATCGTTGCTGAAATGACAAGCTCTGCATTAACATTATTGCCAAGCAGCACAAGCAAAATAAAGAATTTCGACCCCTTTAGGAGAACTTTTTTCATCTTTCTCTGCCAGTGTGGTTTTAAAGTTGAGCTCAAGCTCCATGTTTTTGTTTGTTGTTAAATGCCTTATTTAGTTTTTGAAAATGTGCCTGTGTATTTCTTTGAGTCTGTGGTGGGTTTGTCTCTGTTTCCCATTAGAGATGGCACCATCATTTGATTTATTTTCCCACATAGCCAGAGTCTGCATGGTCTTTGGGAACTAGCTCTGAAGTTCTTATATTTAGCTCCTGTGAAGGAGATGTTGATACTTGTTTAGCTTAGATTTCTTCTTTATATCTTGCTAGAAGAATACTCTAAGCCTGATAAGTAAAATACTGTTGATTAAATCATCAGTAGAAGTGATTGTCCAAGATACTTTTAGGTGAGCACAAGTGCTTATATCTGCTCTGAATAACTTCTGTTTTCTTAGAACTGAGATATTATTTACTGTGTCTTCAAGGATTTTTGCTCAACTATAAGGAACGGCTTTACATATAAGATATTCTGTAGATTCATAACTGCTGTCTTCATCTGCTGCCTCAGCACACACTGTCCTACTGCACTTCACTGTAAATGTGTGCAAAGTTTGTGTGTCTGTGCATGATTCCTGAACAATATGGCACATATTGTGCCTCCACATGACAGCCTCTCGGCAGTATTTACATTACTCTGTCTTTTCAAAAGAAAGTAAAGAATCATACAGCCAGGCAAATCTCCTGGGAAGCTTTGGGGGACTTCTATGATAGCCAGATGACTGCTTTACAACACTAACACTTCCAAAAAACCAAACATGGATTGTTAAGTAAAACCAGATACAACTTATGTTTACACTGAAATTTTGCAGCCTTGATTCCATGTGCATTAGGTCCTTGTTCTGTATCATATAGTGGAAAAATCTAAAGGAGAGGTGGAACCACCAAGTTATAGATTCATAGCTGCAGCAGAAAGACATCTTAATGTGATTCGACTCTTTCAGATTCTGAGACTGAGCCATAATTACAACCATTAACTTTTACTACACGTGTGACTCACCACCCTCAGGGCTGCTATAAGAAACCAGCTGGACGCATAAACCTGTATTTTGCTTTGTAGCATGATGTGCTACGGCAGAACTGTAAGCATCTTATTACATCAGGCTCTAGCGGGTGGGGCTGAGCAGAGTGCTCCCTTCAGTGGGGGAGAATATGGAGGAGAAAAATCTCTTTCTGCTGAGGTGCTGCAAGAGGCAGGCTGGTGAGCTGATAGAATGAGCTGATTCGCTGGCTGCGGTGCCAGTGCAGTTCATTACAGTTTGCAGGGCTCTATCAGTTTTGCTGCTCTTGGTTTGCACATGCCTTGCTGTGCTTCCAGAAGTACAGGGACTTCATCGTGGTCCAGAACAACCTCGATTCTGGCAGAGCATTCCCAGGGTCTGAGGGACTGTATCCTTGAGGGATAGCAGGAGATGGGGAAGTAATTTCCAAAGCTGTACAGTTAAGTAGTTTTTAACTTTAGGGGTTGGAACCACTTTTTTAATTTTTGTGCTGTGTCTAAGCTCAGTCTGGCCTGGTTCTGCAACTGGAATTCTTGCGTTGTGTGCAATTTTAATGCAGATATGTGGGGCACTTCAGAATTTACATGATTATTTATGTGTCATTTGAGATGCTGCAAAGAGAAGCCCATCGTGACTTCATTAGTGTGCTTGCTTTTAGCAAAAAAACATTAAATATAGGAAGGTTTAAGTTTACATATGGGATGCACATGGTTTTGTAAGTTGAAAATATACGAATGCATGATGCCTCACAAAAGGTCAAGTTGAGGGTTTTTTTAAATTGCAATTAGAAACACAAGAAGTGCAAAACTGGCTATGTACAGTGTATTTGTTATGACAGGCTTTTTTCTCTCCACGTTCCTTCAAAACTAGAGCATGCACTTCTGTGTATTCATTTGACTGCTGGTGACTCTAGACTTCTAATACTGAATGCATCTTTCACTTTAAGTATTTTATCTTCAGTTGATTACTTTATAAGGTCTGTTCAAAATCAGATATTAAGACACACCAGCACCACTCCCCTCTAAAAAGTGCAGTACAGTAGGTGGCCAAACCTGGGTCTAAGTTGATCATTTTGTTTCAAGAGATCTTTCCTTGTGCCCTGGAGTGTCACACTGCATGACTTTGGGCTGAATTCCTTCTGCGTACTTCTAGTCACTCTTGTCAGGTACCGTGATCTATGAAACAAACTTAGGGAAGATTGCACTAAGTGTGACATACCACACTTTATAATCTGCATGTTAATGTCAAAATTAAAGCTTTTTGTGCAGCATTAGAAAGTTGTGTTTTCAGTTTTGAATCTGTATGGGTGTGATGAGACTCCAATTGTAATCTGAGAAGTCACGCTGTTTTGTGTTGTGGGCTTTTTGGGGCGGGGGGGGGGCTGGGGGGAGTGTTATTTTAATCAAAAAAAGCTGGAAGGAGTTAAAATAAGTAGCTGCACTGGCTAGGATCTCAGAAACCCACTGAAATGCCAAGACTAACACTATTTCGGTTTTAAGTTTCCAAATAATAGATGACTAAACCCAGTAAAAAGCTGTCTGTCTTTTTTACTCTAGCTCTGTAGGAGAAGACTCTGCTAGAACTTCTGAAAATGTTTAAGTGTGCGCTTTACAAATCATGTGAGAGTCATCCTCAATCCCTTTTGTACCTAAAACTTGTGAAAGCTTGGAGGCAGTGACTGCTGCAAAATCATAGAATCATAGAACAACCAGGTTGGAAGGGACCCATCGGATCATCAAGTCCAGCCATAAACAGGAGGCTGCTCTAAGGTCTCCCCAGAGCCTTCTCCAGGTTGAACAACCCCAACTATCTCAACCTGTCCTCATATGGCAGGTGCTCCTGTCCATGATTCATTTCTGTGGCCTATTCTGGAGGCTCCAACAGCTCCATGTCCTTCCTGTGCTGAGAACACTGAAAATCCTTCAGTGTCTTTATGAATACTGAGGAATGCTTGCTTGTAGGCCTGGCAAATGGCGTGGTATTTACCTGTGGGCTCCCGCAGGATGATGCTGGAGTACGGCAGCCATTCTGGCTTCAGATCAGCTTTACTACAAACAAGCGACGGGCAGGGTGCTCTGAAGGACAGTTGATGCAGACAAGGTCCCTGTGGCAGCGCATTCTCTCTGGTGTCTCTGTGGCTGATAGTGGCAGTGTTGCCAAATCATATGTGTTGGGCATCTTATTGCTTTTGCTGCATTCAGTTCACCTGGGTAGATGCCTTATTAATCTGGTTGTCCATACCCATCATCTTTTCAGTATTATTGCTTTTTACCTAAGGACACAGATGTTGTTTCATTCTGCAGCCTGAGCAGTGTTATTTTCTTGCAGATGTGCTGTTATCTCAGCTATGACATGGTAGCTGCCATGAGTTAGGATGGCGCAATAACAAAGTGTTCAGGCTGGTTATCATCTACTTTACAACGTGTTGAAACCAGAGCAGATTTCCACCTCAACAGTCAGCAGCACTTTTCCTGTGGAAAAAAACCCACAACTCTGTTTTGGTTTCTAATTTCCAAGCTTTTCCATAGCAATGCTCTGAGTTGGTTTGTCCAGGAGAGCTGCTGGTAGTGTGTGGTGATTTATTACGTTTAATCAAGATGAGCATCAGCATGATGCTTCTCAATTCCATCTGTGTAGAACTGGTGTACAATGAAGCAACCAGGTGCTGATGTACGGCAAAGAGCAAGGCCAACTAAAATCTGATTAGCCTTACAAACTGAGGCAAGTAAGCTTTGGAAGCATCTACCAGTCACGTGGAGTTTACTTGTATTGTTTGAGCTGACTGTTCGCTTGTCCTGGTTCACCCCTCTCTCTCTCCTTTCCCTTTATCCCTTCAGTTGGCTGCACAGCTTTGGGCGTAGCTGTGGTTCTTGATGATTAGTCACCTAATTAACCTGCATGGCTATCAGCCTGGATTTCTCCAAACAGTCCTGTTTGTGTGTCCTGCTGCAGCACACAGGCTGTTGGGTCGCTGATATCTGTTACCAGGCTGGAGTACGATACCGTTCAGCTGGACACACTGCCTAGCAGTAGATGAGAAGAGGCCTGAAAAGAGGAATGTACTTTCCTGAGGGTTTGCTGAGGGTCTGCTGTAGACATAGGTGGTTTAAAAGCCTTCCCATAGTTAATATTTAGAAATAATGTAAATTATAAGTTTCCCTCTATTAGTTCAGAGTTTTATCACTAATCTCTGCATTTGCTGTGCCTTGCTCATTGTACAGTGTGCTTGTATGCAGCATTGTCAGGCCCTCAGAACACACCTGTTCTATTTTGCATACTTTGATACTATTAAAAGTATTTTTGTGTCATTCACTGTGTTATGAATGTGACAAGAAGGTTATTTGCATAACTTCCGTATGTATTAGGTTGTCATTCTTCTTGGGGAATACTTTACTTAATGTAATAAGAACCAAGTATTTGACTTAGCCTTCCTAAATATTTTTTTTTTTTAGGAGCAAGGAAATCTATAAGATACAGTATGAAGAAATTGTATAAAATGACAAAAGGATGGTTGAGGAAGACATCTTGAATCATGACATACAGCGTAAGGGTAAATAAATGGTACTTCTTGTCTAAATATTTTGCAGATGTTGATTTGCCTACTTGAAGATTAAAGAGCTTTTAAGAAGTCTGTTCTAATAACTGACATGCCCCATTTTACTACTAGAATGGGAACTTTTCTTAGTGGGGGAGGGTTCAGTGGTAATAGGGCAAAGGAATTCTACTCTGTAAATACTGAAATGAATTTTCCTCTTAGAAACCCTGATTGATTGTAAATATGAATTAAAAACCAAACCCACTCATTTTCTATGTATTGTTAGCCGTATTTTCCAGAATACCCTGAGGCTCTGTCAAAATATTCACTGTCCCATTTTTGGGTCTGTTGGGGACTTAAGGAACTGACGAGATATGAGATATGTAGATATGAAACTGTCCTTTCAAAATAGATTATTTCTGCCCTTAAAAGTTCATACTTAGAATTCTTTGAGGATGCTCCCTGGTTGCTTCTGCAGGGTTGACTTAATGAAAAGTGAATTGTTTTTCCTCAGATATGAGACATTCCAAATGCAAAAACTTTTCTGTGACTTTCTGCATAGGAAAGTGTGTTTGAAATGGGAAGCTTGTTGGGTGGCAGATCCTTTTGTAAAAACTGTGTGTTCCCTTGAGGCTGAGATGGCAACTGCCCAACTCTCCCATGTCTGACTAAATTAGAAGTACTAAAGAAAATTGGATTTGCGTATAACATGTTACATCAATCATGTCATTCAGAAATAGACATTTCAGGCAGTATACATGTGTGATGCAATAAATGGGGAACATCTATTGTAAGTAGAACTTTTTTTTTTTTTGCACCAAGGCAGGTGGTTTTGCTAATTTTGTATGTTTTTCTTATCACAAACAAATTGAAAGAACACTTCTAATTGCAACAGTGTCAACAATAAAAATAATTTATTTAAAAAATTGGAAATAAAATATTTCTTTCCTGAATAGCATGTATTCTTTTCTTGTGTACTATGTGATTAGTCAGGCCATCTCTCAAGCTACATTTGATTTAGCGGCCTCACTTGTAAAAAAAAAATAAAAAAATACTGGAATGTAATTGGCTGCTAATTGTTTCCAGGGAGCAGTTCAAACCATAAATCTGAGAAAGAAGACAGAAAAGCATGCTATTCTATGTGATGTGTCTCATTCAGGCTTACTTTAATGAGAGGGAAACTTGTAAATATTGATTATTTTAAAATAATATTTGAGTTTGAAGTGGCAAAACTTGAATCCAAAATCAGGAAATAAATGTGTCCCTCTTTATTTTCTTGGAAAATATTATTACCGTGAAGTAATACCTTTCTAACGTTGTAGGCAGATTCCTAACTTTTTTTGTTATCTCTTGATGATATTCTTAGAATTTAAGACCAACCCCCTCAAATGTCCCTTTTCTGATATTAGGAGACTGACAGCCCTTTTCATGGTGGAGAATGTCTGTGTGTACGGAACTGGCATTCTCTGTCCCTGTTAGTAAGAGCCCAGAGTCCTCGATTTGAGAAATTTATATTATAAGAAATGGAGCTGGGGAGTTTAAGCTACTGCATAAATTAAATTACCCTTGGGTTTTGGCTGGATGTTTGTTTGCATGAAGAGGTTCCTTTCTGGATAATCTTTTATACAAAATATACCCCTATCCACCTTAAAATTAACTTCAGATGTAGTCAGGACTTGAACTAGCCATATAGTTTTTACGTTTCAGCATAAGTTGTAGCAAAAGGAACTCTGAAATCAGCTGTTGACTTACTTAGGTGTGCTTGGTGGAGAATTCTTAAGAGCAGAAAATACTGATCCCAGTGGTAGAAACAGACCCTGAGAGACACAAAGCTTTTGGACACATCAACAGCACAGGAAAAGGTTCAGGATGGAGTCATGACCTTCTGACTGAAATAGTTACCAGGTAAGTAGTGCAGTGCCAGCAGAACTGCCTGGTTCAACCTTCTAACACAGGAACAGCTTTTATTTTCATCCCAAATGAAGTACAGCACAGCGGAAACTGTGTTTGGGCTGGAGTGAGGACAAAGCACTGGTGTTTATACCAGCTGCTTGCTGTTAGGAAATTTTTAATTGGGTCCATATAGTGGAAGGGAGAATCCTTGTACGTGAAAAACTTAGGATGCAAAAAAGCCCGTGGAAAGTGAACTTCATGGATCAACTCTGGGTAGGGGCCAGGACAGCTTCAACAATAATCCTGTGTACGAACAGTTAGGTGAATGGGGGTTTTATTTGTTTGTCCATTTTCAATGTAACTGAATTTTATTCTATCTATCCTGGACTTTCTTTAGGAATTGTTTTTTGTTTTCTCTTAAGGCTGTGTGGGAAAGGTTCTGAGTGACACTGGGGAGGATTTGTACTCTGCACATTTGGTGAGATCACTCTTAGAGAAACTGTATTTTTCTCTGTGTGTGTGAGAATTCTGTTCCTCTAGTCAACTTTTGGGAAACAAATACTGTAAGCAGAAAAACACAGTTGGTTTTAGTTTTAAAAACTGCCAGTTGCTGCACATTGGTTTGTTAGAAATGTGTTCCATGTACTGACTGCATTACTGGATAATTAAGGACAACAACAAAAGTGTTATTTCAAATTTTGCCTCATTTGTTTCCTCTTTTTGTCTGTAAATGAGATGTAACCGTTATATTTTTGTAAATCCCATAATTACCTCAAGGATGCAGGCTTTCTGAGGGGCTGTATGGAAATGTACAAGCTGAAAAGGGAAAAAAAGACAAGAAATCTGCGGCGCACAGATGGCACAAAAACTTATCCACAGAATAATCAATATGACCAAATTAAAGACAAAAAGTAGGCAGTGGCAGAACCAGACATTCAGCTTTCAAGAAGCTCATTCCTTCCTCCAGTAAATAGTGCATTTAAGTTTTATATCACAAGCCATATGGGCAAGGAGGATCATGGAACAAAACCATCCCCATCAACCTGTTGAGTTGGGTTTTTTGTTGTCTTTTTGAAAAAAAAAAAAAAAAAAACAAAAAAAACCCCAAAAAGGTGAGGATGGGGCTTTTAAAACCTAGTTACTACACCTAGTTTCCCACCTAGGAAACTACAGGTATGAGACCACTGGTTCATAAATTGTAACTGTTTCAGTCACTGGTAGAGGGAGATCATGTCCAGAGAGCAAGTCCAGAGAAGAGCAACGAGGCTGGTGAAGGGGCTGGAGAACAGACCCTATGAGTAGCGGCTGAGAGAGCTGGGGTTGTTTATCCTGGAGAAGAGGAGGCTGAGAGGAGACCTCATTACTCTCTACAAGTATCTGAAAAGAGGTTGTAGAGAGGAGGGAGCTGGCCTCTTCTCCCAGGTAACAGGGGACAGGACGAGAGGGAATGGCCTCAAGCTCCGCCAGGGGAGATTTAGGCTGGAGATTAGGAGGAGGTTTTTCACACAGAGGGTCATTGGGCATTGGAATAGGCTGCCCAGGGAGGTGGTTGAGTCCCCTTCCCTGGAGGTGTTTAAGGCACGGGTGGATGAGGTATTGAGGGACTTGGTTTAGTGTTAGATAGGAATGGTTGGACTAGAAGATCCGATGGGTCCCTTCCAACCTGGTTGTTCTGTGATTCTATGTGTCAAGATTGCTCAACATCTGGTTGAGAATTCTTATTGGAAGAGCATTTAATCACTTACCATTCATACATCACTCCCCTTGTTGAGCAGATATGTAATTCTTTTCCGAGATGAATACCAACATACAGCTTGGGCTTGTATCTGCACAAGTAAAAACACTTAACAAGTGTCTATGATGCTTCAGTGTATTTGTACACTGCTGAAGCCCCTGGGCTGTGACTGCACTGTACGGGGAGGCTGGGTCCCAACAGCCCGTTCCCTTTGGTCGTTTTTATTTGTGACTTTGAAGTTGTGGCTGTTTCCGCTTTTACTGAGAGAGAGTGGCTTTGGAGATGTGTATGTACGTGGGCTTTAAATAGAATATACTGTGAGGATATCATGCATCCTGAGAGGCTCAGTGTTTGCTCTCTGCAGTTCTTCACTACTCCACTGCTTGGGGGTAAGCAGGAGGGAATCTGGAATTTGTCAAATTATGAAAGGCAGTTTTAAGTCTAGGGTAGCTTTTAAAAGAGCAGCTTTCCTTGAAGAGCTATTAGCAATACAGTTAATATTCTGAATATTAAAGCAACACACATTTAAAAGTGGTTGTGATGTTTCAGAAGGTGCTTGCTGCTGAAATTCAATTCAGCGTTCAAAACATTGGAAGTCAATTACAAGTCAGTCTGATGTGTGAGAAGGTGTTGACCTCAGCTGCCGCAGTGAAACAACTGTCTTCATTCTGGACCTTGCTGGCTAAGCAAGGGCATTTATTAAAGAAATAATGTTCTTGCAGAAAAAACTGGACTGTACCGCTTGCTCTTTAGCAGCTAATTAAACATCGTTATGTGCAGCAGATGCTGTCTGGCGTCGGACCCTCCCAACCTTTCCATAGGCTGTGGTGCAGCCCGTGGAGCGGCCTTGCCCCTCGCAGGTGTCCCCTGACTGCAGCTCGCCTGTAATCCCAGCTGGCCCTGCTTGTCTGGCCTCACTGAAACACCCATTGCATATCTCGAGTTGGCTTTATCGACTTTCTTTGTGTATAACAGTATAATGAGTCATGTCTTGCTCTTGAGAGAGAGTTTTGCAAATCCCAGTTTAATAGTTTCTAGGTTGCTCCATTTGTTGATACATTGCCAGTATTGTGTGTGCAGTAAATCTTAGTGAGACGTAAGAAGGTCCTTCCTCATTGTCCATACAGGCTGAAATGTTAAACTGTATTCTGTACAGTAAATCATTTATCTCTGTGCTTTTAAAAAAAGTGGCCTACCTTTCCCCTTGAGGCCGTTGGTCTTGAATGTATTTATTTTTCTGGCAGAGCGCCATGAATGAATCATAGCCTCGAGCGGCTCACAGTCTGAGCTCCTCGCTATTGTTAATATAAAATATTTTCTGCAGTTGTTACAACACTTTGCTATGTAAAACTATTAATAGAGGAGAGATTGATTTCAGACCTGTTAGTTGTGTTTGAAGTTCCTCAACAGTCTGTGGAAATTATTTCTTACAGTCTCACAGATGCAATCCGCTAAAATACCTGCTTATTGTTGGACGGGAAGTTAGTAATGGGAATATGGTACTAACTCTTTGTCATAATGAGTGTTTGTTCTTTAACAAAAAATAGTCACTTTAGCTTTTCATTCCATTTGTAACTTTCCTGTTTA
This sequence comes from Coccyzus lansbergi, assembly GCA_033558105.1. Taxonomy (NCBI): domain Eukaryota; kingdom Metazoa; phylum Chordata; class Aves; order Cuculiformes; family Coccyzidae; genus Coccyzus; species Coccyzus lansbergi. The sequence goes on along the minus strand of JAUMJK010000181.1, from coordinate 468,572 downwards.
TACCTTCCTGCTTCATTTCCATACTCTTTTATTGTTTTATTGTTTCTCTTCTGACTTAATTCTTAAGTCTTTCATTCTGTTCTTCAGACGAACCTCTGTTTGGGTTTGGCTGTTGCACCATGGATATTGTTTCATGCTCCATCCCCTTTTTCCTGTATAACAGTAACAGTGCTTTCGCACAAGGCAACCAGGCAGATGATTTATTTCTTGACATCTTAAAAGGCTTCTTTGTAACAAAGAGCCTGGACCCAGTCAAACTACTGAGGATTTCTGTAGGTGAGTCAGCAGCATGGGCCTAACTGGATCTGAGATCAACAGTGCCAGTAACTCTATCTTGTGCCTCTGAGGGAATAAATTGTATGACACAGAATGGATGGGAAATAAGAATTTGACTGGATACATAACCATATGGCCCCTCACCACAAGAAGGATGTTGAGGCTCTGGAGCAAGTCCAGAGAAGAGCGACGAGGCTGGTGAAGGGGCTGGAGAACAGACCCTATGAGGAGCGGCTGAGAGAGCTGGGGTTTTTTATCCTGGAGAAGAGGAGGCTGAGAGGAGACCTCATTACTCTCTACAACTACCTGAAAGGTGGTTGCAGAGAGGAGGGAGCTGGCCTCTTCTCTCAAGTGACAGGGGACAGGACGAGAGGGAATGGCCTCAAGCTCCGCCAGGGTAGATTTAGGCTGGAGATTAGGAGGAGGTTTTTCACGCAGAGGGTCATTGGGCATTGGAATAGGCTGCCCAGGGAGGTGGTTGATTCCCCTTCCTGGAGGTGTTTAAGGCACGGGTGGATGAGGTATTGAGGGACTTGGTTTAGTGTTAGATAGGAATGGTTGAACTAGAAGATCCGATGGGTCCCTTCCAACCTGGTTGTTCTGTGATTCTGTGATATGTTCTGGTTCCCGCTTCTCTCTGCAGCCTTTAATCTCGGCATTGTGTCCCTTTTTTAGCTTGCCTGCCATTGTGAGCAGCCTCTTGGGCAGGCAGCACAATATGTGGCTGCTCCTAAACTTCAAATTTGGGCACTGCATAAACCTACGCCACCCAGGATCTTGACTTTACCACCAACATGTGTAAGACATGATCTTTATTGCTTACTCATTTCCCCTTTTTCCAAGCATTTGAGCCATGTGTTCCTCCCAGTGGCTGGGTGTGTGACCCTTCCAATGCTGATCACACCTGCCTTTGTTTGAGCTGCAGGGACGCGTTTCTCACCTGCATTTCAGTGAGGCTTCTCTTTAGCTTTGGTTGACCCACCGTGTCAGTGAATTTGAGGAACAGATAGTGAGTGGTGGCTGCAGCCCCCTCGCAGCCCAGGTGCCTCTCAGCAGCGTTCAGCTGAACTAGTGGGATTCTTTTCTGTTGCAGAGCTGGACTTTACAGTATCTCATAGCTTCCTGAGGTTTGCAGCAAACATCTTTGACAGACAGATTATGGAGGTAAAGATGGGTAGAGAGGCCAGAATTCCTTGACTGCTTGAGGAATTGAACTATGAGGTCCACGTTCTTTAAATCAATTGAGGAAGTAGTAGAGCTTGTTCCAACTTGGGAAGCTGTAGGATAAACATAGCACTTGGTGAGTGCCTAGTAGAGGGGGATCCAAGCAGGGCTGTGACTCATGCCTTTTCCCAGCAATTAATTTAAAAATAGAATTGAAATACGCTTGGAAGGTCAGAATGCCAGGTCAGTGTATGTCTGGTCATTTTTCATGGGTAAGATGTTCACAGGACAAAGCTTTCTTCATTATAGAATTTCCTTCTCCTGGCCATATATTTAGAATGTGTAGAATATGAATTTTCTTTGTGTTATCTGCTGCAGGAAGAGGAGATGTTACCCTTGTGTAGCTATTTTCTGGTATATTTTTTGTTTGAGTGAACAGCTGCTCTATCACTTTTCATGCTGTGGTTTCATATAATTTTGTAAACACTTTATTTATTTGTTTTTCTAGATGAAAGTCTACAGCACAGTTGCTTACTGATCCTGAACTTAATGGTTGCTTTATGAAGAGGCTGTAATAATTCTTGCATGTTTTAACCTCTTACTCCAATTTGTTAAATCAGAAATGTTTCAAATGGATTAAGTTTAAATACATGAACAGACTATACTTTCTGAAATTATTCATAAAACCTCCAAATATTTCAGTTTCAACTTCCATCTAAGAACTTGCATGTCACTTTTGCCTTCAGAGTACAGAATAACCTTTTCAGTAGTGGTGGATGGCTATTTTGACAGTAACGCACTTTTTTTTTTTTTCTGAGAAGATGAAGATCCTACAACTGCCAAGACCAACATTCTGATCCAACTGAAGCTTCACAGAAGTTTAATTGACTATAAAGGCTCCTTCCTGCTTTTAAATTGGAGTAGAAGTCAATTCTTGGGAGTTGGCAACCATAAGGGACTGTCTTCAAAATAAATAAATAAGTGGTCATAAAACTCTTATCTTTTTCTTCCTTCGTCTTTGTTGTATGGTCAGACCTTCTTTGAAAGGCTTAAGCTTGATGTTTAAGGTCCCGCTCGATTAAACAAGCTTAGTAAAGAGTTCAGTTCAATAAGGCCAAAATGAGATGTTTAATTAATTTGTACTACTTTTCCTGCGTGGAGTCGATCTTGCTCTGTGATGTACTTGGTAAATTTGAAAAGTTGTGTTCCCACACAACAGATTTTTTTTTTTTTAAGTCTCTGCCTCCTGCCAAAGTCTCCAAGCCTCCTATTTTAAGATTAGTAGTGAAGCATGATAAGGGGGCATTCAGTGGTGTTTTGTTTGTGGTTTTGTTTTTTTCTTTTCGTGTTGCCATCCTGGAGTTGTGTTGCTCTTCTACAGGGTTTTTATGTCTGGCTCACTCCCTGTAGGAGCCAATAGTGAAAGCCAAGAAGTTAGTAGGTGGGTCAAGTGCTTCAAGAAGTGGTGCTGGAGGGGTGGTAGAGCTGATGCAAAGCAGCTCACTGGTGTCTGTATAATAATGGTGTCACAGTGCTTGGCACGACAGGCTGGGTCAGGGCTTTCTAAAACCAAGTCTGGCATCGGGACTTATATCCTGGATTGTCCACCTTCTATACCCTCACAGCTAACCCTGGCCCTGAACCCTTGGATGAGAAAATTGCCAAGCAGAAGGCTGAGGCAGTAGCAGTTTGACAGTTCAAAGGTGTGTTTGTACAGACGTTGATAAATCTACGTTGCTGTGTTTTGAATTCTTACCACATTTTTATCTGGATTGTGTGTAAAGCTTGTACTTGCATAGGTGCTTTTAGAGTAAAGCATCTTTTTTCTGCTGCTTTACTTTTTGCTCTTTAAAGAATGAGTCTCCTGTTCCTTTTCTAGTTTATTTGTGACTAATTTCAGCAGGATTCTCTTTCCAGTGTAAATTAAAAATGAGTGTGTTATTTGTATTTAAAAAAACCCCAAAACATCAACAAAACTCCAGGGCACCAAACCCTTCTTCCCTCCCAAGTTCATGACTGAAATGATGCAATTGCTGTCTGCTGGTCCCCTGGGGTTGGCAGAGCTGCCCTAGTGCTGCCCCCAGTGACCCCAGAGCCTGCAGGCAGCAGGGCTGTGCTGGGGTGAAGGCCCATCGAGAAGGGCAAGTCTGGAAACCACGTGAGGAGAAAGTGTACTTGTTCCAATGAGAACTGACCTTAGTCTAGAAAGGTCTCTGCGATAGGAGTTTAACGTCTGCAGTAATTGCCAAGAGCAGGCTTGTAAGAACTATAAAGATGGCACACAGAAGCAGTTGGTGCAGGTATTCTCATCCAACAAATGTGACTAAACTGGATTATTCCACCGCCATTCCTGATACATCTTCAAGCCAGTAGATGAGGACTTTCAAAGAGCTCTAGGCAGTCTTTGGGTATCCCATTTCTTTAGGCAGGTGTGTTACTGTGGTCTCGTGGCCTACTGCTGGTGTCCTTGGTTTAGAAGAAATTCTGGTGATTACATAATCTTCCCTTACAGCCTTGAAACATCTGTAAATTCTGTAGCTTACAGTAGGCTACTGTGTAAAATCTTAGAACAATTTCATACCTAATCATGAACAGCAACCTGTTCACCTTTTTAATGATCCCAGTTGCACTCAAGTTTCTCTTGTCCTACGTGAAAGTTAGGATACGAATCTAAAAGAGAGTTAAATCTGTTAGGATGTGTTTCACAAGAAGAGGGGCAGAATGAGAAGAAAAAAGTGTATAACAACTACATTACTCTGAGAATTTACCTACTTCTGTATTTCACTTATTATATTGACCTTTCTTTTACACGGAGTTTGCCATTCAGTGTTGTTGTGACCCGCTTGTCATTTTATTGGTCTTTAACAGAACAAATTACAACTGGTGAGTTATGGCCACTGGGTGCTTTTAATTTTTTTAATCTGTTACTCTTTTTTTTTTCTTTTTGCTTAGCTATCTCGTCTGTCTTCCTTGTATGGGAACCTCCATAGGGTGGAGTCGTCTTCTCTAGAACAAAGCAAGCAGAAGGTAGTTGTGGTTAAATGTTCTGAAGTAGCAGAGTTAGTGATGTTCGTATTTCTGTTTGACTCTGAAACTATCTCATTGTTTGCTTTAAGTTTATGCTGCTGTTATAACCCCGTTCCAACTAAAATTATACTGTGTCTTTTAATCTTCCTGTGGATGATGGGGCAGACAATTACGAAGAGGGCAAGCTTTGTCTTGAAGCAGGTAATACATAACCATCTCCATCAACTTACAGTTTGGATCAACTTGTCTGTCTGGAATTACTGCAATTTAACACATAATGGTCTAATGAAATAGTAAACTATCTTCAAAAAAATTTAAAGTCTCCTTTTAAATCTCAGATGCTGCAGTCTTTCGAATTTGGGTGTGGTTTTCTGTCAGGTAGTTTTGAGATGCAGTGCAAATTAATCTAGATTTTTGCAGCAAAGAGTTAGATGTAGCATTTATCAGTGTTAACACTGAAGAAAAGATGTTTGTGAGGCTACATAATTTGTGATAAAATGTATTTTGAGGTATGATTTGAAAAGGTGCTGCCATTTGGTGTAAAATAAACCTATTGAAAGAACATGTGGATAGATGGAGGTAGGTATTGTAATTGTACTGACAGATTGTGAAGCAATGACATGCTTCGTTAAACCTGACAAGTAGTGGTGTTTTATGTTTGTTTAAGCCCAAACTTAATCATCTTTGTGCAGAGTTTAGCATGTCTTGGGCTTCTCAGAGTTCAGGTGACTTAACATGTTCCTGTCTGTTTTAACAGCAATATCTGTATTGCCTCTTTTTTAAAACAAAAGTCAAATTGCAGTAAGAAATGGGAAGAACTCTTATCACTCTTTAACATACAGTAAACGCCAGCTGGAAAATTCCTGAGATGGGCACCTAAAGAACCATCTCTGTGAGGTTTTACACTTGCATTGTCAATCGAAGCAACGCACAACATGTGCCGCTGCTGCTAAGCCTTGGAATTGCTTGGAAATAGTTTAACAAAGCAGGTTTGAGTCCCCTTCAACGTAGACTATCCACGTGTAGTTAACAACCGAGCCTTTCATAGCAGTAAAGAGAATTACTGCTGTGCAGGGAGATACATGCCCAAGGCATTTTTAACCAACCGTTGTTGTTATACGGAAAACTATTTTCTTAGCTGGTCATAGAGCAGATACCAGGTTTAATTTCAATAATAATTACAAGATTAACGCATGAGCAGGGTCTGTAGAATTAGGCTGTCATATCTTCCTAGAGGCTGCAACTACACTTCATACAAGACCTTTTATTCCCCCTCTACTTCCTTTCCCTCCTCTCTATGTAAAGTTAAAAAAAATAAACCCACACTTAAGTTGTGAAAGAGCAGTAACTAAAGCCGTGTCTCAAAATGTACCTAGAAATGTCCTGGCAGTGTTTGTTGCTTTTTGTCTCTTTCCATTGTTCTGCAATGTGTTCAGTGGGTCCTGGGGACGTGGGCTGTTCGACAAATTCCAGGTAGCATGTGTTTGCTGGACAAACATCCTCCCCAGCAGAGGCCTTAGGGTAGACATTGCTGATCCTGCTACAGCCAAGTTTCACAGTCCTTCACAGTCCTGGCTCCCACATGCAGTGGTTAAATCATCTGTTGTACGGGCCATAAGGTATGGAGAACAGCTCTGATTTTTAAGTGGTTGATGTACACATGGAACAGGAGTGGCAACTGCAGGCTGCCCCTGGACTCGAGTGGTATCATCCCTGCTCTGCCTGGCTGCCTCTCTCGGGCTGAAGCACTAGTTTTGTTTTAGTTCAGTTACAAACCCTCAGATCTCTCCATCAGTTTTTATTTCAGCATCTTATGTGAGTTGGCAAAGAGCCTTTGGTATCACACAGGTACGAAGTATGGACACAACAAAATCCAAATTTCAACACCCAAGCAAACCAAAACATGGTTCATCAAACAAGATGGGATTTGCTTTACTGATTCGCGAATTTGCCTTTTGAACAGTTTTGTTGAGTGTTAGTGTGTGTTCAACTTGAGAGATTCAACAAAGTTTTCTTACAGTGTGTAAGCTGTTAAGATTTGTTTTCAAAGACTTCCAATGTTTGACAACTTGCGCTTAATATTTTTTTTGTTTTAACAAAGGCCGACACCCACCTCTAGTGGGGAGGTCTCTGCACTGGCAGTGTTTGCAGGGGAACACACAGGTCAGCCTGCCCAGAAAGATGTTGTTCCCTCAGACTCTTCAGATGTTTAATAAATATCCTGTTCTAAAACTTTTGCTGGGAGCTGTAATAGCATATCCAAAGGATCTAAAGCTGGTTTGACCTCTCCTTTTTCAAGCTCCTCCTCGTCCCAGGAGCTCTCTCTCTTTAAACAAAGAAACCTTTCCTGCCTCTTCCCCTCCAGCACTTAAAACAGGAGTGGCATACTTTTTTCTTGAAGATACATATTAAAAAGGTTTGTAATTAGTTTGCAGCGGTTCATTCTCATGATCCGTCCCACTGTCTATCTCAGATCTTTTTCTCAGTGCCTGTGGTTTTGTTTTCCATATTTCACAGTATTTTTCTTGTCCAGTATTTTTATTTGTTCTCAAATAATTCTTACATTACTGTTTTGACTACCATTTTTTCCAACTATTAGATCATCGAACTCCTGTTCTGCTTGGTGGTAATGACAATATTTTCCAAGAGTTGATTAATACAATATTAACTTTAAAAGAATATATATGAATAATACCATACATTGTTGTGTCATAGATGAGTAGTTTAAGAAACATATAAAGTCATGTTTATGGTTGACATCAGACTATGCCGTTTAGTTTTTTTAGCAACTGAAACCTTTCTTTTCAATATACTGAGTGTGTTGAGTCTAAATCTGGATTTAATTTACTGTTTGGAATGCGTTTTTGGCTGGCTTTTGATGGCCCTTGATCTCATGGCCTGTCCTTGCAAGGATATGAAAATACTTCAATATCAGTTGTTTTTGCACGATTTTGATAGATTTTTAAATGGGAACTGGACAGCAGAGACCCTTCATGGACACAGAATCTTTCAAGGAATCCCAGTGCAGGGTGTGTGGGTTCATTCCTGACCGTTCCCTTCCGTGCAGCCTCCCACACCACTTGGCTGGCGGCCGCTTTGGCTGCACCTCTAGGTAAATGTGGGAGCCGTGTTCCCTCCACTATTTCATACATAAACCCCAGTTTTAGGATCTAAAATAAACCTTGCCATGCCTTGCCACTTTTTTTTTCTCTTGAGAAAACACAGACGTTTTTGCTGCCATTTACAGTCTTATGTGTTTCTTAGTGTGCCATGAGCAGAATCATACCGAGACACTTTGTATTTCTGCTGCCCTGTGCTCTTAGGTTCCACAATCAATCTGCAACCCTGAGCTGTGTGGTGGGGCTCATGTCCATTTGGCCTTTTATTTCCCTTTGCAATGAACACCCAGGAGCCACCTGGAGTTCCTTGTGGTGTTTGTTAAGGCAAAATGCAGCAGCACTCAGTTCTGTAGGTAACTGGTGATCAGTGTGGACAACTGAACACGAGTAAAGCGCCTTCCCACATCTCCTGTTCTGCAGCTGGTTTCTGCAAGCTGGAGTGTCTGCTGCAAAAACACCATTACCAGTTCTTCTGAGTGTGTTGGTATCGTCTCAGCTCAGGGATTGAGGAGCTGTTCTTTTGTACCCACAAGCTCCCTGACAGTTTAATTTCCAAATGAAACAGGCACAGTGCTTTAGCAAGATGTGCTCCTAAATTGCTCAAGTCTTGAAAATGTCTAACTCAGAGTGAGGTCTGCTGCAGGTCTATGGGACTGACAGGGGATGTGCTGATGGTCGAGTGGCAGGGAAGTGCAGGGAGCTGAGAGCGGCTGGGTGCCTCACTGCCTGCAGTGATGCTGCGCTGAGGCACTTGATTATTCTGGCCACAGGCAAACTTCAGCTTTTTGTAATGGTAAATGGAAGCTCCTACTCTGGAAATGGAAGGATAGGAGAGCTCCCTGAGCACAGTGATAGCTCAGCTGCAGTTTCACACCCGTCTGAGTTTTGGCAGTTTCCTCGGGTGGCTGAATGAGTCACACCACATGCAGGAAGGGATTCCACACAAAAATAAAAAGGCTTCAGGAGTAATAGCCATAAACAGGAAATAAAGGCAATCTGAAAGAGGGGAGATTATTTATTAATGAGAAATGTTTTGCTGTGAGGGTGAGGAGGCCCTGGCCCAGGTTGCCCAGAGCAGGGGTGGCTGCCCCATCCCTCGAGGGGTTCAGGCCAGGTTGGATGGGGCTGGGAGCAGCTGATCCAGTGGGAGGTGTCCCTGCCCATGGCAGAGGTGGAACTGGATGGGATTTGAGGTCCCTTCCGACCCAAACTAGTCTGTGATTACTTCACGTCTGTTTGTTACCTTAGAATCAGAAGAGCTTGGTCTTGTGGTCTGTGTACTTGAGCTGTGTGCATCGCTGTTAAGCTGGTGTCTTGGATGCTGAGGGATGGTGTGTTTTAATTTCACAGGCATCTGGTGCATTTCTGCTTTTAAAACCTGCACTGTCCTTACAAGAAGCTTGTTGGTTGTAGGAAAGCTTTTTAAACTGTGGGTAGGAGTCATCTGGGCAGGGAAGAACAGTGCTCCCTGCTTCCCTGACTCCAGGAACAAAATCATAGTATCATAGAATAAAATAGAGTTTGCTGGGCTCTTCTCCCAAGGGATGGGACAGGACGAGAGGGAATGGCCTCAAGCTCCACCAGGGGAGGTTTGGCCTGGACATTAGGAAAAAAATTTTCATAGAAAAGGTCATTGGGCACTGGCAGAGGCTGCCCAGGGAGGGGGTTGAGTCACCTTCCCTGGAGGTGTTTAAGGGATGGGTGGATGAGGTGCTGAAGGACATGGTTTAGTGATTGATAGGAATGGTTGGACTCGATGATCCAGTGGGTCTCTTCCAACCTGGTGATTCTATGATTCTAAATAGAACCATGGAATAAAATAGAATCATATAATAATTTGGGTTGGAAGGAAACCTAAAGCCCATCCAGTTCCATGTGTCCATGGGCAGGGGCACCTCCCATGGAATCAGGTTCCTCCAGGCCCCATCCAGCCTGGCCTTGAACCCCTCCATGGATGGGGCAGCCACAGCTTCCCTGGGCAACCTGGGCCAGGGCCTCCCCACCTCAGAGTGATGAAATCCCTCCTTGTGTCTAGTCTCAATCTGTCCCTCTCCAGTTTACACCCACTGCCCCTTGTCCTGTCTCTCCAAGCCTCTGGGAACAGTCCCTCCCCAGTTTTCCTTTAGCCCCTTCAGGTACTGGAAGGTCGCTAGATCTCCTTGGAGCCTTCTCCAGGCTGAAAAACCCCAACTCTCTCAGCCTGTCCTCGTACGGGAGGTGCTCCAGTCATCCCTGTAGCCTCCTCTGGACCCGTTCCAACATCCCGGCACGGTCGGAAGGGACCTTACACCCCGCCCCGAGTCCCATTTCTCAGTCCGAGCTCTGCTCCCCGGCAGGGAGGGCCTAGCGGGCAGGGCCCCGAGTATTACCGGCGGTGGGCGGGGCTTAAAGGGGGTTGACCTGTCGGTCAGTGCTGATGGGCGTGGTCTCTGCGAGGGGGCGTGGCCTGTGCGAGGGGGCGTGTCCGTCGCCCTCCCCGCTCCGCCGCTACCTGCGAGGATGTGACGTGCCGCCTCCTTTCCCGATCATGCTGAGCTCATAGCGCCGCCGGCCAATGGGCCGCGCCGCTCTCCCCACCTGCTCGCGTTCCGCCGTTCCTGGGATTCCTCGGCTGGCCGTGCAGCGCGGGGCCGGCGGCGCGGGGCCGCTGCTCCGCTCGCCCCGGGCTCGGTGAGTGCGTGTGGGGGGGCCGGGGGCCCCTCCTCGGGGCGGCCCAGGGCTCCCCAGCTGCGGGGGGCGCTGGGACTGGAGTTGGTAACAGTTTCACTGGAGAAAACGCTGAGCCGGCTCGTCCCTCCTGCCCCGCGGGGGGGAGCGGGGGGCGCTCAGCCCGACAGGACAGGGCTCCGGGGACACCCCCGAGCAGCCTCCGGGGCCCAGAGGCGCCTTTTACCACAGCCGAGAGCGGTGGGACGAAGGGGAGCGGGTTTGCACTGAAAGAGCGGAGATTGAGAGGAAACCTTAGGCAGGAGAGTTTTGCTGTGAGGGTGAGGAGGCCCTGGGCCAGGTTGCCCAGAGCAGGTTCAGGGCCCCTGGTCCGTGGGAGGTGTCCCTGCCCCTGGCAGGGGTGGGACTTGAAGGTCTTTTCCAACCCCAAGCACCCCATGAATCTATGAAGAAATAACAGACGTTTTTAAATTGCTTAATTTGATTAAGCCAAAGAGGGCTCAGTGATGAGGAGCTCCAGGGTTCCTGCAGGGTAACTTTTCTGGTTAGATTTTCTCTAGCTGAAAAAGAGGGAGTCGCTTTGGAGCACTCCTCGTGCAGGAACAAAGTGGAGGCTGTGAAACCTGAGTGAAGTTCTCATTGCAGGCAGTGATAGTAAGAACCTTCGATCCAAAGCTGTATAAAATCTGGCAGCAATCTGCCTCTCCTGCCTCATTAAAGCATAAACTTTTTAAAAGGCTCTTCTCCAAACTTTTTGGCCTCGATTGTATTTTCCTCTCTGCATGCTTGGGAGGGAATTTTTTATGTAGAGTGTGTTTTGCTTAAATGCTCTGCATCTTTCTCTTGCTGTTGATACCCTGGGTATAAGCTCAATAGTTGGCATCAGACTACAAAGCTTTTCGAGCTTAGGAGAGCTACTTTCAGCTACAAATAAACCATTGATCTGGTCCATTAGATTCCTGGTAGAACTGGGGTGTCTGTGCAGTACATTTGCATCACTTCTTGCAGCAAACTGCTGAAACCACTGTTGCTGAATTTGGCAGCATCTCCAGTACCCCCTGTGGTGACTGAGGACAGGGGCTTTGGGTGCAGATGGTGCTGGGTTACCAGCCTAACGTATCTGGGACAGATAAATGCCATCGCCAGATTGGTTTTACACCCACCTTAGAGATGGAATTAGGCCAGCTGGGTAAGCAGTGAGCACCCAGAAGTGGTGCTGAAAGGGGTGGATCAGACACCCCTCTGGTAGTACAAAATCTGTCTGGTAGCTAAAATGGTTTAGAACGACGATACAGACCTTGGGGGCATGTTAACTGGAGATGCACATTCACATTTGGAAGTGCCGGGAGGGTCTTTTTTCAACATACGTAGTTTTGATAACTAATACAGTTCCCAGGCATTGATTCATTTGTAGGTTTTCTGTAGTAGTTTCTGTTCAATTCCCTTTACTATGATTGGACGTTGCATAATATGTTTGTGTTGGAATTTGTAATATATAGGATGGACTAAGCGATCTTATAGATCAAGACCACAGTCAGGTTAAGCTTTCCTACCTTTGATTTCTTATGTTTGTTAGCTTTTAGTTTGAATAATTGTTAATAGCTTCTTTTTAGAATGTTACATTGTTAAGGAAGATTTTTGCAGCAAGAAAACAAAAAGCACAAGGTGAAGTGCCAGAGCCTTGCTTTAAGCTGATATTTTTCTGTGTGATAAGTTAAATCATTAAGTTGTTTCTGTTTGAAGATTTGCCTGTTTGAACACATTTTCCTCATGCAAAACAAGCATGGTAACATGAAACAAAATACTGAGTAAATACATTTGCAAAATAAAGCAGCAGTATTTTGATGACTGATTTGGCCAAGGAGCCTGAACTCACTTTGAGGACAGTGAGTTATAAATACAGAAGGGTGATCACTACGTGGTAATCACAATCTAACCTGAACGCTTACTGTTAGCGTTTGCATGGGGATCTCCACACAGGATTTATGCATCCACAAGTAGGAGCTCTGATCTAGGTGCAGCTGAAGGAATTTAAATGTACTGTGGCTACTGAGCACGCAATGCACACAGTGTGCTTATTATTCTCGTTCCCAGTACAAATTTGCTTTACTCTCCCCCATCTTAGAAATGAAAGATGTTGACCTGGTTTGCATCAAACTGTTGCTTTTTCTTTCTTCCTTTCCCCTGTAGACTTACTGATTGTGCTGATAAGGTGTGTCTGGATTTCCTCTTCAGTTTAGCTCTCTTCCGTTGAAATCAGCCCAAGTCCCTTTCTTGCATGCTCCTGACTCTGATTTTTGACTGGGAAGTGCTGTGCCTGCCTTTTCCTTGATGTTGGCTGCTTTTGACCTCTGTGTCCATGCTCTTCAATTAAGCTTGTTTTGTTTATGTTAATCTACACCTAGTTCACTTATTCCTAACTGTTGAGTGTATTGTTCTTGTTTTACATGTTTTTTGTTGTAATGGGCTTTGTTTATGAATTCACTTTTCCTCCTTCTGACCTTATCTCTCTAATTGCAGCAGGTGTATGAATTCAAGTACTAGATTTTCTCTGCATCATAGGAAAGCCCAGTCTTTCTTTCTCCTTGGCATCATCTATCTCAAGTTCACACTCACCAAGTCTGAGTGACATTTTACTGGTGTCTGCTGTCAGGTCTTTCTAATTCACGTGTGTGCAGTGGCTTCTGGCTGTTGCTGCTCCGTTTGTGTCTCAGATCTGTAATCCAACTATCTTTATGGTGGTGACCTCTCTTTAGATCTTCACATCTAAACTCCATCTGAATGCTTCTCTATGTAGCATGTTGTTTGTACAGGCCTTTTGCTCTCATCACCCATCTTTCTCCTCGTTTCTGTCATCTCACTTCTTTGGTTGCTGGTTAAGATCTGCTCTAGATAAAAGCCACCGTGTTACCATGATTACTGCCACAGGCATGATCTCTCATGTTTCTCTCCTCTCTTACCCTTTGCTATTCCCCTCCTTTTTTAATAAAATATAAAGTTCTTCCCTTTTTTTCAAGTCTTCATTGGCACATCCCGCAGTGAATAATCACGTTTGTGGGACTGAAGACATCTCCTGTCGGTCCACTTCCAGTTTATCTCCTGCTCTCCGTTTCCACACAAGCAACTTTAGGATTTTCCCTGATGCTCAGAAGGTGCTGTAGGAATCCGTAAATCATTTGACAGTTTGTTTGCTAAAGCTTTAATTTCTCTGAACTGGCAAAAGCTTGAAAAGAAGAGGGAAAGCAACATGCCGTTTCCTTAAATGAAAAGGTGTTGCATTCTGCAAGTCTTGCATTAAAAACTTATTATTGGATCAATGTTTAGTAATGTATTTGACTTCCAGATGTTACATTTTTATCGTTCTCAGTATTTGCTGTTTTTGAGAAGTCTCTTGGCTGCTCTGTAGGTGAGGTGACATGGAGTGCTGGGTGGAAGCAGTAACTGATAAATAGAAGGGCTTAGTGAGATACTAAATTAATATTTGACATGATGGTTGAAAAAAATGTCTTGAACCCGTGCTTTTGTCTTGAGTCTCTTTAAATACAACAGTTTGGATTTTGTAACAAGTAAGATATAGTGTTTAAATGGAATATATCACCAGGAAGTTAAGTTTGTGTACTTGTATTTTGCTATTGACTTGTTTTCTCTCCCAAGAGCTGGGAAAGCAGCAGTGCTTGCGGATAGGCTGGAGAGCTGGGTGTTTTCTGGAATACTGCTAAAAAGCTTAGATTTGGGTTTGCTTCTGTGGCAAGATAGGTTTTTCTGTTACACAGAGCATTAGCTGGCTTCTATCAGAAGTCTGCTTTATAACTGGTTTTTGTTGGGTTTTTTTTTCCCTGGGAGTTGCACTGTCCTTTCATTTGTGACCTGTGGCTCCCCAGGGTGGCCAGGCTGTTCCCGCAGTGGCTGGAGCAGTGGCCGTCCTTGCCCAGGTGGGAACTGTCTCCTCTCTCATCCTGCTTGGTGACCTTTCTTTCTCTCCTGAACTGTTATCCCTGTCTTGTTGGTTTGATTTGGGGATAGAGGGATACTTTTTACTGTTTGAGCTTATGTCTCCTTGAAGGTAATTTTCATAATTGTAGATGTGTGCAGCATGTTTGAGAAACCACAGCGGGTATTGAATTTTCAGATCTCCATGTTATCCGCATCCCTCCAAAGAAGCTCTTGAATGGATGCACCATTCCTCACAAAATCTTAGCTGTGAGAGAAGCATTTCTGCAGTGCTCTCGTGATATGAACTGCAATAACACACAAAGCTACAGGACTGTATTGAGGCCAGTTTTAGTGAAGTCACTTTTAAAGTGTCTAATTTCCTGAATGGAATTAAGACTTGGTTCCTGTTTCCTTCTCTCAATGTGGACTCTGTCACCAGCTAATTCTCTTACTAGGAGCGTGTTCCGGAAAGGGATCAGGCATCTGCTGCTCCCATTATTTGAAAACTACTGAAAAACTTAAAGAAAACAGCAATTTGTTTTCAGTAAAAGACATCTTACTAGCTTTGCATTGCTCTATATCGAGAGGGTTGTTTTAAAGATTTGACTAATAAGCTTTGTATGGGTGTCTTTGAAACTCAGGACAAAGCTGTCTGTGCTAAATTTTGTGTTAGCCGACTGTCTGATGGAGCTGCACCATCTGATCAGACATATTTTATTCTCTTTTCTAACAGAATTTTCACTCTCTTTGATAAATTTGTGTGAGAATGTTAGTAGTCAGTGGTCTGGAGAGAAATAAAAGTGGTGATGTTTTAAACTCCAGGAAAGAAACCGAGCATCCTTGTCTAAGGGATTGAAGTGGAATGATGCTGAAGGATCTTCAGTGAACACTCACTTCCAGTTCTTTAATTTGATTTGGACGAGTGTGTGGCTACATGTGATATAAAGAAAAAATATTTAATGAAGCAGACTTAATAAACAAGAACCTAACATCTTCTTCTAAAGTGTATTGCCCACATGTACCATCTTTAAAAGGAAGAGATAACTGATCTGTTAAGTTTAGTTACAATATTTTCTTGAGCAAAACCTGATTCTTCAGGGAGGGAGAATGCAATTTTTTAATTTATCCTGAAGCGCTATCCTTAGCTATTTCAAGTATTTCTCTTGCATGGTTCAATGGAAACAAGACTGGATTGAATTCTTTATTGAAAATACATTTTTTTAAACCTAAAAATTCTTTTTAAATCTTGTCTTTTATTCTTTAAAATCTTTTATTAGCTTTAAAAGTCTTTGACATTATATAGGAAGAGGGAGGAGAATGAGGTTTATTATTTATAGTGCCAAGTCAAGGCAGTCGTTTCCTAAACACGTGCTTGTTGTTAAGTCTCTGTACATGTGTTTGAGATTTCTGTAGTTGCCACTACCTTACTTTTTTGGGGGATTGGTTTTTTTGTTTTTTTCTTTTAAGATCCTGCTGTAAAGTAAGTTACAGTGAACAGTTCTTGGGGCAGAACAGCACACTGGATTTGGGGGAGCAAAGACCAATGAAATTGTTAGCAGTGCTGGATTCCCTTTTGGTCTCCATTTGTTTTCTCAATAGTTCTGTCTACGCTGTTGCCTTCTAAGTTAAAAACACATATGAGTTGTTGGCCTGGTAGCAAAAGCATCTTGACAACACATTATTCTCTTCCTTCAAATCTTTTGGTGTTTCATATGGGAACTTCTTTTTTAGTTTTGAAGCTCTTCATGGGAACTTTTGAGAGGCTTATGTAAGATGTAATACATTTTTTTTTTTTTTTTTTTTTTTTTTGATGGGAGAGTTGCTCAGTACAGTGCTCAAATGTG
The DNA here is from genome assembly GCA_033558105.1 of Coccyzus lansbergi. Taxonomy (NCBI): domain Eukaryota; kingdom Metazoa; phylum Chordata; class Aves; order Cuculiformes; family Coccyzidae; genus Coccyzus; species Coccyzus lansbergi. The sequence continues at coordinate 452,542 of JAUMJK010000181.1, read as the reverse complement.
CATTTTGAGTGATGGGGTTAATTTGTCCTGTATGGGAATTCATAGAGTGGTTTGAAAGGGATCTCAAAGCCCCCTGGACACCTCCCGCTGGAGCAGGGTCTCCAAGCCCCATCCAACCTGGCCTTGAACCCCTCCAGGGATGGGGCAGCCACAACTTCTCTGGGCAACCTGGAACATTTCTCATTAATAAATCATCTCAATCTCCCCTCTTTCAGCTGAAAACTATTCCCCTTCATCCTATCCCTGCCCTCCCTGATCAAGAGCCCATCCCCAGCCTTCCTGTGAGCCAGATGTTGTGTTGTGAGGGGAGACTATCAGGGAAAAGCAGCTACTGAGGAGGGATTGTGTTTATACAACTTACAGTTTTCAGTCTGTGTTACCACATATACCTTATGCCCAGTGTTTGAGTAAGAAAATGCTTATAAGCTTTGGATGATCCTACTCTGCATACGAGAGTATGGAGTACGAGTTCATCAAATGCTATGGGTCTAAGGCAACCTGATGCTCATGCAGGTAGTCAGACTGGCTGCCGTCTTCACTTCAGATGTGTTCCACCTTTGGATATTGTCTCAAGTAGCTGTTTATCGGGATGGAAGGGTGACACGTGGAGGTAAAACATCTTATAATGTGTAGCAGGTAACCCTGTTGCAATATACATGAACTGTGGTCATCAGCTGCAGTCAAGTACTTGAGAATTTGTCCTTTTGGTTTGTTTTGGAAGAGTAATTGGTGTGAAAGCGAATTCTGGTGTTTCCTTGGTTTTAGTAATGACTTAGTTTTCACAAACCCTGCTCTGATGTAATATGAAAAGAGTAGCCGAAGCCTGTACTTTTGATTGTGACGGCAGCCATGCTTTCGTTGTTCATTACTACTTCCTTCTCTGATACCCACTGTATGTGTGCTCTGAACAAGCAGCACGTCACCTTGGGTGTTGTGGTAAGGGCTTTGTGACTTTACTCTCTGAAACTTTTGACTCTGTGTTTTCCAGGATCCAGAGAGGAATGGAGACTCCATTGGATGTTTTGTCGAGAGCAGCGTCTCTAGTACATGCCGATGATGAGAAACGTAAGTCTGAAATTCAGTTCTCTGCTTTGTGGGACCCAGGTGCTTTATGTTTGCACTATATGTCAGCCTAGATGCTGGCTTTATCGACCTCTGCATTTTCCTGAATCGAAGCCATGTGAAGCAATGCCTGCAGAAGCTCTTCAAAGGTCACCTTGCTCAGGTGCAAACCCAATACATTGCATTCAAATTGGTTAGTACAGAAGAGAGAATCATTGCTGTTACTGTGAAAAATGTTCTTAACGGTTCATGCGAAGGTGCCTCTTTCCCAACTGCATTCACAGTCAGTAGCCAAAACATTGTCATGGAACTGCTGTCTAACTGTGCTCTCTAACAACACCCGTTAAACCTCTTCTTATTTAAGAACACATCACTGGGTGGCCATGAGTACGCTGCAAAAATGCCTTTTCAGCTCATAAAAACTAAGAGGTCGACTCTTATCATTAGTAACTAGTAGTTCATTTTCCTGTCACAGCTACTAAAAGGTGAGTACAGGGCTTTAGCAGAACAAGTATCAGTTGCAACCTCAGAGGTTCATGTCTGCCAGCTATCTGGGCAATAGTTTTGCTTTTAACATTCACAGTAAGCATTTACTGTTGTCTGACTACTATGAGAACAAGGTTTTCAGTTCTGCTAAATTGTATTGCTGCTCTGTCAGATTGTTGTTCTGTCAGGTTTTCTGTGAGCCCTCAAGGAGCATGTGAGTCTTGGGTATCAATCTGAATCGATGCTAACTAGAAAAATGGTGTTCTGGATTTCAGACTGCTTTTGTGTGTGGCTTCTGTATATAAAACTGCCTTTTAGGATGAATTCAGCTTCTTTTAGTCGTTGTTCCTTTATTTTCGGAAAAGCAACTGCCTTGAATGTTGAGTAAAGTAATTGCTGTACTTCTGTTGCTAATCAGCTTACTGAAGTAATTGTGAAGTAAACAAACAACAGTATGTTTAGACAAGACCTAAATTTTGTCTGTGTTCAAATAGTTAAGATAACAGGAGCTCGCTCTCTCAGAAATCATAAAATATAGGAGCTCATGAGAGCACAAAATCTTTGTGTTACTGCTTTCAGCTTTATGATGAATACTGGGTTTGCTGTTCTTTCTTGTACCCTTGCTACTGGATAGGTACCGTATTTCTGCTGGTCCCACTTGAGCAGGACAGTTTGGTTGGTTGCTGCCCTTTTTCACTATTACTGGTAAAAGGAACAGCAGTGAAGTCCTTGAGGAAATAATTCCAACTCTGATTTTGACCTGAGGGATTTATCTTGCACACTAACCTAGATTTGGAGAAAAGGCGAAAACTTAATCTCTTCTCTTTTGTCTGCATTTTAAAAAAAATGTATTTTGAATATGTATTCTCAATTTTCTTGAACTCAAATGCATTCTTTTTGGTTAAGGATTGCCCAAGACTCTAGTTTGATTTTGAGTTCCACGGGGTAGGAATGTTGGGCTGGATTTAGAGAACCCAGAGGAAGTCTGATTCAGTACAATTTGCATGTGAGGAAGCTGATGTGTATCTGGTTCTAATTTACATTCCTTTAGTCTTACCACTTGGACTTAATTCGATTTATGCCACTCTGCAGCTTCTAACTTCTGCTGTCTCGAGTTTGTCCTGTTGCTGTGGGTGTTGCCCACTGAGAATTCTGTTGTGTGAAAAACTTCTCGAAGGAAGGTGTCGTCTGGACCAGTTACCGAGCTTGCATGTTTTTGTGTTAACTCTCGTGGCAACGATACCAGGCAGACTGCACTCTGTGTCGCTGAGGGGATGTGAACAGTGTGAGGTTACTCTTAATCCTAAATTTAGCCATTTCCCTGGAGTTTTCCAGTACAGGGCCTGGCATGCTGCTCCTGGGGTTCCTGCAGTGGTTCTGTCCTCTACTCTCTTGGTCTAGCACATAGAATTCTGCATTGAGTTTCTAATCATAGAATAACCAGGTTGGAAGAGGCCCACTGGATCATTGAGTGCAATCATAATGCTCCAGCCTTGACTCAGAACGCAATAATTTCTTCTAGTTTTGTGGGGTTTTTTTTCCTTAAATCAGATTGCTTTCACCTATTCCATATCTGAACAAACTATTGAATTTCTTTCAATGATGTTTCCTGTATTGAAGTAACACATATAGGTTGAGTTATTGATTAAAAAAAAAAACCAATGAATTCTTTTTACATTTCTAGAGGTATCACAAGTTTCTTGTTTTAAAATTTTAAGTAAGAATTTCAGACTAATCTAGTTTCTGAAACATGTCTGTCTTATCCAAGTCTTTTATTTTTGTGCTGGGATAGAAATTTGTCTAACAGATAGCTCCAGGTGCCCTTTGTGCATTTCATGGATGAAATGTTATCCTATTTTTTGAATGGAAAGTGAAAGAAATATACCTGTAAGCTATCCTGACATGACAGTGCTGCCAGGTAATGATTGGTTATATTCCACTAGGAATAACTCTGCTTGTTAAGGTGATTCAGTTCACCTCGGATATTCTCATCCAAGCTACATGCCACGTAAGAGTTGAAAACTGCTGGTTTGCCCCTTTTTAAGATCATTGTAAGCAATTAAGATATCTGTTTAAACTACAATATCTCAAAACTAGTCCTTTCCAAAGCAGTTTAATCTTACAGTTTTTATAAGAAAAATAGAGGCAGTCTTCACACTTCTGTCATCCTGTGTGAGGGGTGTATGCGTCAGGCATATAAAATATTGTTGCAGTTACACCGTGTGTGCTCCTACCCTGGGGTATGAAACTGTCCAAGCTGGAGTTCAGTGGTCTTTTATTCATACATATCAGCAGTTTTCTCTACTTCTTTTCTTGAAGGTGTTAGTGCTGTTTATACACAGACCCTTGATCCTCTTGCAGACATCTTCACACTCAGATGTGCTTTTATTCCATCTCGGCTTCTGCTTCAAACTGCTTAATGTAAAGTGTGTTTGCTGAATGCGAGCAGATCCGTTACAGGTTCCTGTTAACAAAGTTTATTTTCTGAGGCTGGTAGGTATTTAATTTTATTCTGTTTTTTTCTGGGTGTATTCAGAAGAGGAATGGTGCCGGTATTTATGAATTTAATTCTTTCTAACATGAAGGATCCTTATAGCTCTATAGGCGCTCACTGCAGTGCCGTGTAATGCTGAAGTGTATCACTGTAGATATAAATCACACTGCTTAAAACAAATGTTTTAGCACACTTTCCAGCACTTACAGAGAGGAGTGAGATGTGTGGCAGGTGTCCCAGAATGGGTATTGGCCTCTTGATGAAATAAGGCCTGCAGTTTGTTGGGGTTGGGTTGTGTTGTGCAGCTGCAGCGATGTGGATGAGGTTGCCCTTCAGTGAATGTTACCCCTGTCGATCCCATCTCTGCTTCCTTTCATGAACTGTACTGCCTGCTGCACTTCAACAGCTCCTAGGAAATCACCAGGCTTTTTGTCAAAGAAAACTTATCAGACACTTTTGGTTAACTGCTGTTAACGGAAATGATTATTTATGGAGGTGATTCCTGTAATTTCGTATTTGTAGCCATCACCACCATGGTGTCAGTGGTTATTTAAGCTTATGGTACATTGGATCTGTGCTTAAAACAAACCAACAAAACAAAACCTGCTGAACAAAAGTAGACATGAACCTTTAGAGGCGCTAACAGTTAAGGAAATATCTTCCTCCTCTCCCTTATGTAGTTTATTCTTTACTTATTGTCCAAACTCGGTCATCTGTTTCAGTGGAAGAAAAGCATTGCCTACTTCTCAGTAGGGACTGGAAAAGGTGTAAGAAGTCTGTGCCATCCATGAGCAACTGTTCAGTGCCAGAGTAAGTCATGTGCAGCTGTTTTAAATGCAAGTTGGACCCATAAGGTTTTGCTGGGTTTCTTGATGCTTCAGAAGTGGCTTTATATGAAGCGAACACCCACAAGGGCTTTGGATGTGTGCTGTCTGTGTAATGTTATCATGGCTGGAAACCTTATCACATATGGTTTATGGTACAGTTGCAAAAATCAAGTTTACAACAAGATGCTTGAATGCTACTCATTACTCTTCTGTTCGTCCTCTTTTCCTGCACTGTTCTTACCAGGGCTGCACTCCTTTCTCATACCTTCAGCTTCTGAGCTGGCTGGTTTTAGAAGTACAAGGTGGTAGGATTTGTGTAAAGACCAAGAATTACTGCAAGCACAGTTTTTCTTCCTGTTGTTGTGTTGAACAGCAAATATTCAAACATTAAGGAGGATTATAGTTTTATGGTTGTCTCATGTGAAAATAAAGCATTTGGGAACTGATCTTTCAGGTATAAACTGTTTTAAAAGCATAAACTTGTTGAGAAAAGGGTGAAGGAAATGGCTAATGAGCATCTGCACTTGCAGAATGTGGTGGAAACTGTGTAGTCAGCCTGTGCTGATTCAATAGTGCTGCTTGACTTACACATCCAAGTCCATTTTAAGAATGTGGGAATGTATGAGAAAAAACATGTTGTTTCTTACTCTCTCAGGATAATACAACAAAAAGTCTGTTGCTGGCAAATAGCTGCAAAGATACTTCCACGAGGAAATGAAAGGTTTGGAAACAGCTAATAAATAGCACAATAAAGTCCTGGCTAACGGCTTGGTACCCTAATATGTTGTACCAAAACCATCCCTACTGAGTCTGGATTTGTTTTGAAAACCTGATACCAGACTGCAGTAGAAAGAAATGAGAAGAGCTGACGTTTGGTCAAGCCACCTTCTTGCCTAAGTACTGTCAGTAGCATGTGCCATCCTTACGTCTGGAACTGCTGTTTCATGCTTCTGGCCTGTGAGCACTGTTAGTGTATGCCTTTTATGTACTTTGGTTTAATCCACTTCCGATAATTAAACTAGACCATACAGCCGATATTTCTAGTACAGAGGAATTAGCGTGCTTTAAAATCCCTGCTTGAAACCACTCGGTGATAAAATCCTCATGTAGACAAGACCTACAGATCCTGTTCTACTGTTCTTCATTCATATCGATCAGTTCGGTTAGGAAGATGAATTATGTGCAGGCTACCACCTCATAATTATACATATGCAACAATTGGTTGTTTTGGATGGCTGATCCTAAAACACCTATTATTTTAAGGCTGAATTGAGAACAAGTCATTATCTTTTAACACTTTTGAAGAGGATGATGACTTTGTAATCTTATTGTCTCAGTACAAAACAAGCAATACTTATAGTAGAATTAGACTTGGATGTTGCTGTTTGTGTTGAAGAAATTAATGATGAAATATTTCTAGCATCACCAGGACTTTTCACCAGCACTACCATTTGGTTTGTAAATTTTATAGCAAGCTGTGGGCAGTGTGCCTTCTTCAGAAGAGTTTTCCCTTACTGGGTTGGAAAAAGTGTAAGAAATGTTCTGTGATTGTTTTCTCATATGAAAATAAGTGGACCCTCCATATGGATGTTTGTTTCTTTTATGGCAAATTAAAAAATTGATTTGGTTGTCTTCCTGCCATACTGGTGATTGAGCAATTGTGTCTGTTGGCTCAGAGAAGAGCAGATATTTGATATAAGCCAAGAGTAAGATTTTGAACATTAGAGGTGGGGTTAGCCCTTGGTGTTCTGCCACTCAGCTTAATATATTCGATTCTTTAATTGCAGAAATTAATGTGCAATTAAGCAGTCAAATAGCTTCTATGAATTAGCAATGTGCTTGTGGTCAGAGCTTGTCTGTGATGTCTAACACACGAGAAACTGGTGTGCTAGGGGAAAGGCTGAATTCTAAGAATCAGTAATAGCAAAAATCCACATTTGTAATCCCTCAACCACTAAGGGATGTGTTAAAAGTAGGTTTGTCAGCCAGTCATTTACATTTAACCAGTGGTTGAGGGAGAGTCCTGTTAGTTTTGGAGTAGAATTTGTAGCATGAGTCATCTTTTTTTTTACTGAAAGGGCGAAAAGCATGGAAGTGTGATGTTTCAGCTCTGTAATAATGTGATGGAAAACCATATGGGGTTCAGTCCTTGAGATGCAGCCTGAATCATCTGTTGTTGCTGCATGAATACCGAAAGCTTTAAAAACTCTGAATATTAACATGGATAGTGTTCTGCTTTTTAAATTTATGACCAGAAAATGCTCATATCTTCTCTATTTTAAATATCAGTCAGTCTATTTTTTTAGTAAAATGCCTCAATGAATTTCTGGCTGAATTTCCAACCTTCTGCTTTCTGTCTTTCAGAAGCCTTTAGCTGCTTGGATGAGTCAGTGTTTCACAGGGTAGCTGCCTGTAAATGGTGTCAGCCCAGAGCAGGGGTGGCTGTCCCATCCCTGGAGGGGTCCAGGGCCAGGCTGGATAGGGCTTGGAGCCCCTGATCCGGTCATGGCAGGGGTGGAACTGGATGGGCTTTGAGGTCTCCTCCAACACAAACCGCTCTATGATTCTGTGGTTCTGTGATTTTTAGGGTTTTCTTGAAAGTAGAAGTGTTAAATAGGGGAACAGGTTGGTTGAGTTGTTTTGGGTTAATTTTTTAATATTAAAAACATAAATAAATTACTCTTACCTCCAGAACCTACAGAAAGCTTCACACTTTTTTTTTTTCTCCCCTGAATTTATTGTATCAAGGGACTAAAGACTGAGTAGAGTTATGTTTTCAACTTGTTAAATAGGCTGGAAAATGGGGCAATTGTCTGCTTGGCGCCTCGATGTATTTGACTAGCAGCAGACCATTAGTGTACCCAGCGGAGGGATGGGAATGGCTCCAGGAACAAAAGTGTCTCAACAGTTTTTCAAATTAATTTTACAAAACAGAGGCTCAGCTGCCTCCAGTTTGTACACATGCTGTAGCATCCTTCAGCACCCCAGATGTTTCTACCCAAGCTCAGGAAAAAGGCTGCTCAGAGTTCCGGAGCATTGTCAGCCAGACGGCATGTCTTCTCTTTCTGAATCTTTTTGAACTAATTGATGATAAAATATGTGCAGCAGCTTGTGGCATTACCTTCCAGTAAATGATGTTTACAGAAACACTATCTCTTCCAGTTCTGTTTGGCAAGTGGAGGGGAAGGAATCTCCTTACTCAGATGGAATTTGATATCAGATACCAATCATTACTCTGGAAATTGCAGCTGACTGAATCCTGTATTGTTAAGGATGACGGCACGTTTGGAACCGTATGGAACTTGTCACCGCATGTGCTGCTAAACAATTGCAGTTTCTGAACTACTGTACTTGGAACTGTGCTGAATTTGTGTATTTTACAGTAATAATTATCATATCCTGGATTTCGAAGCAATGAGGGAAATTATTTAGTTGTTAGGTTTTGCCTGTTTAGTTTTCTGGCAGTGACTGAAACTACATAAATGGATTTCTTTTCTTGCAGCTAGGCAGAATATGTGAGCGTGTGAGAATCCAGCCATTCTTCATGTGGTACATATTATTGGCTTGTTGCATTTTAAGTAAGGAAAAAAAAAAGTTCTTAGAAATACTGCAGGCTGACTGGTGAGATGGGGGCTTTCCCAGGGTGTTCTTTGCCAGTCTTTGAGAGCATGGAGAATCAGGACAAGCTTGGATCTCTCAGGGTCCACAGGAGAAGCCAGTGTTCATTTGAGGCAGAATATAAACAAATTACAGAAATACCTTGGATGGAACGTTTTTACTGTGGTTCATTGACTTTTCCTTATTTAATTTTTTGTGTAGGTACTTATTTAATGTTCTCAGTGTCTCTGGGAAGGTTAGAAACAGAGTGCTGGGCAAGTGCCTTGCCGAGAGCCACACGGGCCCTCCCGCTGCTGGGGTTCTGCCCACCAGATGCCAGACATTCTGGAGTGGCTGTAAGTCATTTTCCAGATGGCACAGCAGGGCTGGTTGGGAATGTCTTTGGTGCAGCGGCACAGTCCTTAGTTTAGTTTGTGCCGCTGAGTTAACTGGAGGGACCCTTTTTTGTAAGCAAATGAAAAGATTAGATTAAAGAAAGGAAGACTAAGTAAACTTTTTGTTCTGTTAGGATTTAGAAAACCCCGTGCTTAAAAAACAAAAAAGGTGATTTTGGTTAAAGACATAGTTTTTATACACACACAGTATGTTGAAACAGGATCAATGTGGTTAAGTCCATACTTCTAGAAGCAGTGCAATGTTAAAATCAAGGTGCAGCCTTTACTCCTTTTTCGGTTGCACAGTATTTAGTGAAACGATGATAGAATATTTACAGCTCTGTTGTAAACAGAAATATGCGAGTTCTTAGTTAATGAGAATGTGGTTGGTATTTTCTTTTCCCTTGCTGGAGGCCCAGACCTTGTTGATGGTACCTCGTTCAGTCTCTGACCTGTAGAAGAAGGGATCTGAACACGAGTTTTCCAGTCTGAGATGAGTGTCCTAATTAATGTCTTTTGAAATAAAAGGAGGATGCAGTCAATTATCACACTCTATTTTACTAACTCATGCCTTTTGTTCTGTTGTTTAAGGGGAAAAAAAACCCAACAATACTTTGCTTCAGGCTGAAGAGAACACATTTCTCCCCTAAGAAGCAAACACCAAATTACTTGCTTTTAATTCTTAGCCCTCTTTAGCTGCTGAGCCCAAAATCAATTACTTGTGTAAGCACAATTCAGGCTATAGATCTGTTCTGCAGCTCTAACCAGTGTCACTGCAGAAACTTCTATCATCTATAAGCTCAAAATGAAAAACACTGCTTAGTTAGCAAATTGGTGAGTGAGGGGTGGTTTATTACTCTGATTTTCTCCCCCCCTTTTGTTCTGATTTTAGACTTAATGCCACATGCACTGAGAGACCCCCAAACACAGTGCTGTGTTACAGGGTTGTAACATCGCTGCAGCAGGGTTGTGTTAGGCAGTAATACTTCCAGAACACTGGAATCCAATATATAAGTAAAGCAAGCTTAGTGCTTTGTAAGAGAGGAAGTATGAACAGTAGTTGGACAGAAATAGTCTTTTGCATGCTCCTGTTTTAAATTGAACAATTTTAGCATTTAGGGGTAATTTTCTGGAAACTGTGGTAATAGCAGTAATGGGCCATGCCCAAGCTGGACATTTGGTTCATGTGAAAACATCTCTGTATTACAGTTGTCATCTTATTACTATAAATTCGAATCATAGAATCATAGAATAACCAGGTTGGAAAAGACCCACTGGATCATTGAGTCCAACCATTCCTATCAATCACTAACCCATGTCCCTCAGCACCTCATCCACCCGTCCCTTAAACACCTCCAGGGAAGGTGACTCAACCCCCATCCTGGGCAGCCTCTGCCACTACCCAGTGACCCTTTCTGTGAAAAATTTTTTCCTGATGTCCAGCCTAAACCTCCCCTGGTGGAGCTTGAGGCCATTCCCTCTCGTCCCCTGTCCCTTGGGAGAAGAGCCCAGCTCCCTCCTCTCCACAACCTCCTCTCAGGTAGTTGTAGAGAGCAATGAGGTCTCTCCTCAGCCTCCTCCAGGCTAAACAACCTTCCAATGCCTGAAGGGACCGCAGGAAAGTTGGGGAGGGACTGATTACAAAGGCTTGGAGTGATAGGACAAGGGGCAATGGGTATAAACTGGAGAGGGGCAGATTTAGACTAGACAGGAGGAGGAATTTCTTCAGTATGAGGGTAGTGAGTCCCTGGCCCAGGTTGCCCAGAGCAGGGGTGGCTGCCCCATCCCTGGAGGGGTTCAAGGCCAGGCTGGATGGGGCTTGGAGCCCCTGATCCAGTGGGAGGTGTCCCTGCCCATGGCAGGGGTGGCACTGGATGGGCTTTGAGGTCCCTTCCAACCCAAACTATTCCATGATCCTATGATCTCTGGCCCTTATTCGCTTTCTTCAGAGCTGAATGACTCTGGCTCATAACAGCAAGAGAGTGACAGTTCATCCATGGCTCAGTCTGTCTCCCTGTCCAGTTTTTGTGCCTTAGTGCAGCTCTTGCTTAGCGTGACCTGGAAAGTGTTTGATTATAGAAGCATGCACAAAGGTTCCCTTCCTCCTGAACTCGCCTACAAATCATGAGATGAATTACAGACCTCTCTCAGTAGCTTTTACCCTCAGAATTACCTCATTGCTAGGCAAACAGTGGATTTCAAGTAGTGGTGTGAATCTCACATCTGTTTGAGTTCGGCCGCTTTGGCCTCTCTGCCCACTGTCTTTGTGGGAATTTCATTATTGCATAATGCTGCCACTTGCCGTAATTATATTGTTTTATGTGTGGTCATGCTTACCTACCCAAACTGTTACTCTCTTTCCAAATGATGAGCTCTATTTTTAGAAGTATAATTGAATAATTATTAACATTTTTATATATCATTCGTTAATAACATTAAGAGATATTAACATTTATAGTAGTCCTTAAAAATTGTTATAAATGGATAATATTAGACAGAATATGTCAGAAACTTAGGGTTAAGAATGTAATTTTTCAGTGTTTGTATATGAAGGGAAATGCTGGGGCTTTCCACTGTCTCGTTCTGTGAAAAGGAAGTACAGTCTGGAGATTTTCAGTCTATTCTTTTCATAAAAATCTAGACGACTGTTTTTTTAGTAGAATAATAGTTCGCTAATCTCAATGGGAACCTCCAAACTCCCTGCCTCTTCTTGATCACAGTATTTGATGGACTTTATCTGAGCTCATAGCAATAGCTGGTTACATGAACGCCTTGTGGTTCCATGCGGCGGTGGGTCAGCTGCCTTAATCCATTTGTCTGCACTTCTCATGACTCTCAACAGATGTTTTGCCTTTAAAGGTCAGTTCGGCTTTTGAACCAGACCAGCTCCTTGCTTCCCAGAGCATGTCAGCAGAGTTAACAACTGGAATGTAGCTTGACTTCAGGAATGAAATTTCATTAATTTCTTTTTCACTTCAACTAAATCTTAGGATGCTGCTTTCATAACAACTGGCAGGGCATGTTTTAAAAGCATAATGCTATGTCAGAAGGAAAAGATTACATTGATAGTTGGAACACGTTGGTATTCGGAATAGTTTAAGACAGAATCATTGCAGTTCAGAGTAGTGTGTTTTAGTTGTGTTTACTTGCATGACAGTTGCATATAGCGGCATGGTTGTGGTAGGCAGTGAAAAATATGCATAACTAAATTCTCATCCAGCATGTGTGGTCTGCGTATCTGTGATGTTAAAAACAACCACAGAAAATAGGTCAATTAATGGGATCAAGCACCGTGCTTGAAAATGGAAGTAGCAAGAAAAATTTGTCTGTTGGAAGACCAGAGAAAGGCATGAAACTTCAGCAGATTGTGAGCTCTCAGCAGTAAACTGTCAGCTCTCAAAATGGGAAACATTTGTGTCAGAATGAATTTTCAGGAGCAGTCATGGTTTGCTTTTCGTTTGGAGCACGAGATCTGTTTAACTGCAGCCAAATTTTGCACCTTGTACTGGCCCAGGTGTGTAGCAGGTATTCCAAAGGCTCTTGAGCCATGGGCTCACACCGGAGGCTCGCTCGGTCAGCCTGCACAGCATAGCAGTATGGGAATGCAGCGCATGTGGGGAGGCTCTGTTGGGATTCCTGCGAGTCTTAGGGCTTTGCTTCATCGACTGATCCTGGGTGATGTGAAAGGACTTGTAGTGGACTTGTGAATTCCCACTGTCCTTACCAGGGTGCTCCATAGCACGAGTGTTGACTCCATGGTGTGATTTACAATGTCATTTGGCATGTGTGTTTTGTCAGTCTGCTGTATGAAAATGTCAGTGTTTTATCACATCTCATAGAACAATCATTGTTATTAAAATAATCTTGTACAATATTGGTTTCTCAAACAGCAGTTTTGCTGACGGGTTTGAGAACTCTGTTGCATTCAGGAGAGGGAAGTATTACAGCCTTTCTTCATTTAGTTTTCCCTTAAAAACTTAAGATCTCCATGATCTATAGATGGAGAAGGAGCAACTAGAGTGGTACGTCCACACCATTAGTGTCAAGCTGTAATAACAGCTTCAGTCTTGTTTAGATGCCTTTATTCTTACGTGCTTCCAGTACAGATCTCTCTTATCAATTCTTGTTTTATTGTGATCTGTTCATATTTGCATTCATGCCTAGCTGACAGATCTACTTTGAAATCATATTTCTTTTTACATCTGAGAAATAGGTCACAGGAGTATTATGAGCCATTCCACTGGCCGTACTATGATCACATCAGTGCTGCTGTATTTCTCCTTTCAATCATACCCCAATAGTAATTAGTAACTAGAGGAAGATTGTGACAGTAGAGAAACCTAGGTCTTCACTGCTGCTTCTGGCTGTTCCCTTCTAACACATCACTGAGCTGTTCAAACATGCCCTTCAGGTCCCTTTACCTATTTCAGTGACTAATAACAGTAGATTTGTACTTTGTGGTAGCGCTCAAGTAATTTCAAGTCACATTTAAAGCAGAACAGATAACACACTTGCTGCCTTGCAGTATTTTACTAGAAAAAATACTGAGCGCAAAGGTCTGGTGTGAGGAGAAGCCTGAAGAAATGGTTATGGAGTGGCAGAGATGGATGTGCAGGTAGAATTGAGGAGTGATCGATCAGGTCATCTCCAGCACAGCATGATGCTGGTGGGATGTGTCGGGCAAAGATGTGCTTACTGCTTACCAGCGACGGTTCTACAGAGGTCTGGCTGATGTGTGGGGTGAGGTGTCCTGGGGGTCTGCCAGCCCTCACGAGGTTATAAAGCGCAGCTGGGTGATGTGGCAGCGAGACAGGAGGTGGTGAGCAGCATGCTGCAGTGACGAATCTGCCCTCCACATTAGATTCTCCCTGTCCCCCACTGTGATACAGTATGGGATTTCATGCATATTTTAGTAATATAATGAATATGTATAAAGTACTGAAGAAATATTTTAGTGACAGGCCTTTTCTCAATTTCTCAGTTTGGATTCTGGGTATATTTTTATGTACTCTATTTCCCTTTCCTCTTTGGATCTCTGTTCCCCATTAAGTGGGAAAGAAGTTATCACTTCCATTTTATGGATTTGCGTGTTCGTAGAAATAAGTGGAAGATATTTGTACAAATGATGCTACTCTGGGTTCTTTTCTTTTTGCTGTTATTACATAGGAACATAATTAATTTCTTCAGTAGATATAGAATACCTGTCTTTTCTTACAGGAAATGGAAGCTGTGGTGTAAATGAGAATCTTTTAAGAAAAGTGTTTCGTTTACTTACCAAGTCATTACCTGCTGCAAGCTGCACATAGCGATTATTAACATTAACTGTGAGAACTCAGCACTGCATGGCCTTGGTTTGTTATCTGCCTGTTACCTTTTTTCAAGTGCTATGGTTGTCGACTCCTGATGCCCAGGATGTAGTTATTGTTGTTGCCTCCCACAGGATCAGGTGCCCAAGCCCCATCCAGCCTGGCCTTGAACCCCTCCAGGGATGGGGCCGCCACAGCTTCCCTGGGCAGCCTGGGCCAGGGCCTCTCCACTCTCATACTGAAGAAATTCCTCCTAATACTTAGTCTAAATCTGCCCCTCTCCAGTTTATACCCATTGGCTCTTGTTCTATCACTCCAGACCTTTTTAAGCAGTCCCTCCCCAGCTTTCTTGGAGGCTTATTGTATTTTCTAATATCCAATCTAAACCTGCAGCTAAGGCCATTTCTCTTTGGCTTATACCAGCTTTAATCCTGGGAGGGATCGGGAGCATGTGTAGTGGCATATGTATGTCATCACTGAAAGGATCTCTTGGGTTTCCAAGCGGAACAGCAGTGAGACTGCTGTGAGCCCCTGGCAGTGGCAAGAGCTGGTCACAGGCAAAGGGCTGCACGCGTGGTGTGTTTGCATAGCTCTTCACATGAGGAGTGTGCGTGTGGGCACCATGTTCGTTCATAATCCATGCAACAGCTGTTTTATGCCCTGCAGGACATGCAAACAAGTTCTAGTATTTGTGATCAGCATTACAGGTCCTGTTTCTGCGTTAGCTTCTGTGTTCGCTGGGGTCTGACTCTAACTCCTCTGTCTCCCTGCTGCTGTGGAGACAGTATTGTGTGGGTATCCTTCTGTTCTTCGCACATCGGGGTAACGGAGTGCAGGCTGAAAATTAATGTGCAGCTTAGCCCATGGATCTTAATTCCAATGCTAACTAATGCTAAGTCTTTAGTTACTTTAGTTAAATGGGTTTTAATCAATTCATGTCCTTCTGGTTTCAGTATTTGTATAGCTGTAAGGAAGTCAACTTCATGTCACTTGTAAGGTAACGGAGATTATTTTAATTTCAAGAAATTGCACTGAAATTAATTGCATTGATGTAATGAAGTATTTATAATTTTTAGTACTTTTATCCAATAATTAATCTTCTTAGTCTTGATTTTATTTTTGTGTGAGTTTCTCTTGTTTTGCTGAAATAGGAAGAAATAATATGGAGATACTTAGTTTCAGTGGAGAAGGTATTCCTGGAACACCACAGCAGAGGTTTGTGCCATCAGTTTTAACCAAAAGGTACCTCAGTGCAATTTGATAGCTGCTCTTTGAAGGGTGTGTGGCTAACAGTGAGTGAAGATGTGGAGTGAAACATAGGAAGAGGGGAGTGGGGAATTCTGAGACAGGCTGCCCTGAGCCAGGACGTTCTCAGCATGCTGGGCACAGCTGCTTTGCAGTGCTGTGAGCTGTGGAATGGCCGTGTTAGCCTAGGATTCATAAGAGTTTAGCTGTATAAATATTTTTGTCAGGCATAATATCCAGGTTGTTCTGAAGTCAATGTACAAGAAGAAACTTAGAAAAGCATAGGGAATTCTGTAGGGAATTAATCTGGAGGCTGGGGGGTGGGTAGAAAGGAATTGATTACTTAACAGAACCTTTAAGAGCTGCACTATCCTTTCTTTAACCTGTTAGAGGTGTGGTTTAGCTGTTAAGGACTGTACATAGTATGCACACAACTAGAACATCAAGCTTCATTCCTAACTTAGTTTACAGCTGCAGAGAAAAACTTTACCTGAAAAATAATCATGCTTTGAACTGAATGGTCTGAGTGGCCATAGGCTTTATTCTTAATTTCAGTCCCCGTTTGCATGGTGGATCAGTGCATTTTTTTCATTGAAAAACATTTCAGTGGAAAGCAGTGACTAGGTTGTGCCTCCCTGCTCTCCTTGGCTCTCTACTGGCACAGGAATTGCTGCCTTGCACAAGGATTGGCTGGACTCTTTCCCACGTGAGTTACTTATGTCTCTGAAACCTTACCAAGGAGGTGCTTTATTCCCTTGGGGGCAAGTCAGCTTTCCTGCTGGGGATGTTATTTTCTTCTGATTCCTTTCCACCATGCACGTTGAGGAGAGCAGGACTCTCCACAATTGCAAAGGATTCAGAAATTATTTTTTTAAACAAGTGTTGGCATCACATTCCCTCCTAGTGTGTTCTCCATTTTAGGCTGCGTGCAGATGTTATATCAGTTTTGCTTGGGAATCAATACCAAAAAACTTGCCTTTGTGGAACAGGTGCAGACCCTTGTGGTGACAGAACAGTGTCAGTTCAGAGATTACTCATGAACACACACTAACCACATCAATACTCATCCATTCTAATTGACACAAGTCGTGGTAAGGCTTACTGAAGTGGAATCAAATCAGATCAAGAATGAGCATTTCATTTGGAATATTAGAGAGGTTTACAGCATTTGAGACAAGACCTCAACATCTCTCTTGATTTTGTATGTGCTTACTTCACTTGAGAGGTCTCACTGTCATCTACTGACGTTCTGTGCTTAGAGCTGGAGGCCAAGAGCCACCGTCTTGCTTGTTTATGGTAAACAACATGGCACAAGATCTTACACTGGCGTTCGAAGATACAGAAATTGTTTTGTTATGTAGCATAGTTAATTCATCTGTATCACCTTCTTATTGAAATAGTATTTTTTTCCCTCAAAACTCTACTATCTAATAGCCTCTGTTAGTGCTCAGATGGCATTTGTGACATTTCACTCCAAGCCAACTGCTGTGCAGCGTGGGGTGACTGATGGCTTCCTTTGGGATTGCCTTCACCACACGGGCAACCCTGACACAAGCTTCATCTTCAAGAAAGCAAAGGAAACCTAAATCAAGCCGGCTTCCACCCAAGCTGGTTGGGCTGTCTGGGAGTGCAGGAGAAAGTCTAAAGTGGCACAGCTCCTGTAAATACAGAAGCAGTGTTGCTCCAGTATTGTTCTGTAATGTGGTGGCTCTCTCTGGTGTTGGTCTAACTGGAGAAGAGTTTCAGTCAGCGTAGACAATTCTTCAGCTCTCCTGAAGCTGTAAGAGCTTTGGGTGTTCAATGTTTATGAACTATGTGGAAAACTTTAGGAGAAAGTAGGGGGTAAAAATGAAGCTCTTAGTGCCCAGGAGTAAATAAGAATGAGAATAGTGACTGCAGTGGCAGTAAAGTGGAACCATTATTAACTTTGAAAATTCACATTCCATGGGTATGTGTTTCTGTTCAGAGGGAAATGGAGGCATGTATAGACAGTGCCTACCTCGTCAGAGGCGTTAAATTCAGTGATATACAATTTCATAGAAATAAAAATCTGAGAGCTGTTTTGACAGGAAATAATGTGTTAGTCTGTTTTACATGGGCAGCTCAGCTGGCCTGCTACTTTATCTAATAATGAGATTAATTGACTTGTGGCATACCTGCCGCCTCTGACAAAACGTAAAGCACTTATTGGCTTTAGAGTTGGGAGGATTATTTGTTTAGGAACATCAGCTGGCTGCAGCACCCTGTTTATGTTCTTCAGGCTACCCTATGGAGGCACTTTCACCTAAGGAAGTGATGTGCACCCACAGAGAGCCGTGTTGTATGGGTATGCGATACAGCACTGGCAGTATCTTTACCGTTGTAGCTGCATCCCGTGGATGATAAGTCTGTAAGATGAACTTTGATCTTGATCATCTGTCCTGCAGATTTTTTTACCGAGGCTGCAATCCTGCCATTGCTGATTCCCATAGCAAGATTGTGAAATTCTAATTAATGTGATGTACGTGGGTATGGAGACCACGTTTTGACGAGCTTTTTTAGATTTGATCTGGGCAGAGTCAGACATATCCCAGCTGAAAGGATGTTTTTCTGAGACCAAAGTCAGACTCTGGTTTTCCTAGTTAGGACCCAGATAGTGCTGACAGAAATGTGGGAGTGTTCACAGGAAGGATCCCAGAAGATGTGCTGTTCAGCCAGCCTCTCAAGGGCTGCCCACAGCAGTGTTTGAGTTGGTGTGAAGCTAGGCCTTGCCAATCAGCTAGGTGCATCGGGACTTGCAGGCAGGAACAAGCTGCCTGCTCTCACTTTTATGAGTTTTGTTGCCTTTGCAGAGGGTAAACATATGCTGCTCCTGCTTGTGAGGAGATCGCATCTTCTCCCTCATGGTCCCTGGAAGAACCTGAAGTCCATCTGTGTGTGTTATGGGAGCGTCCACCACTTTGTGGTTTCTTTTTATACATTTCATTTTGACTCGATCAGAGCAAGAGGAATAATGCAGTCCTGTATTTATTTGTCTGTTTCCTGATGACTGATTTATTTCTTTGTCTTCTTAGCAGCTTGGCCTAGTGGGAGGTGTCCCTGCCCATCGCAGTGGGGTTGGAACTGGGGGATCTTTAAGGTCCCTTCCAACCCAAACTATCTTATGCTTCTTGTAAGCGATGTTCAGAGAAGGCATTCCCTCCTTAGAACAAGAATCTGGCACAAGTGACATACTCCATCATCCAAAACTCTAGAGGCTGATCTGCAGAATGAGCACAGCCTGGAGTGAGGAGAAAGAGGCAGGTATTCTACCCAAACCATGTAGCACCAACATTCC
This sequence comes from Coccyzus lansbergi, assembly GCA_033558105.1. Taxonomy (NCBI): domain Eukaryota; kingdom Metazoa; phylum Chordata; class Aves; order Cuculiformes; family Coccyzidae; genus Coccyzus; species Coccyzus lansbergi. The sequence continues at coordinate 433,814 of JAUMJK010000181.1, read as the reverse complement.
CTTCGTGAAGGTTCTCCACCAGCAGGCTGTCTTGTGACTTTCTAAGTACATTGTCAGTAAATTAACAGGTCAGACAGGTTTTGCCTGAAGAGAATATACAGACCACAAATTCTTTCATTTTTAATTACTACAGTGGATGAAAGCAAGGTGTGGTCTTTGGCTCCAGGTAGAGAGTCAGGAACTGACTGGCTGCTGTGCCTCTAGGTAAATCTCATCTTCCTGCCTTGGTTTCTCCAGCTGCGGTATAGGTGTGACACTTGCCTCAGGAGGGAAGTGAATGTATTCGTTTGCAAGACTCCTTGGAGGTAGAAATTCTATGCATGTAAGATTTCTAATATGTTGTCTGTATCAGACATTAGAAAACTAATGTTTTTAATAAACGTTTTTAAAAAATTTATGACATGGCTTTAGTTTAGTTTGGATGCTTTCATTTTTCTGTTACGCAAAATGCCCTCCCAAGGGCCTTTGCCATAAACTTCCCATATGAAAACTCCTTCAGTTTTGGGTTATGGGTGTCTGAATATCTGACAAATAGCCAATTTGTCCTGAAGCAGGCAATATTGAAATAACCAAGTGCATTTGATGGAGGAGACACCTAAAATGAAAACTTATTTTTACAGTATTTATCCATCCTAACCTGTTATTAAAGCTTTCTGTGTTCTGCGAAACCCAAACTTTTTAACACTTCAGATTGGCTTTCAAAACTCTTCAATTAAAAAGTTTTCCCTTGTTTCTAGTTTTGAGCTTTTGGACTCACTTGGAGGCATAATTTGCAGGACTCTTTGTTGATCTGTTGGAATTAAAAGCTTAAAAAATACAAAATACAAATAAATCATATGCAATGTCTTCAGATGCCCTTGGGGAAAAAACGGCTTTAAGAAAAACATCAGCGTTGCAAAACTTTGCAATATTGTGGAGTTGCAACATAAAGAAAGGGAGCTAAAAAGGGGGGCAAGGTCACTGCTAGGTTCCAGTTTTTCTGTAGTGGAGTCTCCTTATTTCACTTAAATGTACGTGGTCTGATACATTGGGAAATATAGAACGTAAATCCTGTCCTGGGTGCACTGGGATGTTGTTGTGTTGAGCCCAGCACTGTCATAACCCTGCAATTCTTGACTTTTTTTTAAGACGTACATGAAGTACTTGGAAATCATCTTCCATTCCAGCGCTGTGGGTTTAAATTGTGAGCTATTCATCCGCATCTCTTGTGATTTGCATTTCATGTGAGTGCAAGTGCGGACAGGAGCGTGTGATATCAGGGTGGAGGAGCAGGGCTGAGCCACTGTCTGGGTGCAGAACGCGCACCCTGCCCTGGAGCTGTGTTGGGAGGGCGCCTGTCAGCTCCCCCAGCACCGCAGCCGCCTAGCCAAGGAGAACGTGTTGGGAGCTGAAGCTGGAACTGGTGGTGCAGCTCAGCAGAGGAGCATGCTTCAGCTTTTTGCACAGACCTCACGTTTGGATTGCTTCTTTCCTCTATATGTAGCTTTATCGTATCAGAGGGCTGGAGCACCTCCCATAGGAAGACAGGCTGAGAGTTGGGGTTGTTCAGCCTGGAGAAGAGAAGGCTCCAGGGAGACCTTCTAGCGACCTGCCAGCACCTGAAGGGGCTACAGGAAAGCTGGGGAGGGACTGGTTACAAAGGCTTGTGGTGATAGGATGAGGGGCAATGGGTATAAACTAGAGAGGGGCAGATTTAGACTAGACAGAAGGAAGAATTTCTTCACGGTGAGGGTGGGGAGGCCCTGGCACAGGGAAGCTGTGTCTGCCCCATCCATGGAGGGGTTCAAGGCCAGGCTGGATGTGCCTTGGAGCCCTGATCCAGTGGGAGGTGTCCCTGCCCCTGTCAAGGGATTTGGAACTGGATGATCTTTGAGGTCCCTTCCAACCCAAACTGTTCTATGATTGATGACATAGATGTTTAAACCCACAGCCACAGTGACTAGTAGAGAGGCTGCAAAAGAGAACAGGAGTGATGGAGGCTGTGTACTCATTCTGTCTTATTTCTCCTGTAGTTTCAGAGAGCTGTCGCTGTGCTTTGAAGGCTACAACACATGTGCAGCCATCACAGGGTTATGGCTTGGTGTGACAAACGCCTTCTGACTTAGGGGAGATGCAATGAGTTGTTTCCAGCCTGTAGGATTAATTTTGGTGGCGCTTTTGCTTTGCTTGCTTTGATACAGGGTTTAAACATCAATTTAGAGAAGGTTTGATTTATATGTATTTAGATCAAAAATTGGAAAAGAGCATTATTTTGAATTTTTCCCATTGTGAACAGTTTTGATGGTTTTTGTTTTTACTCCACTGAGTAGCATTGTTGCCAGTGTATTTCAAACTACTCTGGGGCAAATAGAATAATTCAGTAGAATATCTACTGGAATAATAAAATGAAATGTTTCCAAAAACAGGGAAAGAGGTCATCAGCTCTCTTTAAGCTAAGATTCTATTATTATTTTTTTTTGTTTATTTTTAATTAAGGCAACAGCATGTGTGGGGAAATACATTTTGCATCAGTTCTGCTTTAATAAACTGAGGCAATGATGGGATAGAGGAAACTGAGCCCATTTTTTAGAAGTCATTACAGGTACATGCGTGTGCATACACATAGACATACATACATGTACACAGCCAGAATAGGTAGCACTGATTATTTTTGTGGTTTTTTTTCAGTGATCTGATGCTTTGTAAAATCCTAATCTCAATGAATGATATATTCAATGGACTTTAACAGCCAGAGAGGTGATTTTTTCCAGGCTCAAGGCCTAGGATAAGGTGTTGTAGCTTTCTTTTAACCTCTTTTTTTTCTTTTAAAAATAAAACACTCTCCCTGTAACCTCATTCAAAATTGTTACCTGTCTCAAAAAATAAGAAAAAAAAATTGCAGGAAATATTAGGAAAAAGAAATATTATTTTCTCTGTACTTCAGTCCCCGTTAGTTCTGGTGACCTTCTGTTCTGGAGGAGGGATTTGACATCTGACCTTTGTGTACTTTCTCCTGCCCATTTCAAAATCTCCTTAAGTGAACAAGAAACTTGGAGGTGTCACCACCTCAGTGTTGAGTGTTTCTGTCCAGACCAAATGTCCTGCTGCCTGGGGTGAGGCTGAGCAGGAGCTGCCTGGCTGGGACGTCTCTGGTGCATCCATCCTCAGATGTGAAGGCAGAGGCAGCGTGAGGTGAGGGTTCTGCGTGGACGACTGGCTGTGGGCAGGGAACACAGGAATTGGGACTACCTGGGCAAGAGTGTGGCACAAGTGGGTACCAGGACAAGAGTGCTGGGAATAGACATGAGATTTCAGGTTGCCCAGAGCAGGGGTGGCTGCCCCATCCCTGGGGGTGTTGAAGGCTGAGCTGGATGAGGCTTGGACCAACCCAATCCAGTTGGGAGTGTCCAGAGGGGTGGGACTGGATGGGCTTTAAGTTCCTTTCCAACTCAAACCATTGTATGATATTTGGATGTTTTTTTCCGCATTGCTAAGTGGAGGCTAAACTTTCTCTTCTGCCGCTATTCAAACATAGCTCAACAGGCAGGATTGCTCAACTCTTTGTAGGTTTTTGTATGGCACTTAATCACTGTACTGCACAAAGCTTCATAAACCTTTAATTAATCTCTACAACACCTCTTTGATATGATTCAATTCAATCATTTGTCAGGATCAGAGCCAGTAAAACTTTCTTTACGCAAAATGATGTGAGGTCTTGTGGGAATACAGCCTGCAAGGTAATCAAACGTGGCCATGTGGTACAACTGTCTAAGGGCGGTAAAGCAGGATTGCTCCAAAAATCCTTTTCCAGGCATTTTTGAACTTGTGGGTGTTTGATTTTTGCACTCATTGTGATACTCTTTAAACATTTTTGTATGTTCAAAATCCTATGTAACATTATTCATCCTTAAAAATGCTTCCTAAGACATGTAACAGAGAGAGTAGGACATCTCCAGCTCAGGATTTTCGGCTTTTTGGTTTATTATGTTTTATGCCTTTTCTGCTGCTGCTTCTTTTAAGGTGAAACCAAAGAAAATCAGCTCAGCCAAAAGCCCTGGCAAGCCTAGATTTTGCTCTGGGATGTGTGTGTGCATTTCAGTGCCATGTGGTTCACAGAGCAGTTCAGTCGGGGCTGCTCACACGTGTTGGAGCCCTGTTCCCAGCCTGATTACCACGACTGACAAACTCCGTTATGCTGAACATTAAGGTTGCAAATGGAGCACCTTTGGGTTTGAGGATATGGTATCATACTTGTCTGCATGGTTTAAATGCTTGTTGGTGCACGTTGTGTCCGTTTGCCTCCTCATTTATCATCGCTTCAACAAATCAGCAGTTCACACCAATGACGTGGCTCCTTCTTGGCTTGTCCTGACCCACCCAAGCAATCCTTTTCATAGGGCAGCTCAGTGTCTCTAACTTCTGGAGACAGCAAGCCGAGGATTTTGGGCAATTATATGACTTATGTAATTAAGCTTTTACAGAACCTTTGCCCTCCAAATGTGTGAAAGGCTGAAAATGTAGGCTGTATGAAAGCACAGGAACCGCATTTACATGGGGTTCTCTGTCCTGTGTCCTCAGAAGCACTTAAAGAAAACACTTTTGTTACTCTACTAAGTGTAAAAATCTCTTTTAACAGTTTTCTTGTTATTAAAGGCTATAAACTGGAGAGAGGCAGATATAGACTAGACATAAGGAGAAACTTCTTCACTGTGAGGGTGATGAGGCCCTGGCCCAGGTTGCGCAGGGAAGCTGTGGCTGCCCCATCCCTGGAGGGGTTCAAGGCTAGGCTGGATGGGGCTGTGAGCCCCTGATCCCATGGGAGGTGTCCCTGCCCATCACAGGGGTCGGAATTGGACGATCTTTAAGGTCCCTTCTGACCCAAACTATTCTCTGATTCTTTATGGTGAGGTAAATCATGTTCTTAAGTTTGTTTGGGAATTATACTTTTGGCAATCTTTAAGCAAGAGTTGATAAAGCATGTTTTTTCTTTCTCCAAGAGTTATCTGTAGGCAAATAGTAATATTTTGTATAGTAAATTAGTTTGTGTTGTTGTATTTGTTGAATTACTGTGCTTGCTGTGTTGAATGGTGTCCTGCTTATAGAGTGTTTCTGCTGAAATGAGGTCTAGAAAACATTTAACCTTTATGTAAAACTTAGTAGTTCTCCACTGCCTTATTTCACAATGGAATTGGATTGTTTTCACTGATAACCATGTCCCAAAATGGGATTTGATACAGCGAGCGTGAGCCGTAATTTTATGTTGTGGGTGGAAGGCAAAACTGAGGAGTTAAATACAATGTCTGTTCCACCCTGCCAAGTGCTGGGTCTGTGAAAGGGCAGCGTGAAGCAAATTCTGTGCTGTGAGTAGCTTGACATTTCAGTTCCAGCTCCACATCAACATGTGGCTGTTACCTGCACCTTAATTAATACATTCATATTCTTAATTAGATTTTGCTAATAACGTTAGTGCTATTAGGATACTCATTTAACAGTTTGTGTGATGTAATTAGAAATAATAAAACCAAACTACTTTGTTTTGTTTGTTATGGAAATGAATATTTCTTTTTTTAAAAAAAGGGTACTAACTGCAAATGTCCTTTTTTTAAAAAAAAAAAAAAAAAAAAAAAAGCTGTTTTTCTTACGATTCTGGATGCAGACCTGAGGTAGACGGATATTCACTTTGTAGAAATACAAGTAACACCAAGATAATATTTTTGATCAAGATGGATTGTGTTGTCTCTGTGAAATCTGTTCATCTCTTTGTGGAAAATAAGGGGACTGCAGGGGCCAGTCCTAATCGCCACAACCTGCCAACACACAATGCTTTTATCCAGTCTGTTGATTTACAAGCCAAGTGTGGAAAATGCATGGTTCGCGGGTTTCGCATGTACAATTATTTCATCATAAGTTGCACTTGATGACCCTCATGTGTATAAGATACCCCGCGATGTCAATAAATTTCACATTCTGTGTCTCTGAACGAAAACATTTGTTTCAGTGAAGCATCATGTGTGTTATATGCATAAAGGGAAAACGAATGGTAATGTTCAGGAATTACAAACCTTTCCGGCCAGTGGGATTTGCGGGCATGCAATGAACGCTGTGTAGTGTCCATCTCAAGGTTACCAACCCAGGCCGATGACCTGCAGGATGTCACTCTAGCTAGATTTAGGCAGCATTTTAAAAGCAAATGAGATGTATGTAACATCTCTTTATGTTTCAGTAGGGTAGTGAATTCTAGATGTTTGTTTCCATGAGGAACCTTACCTTTGCAAATTTAGCTTTTAGCAAAGGTGCAAACAAAGAAAGTTTGTTCCCTGTTAATAAACACTGCATGCATGCATTGTATTGTTTTAGGATTTTTTTTCTGGAATTATTTCTTAGCCATGTGAAGAGGACAGGTTTTGTTGATGACAGCAGATGATACGACTGATGTAAACACCAGCAGCCTAAGGGGTGAGGGTTGAGGAGAGTGGATGGAAGGGTGACAGAGCACCAGAGCAGCCTACCCAGAGAGGCTGGAAATCTCCTTCTCTGGAGATACTCAGAACCCTCCTGGATGTGCTACTGTACAACCTGCTGTAGGTCAGCCTGCGTTAGCAGGAGGGTTGGGCTGGATTTGCTCCAGAGGCGGCATATTACCAAGTCAGTAGAAGCAAACATCTAGTCCCTGTCCCTTTAGCTGAGAAGACCTGTAGCTCAGAGAAAGCAAGTACAAGGTCAAGAGGCAAAGGGTGGAGACAGGGTGGTATAACGCTGAAAGCATGAGCTGCCGTTTCATTTTTGGGATGTCAGCTCCTCGTGCTTGTGTATCTCTAGGTCCTGGTGTGTCTAGACCTGGCCTGTTGCTCCAGGACCCAGAACCAGAGCAGGGTGGCACTTGGAGCTGATCCAGAGGGGATTTTAAGGCTTTGATTATGAAGTATTACAGTTTGGAAAGGGCTGGGAATCTGCAGTGTGAGAGAAGGTGGGAGGCTGTGGGATGATCCATAACTTGAGGTTGGTGAGAAAAGGAGGTGCTTAGTGTAGGAAGAAAAGGATGGAGTTTGAGGCAGGTAGAGAACTCACCTTGAGTGAGGGTGTTGGGATTGTTGGAAGGAGAGAGAGAGAATCATGTCAAAGGGGGAATTAAGATGGGACACACTGTAAAAGGCTGAGGAAATTTTGGGGATGTTGCAGAACGTTTGCCTTGTTTAGGGAGCAGTGAATATCAGTAACTGAGGTGGTGGAGACTGCTCTTGGGAAAAGACCTGATGTGCCCATACATCTGCATACCTAAGTCCTTGTAGTTATAAATTGGGTAGTTCTGGTCCGTTCCTCTCTACCTGTTTTCCCTCCTCAGTTATTTGGGTTACCTGTTTGTCCCACAGTCCCTCCAACCCAGGTAGCTGCCACCAAACAGATGGACAGCAGGTGGGTTCTTCTGGCTATTCCCGGAGCAGTGACATAAACTGTGGTCAGTCTGCTCTCCCTGCCCACAGTTTGCAGACACGGACAGAAGGGACGTCACTTTGAGCACTCTGGGTGCCTTTGCAGTACAACTGAAATTTACCCACTGCTTTCCAGTTTGGGTTAAGAAGAATTGTGGTCTTATATTTTCCCCTTGAAAACTGGATTAAAGTTTTCAAGCTTTTGATACGAAGCAATTGATACGAAATGATAAAGCTTTATGCTCTGGTAATGTTAACTCTCAAATTACTGTAGTGTTTGTCTTTGATTCCACATAGCATTGAGGAAAATCTGCGGCATGAGCAGCATTCATCAAAGGGAAAAGTCAATTTCTTTATGGTTTCAAAATGCCATTTTTAGCACAGCAGTTTGGAAGCCCCGTGGTGCCGTTACACTAACCGTACTGTGTGGGGATCTCTCCCGCTGAAGATGATGAGCAATTGTTGTGACCTCTGCATTCCCTCAGAAAAGAAGGTGAGTGCCAGCAGTGCAGAGATGGGAAATACGCGCTAATATAATTCCCCAGACTCTCCTGTTTTGCCAGAAAGCGGGAAGTTCATTTAATTAAGGGGTTTTTTTAATGAAAAAACATGAAAAAAATTATTACAATCTTTTTGCTTCCACTTTTTTGGGGAGTGGAAAAATCCAAAAGTGCAGCAAGATAAGCTACTGCTGTTGCTATTGAAAAATAGTTTTGATTGAGAATTTTCAGCAGTCTCTGGGTTTGAATTTGAGGATAAAAATGGCCTTTCTGGAAGGAAAGATGTCTCGTGCACCTGTAGAATTGGAAACGATGACTTTGAACCATTGGGAAAAGGTTTTCCACTTCCTAGCAGCATCATAGCATTCACTGTCAGCGCTTGCCATGACCCTTTGAAGCTGCGGTTTGTATTTTTGAAGGAGGGCTGAGTGCCTTGGAAAGGTCCCTCACGAAGGGACTTCTCACTTCAGAGAGCTGTGAATTTGTACTTTTTTATGGACAGTTAGGGCATTCTCTGCAGGAGTGGTATTAATACATTTTTTTTAACATTCCACATGTGTGTTGGGGGGTGAGGGCGTGTGGGTATATCATATAGAGATAAAACACATTTTCTTGCATTACTCCTTTAAGCAATGCAAAGGGCAGCAATTTGACAGCTGAATATGGTGTTTCTTTTTCCTTGTTTTCTTGTGCTGGCTCCAGAGCACAACAAATCCCTCGGCACCTTGAGCAAAGGCACAGTTCTCTGGGTGGCTGCGGTTTTGGGAGCAGTGTCATTTGGGAGCAGTAAGCCTGTATTTAGGGTTTTTTTAGTGTGGTAAAATAATTTATTAATGTTAAATTCTTTTTAAATAGTAGAAAACAAGACCCTAAATTTGAAAAGGATATTCTTTAAAAATAATTTTAATTTAATGAAGTAGTATGTTGAAAGCTACGTAATTGGGTTCTCTAATACGTACTTATTAACATTTTTATCCTAATATTTAGGGTAAGTAATTACTTTAATGTTTAAAAAACAAAATGAATTTGTTTAGTAACAAAAGTTGTACTTTTACTGGACAGTTCTTAGCGAGACAATGTGGAGATTCATGGTTTTATCTCATTATTTACAAAGTTGGGGCCTGTGTTGCCTGCAATGTTCAGTCTGTGCGGCAACGTCAGCTCCACACACTTAAGCAGATTTACATACGTTGACATCTCAGCTGAATTAGGCCCTCTGAGTACATGGTGTATCTCAGCAGGCCAGCTATAAAGGGGAAATCTTTTCAAAGGCTTTAGCAATCTTGGAACTCTCTGCTTTATTTCCAAACCTTGTAATTAGTGGTTTCTTGAAACTGGATTTGCTTCTTCCCAAAGCTGAATTATACACACAGATATTTGAAATCTAGCCTCTAAACATGCTCTGGCTCCTAACTTTTCCAAGGAAAAAGAGTTTTAGACGCCCAAGTATCAAGCTTGGCTTTCTTGTTTAATGCAATCTTCCTTACTTTTTTTTTCCCCTCCTTCTCATTTGTTACATTGGAAAACTTTGAGCTGTTGACACAATATTAGGGCATGGCCAATACTTAAGTCTCTGCATCTGGAGGCTCTGATGGTGTTGGAGATTCTCTGTAGTTCAAGGTTAATTGTTTGTGATTATCATCAGCCCTTCAGAAATTTAAATAGTATGCAAATAACAGGAAAGATTATCAAGATTTTAATTAGCAAATAACAATTTTTCAACCTAGATAAACTAGATTTATCTGTTATATATTCTAGCTGCATTTTTAAAGTGTTCTTAGCCCAGCTTAAGAGAATAAAAAAAGAGAACCACCAGCAAATCGTGACATGTAAGGTACTGCTGGAGAATGAAAAATATTCTTGGTAAACCTGCTGCTCAGTTTGGGTAGGCCAGCAAAGAATGAGCTCAAGATAAATGAGGTGCTACTGAACACTCCGTTCATTTGTATTTTGCTTGGTAGGACTTGGACAAGGTCACCTGGTCGGTCCATTGCCTCCAGTGCCCTGTGGCCAGCGGCAGTTGTGAAGTGGTCACTTAGTTTTGGAAAGACCAGCAGAATGTGTACTCCATGTGCTCCTGCTCGCCATTCATTACAGCTTTGAAAAGCACCATAAGATTTGAAACAGCTGGGAGGTACAGCTGTTGTGCCGCAGTAAGAGAGCAGAGAGGAACCTAATGGAGATCAACAGGAAAAAGTGCAGAGTCCTGCACCTGGGGAGGAATCACCCCTGCAACAGCTCAGGGAGAAGGGCCTGGCAGTCCTGGTGGGCAGGTTAACCATGAGTAAGCACTGGGCCCTTGTAGCCAAGAAAGCTAATGGTATCCTGGGATGCATCAAGAAGCATGTGGCCTGCAGGGTGAGGGACGTTCTCCTCCACTTCTGCTCTGCGCTAGTGAGGCCCCATCTGGAGGCCTGTGTCCACTTCTGGGCTTCTCACCTCTAGAAAGACCAGGAGCTGTGGGGGAGAGTCCAGCAGAGGCTGCAGAGATGATGAGGGTACTGGGGCATTTCTCATAAGGAAAGGTGGGAGAGCTGGGTCTGTTTAGCCTGGAGAAGACTGAGAAGGGATCTCACCAATGCTTACAAATAAGGATGGGGGAAGGACGGGTGTCAGGAGGATGGGGCTGGACTCTGTTCAGCGGTGCTCAGTGACAGGACAAGGGAGAGTGGAAGCAAACTGGAGCACGGGAAGATCTGCCTGAACATGAGGATAAACTTTTTTCCTGCGAGGGTGACAGAGCACTGGAACAGAGTCCAGAGAGGTTGTGGACTCTGGAAATACTCAAACCTGGACATGCTCCTGTGACCCTGCGTTCACAGAAGGCTGGACTGGATGAGCTTCTGAGGGCCTTTCCAACCCTGCACTCTGGGGTTTAAATGGTATAGCTCCTGTACCTACGTGCCCAGTTTCTACTTTGACCCAGAGCACTAAATGTGACCACTGTCAAACCCTCCAGCAAACCACTGAACCAAGAGAGTGAAGGCTGGTCTGCGCTCTGCCTTTGTCCCATCTTTTCTGTTCTCATGAAATCCGTCTATGGTGTGACAGAAGCATTTAGAATCATAGAATCATAGAACAACCAGGTTGGAAGGGACCCATCAGATCTTCTAGTCCAACCACTCCTATCTAACACTAAACCATGCCCCTCAAGACCTCATCCACCCGTCCCTTAAACCCCTCCAGGAAGGTGAATCAACCACCTCCCTGGGCAGCCTGTTCCAATGCCCAATGACCCTCTGTGTGAAAAACCTCCTCCTAATCTCCAGCCTAAATCTCCCCTGGTGGAGCTTGAGGCCATTCCCTCTTGTCCTGTCCCATGTTACTTGGGAGAAGAGCCCAGCTCCCTCCTCTCTGCAACCGCCTTTCAGGTACTTGTAGAGAGTAATGAGGTCTCCTCTCAGCCTCCTCTTCTCCAGGCTAAACAACCCCAGCTCTCTCAGCCGCTCCTCATAGGGTCTGTTCTCCAGCCCCTTCACCAGCCTCGTTGCTCTTCTCTGGACTTGCTCCAGAGCCTCAACATCCTTCTTGTGCTGAGGGGCCCAGAACTGAACACAGGATTCAAGGAGCGGCCTCACCAATGCTGAGTCCAGAGGGATAATCACCTCCCTGGCCCTGCTGGTCACACCATTTCTGATCCAAGCCAGGATGCCATTGGCCTTCTTGGCCACCTGGGCACACTGCTGGCTCATGGTCAGCCGGCTGTCGACCAACACCCCCAGGTCCCTCTCCTCCTGGCAGTTTTCCAGCCTGGCTTCTCCCAGTCTGTAGTTCTGCATTTGTAAATTTGTTTAGTTTAAGAGACAAAAAGGTTTCTGGAAGTGATGGAGGGGAGAACTGGAAGACAGAAGGAGAGGGCTCTTGCTGATGAGAGCAGGTTTTAATTAACCAAAAGCTTTTTGAGTTGTTTAGTGTATCGGTTTATTTTTAATCTGACACAAAATGACTGATTCTAAATTGCTAAACATGTACAAAAGAGAGAAAAAGACAGGCTGAGAGAGTTCAGGATGTTCAACCTGGAGAAGAGAAGGCTCTGAGGAGACCTTAGAGTGACCTTCCAGAACCTGAAGGGGCTACAAGAAAGCTGAGGAGGAACTGTTCACAGAGGCTTGTGGTGATAGGACGAGGGGCAATGGGGATAAAGTGGGGAGGGGCAGATTTAGACTAGACAGAAGGAGCAATTTTGTCACCATGAGAGTGGGGAGGCCCTGGCCCAGGTTGCCCAGAGCAGTGGTGGCAGCTCCATCCCTGGAGGGGTTCAAGGCCAGGCTGGATGGGCCTTGGGCAGCCTGATCCCGTGGGAGGTGTCCCTGCCCATGGCAGGGGTGGCACTGGATGGGCTTTAAGGTCCCTTCCAACCCAAACCATTATATGATTCTAAATAAATGATCTGAGGTTTTTATTTACATTCGCAGCTATGTGTTTTTATAAATCTCCAAGTTATACAGAAAAAGAAATGCAATACAGCTCCACAGTTTTTAAAAAGCCAGCTCCCAGTCCAGACAAGCCAGCACCACTCATTCCTTGGCCTGAGAAGAGCTTGCAGCTCTCATGTTCTCGGGCATCACTCTAGCATTGGTTTCCCTGGCAGTTGTGTTCTTAGGCCAGTTTGGGACTGAAAGCAGATGCCAGGCCTGGTCTTTCAGGGAACGGAGCTTCAGAATGAGTTACCAACAGTTTGTGAGGGTGGCTGCAGTTATGTGCACATGCTCACACTCTAACAGGTTTCCTTACCGGCTATTACAGTTTGGTTTCTAAGCAGGATTGCATAAGTTACAGTATGACAGGAATGAAAGACAATATACAAATTATTTTGCTACAGCTTAGTACTATGTGTAAGTCTGATATTGAACTCATGAGGAACTCCACTGATAATAACAAACCCATCTTTTGTGTTCTGTAATGTCTGGTGTATCATTGAAACCTTTAGTAAGTAAGGGTCAGGTCAAACAAGAAGACACACACTGGCGTAGTTCAGAGATGTCCTGCCTCATGCGGCTTTATTTTTTTTCTTCTTAAGACTGTAACAGAGGGAAGAGAGTTTGAAGGGATTCAGTTCCCTTCACGATGTACTTTCATGTTTAAAACCAAAAGTAGTGACATGGAAAAATGTGTATTTTCATATCGTCTCTTCACTGGTGCAATTGTCATTGCTCAGTACTTGGTGAAAAGCTTGTGGAGCTGGTCTGTGTTGTGGTATCTGGCTTACTGAGGGAAGAGTTGGGTTCTGTGTTCCTCTGTGGATCTCGGAGGCGCAGCTGTCAAGACAGCTGTTTGTAAGGAATGCTAGATGTAATTTTCCTTACTGTGCATCTCTGAGCTTGCTGCATCTTTAATACACTTCAACTCTATTTCCATATTATAGCTGGATAAAGCTATGATTTAAAAGCGAACACCACATCTTGCTGAAATGGAAATGTTTGTTTACTTTTTTCTGCGAACTGTATTCTAAGTGTCATAAACCCCAAGGTGATAAATGCAGCAGTGTGAGAGCTAAGTGTGTGGGACAAAGCGGCACTTCTCCTTCAGGCACACTGCCACCTAGCAGCTGGTGACTAAAACGTGCTCATTTTTTAGTAACAGAAAAAAGGGTAAAGCCTGTATCTAATACTCCTGCTTTATTCCTCCTGCTCCTCCTTTGAGTGTATTGAGGTCTCTGCTCCTAGCTGGTATGTCATCAACACCTGTCTGAGCTCAGGAGCTGCAACAGATCACAGGATGTTTGGGGTTGGAAGGAACCACAAAGCCCATCCAGTCCCACCCCTGCCATGGGCAGGGATACCTCCCACAGCATCAGGGGCTCCAAGCCCCATCCAACTTGGCCTTGAACCCCTCCAGGGATGGGGCAGCCACAGCTTCCCTGGGCAACCTGGGTCAGGACTTCCCCACCCTCACAGCAAAACATCTATTCTTGATTTCTAATCTAAATCTCTTTCAGCTTAAAACCAGATTATAGTGAGCAATACTGTAGGGTGCTTTACATCAGAGCATCTCACCTCTATATAAAGCCTGTCTTTTTTCTCAGTTGCAAAATTGATCACTGTAGAAATGGTTTCTCTTGGTTGATGATCATCAGGGGTGAAATTTCAGTTGTGTCGAAGTGAACGGATGGCATATTGTTCTTGTACTGCGCTGATTTTCAGCCAGTATTGTGCATTCTCCCACTGGCAGATATGAGGCATGAAGCACAGCCCAAGCCAGGAGGAACACACCAAACCCATGTTCTCGGGCTCAGCAGTGCTGCTGCCAGTGGCCAGTGCCACACAGAAGAGTGAGGAGCAACGAGGGGAGGATGGTGGCAGAGGGACGGGCAGGGAGCAGCAGAGAGAAGGCAGAAAGGAGTGCTCCACTCTAGCTTGCTTGGAAGAGTTTGTTCTTTAGCAGCTCAATACATGTTGAAGTGTTGTAAAGAAAAACTTACAATACCTTACTGTCAAAATCTGAATTTATACACTTACTATATTAAGAATTAGCCTTTTCTTCCTACAAAAATTCAGATAGACAAATAAGACACATTTGTAAGGGTTTATTTTTATAGTAAGGCCTATTATTGCTCACATAAGCAGGGATTATCTTTCTATAGTGAAAAAGTTTTTCAGCATTTAGGAGCCAGTGACGCAATAATGTTCTACATCCATAACACATTCTGTAACTCTCCGAGAAGGGAACTCTCTCAAGCTTTCTGTAAACCTGGTGGCCTGTGCTTCTCATCAGAAGCTGGGGTGGATGTCTCCTTCAGGGTGCTCTCCTGACTGCCCTCTTTGCTCTGTGCCACAGTGTGGATCTGCACCAGGTTCTGTTCAGCCAAAGAGAAGCTGGAAGGGTTGCAGCCAGAGTGCTCCTGACATGCTCCAGCTGCCCGTGGACACTGACCCGTCTCAGCAGCCATAAGGCATCTCAGTGAAAACACACAGGGTGTGGATGGTTGAGCCCACTGCCCATTGGCTTCACACCACGTTCATAAGACAGACTGCTTATATGCTCCAAGAGAGCACTCTGGTATCTTCTTATTGTGAAATGGATTGAAGACCTGCACAGAAGTCTCACCAGTCCCATGCGAGAGTGGGATCCGACTGCCCACACAGTTTGCTGTCTGGTTTGCCTGGATGGATTTCCCTACTCAGTGGATCTGCCTTTTGTTCTTCCTTGCCTCCTGCAATCAGACTCTCTTGCGTGAGGACTGTTTGCTGGCCATAAAACAGTGAAACAGGAGATCTCTGAGAGGTTGAACACTTACCTGCGTCATGGGCTAATGGGAATCAAACCTGATGAACTATCTGTCGTGTGAGGCCTGGGGTGGTTCTGGGAGACACAGGGATGTTCCCTTACCCCTAGAGGATGCTGTTGTGTTACAAGTGCCAGGGTTCTGCATGTTTGATATCCAGATACGGAAGAAAACTGTGTGCAGTCCTATAGGAAGTGCTCTGCTAATATGAAGCAGAGGCGCTACAGCATGTCCTTGTGATTGCAACTGTCACTGTGTAGAAAGAACTGACAGAGGGCCTGGGGTGATGTTATTAGCTTGGTTTTCTGTGTTGTGTCCAGCCTGCTGCTGCATTGATTATTGATTTCTGTTCAGCAGGAGGTTTCTCCAACTGGTGAAGTGTGTGATGAACGGCGGTTTGGATCAAGCAGGTGGAAACTCTTTGCTGTCAAGGACAGAGTACTTCACAGTGACCCTGCCAGTATTTAAGGTTAATGTTTGCTGGGCTTGAATTTGATGAGCTGTTGAGTTTTCTTTCAAAGAAAGGTTTCCTGTGAATGGACTTCGTGTTTAGAATGCTTGAGATGTGTTTATATAGATAATTTCACCCCATTCCTTCACTAGGTATTGCCTTATGGTCAGAATAGGCGTTTTAATTTAGAAATTCATAAAGCTCCTGGTGTTTGGTACCGGTTTATTATTATTTAATGTGGAGCTTCTAAGCTGTTCGTTACACAATGCTTGACAAGTGTTAATCATAGCGTATACTGTGCTGCTGAAAGCTGTGCGCGTAGTAAAGTGATCATTACTGTCTAAATCCTCTAGACTGGTGACTACTTGTCTAGTAAAGAAGATTTAACTTTTTTATTAGTGTCTGGACAGCAGTACTGAGCAGTCAGTGATTTGTGGATAAAACCCAGTGTTGCTTTTCCAAACAACTTTGAAGAAACATCTGTCTCTGTTGAGGAGAATTGATATTGGATTTTGAACTTGTCCCATTATATGCAAACCCTGTCTTGTAGACCACTGCTCTGAAAAAGCAGAGAATATTGCTTGCTTTTCTTCCTCATCACGTGCACTTCCTGCAAAAAAATCTAATTATTTGAAACTGGAAAAATCTAATCCTTATCTCTTCTTATCCTTCCCAAGATCCACAAAATGTGTTGTACTGATGTGAATTCAGGTGTGCTCTGCATTAACAACTGTGTGTATCACAGGTGTTCTCTCGAACAGCCCTGGAATGCTTATGTGAGAAACTTGCATTTCAGGCTGGAGAAATGTGCTTCTCCTTTTTCAATGTTGTAGGTATGGATTTTCATCACAGTTTATGTCGTTAAGGGCTAAGGCTTCTCTTGATGCCTTTAGTAAATATCTTGTTTAATCTGAACATTAGTACAAAGTATCTGTGAATTTGAGTATGCACAACATGATCTGCTGTGTAAAACTTGTAGTCTCACAGCTTAAACACCATAATGTTCGTCCCTTTCTTAAAAACATTTCACTTTCTGGTAAATGCCATGCCCTGCGTTGGTCTAGAGATGTGTGGCTGCATCTATGGTGGGAACAAACCCTGTGAGGCAAAAACCCCAACTGCAACCTTTTTATTTAGGTACCATCCAAGAGGTGTACTGTTACCTCGGTGTGAAGTACCCATAAGGTATTATACTTTTTAAAGTCTTAATAGAGCTTCCAATTAGGAGATTCCTCTTTTTACATATAAATAATCAATAATGGGCTGTCGACCTTCATCTTCCCAGCAAAGCTGAATACCTTTCGGGTGATTTGTTTTGTGTTGTATTGAGTTCAGCACTGTTAGAATCATAGAAAGTTTGGGTTAGAAAGGCCCTTAAAAGTCATATAATTCCAACCCCCATGTCCCACTGGATCAGGCGGACGTTACTGGACATTCTTCTTCATTTGAAGCATATAGGCAGATAAGGCACTGGACTGCTTTTTGTATCTGAAGAGGAGAAATCTTACTTAGAGTCCTAGGGAATCTTTCTTGGAGATGAATTTCTTATTCCTATTTCTCAGCAGTATCTTGAACTCCATCACCAGCTTCACTGAAGTACCCAGCCCATTCCGGCAGCTCGCCCTGACTAGATCTCCCTCCCCCAGGTGCCTTCCCCCAGTCTTCCCCTTCACTAGCAGGGGTGAAGACTGGGGGAAACTTTCTCAAAGTGGAAATGGAAGCTTGTTACTGGTTCTCGTTGTCCATATGGTCTTGTGTGCACCACTGACTTTCTCCATCCAAGGGAGGCAGGGCTGAGGGCTGTTCCAAGCCAAAGAGTGCTGAGGGACGCTCAGGGAAGATTAGGACTCTTGAGGCTTTTTCTGTTTGGCTTGGACCAAACTCCTCCAGTATTTCTTTCTCTCTTTTCAGTCAAATTAGGCTTCAGGTGCTGATCAGCAAGCAGCAGGAAATGCAAGCTGGTGCCCGTTGGCTTTGCAGATGCTCGCACCCATGCAGATGTTCTGCCCTCTGATGATGAGTCACGCACATCTGCATAAGCAGCACTCTTTGTGATTGAGGTTTGGCCTGAGAAGGGCAGACCACATCCTGCGATGAGAGCCGCTGCTGCAAAAATCTCCTGTCATTTATGTCATCTACACCGAAGCCTTAGCAGCTGTTAAAAACCCCAAACACAGAATGTTTGACTGCTTGCTAGCCCTTTAACTGGCTGTGACTGTGCACAGACTGAATTGTAGCAGGGTCTATGAGCACATGGTACTTGTCTTTATGCATACAGGCGTATGCTGAGCCTTGTTTCTTTAATTTTAATTGCCTCTGTCATACCAGAGCTGCTCTTCTGTCTTATTGCTGTGAAATAGCATTATTTTTCACTGCAACAGTATTGGGATATGTCTGAGGCCATGCTGGGAAATTAAGTAAATGTTTAAGAGAATGAATTTATTCCAAACGGATGGCTGTAGCTCAGCGCTCCTGCTCAGGAACCTGGCCAAAGCATTGCTCTGGAGTGGTTGGACAGTGCTGGGTTGGCTCCTGTCCCACGTTCAGAGGAGGCCTCTCTGCTCTCCTAGCTGCCTCTGCAGCAACCTCCTCTCCTCATCCTCTTCCTCTTCTCTTCTTGTACACTTCATGGACAGTCACGGCACTGCTTCCCCTCAGCAGTGTCTCCGTCTGGCCTCCTTCTTAGAACTGTAGAAGCATTAAGGTTGGAAAACATCTCTTAGTCATCCAGTCCAAGCAGCAGCTCAGCCCCATCGTGCCTGCTAAACCATGTCCCTAAGCACCATAGGCTTTCTGAACTCCTCCAGGAGTGGAGGCTCTACCACCCCCTCCACCCCCCAACAGCCTCTGCCAGGGCTTCACTACTCTGCCAGTGAAGAATTTTTTCTAATCGTAGAATCACAGAATGGTTTGGGTTAGAAGGGACCCTAAAGCCCATCCAGTTCCACCCCTGCCACGGGCAGGGACACCTCCCACGGGATCAGGCTGCCCAAGCCCCATCCAACCTGGCCTTGAACCCCTCCAGGGATGGGGCAGCCACCCCTGCTCTGGGCAGCCTGGGCTAGGGCCTCACCACTGTCATGGTGAAGAAATTCTTCTTTCTGTCTAGTTTAAATCTGCCCCTCTGCGGTTTATCCCCATTGCCCCTCATCCTATCACTCCAAGCTTTCCTGCAGCCCCTTCAGGAACTGGAAGGTTGCTATAAGGTCTCCTTGGAGCCTTTTCTGCAGTCGTATCAACCCCAACTCTCTAAGCCTGGTGCTAGATTTAGACAAAGGACTGTGTAAATCATCAAAGAATGTTCATTCTTTTTTCTCTTTTTGGTTATCCAACAAAGCCTGCAGACTTCCTGCAGGTTCTTTCCTGACCTAAACCAGATATATCTTACAAGACAACTAAGCGTATCAATAAATTCTCGCAGCCCTAAGACAGGTTATCTCTTGACCTAGACCAGCTACATCTTACAAGACAGATTTATATGACAGGATAATTAAACATACAAACCAGCTGCAGCAAAACTTATCAATTAATTATCACCATATTGTATTGTGTGAGGAATGAATGATCTGTGCCGAACAGATGTCTCTTCTTCTGTAGTCATCTCTGTTTGGAATCCTTACTGGTCTGAAAGGCAAGGTCAAGCAGGGAGCTGGAACCAGCTCCAAATTAGCAAGTTTTGACTGTTGTGAAGTTTCATAATATTAATATTAGACCTTGGAAAGCAACAGAATATGCATAAGATTTCTGGGAAAATTTATACATTTGCATGTAAGTGGGAAATACATTCTGTAACAGCCTTTGTCTCGGGCCACACGATTGGTGGAGATCATTCCCGCACATTGTCCAGACCTGGATGGATGCTTGCTTTCTAAAACTTCCAAACGAATCTTAAAGAGTTCTGTTGGCCAACATTTTTGGTATTGATGGGGGACAGCGGAGCAGGGAACTCCTCTTTCCCATGCGCTCAGTGCTGCGGTCAGTCCACAGGACAAGGACATGTTGGGGATGGAGCCTGTTCAGAGAGGGGAATGGAGCTGTGGAAGGGCATGGAGCACAGTGGGCTGGGAGCAGTGAGGGACCTGGGGCTGCTTGGTTTGGAGAGGAGGAGGGGAGACCTCGTTGCTCTCTGCAGCTCCAGAAGGGAGGGTGTGGAGAGCTGGGTGCTGGGCTCTGCTCCCAAGCGATGGGGCAAGAGGGAATGGCCTCAGGTTGTGCCAGGGGAAGCTTAGATGGGATATTAGGGACCTTCCAGTGCCTGAAGGGGCTACAGGAAAGCTGAGAAGGAACTAATTACAAAGGCTGAGGGTGATAGGATGAGGGGCAGTGAGTATAAACTGGAGAGCGGCAGATTTAAACTGGACATAAGGAGGAATTTTGTCACCATGAGAGTGGGGAGGCCCTGGTCCAGGTTGCCCAGAACAAGGGTGGCTGCCCCATCCCTGGAGGGGTTTAAGGTCAGGTTGGATGGGGCTTGGGCTCCTGGTCCCGTGGGAGGTGTCCCTGCCCATGGCAGGAGGGGTCAGAACTGGATGGACTTTGAGGTCCCTTCCAACCCAGACCATTCTGTGAGTATGATCCATACCCACTGCGTTTGGAAGATGGGATGGCTTTTCTAGAAGGGTATCTGATTCAGTGTTGAATTGTAAAATAAAAATATTATTGCCTTTTCTTCAAAGGCTTTTCCCTTTCAATATTTTACCACTGAATGAGTATTTTTCACATGATCATTTTCAAAGTAAGGACAGTGCCTCAAAAATGCTGTTTTAAGGAAAACAGGTGGTCAGAGAAAGAAAACATGTTATCAGAATGATATTCTAACTTTGAAAAACTCAACTGCTTAGACAAAAATTAACTCTAGTTTAAATCTAAATATTCTTCTTTGAAACATCGAGCATCCTGGTGGCTGATGCCACTGGCATGCCAGTGCCCTGTGGCCGATGCCATCAGGATCCCGGTGCTCTGTGGCCAGTAATGCAGCTGGGATGTCAGTGTCCTGACGCTGGTGCCCATGGCTGATGATGCAGCTCCTGGTGCCCTGTGGCTGATGATGCCACCGGGATGATGGTTTCTGTGGCTGACGATGCTACTGGGACACCGGTGCCCGTGGCTGATGATGCAGCTGGGGTGCCAGTGTCTGTTGCTGCTGGTGCCCGGTGGCTGATGATGCCACCAGGATGCTGGTTCCTGTGGCCAATGCCGCCGGGATGCTGGTGCCGTTTGCCCTGTGGCTGACGATGCAGCTGGCGTGCTGGTGCCAGTGGGTATCACCAGCGCCCATGGGCGCAGCCGGTACCCGTGAGAGGGCGATGCTGATACCCAACGGGCACAGCTGATGCCCGTGGGTGGGTGACGCTGGTGCCTGAGGGTGCAGCTGGTAGCCACGGGAGGGTGAGTCTGGTGCCTGTGGGCGATGCCCGTGCCCTGGGGGCAACCGTGGCCAGTGGGTGATGCTGGTGCCCGTTGCCAGTGGCGGTGGGTGATGTCGGTGTCCCTGGGGGCAGTCGGTGCCCTTGGGTGGCTGATACCGGCGCCCGCGGCCTGTCTTGGTTTAGTCTCGGTGTGGCTCTCGGTTTAAGGCTCGGTTGGGGTCTCGGTTGGGGTCTCGGTGTGGCTCTGTGTTTAAGGCTCGGTGTGGCTCTCGGTTTAAGGCTCGGTTGGGGTCTCGGTTGGGGTCTCGGCGTGTGCCTGTGTTCAAGGCTCGGTGCGTGTGTCGGTGTGTGTCGGTGCGGAGGTGGCCCCGCCCGGCGGGTGCGCAGGCGCGGCGGGTGCCGGGGCCGCTCGCAGCAGGGCTGTGAGGGCTTTGTCCGCTGCCTCTGCGCTCGCCTTCGCCGCTTTGGTTTTTTTCGCTCGCCCCTGGCTTCGGCCGCTCTGCTTCTTGTTATTTATTTTCCGTCGGGACGAGGCTTTCGGGGTTCGCCGGGAGGCAGCGTCAATGCTGCTGGTGAAGATGGACCTGCTCAACTACCAGTACCTGGACAAGATGAACAACAACATCGGCATCCTCTGCTACGAAGGTAGCGCTCGGCGTCGCCCGGGGACGCTCGGCGATTCCTGCTTCTTCCTCGGGTGTCGAGGGGACTCTGGGGCCGCTCCCGGGGCGCCTCGGGCAGCGGCTGGCCCAGCCCCAGCGGGACCCTCTGTCCTGCCTGGGCCGGCTCAGCACCCCCTGCCCCTCCTTCTGCCCCTGCTTGAACCAGCTCAACAGGAGCCCCTTCCCCTGCCCCTGCTTGCCCCATCCCAGGACCTCCTGCTCCAGCTTGGACCGGCTGAGCACGCCTTGCCCCTGCTTCTGCCCCTGCTTCTGCCCCTGCTTCTGCCCCTGCTTCTGCCCCTGCTTCTGTCCCTGCTTCTGCCCCTGCTTCTGTCCCTGCTTCTGCCCCTGCTTCTGTCCCTGCTTGCCCCATCCCAGCGCCTCTTGTTCCTGCCTGGACCAGCTCAACACCTATCCCCACTTCTTCTCCTGCTTGGACCGGCTCAGGACCCGCTGCCCCTGATTCTGCCCCTACTCGCACCAGCTGAGCCCCCCCTTGCCCTGCTTGTACCAGCTCAGGATCCCCTGTCCCTGCCCGGGCCGGCTCAGCACCCCCCGCCCCGCACCCCCCCATCTCCTGCACCCCCTACTCCTTCCCCTGTCCCTGGCTCCATCCCCAGGGTTGCAACCTCTCCTCTGGGTCCGGGGGGCTTGGGCAGGGTGCAGGTGGCCGTACGTGCGGCTCGCAGTGCGGGTTATGGCACAGCCAGCGGCCTTGGCAGAAACCTTCCCTCTGATTTTCCACGTTCACTTGGAGAAGGAGCCTTCTCTGGTTGTCCGGGCAGAGACAATGAGGAGCACACACAGCGCTGCCCGCGCTCTCCAGAAGGAGACCAGGCTAAAACACCATCAGGAGAGATGGGAGCCCAACTTCGCTGTGCAAAATAACATCTTTTCCTTCTCTAAATCAGCATGGCCATATTTCTTTCCTTCGGGGAGTGGAGGGGCTCCCTGTGGGCCTGTTCATATTGTTGTTTCTTTTTTTCCCCCCCACATCTTTTTTTCCCCTGCACAAATTGTATCTGTTTGTAAAAGAGCTTTATCCACGCAGAAGATGAAACTTGCCCGTCAGAGCTGAGATTCAATAGGCTTGAGTTCTCAAGTTTGTTCTTATCTCGAGCTTTGTTCTTTACAGCAAAAAAACTAGATTGAAAGGCAAGAAAGAAAAACCAGCTGGGAGGAACCTTTAACTTTTTCATTGTTCTCTGTAGTAACAGTGCTGTATCCGAGGACAATGCACAACTCTGGTGCAGACCATGAAGTTCTGCTTAAGATTCTACTTATGTGGTACATGTTCCCAAATGTTTTGTTGACTAAGGCAGAAAAGCTCTAGTTTTGGCTCATTAGTCCAGTTTATTATAATGATACCTAGTATTTATGGAAGGTTCCAGCCCCTTTTTCCCCCACCCTCTTATAATTGTTATTTAACCAGCTCTTAGCTTTACTAGTTCAAAAGCAGCAGAGCCGCTTACAGCATACGCTGCTGGGGCAGTCTTTGTTTAGTTTAAACATCTGTTGCTCTTTCCCTTTATTATGGAAGTTAGCGTTTTTAACACGAAAATAAACACACGCAAAATGAAGAAAAGAAAAGCAAAACTTCAGTGGTGTTTATAGCGAGATGTTTATGTCCCAGTGGTTTAAAAAGTATAAACACTGGCAACATCTGCACTGAACCCAAAGGGTGTTGGAGATGCCTACAGATCCTCCGTGCCTCTGCCACAGTATTTATTTTCTAAGTGAGTTGTGTCAGCAGTGATGGATCTTGTCTTTTCAAAGACGCTGCTGTGGTAGTAAATATATTGGCAACAAAGCCTCTTTCAAACTCAGTTAGGATTTCTTGAAGGTCATACTTGAAATACTTATAAATAGATGCTTTCCTGAGAAGTACTTCTGCATATGTTGGATAAGATACGAATGCATTCCGTGATGTGAAATAGGCTTGAAATTTCAGAGGAAAGAGTTAGGGATCTGTATGGCACAGGAAATGAATGAGAGGAGTTCCTTATTCGTGTAGCTTCTCTCTTGAAACACATGCTTTTGCTGTAGAGATAATTGGTGTGCTGGAGAAATGTGTCATTATCGTTTTATGAGGTTTACTAGTGGTTTTAATCTTTCACCTCTGGCACAGGCCACTGGAACTACGTACCATTGATTTGTAACTGCTGCTTAGGAATGAGAGATGGATCATTCCTAAGAAACAGGAAATGTTCTTCCATTGTGTGTGTTTGGCGGCTCTTTAGTTCAACATGGAGTAGAAGAACGTAATTTGCATCCCAAGACAAGGCCTGCTTTTCCTTGCCCAGCCAGAGGTACAGATAAACAACAACCTGCAGGCTACTGAGTTAATGCCAGCACCTTAGTTGTCCTTGACTGGTAGGTGTAGGGAGCCTCAGCTGTGCCTGGGGAACGTTCTTGGTAGTGTCATTCACGGTCATGGGCCAGTGAGTGTGGAACCTTCATTGATGGAGTGTTGTTCAGCTTATAAACCGTGTTTCTGATTGGCTTACTCGATGGAGGTCTGGGGGAAGGACGTAGAGTGGCGACTCATGTAGGTGGGACACGCTTTGTGGGCAGAGAAGTGTCCTTTTGATGAGTTTGGGGAAAATGAAGGGCTTGAAGTTCTCCCATTAACTGTTGAGAAATAACGTCATGCTGCAGGTTCAGCTGATTGCTTTGTGGTGTGGGACCTTAGCTGAAGTTGGCTCTTGGAGAAAACACAAGAATTCTTCCTCTTGTTCTCCAGTAAGATTGGTCTAGCACTGGCACAGGTTGCCCAGAGGGGCTGTGGAATTTCTGTCTTTGGGGATGCTCAGAACCTGACTGGACAAGGCACTGAGCAACCTGCCCTAGCTGAGCCTGTCTCGGAGCAGGAGGTTGGGACTGGACAATCTCCAGAAGGTGCCTTCTAGCCTCAACACTTCTGTGAGTCAGTAGCAGAAGTTCTGCACACTCATATCATCGAGGTAGCCACAGCTAGCAGAAGGATGCTAACCCACGAGGAGGTGAGGACTTTTGAAAGGGAGTCACCTTTCTTTTCTCAGGGCTGTTTGCTTTACACTGATAATTTATGTCCTTCTGAGTGTTTTCTTCTCAATACCGTCTCTAGCTTTGAGCTCCTCATGATGCTCAACTCTGATGGATAATTTTGGAGGACAATCTGAATTTTAACAACATGGAAGTGTTTTTTAAACAAGTTGCATTAAAAAAAAACATTTGAGTTTTGTCTCCCTCTCCGGGGAAGAAAAAATTTTAAGTCATTTAAATGTGAAGGTTTGATCTTTGCCAGTGGGACAGTGACAGTTCCATTGGCAGTGATCAACTGGTTCAAGCAGTTTTTTATAAGACAGTTGGCGTGATACAAAAGAAAAGAAATAGAGAATTGTTAACTTGGCATCTGGATGCTTTTTTCTAGCATGAATACATCTGATACCTTCCTTCTAATCCTTTGCTGTCAGTTATTAACAATGACTGCTTTAATGAGTAGTGCCTTCATGTCATTGTTTTCTTCTTAATGAGCTCAGGGACACCAGGAAACCCTTGGGAGATGGTTGTCCTCGCGAAGGCTCTGAAACAGAACCATTCCGTACCAGCCTGGCATTCCCAGTGCTTCCTATCAAGTGACAGGCATGCATTCAGAGGTAGAACATCTGCATCTTGTTTTGCAATGGAAAATCCCTTAACTTCAGCCGAATATTCTTTCTCCCAGAGCCTTGTGTGTGAGATAATGGCAGGAGGGCTCAGAGGTAGTGGAAAGAGTTGAAGGTGATCTGCTCTTCGCCTGACGCAGGGCAGTCCAGCAAGTTCTGGCTCCTCTTTTCCAATGGAATATGCATGAAAAGGCACAGTTTCTGAATGGAAGAGTTGTTTTAGTTTACTGTTTATCTGTGGGAGCGTACAGATGGCTGTGCTGGATGGCAGATTTCTACCTTCCTTCCTCCCTCCCTGTCCCATTTGCAAATGCTCCGTGTTATTGCTGTGTTCTCCAGGCCTCAACGGCCGTGCTGGGAGAGGTATAAAGCGATGCCATAAGATGCTAAGAAGTCCCCCAGGCATGCTATGAGACTTGGAGCACTCAAAATAGTTATAGAGGGTTCTCTGGACGATCCAGAATGCTGGATTTTATTATATTTTTTTTTTAAAATTAAGAAAATTGAATCCAGATTTACAGAAAACCACCCCTTTTTGGTTTTGGGACAGCTTACATTCGTTAGTGGCACGTTACATAATGATGGCACTGACTTCCTGTAGGAGTGAAGCTGTGCTGGCTGCGCCGCTGGGCTCGCCTGGCTCGCTGTCTTCTTGGAGCACTCGTGGCATTTCCTATATGTGCACGTCTGCCCCAGAAGGCCAGTTGAGATGTTTGATTGTAAACGAGGAGCCTGAAACGATTCTGCTAACTTCATTTGCTCTTCAGTGAAACAGTATGTGTTTTCTTAGGTTCTAAAGAATAGTTTCCATCCGTGTTCTTTGCTGACTTTGCATTTCACTCTGGGTCTGTAACATCAGTTTCTCCTATTAACTTCAAAGTTTGGGTTGGTTTCTAAATATAGAAAATGACTTTAACACTATTCTGCAATGAAGAATTAGTGGAATAATAAATGGGATAAAAATCTCCTTTGTGGTGAATAAAGTGCTCTTATTTGTAATGCAGTGTAAAATTTCTGCTCAGAGTCATGTAAATTAAGATGCACCTTCAGAATGTCCCCTATTTATGGAACATTCTCTAGGGTTTGCTTTTTCAATGGCTTTTATCTTCAGGAAAAAACAAAGAGCTCCAGCTTCACAGTTGGGCTTTTCTTGCTCATTTCCTCCTAGCACAAAGTTGGGAATATCCTTTTCAGTACTGACATCAAAATTCAGTTTATTTTCCTCATTCATCAAAGGCAAGAGAGATTTAGGTCATATTCGAATGGGTTTTTTTTTTCCCCTGGAGTTCTGTTGTTCTCTGCACTCTCAATGCTAGTTCAGCATTTATACTGAGAACTCAGACAAGGAAATTAAAAAGCCAAATGTAATAGCAGGCTATCCCACAACTTTCAGTCGATAAGATAGGCAGCGTGTTTGTTTGGAGATAAAAGGTAGTGAGGTTTGTAGCAGTAAGTGCAATTCTTTGTTAATGAGCAATTTGCTTAAAGGCTGTAACTTGTTACTCACAAGTCAAATTTGTTACACTGCCAGGTCTCTTTGGATATAAATCCAGGGATTTTAGGAGACATTGAAAAAGCTTAAATTGCTCCAGAGTCTGAACAATGCACTGCATTGTATGGAGAACTGTTAGAAAAAAATAAAGCTTAAACAACAGTCTTCATTGTGTGGCATCTGAAATTATGAATGAACAAGTTCATCCATATGTATTGGGTTTGCCTTTTTTAAATATCTGCTTTGCATGAAAATAGTCGTCTATTAATTTCTTCTCGAGGATTAATACAGATGGGCCTTTATATTTGATTTTGGCTGAACAGGCTACAGAGCTTTAGCATGCTGCATGCAGACAGTGTGCCAGGCAATTTAGCAAAGTTGTTTACACTAACGCTAATCCAGTGGGACACAGCCTATAATTTTTCACTGATAATAGCATAAGGTAGTGAGGAACACAAGTTTCTGGAGGAGGGTGACAAAAATGGTATTATACTTTTCAGCATTAAGGAATCATGAGTGGGTTTGAGTTTAATTTCTTCTTTAAAGCCAGACAATTTTTTTTCTTTATCGTGCAGTTCTGTATTGCATTCTTGAAAATTACTTTACAAATCAGCATGGAATGATTGCTGGATGTCCAGAGTCATTGTTTCCTTTCCCCGTCAGGAAAAGCTGTGGAGTAGACCTGGCTGGGGGATGTAGAGCCTCTAGGTGTTGTTGTGTCAGCCCCATGCCATGCTGCACAGCTTTGGTTTCCTGGAGGCAGATCCCCCTCAGGGCTTCACAAAACGTCTTTCTTGAAGAGTGAGCTGACCTTCTCATGCCTGTCTCTGCAGGTAGATGTCACGACTTACGTAGCTTGGGGGTTGCTGGTGGCTGGTGTAGCTTGGGAGTGTTGGGACGGGAAGAGAGGCCAGGGACCCTCACCTGGAGCCCCACATTCAGTTCTGGAGTTCTCAGCTCAGGAAGATTATGGACCTCTTGGAGCAAGAACAGAGGAGGCCACAGAGAATGGTGGGAGCACCTCTGGTCCAAGGACAGAGACAAAAGGGCAAAATGGAGTTTAGAAGGGTCCTTTTGCCTAAGTTTCAAGGCACTGCTGGTATCAGAGTTCTTACAGTAACTCTTTTCTTAATTTTTTAATTTGGTGATTGCTAGCGTTAAGAACAAGAACTTGGTAAACGTAGCAGCATACAGTGGGTCCAGCTTTTTCCTGTGAAAGTGTTAGGTGCCACTTCGTGCCTCGTTTTATCTTGGGAGGGGGATGGCACCCACAAGGCGGTGTACGTGAATGAAGGTGGATAATAGTGGGGATGAAGTAGAATGTTGCAGTTTTTGTGGCAGAGGAGAAGGAAGAAGGTGTGCCTTCAGCAGGGATGAGCCAGCATAGTTCCCTCACAGAAAACGTGGCCGCTGTCTTTTCATAATGCCCATCATTACCAGTGTCTGTCGACAGTGGGTTTAAGACATGCTCGTTTTCACTCATCATTTTGGAGTGTTCCTTGTCAACTGTGGGAATCAAGCACTGCAGTATATAACTTTCCCCCTGTCTTCCAAATCTTGCTAGCAGGTTCCAGGAAATATGTTTGCTCTCCCAGCAGAAGTTTGGAACCAGTTGTGTTTAAAAAGCAGTAGTTTTTCCTGGAAACCCATTTGACAGGGCAGGTACGGAAACCACTCGGCATTACGCCTCCCTGGTTTGCAAGAATTAATATTTGCTTCTCAGCTTGCAGAAATATGTTATTCGCCTTTAAACATGAGCTGCATTTGAGGGTAAGAGAGATTCAGTAGATGAGCCTATCTTGTTTTGCTCAGGGTAGGAATGGCTCTGCTCTGAGGGAATGTAAGCCAAATTTGAAATATTATCTTCTGTTTTAATCAAAAATCCAATAACAGATTGTCAGTAGCCTTTGTAGTTACCATCAGTCGTTGATGTAAGAAGAATGAAAACCAAAGCTGCCGAGCGGATCTTTTGGAATAGCTGTTGTCTTTTTGAGAATGAGTATTTACTTGATTTGAAGAGCAGACTGGATGAGGCTTTGAGTAGCCTGACCCGGTGGAAGTTGTCCCTGCACATGGCAGGGGCGCTATGGTCGCTTGGGCACTGGCAGAGGCTGCCCAGGGAGTGGGGATGGGTGGGGTGGAGGGGTTTAAGGGATGGGTGGACGAGGTGCTGAGGGACATGGGTTAGTGTTTGATGGGAATGGTTGGACTTGATGGTCTGGTGGGTCTCTTCCAACCTGGTGATTCTATTCTATTCTATTCTGGCACAAACCTTTCCATGATTCTGATTTAAAAATGGCATTAGTGCTCTGTTTGCAGAGATGTGACTTCCAGTTTTGTTACTTGACTGTTAATGTTTAGTATGGCTCACTTCTGAAAGTAAATTTAGATATTTATAAAATCAGCAGGTTTTACACTTTCAGAAGACTGTTGTTTCTTGGTGTCAGATTACTAAATTAGAGTCGTTTTGTCTGTGATGCATTGCTAATTGTAATTAAATGGCTGCATGAAGGAAGTAAAAGTTGTCCAATTGCAAGGAAGCTGTTTCTATGAATATTAAGTCAGCAAGTGCCACACCAGAGCTAGCCAAGTAAAATAAGGCTATTTAGTTGTTCTGTTTATATTCTTTGGAAAGTAATCTGTTCTAAAGCAGGAGCTCTACCAAAAGCACTCTTAGCACATAAAAAAAAAAAAAAAAAAAAAAGTTGACGTAACTATGACACCTCCTTTGTGGTGGTTTTATACAGAACACATCAGCTGGAGATGGGTGAGGGAAGTGCTGTATGATTCACATAGGACAAGTTTGAACTCAGCCAGTTTCTTGGATTTAGTATAAATATTTATGGCATTGAAGGGGATTTTTTTTTCAATATGCTTCCTTGTGTTCCGGATCTTTAAGCTGTCCTGCTCAGCCATCTGGTGTGCATTGCTGCTTGTTTAACCCCCACCCTGCAGTTTTCCTGCTGTGGCATCTCAGAGAGCTATCGCAGTCACTCTGTGGTCGGCATAAATTAAATCTCCTGGAGCCAGCTGGGAGAATGCTGACGTGCACACTTTTCCTGCTGAATACTCTAAAACCAGGGGCTACAGTTAAAGAGGTGAACACTTTGCTTTTGTCTTGCTGTAGGCGTCTACTGAGCCATTTACCAAAGTGTCAAAAATAGGGATTCCAGCATTAGCAATGATGTTTGGACTGGATGATCTTAGAGGTCTTTTCCAACCTTAATGATTCTGTGTTTACAGATTCTTGACTAGTTTACATCTCTTAGAAGAAACTTTTCTTATTAATGTTTTATAATAAATGTGTCAAACTCAGCTCATCAGCAAAAAATATGAAGTTATCTTCCTTTAAAAACCCTTAAAAGCCCTTATTTCTAGGACTGTAAGCACTTTGAGGTACATAATGCTTGCCTCAACAGCTTATCTGGGGATGTACTGAGTTTCTTTGTTGTACAGTAAATTGAACACTACCCTATTTGGTTTCAAGTGTTGCTCAATGAGCCCATTTAGAAGCGAGTAGGATAACAAACATTTTAACACTCATTGTAAGGTATTTGTATGTATGTATTCCTCTCTGCAGAATTCCGGTCCTCATGGAAGCCTAGTTTAATTCAACCTTCAGCCACCCTTGTGGAATAAATAGCAATCATTATCCTTATTTGTGAAGGGGGAAGAGAAGAGCTGTTATTGGTTAAATTCACCTCAGTCAGGGATGAAGCCGAGCATGATGTTCAAAGTGCCTCGATTGCCATGCTTCTAGACCTCACTGCGATCTGTTAGTAACCTGTGTGTTTTGAGACGTGGTGATAAAAATTAATCATCTAAACATCTAACAACTGTGATCTTTAAAACTCAAAGTGATGCTGTATGGGCGAGATGCTTGCTTTCTGCTCAGCGGTCATGGACGGAATGGGACTTTTTGGTCTAAAATCTTTTGTGTCTGTGGTTCATCTATCTTGGACTCCTTCCAAACTGAGGTGATGAAAGCTGTTTCAGGAGCAGTTTTTGAGTCTCTTTAGCTGATACAAGGAATGAGCTGGTACAAAGAACAGTGGGATGGAAAACTGCAAGTTCCCGGGAACTGTTTGAGCTGTGGGACCTCTGCAGGTCTGCTCCGTTACCTTTGAGGCCAGTTGAGTTGCAAAATAGGAATGTGCCCTCTGATGCTGGCAGTTAATTTTATATTCTTTTCAGAAGATGAGTCAGGATAAGAAACTTAAGTTAAATAGAGCACTTATACAGTGTCTGGCAAGCTGATAACCCATTTATGAGCTAAATCAGTGCTCCCAAACCTTTTTTTATGACTACAGGATCCCACTGCCCCTGAAGTGACTGTTGGATGCCATTGAAAACTTCTCAGTGGTATTTAATAGAGTGCCAGCTTAATTATGGGGTGGGACATCTTCAGTGGGTAGTGGAGGATAGAAATCTGCAGAAATGTTTAGGATGTACATCGTTCATGTAAAATGGGGAAGGATTTAGCCGTTAATTAAATGGGGGTTGATATCATCACAGTGCAGCAAGGGATTGAATTTCTGCATCCTGTGAAGCCAGTATTGTGTGAATGGTGGGACTCAGACCAACAACTGATGGGGTTTGATACCTTTGTTTTATCAACCCATCTGCACATGCCTGACTTTTCTGTGTTTAATCAGGATTGAGTTGCTTCTGCAACTTTGAAATAAATAAACAAGGAACCTGGTATTACCTTAATCAAAGAGGAGATTCAGCAGAAAATTCTTAAGGTTAGGAGGAGGAAGACAAAGCCCTAATTAAAGGCCTTTGGGAAGCAGAGTGTAACTTCGGTACTGCTCACCTATTCCAGCCCCAAGACTATCAAGATAATGTCACAAATACTAATTTCTGTGGGTTCCTTGCTTTTCTGTGAGGTCTGGAAAACCTGCCTTCAGTGCCCAGCAAACGGCGAGGAAGGCTCCTGGGCAGCATGAGATTTCTTGGTAGCTGACACAGTCCCTCCCACTCTCTCCCTTCCCTTGGCTTCCCCTTCGAGGGAACAGTTATTTTAAGTGACCCTGCAACTTGGCCCCATAAACTGCCCTCCTTCTTTTGAAATAAACAGTCCAGCTATGGTTTAGACAGTGCTCCCGTCTCTCCCTTTGCACCATAGCGTTGTCTCCCTTTCATCTCTGCTAATCTGACGACCTCTGGCAATCTCAGCCCCTGCAGAGCAGTGCGACTCCTGGAGTGAGTGGGAGTGTTCAGATCCATAACCTTCAGTCCTTTTGAGGACGAATAGATGCTTTTTTCTGGTACTGGGTTCTTCACAACTGAACGTTCTACTGGAACAGCAGTTTTCAGCCTCTGGTACTCTGTAGTTGCCTATTTTTTTTTTCTGTGGATTTCTTGATAGGTTTTTTCCTCAGTATAGTGACTTACCTTCATTGCATGTTATGAGTCCAAGATTGAAAACTGCTACATCAGAGGAACCAAATGAAGTTTGTCTCTTTCCTTTGTGATGGTGTGTGCCTGTCTCTTTGGTTTTGGAAGACAATCCTTCCAGGAAGAGTAGCAATATTTTGGATGTTTTATGTATGTTTTATTATACCAGCACCCATATGCATGGAGAAGGTGTACGGCACCCCCTCCACCTCAGAGCCACACTGTTCTTTGTGCTTTTCTAGCAGATCCTAGAATCATAGGATAGTTTAGGTTGAAGGGACCTCAAAGCCCATCCAGTCCCACCCCTGCCCCGGGCAGGGACACCTCCCACTGCATCAGGGGCTCCAACCCCATCCAGCCTGACCTTGAAGCCCTCCAGGGATGGGGCAGCCACAGGGCCTTCCCACTCTCATCGTGAAGAAGTTGCTGCTTATGTCTAGTCTAAGCCTTCGTGAGGTTTTAGTTTTTACAACCCTGCATGCGAGCAACCTGTGAAGAAGACGATTGCATTGTCACTCAGAATATGACAAAGCCAGTGTGCTGAAGGATCTATGTCACCCAGGGCTGTGGTGCTTATAACAAGCTTGAAAATCCTCTTGCACTGGCTGAGGCCCTGGCTGGGTCGTACCTCAGCCTACTGCCATCAGTTACAGTAAAAGTCCGTGTGTAAGGAGTTGGTGAGCTGCACATCCTCCTCGTTCTCTCTGTAACGGCACCGTCAAAAGGCTGTCTTGTTTTCATCTGAATGGCTGGTGGGGTTTGCTGTTGGATTGGGAGTGCTGCCTGCCCTGCACAGTTGTCATTGCTCTCCCTGTGCAGAAGGCAGTTTGGAGCCCACTTTGAAGGACAAAGGGATTTTGTTCTTTACAATGGATTCTTTGTGGGAGATGGATTGGAATTGTTCTACTGCTCTGTGGATTAAAGTCTTCAGTATTCTGGCCAGCTTAGTTGAAGGGACTCTGTGTTACTCAGATACGCGAGTCCCTTTCAGACAGGCTGCAGTCAAGTAGCAGAAAGCAGACCTGAAAATGAAGTTTTGCCTGCGTTCATTAGGCCAATTGCTTGTTTCACCTCTGTTTAGGAGGGGATTGTTGTGTTGGGGACCACGAGGGTGGCAGCAGCTCCTGTTGTGTGTCCGTGTGCATGTGATGGGTAAGGTTGGCCTCCAATCCTGCCTCCTCCAGCTCTGGGCAGCACTTTTCAGTATTTGACTGCTTGGCCACGTGCTGAGTGGGGAAAACGTGCTCGCTGAGACTTCTTTGCTTTTTATGGCTTGCTTTTTTTTTTTTTTCCCATTGCTGTTTTGAGTTCATTTGTGAGCTACCAACAGGAATCCCATCAGGGAACTGAACACTCAACTTTGTAGGACTTGCGCACAGCGCAGTGGTGTAAACAGTGACCTTATGTCCTCCCAAATCCATTCTGAAGGGAGGCACCTGTGTGTGCCTGGCTTTTACTAACGTTTTGAATGTGTTTGCTTTAATGAGTCTGTTTTAAAAATACAGCATTTATATCCTCTCTCTGTCTCACCTTTTAGTTTCCAAGTACAGAATTTTGGGAAAAATCAAAGGGGAATAAAAGAAATGTTACTGGGAAGTACAGCATTGGATTTCACTGCTCTTTTAGCAAGTTCATTTTCCTTGATGCTCTGAAATTTTCTGTGTGTAGCAAAAGAGAATAATGTGAAAAAAGGTATTGGGGGCATGTTTGTAGTAAACTACAACAAAAACTGGCAGTGTATCTAAAAATAGACTCCAACTGAAATAAGGGGAATATATTTTTTTCACTTTGCATGGTACATTTGCTTCCCATCCTTAGGAAAGAAACAATGCACAACTTATTGGATTTACTTTTAATATGTCCCCATTCCAAGTGAACGTCTTCAAATCCATATTTTGAGTGTGGTTGCTGTAGAACATACTGGCTGTTCTCACGTCCACAGGGAGCGTTGATCACCCAGTGTGATAGTCTAGAGTCTCATTGATGTTATGGGATCATAGAATCACTGGATTGGAAAAGATCTCTTAGATCGCTGAGTCCAACCATTCCTATCTGCCACTAAACCATGTCTCTAAGCATGTCTCTGAGCATTGTACCCATGAAACCAGCTCCTGGAACAGGAAGGGGTGTTTCAGACCCGAGGGTCTACTTTGCTGTTCACTAGCAGAACCAGAACTCAAACACGCAGGGAGAGGTTAACAATGTTTCTTTCTGCTTGGGAGGAATTGTTCAAATTTGAGCTTTCCCAAACTGTATTTCTTATTTGTTTGTCCTTGCCACTTCTTGAGAATACACAGTTATGAGGTCTCCTTTCATCTGTTGAAATACTGCCTAAGCACCCAATCTGACTTTTTTTTTTTTTCTGTTGTGACCTTGCTGTGACTTTGATTTACTTTTGCAGTAGGCAGCGGGTCTCCTGGCTTTGATTGTTTCTACTGAAAGACAGGCTGGTGTTTGATCAGTTCAGCCTCCACATCTTTTATGTAACAGTGATTCATTTAGCTGGGTGACAAAAGAACACCTAGACCTGGAAACCACCATCATTTTGGAAAGCAGCATCTCCGGCAGGTTGGCTGAGTTACATTTAATTCACAGTTTTTCCTTGGTAGTGTTTTCACATTTGTAATAATATGACCTTATCGCAATGATAAAAGTAAATCTTTTTATCTGGCAACTTTTAAAAAAGCAAGACTGTGCTGTGTAAGAGTTTTGTGAATGAATTAAAGGGCACAGAATTCCAATGAAATGTTTATTAAGTTAAACTTCGTGTAGTGCTAGTTTTAGTTACATATTCTGGAATTAATTTCTGTACTAGGAATTGCTGTAACGATCAACATGATGGTTTTTACCTGCTTTCTCTGGTGTTCGTGACCCGTAAACATTCCAGGGACGTTGCAAGGTGCATGTGCCAGTGTCTCCTCATGAGGCAGCAGGACAGGTGAGGTTTCATCTCTTTCCATGGGTTTAGCACACAGACACTCACCTCCAGTCTTTGGAGATTTCAGCTGCACTGAGGAGAAAACATTACCTGGCCTTGAATGGCTACGTTTCAGTATTGCTGTAGGAATACACCAGAACCACTGGCTGTACTTGGGGTGCAGCACATCTTGCCAGGGAATTACACAGATCATGTCTCTGCCAATCAGTCAATACTAATGTCATGTTTTCTCAGCAAATACAAGAACGTGGAATTCACTGTTTTCTACAGAAGACATAAATGATGCCTCTCTCATCCCTGCCCTTGTTTGGGATTCCCTTACACCAAATAAAAGGTGTCTGAAGCCTTCTTCATTAGAAGTACCGTTAGGCTGAGGATCTTAAAACCATTCTCTCTCACCCTATCCCTGTGCTCCCTGATCCAGAGCCCCCCTCCACAGCTTTCCTGGAGCCCCTTTCTGTACTGGAAGCTGCTTTAAGTTGTCTGTAGAGCCTTCTCTTCTCGGGACCGAGCAAACCCAGCTCTCTCAGCCTGTTCTCAGATGGTAGGTGCTCCAGCCCCAAGATCATCCGGACATCAGTGTATTTTATCATTGATTGTATTTTATCTTGTCTGCCAGGTGGCTGGAATCTTTCTTAGCCATAGCTCACATGGGTAAGGGTGCTCTAAGCAGAAGAAAGGAGCCATTCTTAGACTTTCAGAGCAGAAGAGTTAGCTAGATGAAACATTGTCTTAAAGGGAGTTCCATATGTTTCTGGAGTAGCCTCATGCCACACCATTAGATCTAAGACCAAGTTCATTGTTGCGTTGGAACTGAACACAACCCCACAGTCACAACTGTTGAGATGTGAAAATTGACATTTGACTGAGGAAAAATTAATGAGCTCTGCCACACCAAAGCATTAGAATTTATTCCATCCCACTTTCTCAGTGGCATATCTGCTGTCCTTCTTTTCATGCCATCAGATTCTTGCATACTCACCAAGGAGACTCTTTCAGTTGGTATCTGGTTAGCAGAGTGAGGAGAATTAATTTAAATCATAATTTAAGAGGTGAGCAGAGACTTTTTACTTTTCTTGTGTTTATGAAGTAGTTTGTGGAACCAAAAGTTACCCATGTAAGTCGGTGTATGTAACGGGGTGTGTGCCTGTCTGTTTTGTATGGCTGTGCTTCTCCAGTATGATGAGAGAGAAGGTAAGATGATGCAGTTTGTTTTTCATAGCGCGCTTGAAGGAGCAATTCCACTTGGTTTGGAGAGGCAGGTTGGCCATTTTCTGCCTGTCCAATTCAGTGTTTTGTACATAATAGAGCATTTTCCAGACCTCTTAAGTTGAAATCTGCTTTAACCTGTGCTCCTCAGCTCTGATGAATGAGAGGTGGCTTTCAAAAGGATCCTTAAGCCTGCACTGGGTGAGCGGTATCGCTGTGCCTAACCGCTGGCTCCTCTCTTTGTGCAGCATTTTGACCAAGACGGGGGAAATGTGGGTGGAGGTGGTTGAACTCAGAGGTCACTATTTTACATTCTTGCTTGCAGTGTGAAACATAATGTGTCCCTCATTAGCAGGCACGGCATGACAGAGGAGCCAGGACAGAATAGCTGATTTAATCACTGTGTTTTGGGTTTGGCCATGGGATTTCTGGCATACGGATCTCTGCACAGTGGTAGCCAGAGCTTGCTTCCAGAAGTGAGTGCTTTTCATATGTTTTGTAAACGGAGGAGAGCAGCAAGCTGTTGCCAATTTTTATGTAAATGTGCATGGGACTTTCTGGTTTCCTAAATCAGCGTTTTGTCATCTTACAAGCAAGTCAGTAAAATACATGTGGGATAGTGAATCAGTAAGATCTATTATAACAAATATTATTTCCAAGACCTGATTTCCTAGCAGTGTTTTGTTATTTGGCGCTTCTCATTAATACTTAATTCTCCGTGGCTCCTGTAGTTTGCTGCTTTATTATGCTCTGCAGGTAGGCCTAGTTTATAAGCTGTAAAGGAAATACAGGCTGCAGTGACCTTGCTTTCTGCGTCTGGAACTGCTTCTCGGAATTAAATCTTATCTGATCTCAGCTTAGAATCATAGAATTACCAGGTTGGAAGAGACCCCTTGGACCATCGAGTCCAACCGTTCCTATCAAACACTAAACCATGTCCCTCAGGACCTCATCTACCCGTGCCTTAAAGATTTAAAAAAATTCTTTTATAGAAACTAAAGTCCAGACATTTTTCTTTCTTTCTTTGAGTGGGGGTTGTAGAAATGTTCAGCAATTATATAAATAATATTGTCTGTGACTATCTTTTAGATATCTTTTATGACTTTTATAAGGTATGTTTTATCATGAGCCAAAGATTTATTGCTAAGGAGTGGGCATGGATTAATCTCTCTTCTTTGGTCTGGCAAGTGAAGTAAATCTACCTTAAATAACATACTTCTAAGATTATCTGCAGTCTAACTGAAATTCTGGGCAATTTCACACTTCCGAGGATATTGATCCTCTGATAATGTAGAGCAGGCGGTGAAGCAATGACCAAACTAGGCAGCTGGCAGCATCTGCAGAATAATCCTGCAGCACTGTGCTGTGATTCTTGTCTTTTGATAACTTGTTTTGATGACTTGTTGAATTGAATAACTTGCAGTGGTTTCCCTGCTTGGTATTTTATAGCCCAAATCCTGTGATTTTTTTTGTCTGCCAGTTGGAATTTTCATGCCATTTATCCCAATTTCTGTTGGCACAGACCGACTGCTCCATTTGAGATAGTGGAAGAATGGATGTGATGGGTTATACATTCATTCCAGTTTGTTTCTAATTTAATCTCCTCTTGATTGCTAGAATATTGGATTAGTAAATAAAAGAAATGTCATTCTGGAGTATCCTTTGTGCACATATATAGCTTTTTTGGCTTTCCAGCAGAAATGTTTCATGTGTCACGAAGGCTGAATTTTCATCTTGAATCAGTAGAGAAAAACCTCCCTTGAAAGGTCTTCATCAGGGCATGTTTATTTTTTGTCCCCCAAAGTTAATGAATGTGTCAGGAATTAACTCTTCTGGACAAAGCCATTTGTCAGATGCGGAACAGAAGAGTAAAATGGACCAGGGCAGCACTGGACTTCTCTTTCAAGGAGTTTAATTTCAGTCTGTCTTAAGGTCAGTCTTCAGTTGGAAAGACTTAAGCCTTTCATTTCTGGACTGTAATTAATGCTGGGATTTGATACATTAATAGTAGCCAGCGGGAGAGAGGAAATTGGGAGGGGGAACAGGATACGGTGGCCCTGTCTTGGTGCAGCCCATACTGAGTGGCAAGATCAGGGAGGAAGGAAACTCGCGGCCAAAATAGTGTGTATTTCATTTTCCAGTCTTTGGTAAGCCCTGGAGCTCTCAGGCATATTTTAAGACTTTTCTGGTGTCTCGCTATCGAATCCACACTTGTGAAAACATGACTTTTGCTGTTGGGATCTTTGCGTTGCATGGAGGTTTTGGTAGGGACACAGACACCACTGACTGAACTGCAAGAGAAAGGCAAACACCATTGAAGATCCAGAGTTGAAGGAGAAGCGGTGGGGGGTGTGTCTGAAAAGAGCTGGTTTTACAAACCTTTCATTTGCGTCTGCTGATTTGATTAATTTTCTGTTTAGGCTCCTAAGTGCTTAAAATAAAGAACGTTGTTGCTGACTGCATGTCCCTCTGTCAGCAGAGCCCACTGCTGCGGCACTGCCATGCAGGCAGACACTACGTCACGTTGTTATCTGCCTTTAGCTTGTCTGTGCTTTATCGTGTTGCCTAACAGTTTTAATAAAAAAAAGGGGGGGGGGGCGAAAAAGAAGACTAGTATGAATAGTTGTGAGCAGAACTATCTGAAAGCAGCAGATCTGGAGTGCCTTACACCAGCTGCTTGCTGAAACAAAGAGAAGTATTATGAGAGGCACAATAAACATGTTTGCTCTCTTGGCCCTCAGTTGCTGTGCAGACACAAGCCGTCACAGTGATGGATTTCGAAGACTGGACTTTAGAGTTCGGGAATTTTATAAAACACAGTTGTTTTATCAAGAGTGTTGTCTTGCCAGCTGTATGATGTGAGTCTGGTTTCCATGGAGTGTGGGCAGCTGGGGAGACAAATCCACTTGGAAACCCAGCAGTTTGTGGGGTGGGCTCTGCTGTGGTTTCTGTCTCGCTCTGCTTTAAATTCAAGTTTGGTAAGGAGGAAAGAAATGGTCTTTTTGTTTAAATAGTGTTTTCTTCTAAATAATATTTTTAGCCCTAATCAAGCATGCGGTACTCGGACAGCATACGAAAATGTGATTTATCCTCATAAACGGCATAGAGATCATTTTCCTCTTGATCTTACCGTATTATCTGGACTGTAGTTTGTTGTTGTTCTCCCTGGCCCGCAGGGTGGGTTACATGGAAGACACTGAGCACCAGCCACTTCTGTCTTCTCGTGGGGAGGCGCTTAGCATCTTCCTACCCATCACAGAAGAGATTGAGAGCTCTGACAGCTCCCACCTGCTCACCACTGTTTGGGGTCTGTTAATTTGATTAATTTTGCCTGAATGGCCCTGCGGTGCTTCGAGTAGGCTGGACGGCTCTCTGGTGTTCACCAGAAGGCCTTAGTGTTCCCTATATAAGCGCTGCTTTCCTTCGTAATTAGGAAAATGCATTATAATATTCAACAGGTTTCCATTAGAAACCATCCCTCTCTTCGCTAAATTTCTTTAAAATGGGTTTCTTTGACTCAAACATGCAACAGCAGTAGCATCTTTACTGGATTTTGTACTCTCTCTGCACGTTAATCTAAATGCTGTTATTGTGGTACATATAATAAGGTGAATTTTTATTGTTCTTCTTCTAAAACCAGCCACTGAGGCAATTTTATTGTGTCAGGCTCTGAGCCACTGTTCGGGGAAAAGTTTCTAACTTACTGAATGGGACAATATCTAGAGGTCTTTGTCTGTTGTAAACATGGAGGGTGTTCATTACGTGGGTATTCAAGCTGCCAGTGTTCCTGTTGGGACCTCTTAGGAGAGGCGAGTTGGAGGGAGGTGTCTGCGCGGTATTTCTGATTCCCATGATGGGACTTTGCATTTGAGTCTTGAGAAGCTATCTGAGAAAAGGGAGAGAAGAGTGGTTGCATTTGAGTGGGACGAGAAGTGCCACAAGCCTGAGTGTGGATGAAAGTTTTATCCTTTGACATGTGCATTAACTTCTTTTTTTCAAAGACAGAAGTGAGGGAGGTTCCTCCCTGAGAAACTGGTATGATGTAGCTCTTAGGTTTGCAGTACGAACACTGAAAGTGGAGGTTTCCACTGGCAAAGTCAAAGGCTGAGGGGAAAAACACAGACATTTTACCAATATGAAGATTATTTCACATGAGAGGTCTTTTTGATGAAAGCTTCTCTTGTGACATTAGAGTGGTTGCAGGGGGCTTCCCAATTAACACTCTGGTTATTTCCAGCAGGAGAGGGTCTGGGTGTCTGTCTGAGAGCATTTGCAGTAGAGCACAGTTCTTGCTATTTAGAGCTGGGATGGAAAGTTCCTATTTAGATTTGGTGCCAGTGTCTTTAATAGAAATCATGGCTTGTGGTGTATTATAGGTCAGTGTATATTTGCTAGTTTGTATTACGCTGACTAAATTGGCAAAATGCGTATTTTTACTGGTAAACATTCAGGAGTTTTTCTCCTTGCGCGTTTGTTTTCCAACAAAATAATATTTGTCATGTGTGGAATTAGGGCAACATTTTATAAATCATCTGCCTCGGCGATGATGTGAAAATGTGTGGTGGCATACAAAGGTTTCCATTGTCAGGTACCTCAGGGCTGTAGATGGAGTTAACTTTATCCTAATTTTAGTTCTGGAAATTACGGCCATGTAGAAAAAATACTTCTGGCAGTGTAGGAAAAATACAAATTTTCAACTCCAGCTAAAGTGGCTGTTTCAGGGATGTTACCAGAATAGGCAGTGACCTTAGTTGATTCGATTCCTCCTCTCCAAGCCCGTTATGAAGCCCTTTGAACTTTTTGTAACATCTTTGAAACCCTTTGGAATCGAAATGTGCCCTGTGGCTGAAAGGATGAGAGTGGCCAAATCCATAACTACTGGTGAAATGCGAAAGCCTGAGCTTCAGGCTGTACCTGTAGCGAGACAGTTAATCGAAATGGGAAAAGGGCTGTGGTCACCCTTTGGTGCCAGCTTAGTAACAGTATATGAATGTGTTTATGCACAAGCTAAAGGTATCATTTCTGACATTAATTGTATGTACACTTGCTGTGAACGGCTTTTTCTAATAAGTGTTAGATGATATTAAATTTGTGATCTGCTGGATGCTTTGCCACCAGGCTGCCTAGTTGAAAACCAGTGTTCTTAAAACTGAGATGTTGCGATTCTTGCGCTGATGGTTTGTAGTGGCTCATTTGTTGCCCCAAACGTAGTTTAAAGGTATAGAGAAGGACATTTAAGGACAAACAGACTTGCGCCAGTGAGTTCTTCCCTTAATTTTTACCTTGCACAGTTGTGTACCAGACAAGCCTGTTTGGGACCACATTTTATAATTAATTTGAGA
This sequence comes from Coccyzus lansbergi, assembly GCA_033558105.1. Classification (NCBI taxonomy): domain Eukaryota; kingdom Metazoa; phylum Chordata; class Aves; order Cuculiformes; family Coccyzidae; genus Coccyzus; species Coccyzus lansbergi. The sequence goes on along the minus strand of JAUMJK010000181.1, from coordinate 392,170 downwards.
GTTTTAACAATTACTCAGTTTTAGATCTTGAATATTCGGCATAAATGTGAACTGTAGTCCTGGAATTTATAACCACAACCATAAGAGAAGGAACAAAGCGTGTTTCATTGCGAATAGTCATGCTTTGCAGAGTGAGGTAATGAAAGTTCAGGGCTGGAATGGCAGCTTGTGAGAAGGAATGCTTCTGAATAAAAACGCTGTTGGAAGGATGTGTTAGCTCAGGCTTTCAGATCATCTGGCCCTCTCGCAGGTCGTTTTTTCTACCGTTTATTCCAGTGTGAAGCACTAAAGTATGATTTAGGATGCTGCAGTCATCTTACGACCATGTTAAACGTGCCTATGCAGACCGGATGTCTGGTTGGGAGATTTCTCTGCTAGAATGTTTTCGAAGAGCGTGCTGTTTTACTTCTCTTTCCCTGTTGTGTCTTTTCTCACTTATCGTCTTCCTGCAGGTGAGGCAGCGCTAAGAGGTGAGCCCAGAATGCAGTCTCTCCCCGTGTCCTCTGCCCTAACCAACCACCGAACAGGCCCTCCTCCGATCAGTCCCAACAAGAGAAAGCTCAGCATGGACCAAGGGGATGAGGAGCTAGACTGTGAAAATGACCACGTGTCTAAAATGAGTCGAATGTTCAATCCGCATCTGTAAGTGTCTCAATTCTGTTACCTCTGGTTCCTAGAATCTAACGCTACCCCTTTTGTCTTCGTGTGTGCTAAAATCATACTGGGTCTAAATCTTTGTGCTACACGTTTCCTTTGTTCCAATTCACGTGGAAGATCTGCGCGGAGGCTGATTAGATGGGTCTGCTTTGTCTTCCTTTGTTTTCGTACAGCATGAAGTAACAGGAATTAGCTCAACTTAACTATTTATAGTAAAACATAAGTATTCACCTTGCAATTTCTTGCGAGTTCCTTTGTTCTTTGTAATCCACTTCTTTCACTTCCCCTGTTTCTGAGTGCTCTGAACTCTCTGCTATGGGGGCGGGGAGCCAGGAGGAGGAGAAACAGAAGTGCTTTGCATTTTTTTGAGGCCGGGAGGTTGTGCGCCAGCTGCTCCGCAGTCTGCCTTGACAACTGGGCGAGCTGCAGTTGGTGCTAAACATTTACTTAAACAATTGCACTGCAGCTCTGACAGTCAGATGTGGAATTTTTCGTCCAGGTAAGGTGTCGCTGAGTTAGGTGCATGTGTTGGGTAATCGTCAAATGCCATTCTCGTTGTCCTTGCATTCCTGGGTATACAAGCCTGGTTGGCACCCAGCACAGGCTTAAAGCATTCCGTTCATTCTTGACTGGAGGAAGTGATGGGAGCATTCGGCAGTCCGGACGGCCGATAGCTGTGCGCCTTTCCCTGCTGCCTCAGCTCCTGCAGCCTCTGCATTCCTCGCATTCTGCACTGCTATGGACTGTTGTGTTCAGTCATAAGATGCGGACGGAGGTATTTATCCTCAAATAAATCACCACAGTGTTAGTCAGAGGCTGGGCCTGTCGTCTGCAGTCTTGGAATTTGTTACAGATCAGGAATCCAGCGCTGAAGTAATGCAAAACAATAAGAGCTCACAGGCAGAGAGAGGCTTCTCATTTCCAACATACCTTGTTTTTCCTCGTGAAAACTTAACTATTTATAACCTTTCTTTGGAGTGGAGAATACTGGTATTGAAAGAACCTTGTGCTGCGTTTCTGTGGTGTATGTACACGGCACGACTGGAGAAATTTATGGCATTTTTTAATTATTACGTAACTTTGTGGGAAAAGGTGTGATTTTTTAAAAACTCATTTTCTAGCGATGAAATAAAACACAGCTGGCAGTTAAGTGCTTTATAACACTTTATACAGCAAGGGTTGTAAAAAGAATGAAGTCTGACCAAACAGACTCATGTGCAACCAAGGTTCAGAACTGGAAGACAGAGGCAGTTAATTCATGTTATCCCTTCAGTATATTTTAGAACTATCTGGTCTTTTCCAGCATAGTATGTTTTTATTGGTCCGATATAGTATGTTTTTACTCAGCAGATTATTTCCATAATTTTGCATGTGAAATGCGCATCTTTTTTCTTCTCGTAATGAAAAGCACTGGTTGTCTGCCTAGTGTTCATGTGATGGGACTTCATCTGTTCCAATTAATTCGTCTACTGCAAATGAGTCATAATCTGACACAGCATACACGAGGCCATCTTTTTCTGCTTTATTTTGTAACTTTGACCTGGCCACATGAAAATACACTTTCAGCTGAATATTGCAAAAACTCAGACTTCTGTGATCTGTCTGAAATAGCTGAATGTCTGTATATTTCAAATTGATCAAAAAGTTCACAAACATCCTCCTTTATTCCTATTACCCTGCTGCCACCTCCAATGATGTTATTTTTTTGAATATTTCTTGCATTTTCCCTCTTTTTTGGATTATGGCTTTCCAACTTAAGTGTAGCAATGGATCACTCAAACTTTGTGGAACAGTCGTAAAGATTCTGTTTTGGAGATGGGGAGTGTGTCAGAGAAGGTTGGCTTGTTTGCACTGAAGACAGTAGATCTGGGGAGAGAGTTGTTTGATGGCACAGTTTTGTTGTAGTGACGTGGAGGCTCTACATCTCTTAAATTCAACAACTTTTGGTTTAGAAAAACAAATCCATAAAAGATGCAGAGTGTAATCTGGAGAGTGGATGGTGCAGTATGTTCGGTGACAGCAAAGCCATTTTGGTGATTTGGACTATCAAGATGAAATTCAGAGTAAACATATTGGGAACTTAACAGGAGGAAGTCCACCGAAAGCACAGGACAAAAGAGTTGGTGATACGCAAACTGTTCCCAGGCAGAGCTGCCCCAGCCAGCGTTGGTGCTGCGGGCCGCACGTCTTTGTCACATAATGGTGTTCAAAGCCTTACTCCTCTGGCTGAATGTCCTCTGTTGTTCTAAATGTCCAGATGAGTGCATCTTTTTCATTTGGAAGTCAGTGCTTGAAAGACAGAAGTTTTTATTGATGCAAACAGCTCTCGTTGAGGCATTTGTGCATTTGTGATTGCGTCAGTAGGACCATGCAGCAGTTGTATATTCCTCCTCCTAACTCTGGCATGTTGTGGTTGGAAAGGCAAATGGGACAAGAATCGTGTGCTGAGGTTCGTTATAAATGGCTAGAACCGTTCATTAGTAATCAGATGTCAGGGTACTGGCACCCTGGGGCCTCAGTTACTGTGCTTCAGTGGGAATGAATCCATTCAAATGCTTTGGATATCTTAGTGCCTTTTCTTCTGGAACTGAATGCTTCGAGATAATCCCTGCTCAGGTGTAACTCCCTGAAGTGTCTCCAGTGATTAGGTGGGTGCATTCACTTTTATCATGGAAAAACACAGCTACTGGAGCACAGTCGCTGGAGCAGAGTGAATCAAATGCCCTGGCAATCCTGCTATGTTTTTGAAGTACGTAATGGAATTCCTGTACAAAGAACAATTTATCAAAGGCTCTGCTTTTCAGAGGAGATAATTCTCAGCTTTGGGATAATAAGATATACTTGAGACCTCGCAGATCAGTTTTTAAAAATCTGCATGTGAAGCTGCCTATCCTAAGGCAGCCTGCTGGAGTGTATTTATACAGTTTCTGTATTCTTGTGGTCGCCCCTCTCTTGGAGAAAACATAATACTTCTACCCCACATGAAAACCTAGGCACCGTCATATGACAATCCTTTATTTGCATTTCACGCTGTCTTGTATGTCCCTCAAATGTTTAACCTAGAAAGCATTCACTGAAGTGTTATCTTGCTGAAGTAAAATGTGCTTTTTGTGCTATACTCTACTTTCTGGTGCTTTGTAAAGGAGAAGTGAGTTTATTTTAAGCCTCAAGTTGGAACGTGCCTTTGTTTTCATATGACTTCATTAAGTTCACCTTGATTTACAGAAGAGTAATTAAGAATTTGATTTATATAAGAATTACAAGCGCTTTATGTATGGCTGGAGAACCATACCAGTCTTTCCTAATGCATGAAGCTGCTTTGTGATACTTCCAAGGTGTATTTAGCATTTCACGGCAGCTCCCGTGCAGAGTGAACTCTCCCTGGGCACTGCAGCACGAGGGGAGCGTGAATGAAGCGTGTTGTACCTTTAAGTGAAGGTCTTGGACCTGACCTATGTTATGTGGGTTTCTTGTTTGTCAGGCTGGAGGCATTTTCTCATTTTCACAGTTCAGCTGAAAACAAAGGCCTCCTTATCCTTGCAGGGAGCTCTTAAGAGCTGACATCAGCCTTTTCCCAGCGGGCACCAGCTCTGCCGTAAGAGTCCGAGCAGGGAGCGGAGGTGGCCGATTGCAGTTCTTTCTCATGGTGGTTTGTTTGCTGAGCAGCACATAAACCGAGTAAAAACATCAAGAGCACAACATTTAAGTCGCTATTTTTAAGAGAAATGACACTGTGCTGGTTTTGCTTCTCTGATTTTCCCTAGGAACTGGCAAATCTGTAACTCTGAACTGCTCTGGGGCAAGGAGTGTTATGGCTAATACTTTATACACGTGGTGTAACTGTGTTAAAAATAGTTTGTACGTTAGCACATTGTGGGATCCCCTCAGTGTATTTAAGGTTAAGGTAAATTGATGTCACCGACATCTTCAAAAGGATCCAAATTTTTCATTACTGGTAAGGTTATGTGGCAAAGAGGCCATTTGAATTTGTATTGGAAGGGGCTGTTATCCCATTTGCTTGTTGAGTACATCGGGCTCAAAATTAGCATTTTTGGTTTCGGACGAGCAACCTCATGAGTGGAATATTTTCCCTTCAGTCTTTTTTGTCATAATTCTCACCTGGTCTAGTGGCATGAGGGTCGCAATGATAATTAATTTCTAAATTAAAGTCATCCTAGGACAGTTATTTGCAGCTGTTAAGTAGGTGTCCAAGGAATAATCTGTCTCTTGATTCATGTGATATGTAATTTGGCTTTTTCTTGTGAAAAAAAAGAAGGATCTTCGCATGATAAGACAGTGTGCTGCGTATGGCGTAGGGTGATGTTTAGGTTTGGGCATAACCATGCAGACCCAGATACTTCTCTTTCAAATTCCAGGTTGTGTCTTCATATCTTACGGTGAAGAATCATGGCAAATTTGATCCCTAAAGCCAGGCTAGATACCCAGAGTTTGGATGTTGCCATGTATCATAGATTTCTTTCCATGAATATCCAGTGTATTTTGCTTACTTTAATGACCCTGTGCTAGGAATTACTCTGGCACCCTTTTAAGATATCTATCTTAAGCTGTCCTGAAAGTTGCCTGGAGTCAAACATCACAGAATAAATTGGGTCTCGGTTGTGGTGGGTGCTAGCTTCAGCTCCAGGCAGGGCCTGAAAAGATTTAGAACTGGGTTGTAGAGGTAGCATGGGAGTTCTCAGCAAAGTTCTTTGCTGCCAACTGCTGCTTTTTTTTGGTTCCAGACTTTGTGTGGCATTAAGAAATATGATTACACTATCATTTTATTGTGACGAATTGGAATTACAGAAAAAGCCCAGCACACAACTCGACACATGTCTCTCAATTGCTTGCAGGCATCTTCACTCTGTTCTCTTGGCATGGAGAAGTGTGTTGGGATTAACCTGGTGTTTTCAAAGCAGTCCTGTGGAAGCTGAACACCTCTGCTGGCCCTTGTCGATGACAGGGGACACGGGATTACAGAGCAGGTTTCAAATTGCTTTTCCTCATTTATTTTTTATCCTTTTCTTGTATGCATTGCTTGAATGACAGGCCTAATAAACCAGATGCATTTTCTCGCTTGCTAATGGAGAACACACACTACATGATTATTCTGAAATCGTTTCCAGCAAGTGTACATTAAATTGAACATTCAGAGACAGACTTGATATGCCCGAGTTAATGTTTAACACGGAGTTTTGCAGAAGTTCTGATCCAAAGGGGGATTTCAGAAAATCCTCAAGTCCCTTTTGGGTCAGGAGGGTGTAGCAAGGCACATGAGAAATGTGTGTTAGGAACAGTTTCATGGCTAAAAATTGATTGGTGGCTTGTAGTCCTACACAGAAAGACCTGATCTGTCAAAATTTGACTATATGTTGAAGCACTTGAAAGATCTGGTGATGTTAGCTCAGGTACCCCCACCTGCAAACAGAAGGGCTTTGTTAGCTAGCTCCAGAAATGATGCTTTAATACAATGTTTTCCACTTTAATTTTCCTTTGTTTCTAAAGAAGCACAAACCTTCTGTGGCACGTTAAGGCCTCAGGCTGCCTCATCATCGCTGTGCGATGGTGCCAGCGCAAGGCACTGCACACCTGCTGGAGGTTACCAGGAGCCTGGACCCACAGAGACCAAACACAAAACTCTGCAGCCTCAGTGCTGGCTTTTTACCCATGGGGCTGTTCTTCATAGAATCATAGAGTAGTTTGGGTTTCAAGGGACTCAAAGCCCATCCAGTGCCACCCCTGCCATGGGCAGGGACACCTCCCATTGGATCAGGTGCCCAAGGCCCATCAACCTGGCCTTGAACCCCTCCAGGGATGGGGCAGCCACCCCTGCTCTGGGCAACCTGGGCCAGGGCCTCACTACTCTCATACTGAAGAAATTCCTCCTCCTGTCTAGTCTAAATCTGCCCCTTTCCAATTTATACCCATTGTCCCTCATCCTATCACCACAAGCTTTCATCTTCAAGAAGGGGAAGTATTATATGGTGTAAATTATCATGTGTCTGCACTGGGGTGCAATTCAACACCAACCCCAAACTCTGATAGCTGAGCAGGAGGCAAGAAAAGAACCAGCAACATTTTGCAAACATACTGTAGATGTATATTCTACCCATATGGAAACAAAAGTTTAATCTGACTTCTTCTTATTTAACCATTTTCCCAGATGTTTCCTGCAGTTTGACAGATGTACCATTTACTAGAAAGTTGCGCTCTTGAGAGTTAGAATGTTATGGACACGGTTGCTATAGACAATGACTCTGTAGGGGTAGGATTTGGAATAAAACGTTACATTAACTTCTCCTTGAATAAGTAGTTTTTTTCCCCTGACTGAAAGCGCTGGACTGGGCTGTCTCCTTTCATTTTCTCTCCTGCAAAAACATGCGAGCTGGCTTTAACTCATTCCTGCCACATTGCTGAGCACTGACTCGGAGCAAATGGCTCCGCTTCGTAGCGTGGACAGGCAGAAAGCATTCACTAGCTCTTTCTAACAGCCGTGGCCATCTTTTCACATCAGAGGGGCACCCTTGTTGGGACCTGGCTCTTTCCCCTCTCCTTTTTGGTACCTAATCATGAAGGAACGGTGGAGAAACGAGTATGTGGTGCCCAGATCTACCGGGGAGGCAGCCGGTTGACGTCCTACATGATCTTCGCCAAGGGGCAGCGTGCAGAGCCTGCTGGGACGTGAGACTCTTAACGTGACGAGGCGCAGCGCCTCCGCCGCCACTGGGAGGCCCTGGGCAGGCGGGGGAGGCGGCGCAGGGGCACTCTGGGTTTCCTTCAGGATTTATCCTGCAAGAAAACGGCAAGGGAAATAAAAGGACTTGGCCGCCATTGGAGCCTGAAGGTTTCCACCTCAGTTATTTGACCTCTTCCCCGGTGGAAGACATCACTGGGATCCGCTGTCCCCCGTAACGCTGGCTAAATGAGATACCCATGTCCAGAGTGCTCGGCTGGAGTCATCCTTTAAACATCTTACATTACTCTATGAGCCCTGTAAACAAACTGCAGCCCAGCAGCTGGCCACGGCTCCTCATCCCCAATGTAAATATTGTTCCTAAAATGCGATGGAATGTGAGCAGGGAGGGCAGTCTGATCCCTGAACCCTGGGCACGGGGCTCCCCGTGTTCCCTGGCACTGGCTTGGGGCACAGCCCCCAGCTGGGAAGGGAAAGATATGGGGAGTGGTAAGCTATGAGAAAAACTTCCCAGAATATCTGGGAAGTGTTCAGGGAGTGCAGGGATAGGACAAGAGGGAATGGATTGAAGCTGGAAGAGGGAAGATTTAGATGAGATCTTAGGGAGAAATATTTTGCTGTGAGGGTGAGGAGGCCCTGGCCCAGGTTTCCCAGGGAAGCTGTGGCTGCCCCATCTCTGGAGGGGTTCCAGGCCAGGTTGGATGGGGCTTGGAGCCCCTGATCCCATGGGAGGTGTCCCTGCCCATGGCAGAGGTGGGAATGGATGGACTTTAACATCTCTTCCAACTCCAACCATTCTGTCATTCTATGAAGTCTCCGCGCACTCTAATTACTGCTCCATGCGCCCTGTAATGTGACACAGATGTGCAGTTACAGTCAGTAACGGAGGAGCTGTGCAGCACAGCCAAGTTAAGGTCGATTTGTGTGTTCTGCCAGTGTCCCGCCTTGAAAGTCTCTGTCACAGCTGTAGCAGAAGATTTAGGTCCGTGTGGACACAGCTGACTTCTTGCTACATGAACAATAAGAAACGGTCCTTCCTGAAGCATAGTAATTTTTATTATTCCTACATCATCACTTTAAAAAGGGGAGACAAGTAAAATCACGAGCATTTTTGCTTGTGATTTGCTTTTCTAGCTAAGGTCTTCCTTAAACCAGAAGTTTCTGTGGGAGTGCTGTCAACTGTAGGGTTTGATGGTGAACTTGGGCATCTCAGCTGTAGAATTAACCTTCAAACACTTACCCGACCCTGGCAGCTTGGTTATCAGCTTTTCAAAGGAATTCTTTTATGGTATTGAGATGAATTTTAGTTCTGGAACCCTCTGCATAAGTAGGAGATGGGGCTGTTGGACGGGTCCAGAGGAGGCTACAAGGATGATCCGAGGGCTGGAGCATCTCTGATCCGAGGACAGGCTAAGAGAGTTGGGGTGGTTCAGCCTGGAGAAGAGAAGCCTCTGAGGAGACCTTCTAGTGACCTTCCAGTACCTGAAGGGGCTACAGGAAAGCCGAGTTGGGACTGTTTACAAAAGTTTGTGGTGATAGGACAAGGGGCAGATTTAAACTATAGAGAAGGAAGAATTTCTTCACCATGAGGGTGATGAGGCCCTGGCCCAGGTTGCCCAGGGAAGCTGTGGCTGCTCCATCCCTGGAGGGGTTCAAGGCCAGGCTGGATGGGGCTTGGGTCAACCAGATCCAATGGGAGGTGTCCCTGCCCGGGGCAGGGGTGGAACTAGATGGGCTTGAAGGTCCCTTCCAACTCATACTATTCTGTGATTCTATGAATAGTTGTACAAAATATAAAGAAGCTGTTATTGTGTTTATAGTGCTTCTGGAGGTTTCAATAATTCAGACTTTATTAGCAATTACAAACAGTTTCAATAAAATCGTAATTAAATGTTTGTTCTTTTATAAAACAGCCCATGAAAATATTTCATTTCTTAAAAGCAGTTATTTAAGTTCTCAGTCTAAAGCCTAGGGTTTGTGAGATTGTCTGAAATTTCTTTCTGAAAGTGCGTTCATTTCCTGCTTCACACCAGCTAACCTTACATGTGTGAGTGAGGGGTAGAGACTGAGATTTGTAAGCTTCAATGATCCAGGCCCTTTCCTCTGTTTCTCCTAAGAACTATTGAAGTTGGAAAAGAAAGCTCTAGAATCCCATCTCTTGACAATCTGACATAGTTAATTCCAGTGTCTTGACCCTATTTTCAGAGACTGACTTGTGTTGTTAAAGCTCATACTAAATAAACTTGCCAGTCTTGTATGTTGATAGCTTTTACTTCCCAGATCACCTAGCTGGAGAAAATTACCTTGCTCCTCTGCGGAAGATTCTACCTGATGCAGTCTTTTAGCTGATCAAACTATATAAAATCTCATAAAGTTCTGAGAGTTTGAGGGTCACAGATTGACCTAAGGCAGTACCCACCTTTACAGAAATAATTGCGTGACAGGCAGCGAGTGATGAATGAGAGTATTTTCTCTGTATAAAAAAACATAGAAGATACTGTCAAGAATGTCCCAGAAAATGTTATACAAAAATGTAACTGCCATTTTTTATTTCCTGTAACAGTCCTGCATAGTTTCACCGCTGTCAACACCACCAAGTTTCCCCAGAGCCAGCAGAACAGACTGATGTACCCTGGCAGCAATGGGCACGCATGGATGGGACACGACCTGCTGCCGCGTGTATTTTATGTGCAAGCTTTCTCCTGACACTGGCCCATAGGCTTCTCTGTGTGATCAGAAATAGTTTTTACAGTATTTTCCAGTGACTCAGTGTAAAAGGTTAGTTGAATGTGCCAAGTTTGACTTCAAAAGGGTGTGAACATGGCAGAATTGTAAAAGCTGCGTGTGACCCAGCACATGAATTGGTAGAAGATAGGAGGAGTCGTCTGACAGGGACGTTCAAGTGGGCATTGCAGTTGGGTACAAATTAATCATTTTATAGCTGCTTCTGAATCTTTCCCCTCTGACCTTCTAGCTGTTCTCATGGAAGACTCATTGCTCTTTCCTTACGCTGTCAGATTTTCCTTCCCACTTGTTAGAAATTTTAGGGAAAGTTTGGAGTGTCCCTTTAAGCTCCACTTCTACCATTTGCTTTTCTGGATGTTTCCCACTCCCCACCCTCGAAGCGATTCAGAGTGCCTTACAGACTTGAAACAGTTCAGATGCCTGCACAGACGCTTCTAGTTCCAATTCCAGCAGTGAATTGCCTTTCTAGCTCGTGTTCTGTCTGTCCCACTATATGCAGTAGTGTGACTTGCCCTCTAGATGCGAACATTGTCAGACTCTGCTACTTCACCGGCTACATTTGACTTTGCTTTCAAGCACCCAGGTACCGTGTTGACTTCTATGCAAGCTTACTTTTGCACCTGAAATGAAACCTTGATTCTGAGACCTGACCGTAGAATCGAGTTTCTGCCATGCCTTGGTATGTCTTGAGTGTTGCCGTTCTACTGAAACCATCTCCCAAAAAAGTACTCTCTGTATCTCTAGTAGCAGTGTTCTAAAGACTGGCTGCCTCCTCTGCAGAGCCTTCTTTAGTTTCTGACACGTTCACACCTTCTGTCTTTTGGTCCTTCGCAGCTGCCAGAAATAGTTCTTCACTTACACATTTTCTAGTGTGTTATGCCGGTTTTTCAAAGACAACTGGAACTACCGTTGTTCTTTGAAGAGAGAGTTATGGGGAGGTAGCTGAATCAGATAAATCTTACAAGTGTGGTTCCTTCTGTCTCCTTGCCAAGAATCGCGCTGTTGCACTGACCGGCTGTTACAACAGGGGAGTCAGTGACGCCGCACTGCAGGGTAGAGGACCAGAAAGTTTCTCCTCTTTTGCTAATGAGCTTGGCGAGAGGCCAAATAAGTTTTTGTCTTCAGTCCTTGGAAACTGAGTCAGAACTGATGGGAGTTGTAGTCAGCTGTCGGGTTCCACCTAGATGTAGTTTAACAAAATTTTGTGGAGATGAAGTAGATTTACGTTCATGCTCCAGAAGTCATAGAGCGTTTGAGAAACTCTGATGACCTAGACACTTGTTCTGGCAGTTGTACTGCTGGGACTTCGACTGATTTTGCTCTGCCTCTGTTGCTCCAGCTTCGCTTCTTGAACCATTAGTGATTTAAAATATAAATTATTTTATTTTCCTAACAGGCCAGTTCCCATTTAATTACTTGAGCAGAATTAATGACAGCACTTACCCTTTCAGAACAGGTTGCCCAGAGAAGCAGTGGCTGCCCCATCCCTGGAGGTGTTCAAAACTGGATTGGATGAGGCTTGGAGCGACCTGATCCAGTGGGAGGTGTCCCTGCCTTTGGCATGCTGTTGGAACTGGATGGGCTTTGAGGTCCCTTCCAACTCAAACCATTCTCTGCGATTCAGCAGTTTTCCACATGTTTATTATACGTTAAAACTGATGGTCTCATTTAAACACTCTTTGAAAAATAATGGTACTTGAAGAGGAGCTGTTAGGTGAATGACACAAAATGGGAACCTAAATGTAGGATGTCTGGAGTTGAGCCAGCAGGCAGAAGCAGCACAGAGCAGCACAATCAGTGGATGAGCAGATGTTTTGGGGCAGTGTCTTTGTTGTTGTTTGTTTTAAAGTCGAATTATAGCTTTTGATTTTTACAGGTAACTTTCAGTCTCCACCTGTTGCAGCAAGGTGGCTTTGTAAGAGTTTCCAGACTGTATGTGTGTATGTTCCAGAGTCCCTGTGCCAGCAGAGCAAAGGAGGGTATTCGGCCCCTCTGTTCCTCTCTTCTGAGACTTCATCTAGAGGAGTGTGTCCAGTTCTGGAATCCTCAACATAAGAAGGATACAGAACTGTTGGAACAGGTCCAGAGGAAGCTACAAGGATGATCCAAAGGCTGGAGCAGCTCCCATAGGAGGACAAGCTGAGAGAGTTGGGGTTGTTCAGCCTGGAGAAGGGAAGTCTCCAAGGAGACCTTCTAGTGACCTTCCAGTACCTGAAGGGCTACAAGAAGCTGGGAAGGGACTGGTTGCAAAAGCTTGTGGTGACAGGACGAGGGGCAACGGGTATAAACTGGAGAGGGGCAGATTTAGACTGACACAAGGAGGAATTCCTTCACTACGAGGGTGATGAGGCCCTGGAACAGGTTGCCCAGAGCAGTGGTGTCTGCCCCTTCCCTGGAGGGGTTCAAGGCCAGGATGGGGCTTGGAGGCCGGGATCCAGTGGGAGGTGTCGCTGTCCATGGCAGGAGTGGAACTGGATGGGCTTTAAGGTCCCTTCAAGCCCAAACTATTCTATGATTCTGTGACATAATTCCTTATTTAATATATCCCCGAATTTTGCTTACAAATGGAATGAGTGATTGCCATTATACAGCAAGCAGTGCTACCTCTTGAAACCAGGAGTGCTGGAGAATTAATGGCCAAACATTAAAACAAAAAACTTGTGGGAAAATATGTAAGTAGGGTCTGAGATCGTGTTAATGGATTTTACTGTACATGAGATTTAGGTTTCAGTTTTGTGGGTTTGGCTTTTGACTAAGGTCTTACATCATGCGGTTCTCTTGCATTCTTTCACACTTGTGACTCTTAAGCCTTCAGGAAGGGAAGCTCTTCTGTATCGGAATATTTTTGCTTGTTGCAGGCAGGCAGCGGTGGGACACTCCTTTATACATTTCACAGTTAATTATTGCTTCATTTCTTTCACTCTGAAGTCTGTTCTCCTGCCTGATGACATTTGCAAGTAACGATCTGGTCCAAGGCTTTAATCTTGTTTTGGTAAGGATAAATACAGAAAGGCTGTTTATATGTAAGATTATCCTTTTTCGCCTTCGTGTTTTCAGTGGTTTTATTTTGACTCCTTATCTCAGAGGTGTAAAATGAAGCTTAAAGAAAGTTGCATGAATTGAACTGTTTTTAAAAGAAGGAGCTGTTGATTTCCAGTTCCCAAGGAGCAGAGAGAACAGGGAAAAATAGGGACGGCTGGTGCCTGTGCACTCCTGATCTTGGGTAAATAAGGACTTGCGCAGTCCTCCACTCTGAGCCTGTTTCTCTGGTTGAGAAACTGGAAAAAAGCAAAGCTCTTTTGTGGGAAGAGTTAAGTTTAATTATTGATTGCTGGAGAGACTTCCAGGCAGTGCTGCAAATCCTGGCTGCCTTTGCCGAGCTGGTTTTAGCCCAAGGCAGAAAGCGCAAACTTAGCCACCTGCTTCTTTCCTTGTTCCACTCGAATAGGGGAAGGAGAAGCGTGTGATGATGCTTAAACGGCAGCAGTGGCAAGAGGGAGGGTGTTCTTTACCTCTCTGAGAAGCTGTATTGCATGTCCAGCCTCTCTGGGGGAGGAGATCCCTGCAAGACCAGTCACCTCTCGCCCGTTGCTTCGCTTTTTGGGATGGAGTACGAAACCATAAAAGGCAAGGGCTACTCAAAGCAACAGGGGAGCATGAAGCGCGTGGAATAGGGTGAAAAGGGTTGTGTGTTTTGGTGACAGGCGCTCGTGGTAGATGTGGTTTGTGCAGTGTTTTAGGCTGTTTGGAGTATTTTTTCATGTTCCGAATGCTTCAGATAATTGGCTGACACTCAAAAGAGCAAACCACTCGTACTTTCAGGCTCTGCTTGGATTTTTTGTTTTGGCAAATTTAGATTGCTTAAAAAAACTTGAGTAATTTTTGCCTCTGTATTTTGAAATATCACCTTAGATTCTTATTTTCCTACTGATACTAACAACATTAATGTACACAAGTAGATAGTTCTGCAGGAAGTGCTGCTCTCTATCACGTGGAGAAGATACTTTATATCTGGGGATTATAAATCCTCGAACAGTCTTTAACAAAAGCAGCTGTTCTCTTTCAGCCTGGAGAGCTTGTGAATAAATACAGTGAAAGATGTTAGAGAACTAATATTATTGAGATGGTGAAAATACTAAAATCTTTGAATTAATATTAACATATTTGAATTAGGTGAGACAAATGAAATGCAGTTATGCATTATGCATGTGTACAGAAAAATATGATGATGAGAAAGCTCTGTAAGTGGATCCTTGTTCTTCCTGCAAACCAAAACACGCTCCAACAGTCCAACCATTTCGGGTCGGAGCTCAGTTTCTGCCACGGGGAGTGTGAAACGTCTGTGATTTCTTCACTGGGAGGTACAGCAGTACTTCTGGCATCTCTTCCACAAGGATCTGCAGGCTGGGAGTGAGCGCAGGCAGAACCGTCCCCTTCGGCGGCCTCTCTGCTCTTTCCCTTTTCCTGAAGCCCTTGGCGGAGTCGCTCTATTGCTGTAGGATGAGCGTGAGTTACCGCCACTCTGTGCCAGTGGATGGAACAGCCGCGCTTAGGGCTTGTGTGACAAAGAAATGTTCACAACAGCACATCTGGGCTACCTTTGAGGGTCTGGAGGAGGACGGGGCCATTGCTCTGCGTTAACTGTCCCTGCTGAGAAGCGAAGCCTTGAGCTGGCAGTCAGGATGTGTGTGGTTTTGGTCTGACATCCATCCGAGCACATGATGCTTGGTAAGTCCTGGAACCTCGGTTATGATTCACTGGGGAGGAAACATGGAAAACAAGGTCTGTTTTTCAAGCAGCGGAGGAATGGATTGAAGGTTGGAATCCTGGATAATTTGGCTTAGATAAACCTGCAAGTGGCTCTCAAACCTCTGTTTGAAGGCAGCAAGCGTTGAGGGTCTGGCGGATGGGATCACCAGCTCTTTCTGAGCCAGTGGAGGTGCCCTGGCCGCGGGACCTTGCCAGAGGGAGTCCAGACTTACACAGGCCGATTTTTAAGTCACAGTGGAGTCGGGGGATGGTAGTGCTGTTTGGACAGCTGGATTTATTTGTACTATGTATTTTTAAATTACTTCTAAAACATGGTCAGAAACTTTCCTTTGTAATTTTCTGCCCTTGTTTTTGAACTCAGAGATGCATCTCTGTACTTGTTCACTGCCTGTGGATTTTTTTCTAAGCTAATTCACTTCAGTGAAATGCAATTATCTTCAAACACACACGATTTTGATTGCCACTTCAGACAGAGCATCACATATAAAAAAAAAATTATTTCTCTTTATAGTAATCATCTTAAAAACCTAACAAACTTTTGGTTTCTAATAGAAAACTATCTTTATAGTTACATTTTAAACTAAAATAATTTAATCACAAGAAATTGATGAATACTCTCTAAATAATTTCTGTACAGTTGTTTTACAAGCGGAGTCAGGTGTCTGAGGGATTTGCTATTTATATCGAAGCAGGAGGGACTCAGAAGCGCTGGTGTATTTTCACAAGGGCAAAGCTATCGCGTTACTATTCTGCACAGGACTGTAAAATTTTCAGCTGGGCTCAGAACAAATAATATCAGATGTGGTAGCAGAAGCATCAGGTATTTTTTGTGTCTTGGTGAGACTGTCTCGATGAAGGCAGATGAATCGAGGAGAGGAGTATAAACTGTTCCCTGCCTGGAAGAGGAGTTGTTCTAATTTAGGAAGAGGGAGTTATCTGCCAACAGAAAGGGCTGGGGTGTGACCTGCTGAGATTTCTGAGATAACTTGGTAGCTTCAGGTATCTTTAGTGCAGGTCTGGCTGCTGTGTTGTGCTTCCTGGCGTCAGACGTACCCTGCTGCCCAGTTTCCTGGCCCCTTCTTCCAGAAATCATTGCAGAAAAGTTTGGTTTGGGGTTTTGGTTTTTTTTTTTGTTGGCATCAAAACTACCAGTTCACTGATATTTAAGGGCTGTTATTTTTTGTTCAAAGCAGCATGACTGAAATAGGTGCTGTTGTAAAATGAAAAACATATTTTGCTTGGGAATTTCAGCAGATTTGTTCCTCCCTTCTCACTTGAGAGCCCCCTCCCCGCCCAGCACAAAGAAGAAAACCCAAACCACTGGTCTGGTTACGGTTTTTTTTGTTTCATTTTACAAGTGTTTTTGGTGGAGGAAAGAGTTTTTTCTTTGAAAATCAGCTTGTGCTTGTTGAAGCAAAACATAATCCTTCCAAACAGGGCTTTTTTAACTTTGAGGCAGTGGAAAGTAGGAACATATCTGGAGCTGTATTTGGGTTTGCAGCCTCTAAGCAGTTACTGAAATTGTAGCAAACTAAATAATATTCAGTTGAAGAGTAGGATGTTGGCTCACAGGCGCCCAAGATACAGCATTGCAGCAGGAAGGAGCCGTCTCTGCCCAGCGTTGCCTCTAGTGCTTGCAGGATGGTGTTAGTGATGCCTCTCTGTATGCGACTGCCCTGATGGCTCTTGTACAGGGAGCAAACCACCCTGTAAAGCTGCCCCGTTTACCCAGTTCCATGCTGACTTCCTACGGGGAGGTGAAGGATTAGTTTGCTGCCTGGGTTGTAATTCAAGACAATGGTACTGTGCTTGAAGTAGGGAGCCTGTCGCGCTGCTGTCGAGTCACCCCTTCGTGCCTGTCGTTAGCTCAGAGCAATGCAATTCGAAGCCACCTGCTTCTGAATGCTGAGACTGCAAAGCAGACTTGGGAATTGAAATGGGACCAGAACTGGCAAACGAGGCAAGTGTCGAGCTGTGAGAATGTGTTTCCTGGTGGTTTGTGTGCTGCTTCATTGTCTCTAGATCTGACCCGTAAAGGAGGAGTCAAGGAACAGGTAATTTTCAGAGAAGATCCTGAGCACCAGCTGTGAAACAGTAGAGGTTAGATCTTACGGTCGATTCTGCTCGTCTGCAACTACTGATTAGTAATTAGTTAAAAGGGGCAAACAATAGGCTTCCTAAAAGGAGGTTGTGGAGAGGATGGAGCTGGCCTCTTCTCCCAAGTGGAGACAGGGGACAGGACGAGAGGGCCTCAAGTTCTACCAGGGGAGGTTTAGGCTGAACGTTAGGAAAAAAAAAATCATGGAAAGGGTCATTGGGTCACCTTCCCTGGAGGGGTTTAAGGGACAGATGGACGAGGTGCTGAGGGACATGGGTTAGTGTTTGATAGGAATGGTTGGACTCGATGATCTGGTAGGTCTCTTCCAACCTGGTGATTCTATGATTCTATGAGGGGGCAGAGAGGAGGGGATACGAATGGTTTCAGGCTGTGGTTACCCTTCTGGCTGTCCCCTCCTAAGGGGCATCTGGTGCAGAGAATGAACTGTGTCTTGGGGTCGCCAGTTGCCTGGTGTCAGATTAACCCTAACTTGTACCACGATAAGCAAGCTGAGTTTGATTCAAACAGAAATAGTGGGTTTCTGTGCAACCAAGCAACTCCTGAGCAGGCTGAAGAACTGTGATTAGTTCATCCAAGGTCCTGTTCCTGCACACAGCAGAGATCTGGACCCTCATCTCGAGAAGGACTGTAGCTTCTCTAGCTCTTGCAAGAGAGGGGCCGCAAGGATGGCAGAGGGATGGCAGCAGTTTCTATTGGAAGAAAGTAGTACCCTGGGAAAAAAAGATTGTTGAAGAGACTGATGATATCAGGAGTGGCATGAAGACAATAAACAGCAGCCACGGCTTTTTCTCTCTCCTAGTGCAAGAGCTACAGCAGTCGTTAAAAAGAAAGACCTCCTGAATGAAAGGTAGCTTCAAGGCAGAGTGACCCTACTGTCTAACTAACATAAAGGAACAAGTAACCTTTGGAGAGATCCAGGTCATTCTTTAATTTATATAAACCTGCAGGTTTTTTCTCTAGCACTTCTGTTGCTTTGCTTTGGGGCTCCTCAGTTCCCTCTGTTGGCCAGACTTTTGTGTCTCCTCAGCTGTTAGCCTCCTTCTCACAGAATCACCAGGTTGGAAAGGACCATTGAGTCCAACCGTTCCCATCAGTCTCTAACCCGTGCCCTTCAGCACCTCATCCACCCATCTTCTAAACCCCTCCAAGGAAGGTGACTCAGCCCCCTCCCTGAGCAGTCTCCGCCAGTGCCCAGTGACCCCTTCTATAAAAAAAAATTTCTGATGTCAAGCCTGAACCTAAGTTCTCAAGAGACTTTCTTGGACACTGAAACAGGCAGTGGCTTCTGGGAGTTGTAACTTACTTCACTATTAAACATTTTTAATGTATCTTGCTCTCTAAGGACTTTTTTATTGCCTCTGCCTAATGTTCGTCAGAGCATTTTTAAAGATTGCTCCCGCAAGTTAATCTGCTATGATAATCTTAAAAAAATGGGGCAGGAAGAGCCTCAGCTTTGACAGACTGATAGGTGGGATACTTGGGACACGTCTCTTACTTCAAGAGTCTTGTGAAGACAGTGCAACTTCCCTAGAACTACCTGTGTCCTCTTGGTGCTTTCCTGTGTGAAAGGTCGGTGCAACTTGCTGTCTGCACCAAGGCAGCAGGTGCTGCCGTGTGCCAACTCTTACCAGACTGGCACACCTGCTGACCACAGCCCTGGTGAGTGGTTACAAACGGCCACCGTCAGCGACACGAGCACAGCACCTTCCCTTTGACTCACCCATTTGCTCTTGATGAGGATTATCTTGCCTCATGGAAACAAATGTCTTGTACGCAAGTACAAAATCAGTTCTACTTTAATAGTGATGAGTGATAGGCTAATGGAGTACATCCACTGAGATTCACTGTTCAGTGGTCATTGGAAATGACTTTATTGAAGAACAGTTGTAATTGAGTGGTTCTGAGATAAGAGCGGCATAGTTTGCTTTTCCTTCATTTTCTGCTCTGAAGATTTTGCTTCCTGCTTTTCCTGGCTGCATTTTGCTGCTATCAACCCCTCTGCCTTTTGAGAAAAATCAACTTTTCTTGGCCTTCAGTAATGCTTAGAGAACATTGCAGCGTGAGGAGACAGAGTGGGATTAATGGGGCGTTAAATGAGTTGATGTCTGACCTTAACAAAGGTTGGTTGTCGCCATACCCTGTGCCCATAGCTGCAGGACCTTGGTTGCTGGAGAGGGAAGTGTCCGGGCAGCGCGGATGCCTCACCGAGGGCGTCCATACCCTCCTCACAGCCCAGCTGAGCGCATTGCCTCGTGGTTCTTAAGGGGATTTAATGCTGCAGATCTCTCGATCACTTGTGACAATAGTAACTCCTTTCACCTTTTTTTCTTACGTGTGTTAGAAACAAGACTGCAAATGGAGATTATCGGAAGGAGCACAGAGACAGGAGTCGCAGCCCGATAGAGAGGGCTGCTGCCCCAACCATGAGCCTTCACGCCAACCACATGTACGCCTCAATCCCAAACTTGACCATGGATCAACCTCTAGCACTGACCAAAAACAGCATGGATGCAACCCGAACAGTCGGCATCGCACCTACACTGACTTCTGTGGAACGGCAGCAGGTACTGGCTTTGGGTTGACGGGAGCTCTGAGGGGTTGTCAGAATCCTTGCTGTGGCCACAATGAGGGCTTCCCGTCCACCAGCAGAGCTTGGGGGACTTGCAGTAGGTGGGTGATGCTGTTCTTGAGGCAAAAATGTATTTTTAAAATGCACAAGGAATGTCGCAACTTGTTGTGTTGAATGCAAATAAATCGCTGATGTTTGACTGTCACACATTTCTGGAGTCTTTCTGCTTTTCCCGATGCTTTGCTGAGCAAATGTGTGTTTTAATGGGGAAAGCAGAGCCAGACTCACTGTGTGGTTGCATGAAGCTGCGGTACCTGCCAGGCAGCCACTGATGCAGGTCACAGGCACAGAGGAGATTCACCCGTGCTCCTCCTGTCAAATCAGCAGATGCTTCCCTCCCCTCTGTCCCAGCTCTCCCCTGCCAGGGCTGCTGAAGGAGAGAGGGCACAGGAGAGGATTTTGCACTGAATTTTCGTTCCAAAAGAAGCTGAAGTGGCCTTAGTTGTTAATGGCAGCCAGTGGCATCCATTGCTTGGATCAATGTGGTTTTGCCATTTTATAATGACTTTTCCCAAAGCAAAACAATGATTTTTGATTATTTTATAGTTTATTTCCTTTATGCTGCAGTAGGCCTGGGGGGTTGTTTGGGCTCTTGCTTGCCGCCTTGTACATGGTGTTTTGCTACAGAGCTGCTGAAGGCAGGCATCTCTCTGCCATTGGTACACAAGCAGTTTTCTTATGTGTCAGACTCACTTTTGTCCCTCTTGCAAGCGAAGAGACAGAGAAAGGTCTTGAGAAATTGAACTGACACCTGCCCCCTAACTCTTCTTCCGCTCACCCTCCCTCCCTACCTGCCATGGAGGGGAACACTTCAAGTGGCTGATCTTTCAGCAGTCAAGATTTTTCACGTGCCGTTTATGGCAGCTGCTTTTCTCTGGAGCCACTTACTGCCGGGTACATTTTCCCAGTGCTCGGCTGCATACCTGGGTCTTCTGCGTTTTGCTATGCCAAAAGGCCTGGCTTTACGCTGGCGTTGCTGGTGCAGCTTGCAGGGTTATTGTTCTGGGCAGACGGCTCTTCTTTGCTCTCGGCGTCCAGCGATGACAGAGGAGGAAGGGACAGGCTTCCACTGACGACACGGCTGCCCTTTGATAAGGCCAGCGCTGCGCCTCAGCCTAGCGGCCACCGTCACACTTGTGCTGAAGTGTGTTTGGCTTGGGCCAAGTCGGTCCTGTCACCCATTAGCAGGTTCCTCTCTCTCTCTTTTGTTATCTTTAACATTTTGAGCTAGATTAGAATTTATTTTCTTGGGAACATAGGATGTTGAGGTTAGACCTTGCTAAGAGCACAGAGTAGAAATCGTACAAAGGAAAAGGTGTATTGGTAATAAGGAACTCAGGTTTGATGATTTGTTTTGGTTTATAATTTGAAAGCTGTTGAATGGGATTTCATCTTACTTTATTTCAAATAGAGGCAGGGAACATGCCTTCATATTTTAGGCAGCGTAGGGTTATTCAGCCGCTGCAGTGGCTAGTACTAAATTCTCAGCTTATCTCCTTATTTTCACGTAGGTGTGTGTAGCGGTTCAGTGGAGCTGAACACACAGAGCCTCACCAGGCGCTGCCAGACACCTGGTCCTCCCTCTCAGGCCCTTTGTGGTGTTGGTACCTGCACTCTCAAGACAAGTTCTTTTATTATCTGTTTCTGTCTTGTCTTCCCACTTTTTATACGTCTAATATACTCTGTTGAAGCCACTTCTCAGCTGCTTCAGAGGTGCCCAAAATCTTGGGTCCTATAAAATAGAAAATAAATACTTCCACATGTGAGCCGCTTAGAGAAAACCTCAAATAATTCACTTTTTTTCTTAATTGCACTGACAGCAAATAAATTAAAAGCAAGTTAGATGTCAGTGGCATTGTTCTGACACTCTAGAGCACCAGTCTGGTGAGGAGCAGCTGAGGGACCTGGGTCTGGAGAGGGGAGACCTCGGTGCTTTCTGTAGCTCCCAGAAAGGAGGTTGTGGTGAGGCAGGTGCTGGGCTCTGCTCCCAAGGGACAAGGGATGGGATGAGAGGAAATAGCCTGAAGTTGCACCAGAGGAGGGTCAGATTGGTTATTAGGAAATGTTGCTTCACAGAAAAGGTGATCAAGCCCTTGCAGAGGCTGCCTGGGTGGGAGTTGAGTCCCCATCCCTGGAGGGATTTAGAAGCTGCGTAGGTGAAGTGCTTGGGGACATGTTTTAGCAGTGGGCTTGGCAGGGCTGGGTTGGTGGTTTGACTCAGTGGTCTTAAAGGTCTTTTCCAACCTGTATGATTCTGCAATTCTGTGATTTCCAATGTGTCTGTAGAGATACTGCTAACCCTACCTTAATTGTTTGGACACTTGTCAGTTAACTCGTATCAAGGATAGCAGAATGGACTGCTTCATCATAAAACATAGCAAGATGCAAAGCAAAACCATTACAATAACTGTGTGATTTCCATTCAGACAGATGGAGAAGCTGGGACATTTCTTTTTCTACAGCTTTGTTTTGAGGTTAACACAGCAAACAACCACAAAAAGAGTATTATATGCTTATACTTTGTACCAAATGTACATTGTGTAACTGAGTATGAGAATAGACGTCCAGAGGAGGCTACCAGAATGATCTGAGGGCTGGAGCAGCTCCCATATGAGGGAGGGCTCCTGATCTAAGGGCTGTTCAGCCTGGAGAAGAGAAGCCCCTGAGGAGACCTTCTAGTGACCTTCCAGTACCTGAAGGGGCTAAAGGAAAGCTGGGGAGGGAGTATTCACAGAGGCTTGGAGTGATAGGACGAGGGACAAAGGGTATAAACTGGAGAGGGGCAGATTTTGGCTAGACGGAAGAAGGAATTTCTTCATGATGAGAGCAGTGAGGCCCTGGCCCAGGTTGCCCAGAGCAGTGGTGACTGCCCCATCCCTCGAGGGGTTCAAGGCCAGGCTGGATGGGACTTGGAGCCCCTGATCCCGTGGGAGGTGTCCCTGGGCAGGGACAGAACTGGATGGGCTTTGACGTCCCTTCCAACCCAAACTGATCTGATTCTATGATCTTGTGGTCTCATTGTTCTGTGGCTGAAGTAGGAGATGGGGGACTGGTCTCTGAATCAAAAACGATGCCATTGAAAGTTGGTTAACGCTAAGAACACGAAGACCTGTAACATCAGTGAAGCTTTTCTGAATGGTGGAACCTCAAGGACATGTGGATGTAGAGCAAAAGAATTATTTGTCAAGTTGGCATTTACTTTGTATATGGATGTTGTTGAAGTTGAAACAGTCCATGTGAAGTGATTTCAATGCCTTTAACAATTTGTTTTCCTGCTGCCCTTTTTCCGTATGGCTGCTCACCACTGGAGTAAGAATGGTGAACCATTATGGAGGAGCAGTGTGGTTGTGTTTTTAATCAGGCAGAGAACTAACAGCCGACTGTTTGGGGGTTTAATCTACTGGTTAAGTTGGACAGTTTATGGGTCGTCTCACTGCTGGGATTCAGTTTGGTGTTTGTACATCTCAAGTGATTAAGCAATGAGCTGCTGCTAGTGTGGCTTTGGCCAGTCGCCTCAGTGAGTGACAGTTTGCTTTTCTCTCCCGTTAGAACCGTCCTTCTGTAATCACCTGCGCCTCTGCGAACAACCGCAACTGTAACCTCTCCCACTGCCCCGTTGCTCACAGCGGCTGCGGTTCAGCGGTGCCGGCCTACAGGAGACCCTCCAGCAGTAAGTTATGCATCCACACTCGTGAGAAGAAACATCCTTCCCCCGACCCTAACAGTGTGTTAACAGGAATAAAAGGAAGGGAGACAACAGACAGGTCCATCCTGTGTCCCCAGACGTCCCCTCTGCAGCGGTTCCAACTATCAGTCCCTCCCAGGGAAAGAACCATTTCCAAAGCAGGGAGAGATTGGGGGGTGGGGGGGACTTTTTGTTGTTTTGAAAAGCCTTTTGTATAAAACCAAACACCTCGCACAGACAAATAAATCATTTAGTTTATTTCAGTGAGACTGACAAGCAGCAGACAGGGCTGGCAGATCCAACCACTCTCCTATGCTGGGAGCTGCAGTTGCCCCACTCTTTCTGTGGGCAGTAGACTTCCACAATTCAGCTGCAGTCACAGAAATCTCTTCCTCTAGACACAGAGACTCTGCCAAAGCTCATTCCCTCCACCTTTCTTTGCATGGATAAGGCAGAAAGCTTTGGAGGCAGCTGCCATGGCAACCCAAGCAGGGAGCTTTAGCTTCCTACCTTCTGTGCACTTGGTATTTTTCACATCTTTTCACACAGTCCTTGCTGGGAAGTCTTGGGACGCTGCTCCTCGCTTCCTCTCACTGTGCAACCAGGGAAAACACAACCTTTTATTTGGAGTCCTACACCTGCTGCTGCAGGGCTTGAACACGCAGCATTCCCAGAAGTTCCTGGCAGAGCCTTCAGCAGCCAGAACGCATCCCTGTAACAGTGCCAGTGGGAAGGAGCTGGGAGCCTAAAAGCCCATGGAGGGGGGAGGTGGGAGCATTAGGCTGCATCAAAAGAAGCATGAGCAGCAGGGCCAGGGAGGGGATTCTGCTCCTCTCTTGTGAGACCTCATCTGGACTGTGTCCAGTTCTGGAATCCTCAATATAGGAAGGAGGTGGAGCTGTTGGAACAGGCCCAGAGGAGGCTACAAGGATAATCAGAGGGCTGGAGAACCTCCCATATGAGGACAGGAGTTGGAGAGTTCAGAGAGTGGGGTTGTTCAGCCTGGAGAAGACAAGGCTCCCAGGAGACCTTCTAGTGACCTTCCAGTACCTGAAGGGACTAAAGGAAAGCTGGGGAGGGAGTATTCACAGAGGCTTGGAGTGATAGGACGAGGGGGAATGGGTAGAGAGAGGGGCAGATTTAGACAGGAGGAGGAATTTCTTCATGATGAGAGCAGTGAGGCCCTGGCACAGGTTGCCCAGGGAAGCTGTGGCTGCCCCATCCCTGGAGGGGTTCCAGGCCAGGCTGGATGGGGCTCGGAGCCCCTGATCCCATGGGAGGTGTCCCTGCCCGTGGCAGGGGTGGCACTGGATGATCTTTAAGGTCCCTTCCAACCCAAACCATTCCATGATTGTGTGATCCTCCGGGCTCATTGTCCTGTGGCTGAAGTGTGGGATAGGGGACTGGTCTCTGAATGAAAAATGATGCCATTAAAAGTTGATTAACGCTAAGAACACAAAGACCTGTAGCATCAGTGAAGCTTCTCTGAGCACTGGAACCACAGGGATACCTGGATGCAGAGCGAAACGATTATTTGTTGCATTGACGTAATCGTATAATCACAGAAGAGTTATTTAATAATACTGATATTTACAAACAATATACCGATATTTAATAATAGTGATTCTTTATTTAATACCAGTGTTTTGTTGAAAATTAGAATTAGCTTCTGAAGTGAGCCCCCCATTCAGGATACATCACGCTCTTAGAGATCCAGCATGTTCAGTGGTTTCCAGGACACTACTCTTGCTCCTCTTCGGGCACCTCTTTCCCGGCTGTATTCACACAGGCTGTGGAAGAATGGGAAATGTTTTCAGAAAATACTTGTCTACTCTCATTTGAAGAGATCTTTGTGCGTGACACTCGCATTTATTTTAGGCTCAGTGCAGATTTTCTGTAGCACAGAAAATGAGAACAGCTTGGATCTCAAGAACTTTATTAGTCAAAATACTTAAATCTCATCTAGACATACAGGCATTGTTTCCGAATTGTAAAACTGGAGCCCACTCATCTTTAGTCTGAGGAATTTTTTCTGTTATCATTCAGAGACTTTTCCATTTGTCTGCTAGCAGTATTGCAACATTTTAATGCCCAGAGTGCCCAGCGGGGGCCACGATTTGTTCTGTCTCCTGCCAGGCTCCCAGCACACGTGTCTCAGTTCAGCTGAACCCCCGAGATGGGCTCTGGGCAGGCTGGAGTTTAGAATGGGGTCTCCTCACACCTGACTGCTGGCAGGTGGCTTGGGAGCTGATTTTTAAGAACTGCTTCCTTGTCTAATTCTGCTCAGGCCTAAATGTACCTTCTGCGGGTGGTTTAGGGAGGAGTTTCCCACAGAACCAGCACTGCGGCTGCTACTGGACTGAGGGAGAACCACAGTGATAGACCCACTGTGGGTGACAGAGATGCACGAGCACTTAACTGCATTTATTACTCCATCTTCCTCCCTGCCCCAAGCCCAGACAGTTCTAGAATGATGTAAAAGTCTCACCTTGTTCTTCGATGACAAGGAAACGGGACACAAGTACAGATTCCAAATCCATTGAATCATAGAATCGCCAGGTCGGAAGAGAGCCACCAGAGCATCGAGTCCAACCATTCCTATCAAACACTAAGCCATGTCCCTCAGCACCTCGTCCACCCACACCTTAAACACCTCCAGGGAAGGTGAATCAACCCTATCCCTGGGCAACCTCTGCCACTGCCCAATGACCCTTTCTGTGAATTGTTTTTTTTCCTAATGTTTAGCCTAAACCTGCCCTGGTGGAGCTTGAGGCCATTCCCTCTTGTCCTGTCCCCTGTCCCTTGGCAGAAGAGCCCAGCTCCCTCCTCCCCACAACCTCCTTTCAGGTAGTTGTAGAGAGCAATGAGGTCTCCCCTCAGCCTCCTCTTCTCCAGGATAAACCCCCCCAGCTCTCTCAGCCGCTCCTCATAGGGCCTGTTCTCCAGCCCCTTCACCAGCTTCATTGCTCTTCTCTGGACTCACTCTAGAGCCTCAACATCCTTCTTGTGGTGAGGGGGCCCAGAACTGAGCACAGGATTCGAGGAGCAGCCTCCCCAGTGCCAAGTCCAGAGGGAGAAGAACCTCCCTGGACCTGCTGGTCCAGTCCTCTGCACTGGGATTCTGTGCTGAAATAACATCCTGTGCCTCCTTTCTCCCTGCAGCTACAACTGCCTGTGACCCCGTGGTGGAGGAGCACTTCCGCCGGAGCCTGGGCAAGAACTACAAGGAGCCGGAGCCGGTGGCCAACTCCGTGTCCATCACAGGTTCAGTCGACGACCACTTTGCCAAAGCACTTGGGGATACGTGGCTTCAGATTAAAGCCGCCAAGGACGGAGTCTCAAGCAGCCCCGAGTCTGCTTCCCGGCGGGGCCAGTCTTCCCCTTCCTCCCACATGGTCAATCACAATCACTCACCCTCTGTGGTCTCATGAAGAGAGGACCAACCCGTTTTTGAATTTGCATGGTTTGACTGAGCTTTGAACAGTGCTTAAAATAGTGTTGGGGGAGGGGAGATTAGTTTCGACACAAGTTTTCGTGTACTCACTTTTTATTTGTCAAAGGGTGCCCTTAAAGACGATAGCGGGAACTATTTCATAAAGATTCAGATGATGTAGCATCCTTTTTTTTTCCTGCCTCAATTACCAAAGAAACCTCTGATGCAAATCTGCTGCCCCTTACAAAAAATAACATGCGCTAATCCACAAAAGCCATCGCACGTAGTTGGTTGACCCAAACTCTTCTTGCTTTTAGCTTTTCAAGACTAGAATTTGTCTGGTTTGCTTACGTTGCCTTTTTATTTTTTCCCTCTGTGAAGTAATTCTGTATGTATATACTTGAAAAGAACTGTCATGTCTGATTTGCACTATTGGAGGAGACTGAGGTTGCGCAGCAACTTTCTGGAAGATGCGAATATTTTGAGGGCAAACTGCTGAAAAAAGGGTTCAAGGATGACATTTCTATCAGTTTGATTTTTTTTCTTAGAGCAAAAAACCGCTTCAGAAGGGGAAGTCTCATACAGGTTATAGGTCTTTCTCTCTTTAGATTTCAGGTGCTTTAGTGCTTGCAACTGGACTGCATGATTTACAGATCACGGGCATTTTTTCCTAAACACTGCAGTTTGTTAGAATAGAGCTGAGGTCAGAGGGTTCCATAGTGCTTAACGATGCATGTTTTATGAAAAATAGCTGGTATCTATTAATGTATAGACAGCAAGAACCATAATACTTATTAGCTTTTCTTCAGAATTAGTTTATTTTTGTCAGTAACGATCCTAGATATACTTACTGCTGGTACAGTTGTACTCTATGATATTTGTATTTGATACTCACTTTAGTGGCAGCCGGCGGCAGAGGACAAGCCTCAGGACAGGCCTCGAGCGACACAATTTAGAGATATAGGATGTGTGGTACAGGATGCTAGAGCTTTGCGCATGACTGAGTAATCGTTTCTGTCTGCAGCACCATCTACCTAACGGGAATTTGCTTCCTAAAGCTTAGTCTGTGTAATCCACCTGTAACTGGCTGCAGAAACCGCTACCGTTACGTATCTTGGCTGGACAACAGATCCGCTACCGTTTGTGAGCTACGATCTTTAATTTTGTTAAGCTTACTCATAAACCTACGCCGAGTCGCAGCATACATTCCTCCACTAGAAGACTTTATACAGGTATTACCGCATTTATTATCGTTTGCTATATTACTAGCTACTAACTAGAAATTAGGCAGTAGAGGCAGGTGTAAACCCACAGCTGTGCTAGTACTAAGAGCTTCTCTTCTTGTTAAGTGTAACTACTCTCCCCGTACATTCCATCTTCCCAGTACAGTTGCAGCTTGGGCTTTTTTTTATACTGGGTTACCTGAAAGGATCGGTTCAGCGTAGAAAGTCAGAACGAGTTGGAAGATGAACTCCACGTGATCTCTTTTGGACTGTGTTAACAGGATCGGGTCCATTGTGGCTTTTATTTTCCGGTTCTTTTTTTGAAGTTAAGCTATTTAATTGGTAAAAGGCGCAGGGAAGGAGGAGATCGGCTCTTACCCTTGCAGAGAAGGTGGCTGCTCAATTTTCTTTAAAACCATTAAAAAACCCACAGCCCCCCCCAGCCCCCCAGTTTTACACATTTCACTACCGTCTGACTGGGTAGTCAACGCTTCCTTGCTTTGGCATTCAGTACCCTACTCTCTGTAGGAAGATTGTTAAAAGAACACTTTTTTTATATAGGTAACTTTAAGACCATCGTTACGCTGTGCGTAAAGAATGTACAGAGAAATTTGTAGGTATTTTTTGAGGAACAATTAATTTGTTAATGATATGTAGCTATTTAATTTTTCCCTTTCCTTTATTGTAATCATTCGGGGGTTTTTTTGTTTGGAGAAAAAAGTTGATCTTTTTTTTTTGTTGTAGATTTGTCTGTAATACAGTAAAAGTGCAGGAACACAGTTATTCTATGAGAACACTGCATTAGCATTAATAGCCACTAGTTTGTTATTGCTACAGGCTACTGAGCATTGTAACAGTAAAATACTAATGCTGTAGATGGACTCTGTGGAAAATGTGACTCCTATATTTCTTTGTAAACGCAAATGAGATAATGTTTTTTAAAGCTAATATTTTCAATAATAGCTGTTTTACAAGGTTACATTTACTTATCTGCGATAGGTAAATGGATTTGAGGGCAATAAAGATTTAATCCGATATGTCCAGTAAAACCTATATTAGACACAGTAATGTCACGAAAGCCAAAGGGTCGGGGGGAGGCGGAAGGGAACTAAATGGAACTCACCACAGGCAGAGGTGGCGAAGTTTCTTCACAGAGCCAGGTTATCTACAGTTCGGTCAGAAAGATGCTTTCTGTGTTTGTAAATCTGTAATATACCATTCTCTTGTGGCCTTGTTTCACCTGGGAAAAAAAAAAAGGTTTGGCAGGCCATCTTTTTTTTTGTACTTAAAAGTAGCCTTAAAGAACAATAAAGTGCTCTTAAATCACCCACGTGTGCCTGCCCCTCTGTGGTGCCCGGGGAGAGGGGAGTTTGCTTTCTGTGCTCAGGTGCTGAAGCGAAAAACAAAGGCCTGCATGGATCACTGGCTTAGAACCTGTCAGCTCGTCGAGCATTTCCTGCTGTTCATGAACAGTCCAATGTCTTAGTTCTCTGTTGCTGTGTTTTGTCTTACCACTTCTACAGGTTTTATTTATGGAACAGAAAGTGTCTTGTAAAGACAACAGCTCTGCTTCAAACGTAGACAGGCCTGGGCTTGTCTTTCGGGTGAGACAAGTTTTGATAGAAGAGCTTTAATAATGTAAAAAAATAAGTGTCCTAATTACCTGATATTGAGACCAGGTGGTGAACCAGGCAAGAGCCTTCAGAGGAACCACAGCTACGAAGGGAGGAGAGGGGTCTCAAAAAAGGAACCCCCAGAAAAAAATAAATGATATCCGAGTTATGATTGTAATAGAAGCGCCCAAATGGTTTGAAGAGCGGAGCAGGCGTGACACACACGTCCATTGTTAAGGTGAGGGCTTGGGGTGTCAGAGATTCCATGAGAACACATCAAGAATGATTAGTTTAACCCATCTGCAAAAAAAAACATCCCTCTCTAAATACCAGTGGAAAGAAGCCTAACTACATGCTCTTAAGAGCTCGCAGGCGGGAGGCCAACTACAACAAGCCTCACGCGCCTCTCTGGCTGCTTTCTGAAAGGAGCTGGTTTCCTTTTAGGAAAAAAGTCACCCCTGCATCAACAGTTTGGGGGCTGCGTGGAGCGGGGCCGCCAGCTTTGCTGTCTTTCCGAGCAGTAACTTACAGCGTGGGCTGCCTTCTACACGGTGAAAGGAGCAGCACAGTGGTTATTTCATACCACGTGGTTTTTCTCATTGACCACAAGCAGTAGTTCTGCACAGAAGGGTAGGGTCACAGCCTCAAAAAACTACCACACGCACACATCTCACATCGTTATTAACTCCTACACTTTTGTCATGAGTCAAACAAGAGGCGACATCCAGCGAGGCAATCGCACTCTCACCCCTCTGTGCACACATTATGTTTGCTAATTTAATTCAAACTGGGATTTTATGCAGAAAATACACCTGACATCACAAATAGAACAGGGATCAAAAAGCTGCGTGTCTGCTTTTCTGCTAAACCAGTGCTAAGGTATCATCACCAGTATGCGAGCACTGAGCCTGCCTGGCAGCCTGGGCTTATGCACTGGGGCAGAAAGGAGCCCACACACCTTTTCTTTGCGTTAAAACTAAACTAAGTAGCAAAGGGAGTTGCAGACAGTACCACGCTGGGCTGTGATCCCTCCCTAGTCTGTGCGGGATGCAGGTGTATTGAACTCAGGTGGCTGAGGCGGCTCCTGCCACACTGCAGGGAACCCGGCAGCTGGTAACGTGGCACCACAGCACCAGGGAACTGCTGCACCTTAAAACTGGCACATGCACACAACTCGGAATTGTAACCTGCTCCGTAACAGTGACGGGAGCTGGAGCTGCACCAGAAGCTGCTCCCGGGCAGCAGCCACATGGTCGCTCTAGCTGGAGGGGCACCAGGGGCAGGGACGAAGCTGGCTGATCCTGGGAGCTGCTGGAGAAGATGTAAAATTGTCTTCCGGCCTTGCCTAGAAGCGTTCACACAGGAGATGCCACAGTTCACGTGGCATTCCCTAGTGACAGGATGAGAGGGGCGATCCATGGCGGCTCTGTGCTAGAAGACCTCTCCGGTGTCTCAGTGCCGAGCCAGCACCTCGTGCTGCTCAAGGGGACGCCCTGGCAGAGCACAGCAGCATTTCGGACATCACGCGTGTAAAAGATCCCTGCTCGCCAGAGCTGGCACGCTTACACTTGGCTGAGGGAAACGTTCACTGCTATCTTTAGAGCCTTCTTGAGGAGCAGTGAAACAAGAAACCAGTCTGTGTCTTCCTCATGGACAAGAGCTTCCGTTTCATCTGGCACGGACACAGATCCTAGTACGTTACACACGGTAGCTAAAGGGTGCTGCCAGCTCTCTTCCCTTAACTAAGTTATGACACAGCTTGGGCTGTGTTGTGCCCGTTGAAGCATTTTTGATCCCTGAAGGGCCCAGGGCAGAAAATACATCAATTTAGTAACGAAATCATTTCTCAATCTCCTTTAATGGGACTCTCTCTCTGTGGAGCAGTGATATACCTCCAGGGCATTTCTTGGGTGTAAGATAGATCATTGAATGGCTTATTTTCATACTGCTGTTACAGCAGCTCCACAGCTGCTGCCTTGTGCCTCACACAGAGCTCTCCTGTTCTCCCTCACTGCCACCAGCCCTGCGAGTCTCCAGAGGCTCAGGAGGGAGAGCTCCTTGGGGTGGGTGCTCGTCACAGGAGCACATTCACCTCTGGAGAAGAAAGCCTTTTACGTGGCTTTTACATCCAAGAGAGGTGCCAAGAGGTTCTGTACTTCTCACCAACCCAACACACATTTTCAGTCAATCAGCAAGAGCCATGAAAGAGTCCAGCACTGACCTCGGCCTATATGGCAAAACTGGGAACATGGCCACTTCCGTGCTTCACTTTCAGCCTTAAAACCTCGTGACCACAGTGAGCTTCCTCAGCACGTTTGAGCTTAATCCTGCCTGACTGCTGTCCCTGGGAGATGCTCGTCACTGCCCAGTTAATTCTGGAGAAAGGTAAGCGGAAAGCAATACATTTCATCCTTGATCTAAAACAACAGGCATCGCTTCTTTCTCTGAGCCTTCATTTCAGATTTTCTCTGAGATGTTTCATTACAAATGGAGTTCAGCTTACTGTCTCGCAACTTCACCATTGTTTGTACAACAGCTCTTCTACCCTGGACTGACTTGTCTTCTGCAGCTTCCTGTCAGCCTGCACTGAAGGTGTTGTTACAACACATGAGTTTGCTGTAAACTATTAAAACTCCAAGGTCAAATCTGGTCCTGGTACATTTTACCTGCCATAAAACCGGCCCCTTGCAGCAGCTGGGAAGCTTCTGTGGAACTCTGGAGTTTTTAGTTCCAAAATACAGTTGTGAATTCCTAAGCCTTTGGTCTTGGGCACAAAATTCTCTTCAGATGATGCTCCTCCTCAGCTTTTGTCCATGTTTTAATCTAGACCAGCTGGTGAGCTGGGCCTCAGCTTTGACTTTCATTTGCAGAAACCTTTCAGATTCTCCTACTGAAAATTCTGATCGTCACACCTCCAGAATCCCACAAGCATGCAAAGGCGTGTTGCAGTGAGGAGGGCAGTGCGTGGAGGTGCACAATGGTGTGTGAGTGGGACTCCTCTGCAGGGCATTCTATCAATCTGTGATTCCTGAACTTCACTCCGAGGATTTTCTCTTCAGGAACTGCTGCCACTGGACCCGTGTGGTAGCATCTACAAAGGAACCAGATGCAACACTGAGGCTGTCATTAAAGTCTCCACACGCAGTTTATACTTAACGTGGACAACGCTCACATCAAAGCGAAATGAGAGCAGCAGCTCCACAGATACACTGGCTTTAAGTGAGACCAGGGAGCACTCCTGAAAGGAGGCACAGTGGAAACTGCCAGAATATAAGCACAAGCTCCTCCCACGCTGCTCCTTCCTCCAGTGCCATGCGACAACATCACTCTAAACAGACACAGAATAGGAAATTCTGGTAGTTTCCTTTGTCACACAATCAGAAGCCAAATTAATCAGCCAGCAGTGCTCTCACTTAGGGTTTCATAGCTGCTAATTACTGTATCACTTGAGCGTTTATACCCAATTGACATGCCTCTCGTTAAGAACGGCTGGCATGGGATTAGTCATACATGGATATATTCAGATTGACATGCATTCCTATCTGAACAGAGTTGGAACACATAGAGTTGCTTTTTCTACAGGTTACTTTAAATAATGACAAAGCACTTACTGACTTCCCCTAAGAACAGACCCCATTGCATTCACCAGACTGTTGCCGTCTCCCTTCGCTTGCTGGCCTAGCCAGTTACACTTTGCACTGTCGCCCTGTTCGTTCTAATTTTACATCTTATTTTACTAAGTGGCAGCTTTCTTAAATGCCAAGGAGAACATCTGCCTTCTCTATCCCAGAGCCAGACACAAAGGCATCTGTCAGCACAGAGCTGGGTCAGCCACACACCTGCCACTTGTAACAGTCAAAAAGCTGCTTATCTGCAAACTATTTATTCAATTTGGGTTGTGCACACAGAATCCTCCTAATAGCCTCCTGCTATTCACAATGGAATTGACGTTACTTTTTTTAATCCAAGAAAACACAAAGCTCAAAGTTCCTGCTTCCTGAAATATTGAAATACTGTGAATCTGGGTCTATTTGTATTAATGTGGCTTGTGCATTAAAAGACACACCCAATATGCCACTGCAATTATGTTAATTCTTGTTAGTCAAAACAAAATATAAAAAATACAGGAT
Organism: Coccyzus lansbergi; assembly: GCA_033558105.1. NCBI lineage: Eukaryota > Metazoa > Chordata > Aves > Cuculiformes > Coccyzidae > Coccyzus > Coccyzus lansbergi. Next base: position 358,472 of record JAUMJK010000181.1, on the reverse strand, counting down.
TTTTGTGCTTTCAGAGAAAAAATATGCTTCAACCACTTTCTGAAAAAGAAAAGAAAAAGCTCTCGGCTGAACACCAAGCCACTGCTCCTCACTGATCTACCGCAGTATTGTGAATCTTTTTGTTTGGAGGGGAGAGGGGGGGATGAAAATAATGGAAAAACTAACAATACTTAGAGATTAATCAAGGGTCTTTCAGGTTCCTTTTCCTTCCAAGCAATGGGGTCTTGGCCTCCTACTACAGAAATTCTGGGGCTAAGTACTTCAAAAGAAAATGTATTTATTCAAACCTCGTCACAGCTAACACGGCATTGTTGTGGGGTTTCCAGCAGCAGCACAGTCCATTCCTCTTGCTTTCACTCACATATCCTGATCGGACACCCCGTTACTTTTATTCATCAAATATTTTGGACTCGATGATCCTGGCTGTCTTTTCCAGCCTAGTGATTCTGTGCGATTCTGTTTTCTCATTGCATTAATAGTTTCTGACATTGTTCTGGCTGCTAAGAGCTCGCGGTTCCTTTTTAGATACCATTTCTAAATCAAAACCAAAACTGAAGTAACAGAACACCATGGAGTTAAGGAAACTTTAGATTAGGCCTTAGCTCTTGACGCTGCTGACACGCAAGCAGTTGTGGACACTGCCTTGGCTTCCCACCTCGCAGCCGGTGACCCTCTGCTCACAGGTAATTCCCTTGGCAGAGCCGGAGCTGCTGTGGAGAGTTCACCTCTGTGGCACAAACAGGTCATCGGTGCCCGAGGAAAGCCCCTGCTCCCTCCTGGCATGCCAAGTCCCAGTCAAGCTCACCAGCCATCTCATGTCAGTGCCAACAACCTGAAGTAAGCAAGAAGAAATGCTAACAAATAAGGACATGGCTCAAATAGGCAAGAAAAAGATGCCAAATGAAAACCTCCTGCCAGCAACTTGACTTACACTACCAATGAAAACACAGGAAAGAAATTACCTGGAACAAACATCTAGTCAAGGATTATGACCGTTTCTTCTCATTACTCAGAGCTGCTAAAAAGATGGAAAGTTTATTTCATTGTGATGGCAACTTATTGTCAGTTAACTGCCAGTCTCTCCTTCCTAGTGGCTCTCATACCTGTCCCAGGAATCTGAAAATCAAGATTAAAAGACATTTCTTATCCTGCAGTATCAATTAAGAAAAGTAACAATGGAAACAAACAAATTTGTTTCTTCAACCGTAAACAATATTCTCACTTTGTCCCCTGAAACGCAGACATGTATATGGACATCATTTACCCACAAAATCCCTCGGCTGGAAAAGACCTTTGAAATCAAGCCCAACCATACCCGTCCACTACTAAATCAAATCCCCAAGAACCAACTCCACCCATCTTTAAAACACCTCCAGGGATGGCAACTCAACCATCTCCCCAGGCAGCCTCTGCCACTGCCCAAGAACCCTCTCAGTGAATGAACTGTTCCGTATCTCCAATCTAAACTTCCCCTTACACAACTTCGGGCTGTTCCTTCTTGTCCTGTCACTTGGAAAAGAGACCAACACCCATCGCTTGGCGACCTCCTTTCAGGCAGTTGTAGACAGCAATAAGGTCTCCCCTCAGCCTCCTCTTCTCCAGGCTAAACACGTCCAGCTCTCTCAGCTGCTCCTTGATTGGTTCTCCTGCCCCTTCCCCAGCTTCAGTTCCCTTCTCTGGACGCACCTCCAGCATCTCAATGTCTCTCGTGTAGCAAGGGGCCCAAAACTGCACACAGTACTCAAGATGTGGCGTCACCACTGCTGAGTACAGGGGCAGAATCCCTTCCCTGGTCCTGCTGACTACATTATTTCTGATACGAGCCAAGATGCCATCAGCCTTCTTGGCCACTCAGGCCACTGCTGGCTCCTGTTCAGTCACTGCCATCGGTGCCCCAGATCCTTCTCTGCCAGGCAGCTTCCTGGCCACTTTACCCCAAGCGTGGAATGCCACACAGGATTGTTGTGACCCAAGTGCAGGACTAGGACTTGAACTTGTGAAACCTCACCCTGTTGGCCTCAGCTCATGGATCCAGCTTGTTCAGACCCCTTTGCAGAGCCTCTCTGCCCTCTAGCAGACCAATATTTCCTCCCAGCTGAGTGTCATCCGCAAACTTACTAAGGGTTCTTTCAATCCCCTCATCCAGGTCATCGAGAAAGATACTGAACAGGACTGGCCCCAGCACTGATTCCTGGGGACACTGCTTGTGACCGGCCTCCAGCTGCAGTGAACTAGATTTTGCTTTGAGAAAGCCTTGATGATATATCAGGAAAGCAAGAGTAGCTGGTGTAGAGGAAAATAACATAAGAGAGCATGCATGACAATGTTATATTGTAATAGAGATGCAGCTGTCTGAATATTGGCTAAGAAGAGGTTTCAGAATGATGAACCATGTAAATGGAAAATGCACGTCAGCTCTTAGAGGCTGCACTGTACATGTTGTCTAAAATGCAGAATTTCAGAGATCTTTGGTTTCAACCCACCCCTGTAATTTCATGTATTTGCTATTTGAGCCTTCAGCTTCCCTGGTCTGAACAACGCAATGTCCTCAGCTCAGATGCTGAGCTTGCAGGTGAGGAAATGAAGATAAAAACAAGCCCTGCAAAGCCACCACCACCACAGAGAACACGGTGGCATTCTAGGACTCTTGTTCTAAAGATTTTCATGACAAGAAAACATTTCCTCACAACCAAAAACCAGACCTTTGCTGTTGCCAGCTTACAAATGCAGCATGTAACGCGAGTGAAGCTGCGACCTTTCACGATGATATGAAATCAGCAGTAGTAAATCAAATGGTGACTTTGCTGACATGTTGGCAACTTCAGTGACCAATCCAACAAATAAACAAATTCTGCTTGGAAACACAGGAAAAAGGAATGTGGGATTCTTCTCCCGCTCTGCCCTGAACTCTGGAGGCAGTTTTGATCCTTCTGGTTCTCACAGGAAATGTGAAAAATGCCTCGGCAAAGGATGAGGATTCAAGTCAGCACCAAATCCACCCAAAACACATCATTGAAGAGAAGCTAATGAAGGGAAGAAGAAATATTTTCCTGTTTATATGAAAAGTTTGTTAACAGCTGCCACATGACAGCTCCTGCCTTCTCACCCTTTGGTCCGTCTCTGGAAAACCCACAGAGCAAATTTCATACATTTTTCCATAAGAGAAGCATCAGTTTGACCAACACAGCTAAATCTACACTCACTCATCGACCTAACGCCTCCCTTGATTTGTATCTCCCGTCAGACCCTTCCCTGGATACCACCCTGGGTGCCACTGTAGAGTCTCTTATCACAACCCCTATGGCTCTGTGGAACTACAGAAACTTGGCTTAAAGTGCCTTGTGGCTGGCAAGCACTTGAGTAACCCGAGTAAATTGCCACTGACTACAAAAGGAAAAACCTGCCCAAGGCTGCAAAAACTGCAACTGCAGAATCAGTTCTGTCAACTGACTTTTTCTATATTATAAAATAAGTTCTTCCCTTGAGCCATGAATAGCATAGAAATCTATACTCGGAATGCTGACTTACAGAATGCTCAATGAAAACTGTGAGCGTGTCTGAATTGATTACCTGCCCAGAATGAAACACATTGTACTGGTATACAGAGGAAATAACGCGTCACAGCTGCCAAATACATGATCTTGCTACTAGAGAATCACCAGGAGTTGGACATCAGGGCTTCTCTGCGCCGTTCCACTGCCATTCAAACAGTGGGTTTCTCCCTCTGTAGGATTGTGGAAAGAATACAGACCGTGGCTTCTCTCTTACTTGCACAAAGCTCAGATGCTGCATTGGCTCTTTGCCCTGCACAGATCCCAAGGCACTATGACCAGAGTGTTGAAGTGTCTCTGTGACTCGAAAACATTCTTGTCATGGAGTTATTTCAGTTATACCTTATGTGAATAACTGTAAGGTGGAAAGGCAGTAACAGTGGCAACTCACCACAACTGTGTTCTGTGTTTAAGGGACCTGCTGAAATCACTGTCTGAGAAGACATTTCACTTGAATTTTCAGAAGCAAAATTAAAATCAGGTTATTAAAAATAATTACATTTGGAATTAATTCTGCTCTTGAGCCACTCAGCTTCACATTTTCAAGTCTTTCTACACAGTCACAAAACAGATGTACTCATTTTTAAATTAAAGAAAAAAGAAAACAGATTCTTGGGAACTGAAGAAACGGAAAACAAAAAACCCCCAGTGCTGGGAGGCCAGCATCAACATTTTGAGAGCTGAGAAAGCTATGATCTACTCAGCTGGTCAGACTGATGAACGGGAAAGTTTCTCTCCTTGGGAAACCTCCCCTGCTTAGATTTGCAGCCCTGATGTGGGAATTGGCTATGCTATCACCGCAAACCAAAATGCTTCAAGAGCTTCCATGCTGGTTGGTGTTTAGGGAGCAGAGAAAACATTCATTAAAGTACATGATCACATCGTAAAGCTTCCGGGTATATTTTTTGTTTCCTTGCAGGTGAGAAGTCTGCTTAAGCAAGTGTATCGGCCTAATTCCTTTGTAGGCAGAAACTAAGAATGTTCTTTCCCTTCCTGAGAGTGTTAGAAAAGTTGGGTAATAAAAGAAGTGGCACCTAGTTTCTGCAATAGAGGAAAAGGAGGAAGCAGAAAGCTGGCTGCCTAACCTGTACTCCCTGCGCTCCTTTGAAATCCTATAGCTGCTACAGCAACCCAAGAAAATGGATCACAAACCCCAGGGGAACTTCTCATAGGTGCACAGGCCAACCAGAACAAGGGACGTGCTACAACCCATCAGCAGCCAATCCTCTTGGATAAATGTAAGCTACTTGACACCAATGACAATGCATACCTCTGACAGGAAAGATCCCAAATGGGGCATCCTTGATTCCTTGCTTCTAGAGCCTCAAACAGGGAGCCACTCCCTTTATAGCTGTCTGCCCTGGCTCTCTCCCACACTCCTCTCTTCCGTTATGACTCCTTTTCTTCTGCTCCTTCATCAACTCCATCTAGAATGGCAACAGGGACGTTAAAGAAAATGTTACCACAGTAGGACAAAAGATTTACCGAAGCTTCATTACAACAGAGATTTGGGATAGTGGGCAATGATTTCAAAGGATTTCAGGTTTGGGTTTTTTTTTTTCTCCTCTCTCATAACTGAAATTTTGTGTGGCCAATGACCGCACTGTGAAAGATCGGGAAAACCCCACAATGTCATTAACACCACTCTCAAGTCCAACAACAAATTACAGGTCACAGAAACTTCATTATTATATACCTTGTACTTGGTTCGTGAACACTCCAGAAAGGCACAAAAAAAGGTGTTTTTTTCCTCTTCTGGATTACATTTATAATATATGGTCAGAAATAATTGAGAAATGTTTGCCAAGTGAAAAAATTTTAAAAACCCCAAGTGCGCTTCTCACCCTTTTCAGATTTATTCATACTTCTTTATTCTTTGTTTCCATTACCAGAGCCAACGCACACCTTCCTTTTGCAAATGAAGTTAAGTCAATGCTAAGTCTAGGAGACAGAAAGTTCACACTGCAGCACAGGCCTTGGAGAACCCAACCAATGCCATTTCCCGCCACTCTGACTGGATTCCTGCGTCACAGCACCTTCATTTCCAACTGTGTGAACAACCCAAGCTTAACACAGATTTGCAACCCTTGAAACAGTTAAGCGGTCAAACTGGTAATAAAAAACACAAGCCTCAAAAAAAAAAAAAAAGGATTAAGCTCATTTTCTAGTACTTGCATGCAAGAAAGAGCAAAACTGAAACAGCAAGCACTGAAAAGTTAATGGCAGATTTATTTAATCCTCTTTTACACACAAGTTTTTAAAATACATGCTTAATGTAAGATTGTCTTTACAGTGGAAATCTGACTCCTTTTAGAATGCTGAAACCCAGTTTACAACATCATCCAAGTCTGGCTTCGAGCATCCAAAAACTGCAGCAAATGAACTTCAGTAACCACTTCTGAACTTCTCATCCAAACGGATTAAACTGAATAGCATTAAGAGACAATGTTAGCAATTAGATATACCCATATCACCTCTAATATTTGTGCCTAGCTGAGTCAATCATGGTCAGGCTCAGCATTCTGGGACCAACTCAGCACAAGGTGCTTCTGGACACAGCTCAGACAAAAGAAGGGCGGCAGGTATGGTGTGACTGGAGGTCTGCAACACAGCCCACGTGTCCTGCCTCAATCCACCTTCCCATGCCTGTGGCTATTATAGAGAGGACAGAAGTGCTTTAAATAAGTGGGTTTTTTACATCACAATAATTACTTAGATCAATCTCCAAACCATGAGAGCTGGAACATAACATTTTGGTTTAGAAAATTTCTGAAGCTGCAATTCCCCACTATTTTAGCGACAAAAGAATTTTAAAACAGACCAATTTGGTCATATTCTGACACAATGTACCACCGCACAAACTCGCAATGTGAGCATCAGCCCCGCTCCTGACACTCAAGTGACATTTAAATCACACTTTCTTCCACTCTTTCCCAGTATCTTGGCTCAACAGGTACACTCCTATTCTCTGTTCCTAGTTGATTTTTAAGCATTGGATATCTTGATATTATCTACTGCAACCTCTTAATGTCATTTCCAAATATTAACAGCAGGAAGCTAAATTAAGTAACAGGTATTATCATTGCTGGAAATGAAACTGCAACATCCCCAGGAACAGGGAAAGGCCGTACACATACCAGACGACCTGCTCTCCCTTGCAAATGCGAATGTGGTTACAAAGAAACCCATTTTAAACCGCTGAGGTTTGACTGCTTGATTCTACTGAATCCCTGTTAGACAGAACACAGTTAGCAAGCAATCGCAATGCCCAACCCTGGGATGTCCGAGCTCGGGAGTCACAGAAACCTACTGGGCAGCTGGTGAGGGCAACAGTGCCACCCGCAAAGCTCCTGGGGCACAGCGCACACAGCTTGCTCACCCCTAGCTACTGTCCTAGGGAAAATCACCAGTACTGCATGCTAGGGACATATAGTGGTAAGGATTTTAATTAGGGGGAAACTGGTTTGTGTCTGTGTGACCTAAAAATTGTAATGTTGTAAGATTTACGCTATCCATCATCTCCAAGCACTCCTGACTTAGCATCCAGGGCAGGACACTACTCTGGCTCTAGGAGGTGTTGGATAGACCTTGAGTAAAAGCTTTGTGTTAAAATCACCCGTGACCCTGCACAAAGGTCATTTAAAAATGAAAGATCCACAGGAAGTTGAACAGCAACTTTAAGAAGGAACTTGTCACATTCCTCTGAGGACAAGAATTCCTGTCAGTATTTTTAATTGGTTTAACAGCCAGGGGGGCTCTACCCTGTGGTGACGTCATGACGGTTGTGTCCAAGAAAGCAGTGCAGAGGCAGCAGCTGCCCGTGCCCCCACACCACAGCCACCTGCAGCAACCACTGCTCCTGCCAGCGCTGGAGACATTCTGCAAAGAACCACACTGTACCCCAGCTCCTCCTATTTCACCCCTGTGTTTGTGCAGCATTATCACTGCAAAGGATCAGCTGCAGGGAAGGAAGCGCTGGAGTCTACCAAGAATGTCCTGTGGTGCAAACACATGGTATCAACAGCAGTGAGGGAGATCCATTGAAACTCCCCAGTAGCACGAAAACACATTTCTTTGTTTGCATTACTTAAAAAATAACAATGGAAAATTACGCTCAGACCTCTTCCTCCCCTGCCACTTCACAGATCATGAATGAAACAGGAATGCTTTAGAACAACAGAACCTCTATTAAAGACCTAATTACAATTATTTCATTCATAAATAGCTTGCATAGAATTGTGGATTTCCTCAAGTAAATATCAGTATTGGTGATTTCAACCACTCAAAAGGATAAAACACACATAGTGCGGTTACTTGTAATGGTCTGGTCCCCTTAGATAATTAAAAACCCTCATCCCCTCCCTCCTCACAAAGAAACCCCAACAAAGCTGCAAGTATTAAAGGAAAAATCAACGGTCCCTATTTAGGAAACAGGCAAGTCAAATGAGTTGCCGGTGATGTAATTTCATTTCTAGGCTGCCTGAGTCACAGGTTCCTGAGGAAGTGGTAACACCTACAGAATTACTGTATAAAAGTCAGACTTGAAGCATGAAATGAAAATAAAGACACTTGAAGACAAAGCAAAACTCCTGAGCAAAACCGCAGCGCCTTTACAGATTTCCTCAACTCTTACACTAAGTTGAAAGCAGTCTGTCCCTAAAAATGTCTTTGTTGGTTCACCCATCTCCCACCCTCACCAGCAAGGCACCAAGCAGTGGGACTCATGAGGAGACACTTGAAGGGAGAGTTAAAAAAGAGGGGCTGGGGGGTGAGGGAAGGGCACCCATTTACCAGCCTGGAGTTCAAATGTGCTCTAAGAGCAGGACAGGCTTGGAATCTCCACCACCCTTGCCTTTCTTCTGAGTTTACTGACACGATGCGGAAACAATTTAAGCAGCATTTCTCTGTACAGTTTTAGGAAAACTAAAAAAAAGGAAAGTTGGGTACAAAAATTTGGAAAAGCAATGAGGAGAAAAAGCCAACATTTAGCTGTTTCGGCTTTTGTGCACTCTTAAAGTACTTGCAGCCTGGTAAACATAGAATAGATGGACACCGTGTGAATGGCTGTTTGCCCTGTTAGAGCTGGGCTGGGCTTGTGCTGAAGAGCAGCTGGTAGAATGACAAGAAAGTTGGACATGCTTGTTTTTGAAAGAACATGAGCTATCCTTCCTATTCCCATAAGAATAGAGAGTTAGGACCCTCCTTGAAATCTGAAGATATCGTTACACTCAGAAGAGAAACTATATGAAAATACCCTCATGGATTCTGTCATGGCTCTTAACGATTCTGTTGCTCCTGACCAGCAGCACAAAACCCGACAGAAGCAGCTTAGTGCTCTCGTCACACATCACTGGCGTTAATGAGAATCCTGCATGCTACCTTCCACTATCAGATCCCAGCAAGATCAATGTTTTCATGATTGGGCTTGGTAAAAAGGAAGAAAACTCAAAGGGAAGTTGGGAGCTGGGTGAACTCTTCATGGCCCCAGGGTAGCGCAATGATGAAGTAATTAGTGGAAGACTTGGCAGCGTCAGGATTGCAGTTGAGCTCGATGATCTTAAGTGTCTTGTCCAACCTAAATGATTCTACAATTCTGTTAGCAATTCCAATTAGACCAGGTAACATATTTATAAGCAATTTGTTCCATAAGGAGAAACAAGTGCTATGATACACTTCTACAGTGCATACTGAAATGTTCAGGAATGCATATAAAGCAATTCAGCAAGAGTTATATGACAGTGCAAGAAAGACACAAAAATAATATGCTTCTACATGGAAGAATTATCTCTTGTTGCTAATAGTTCCTTTGCATATATTTAAGGTGAGCAGCCAAATCCTGTACATAAAAACACAGAACTGGAAAGAACATTACACAGGAAGTGGAACAGGAATATCGAAGACGAGAACAATGAATATCTAGTTTATGTTGCTAGACTTCTCTGAGAATACAATACCAAAGCCATTGCGAAGGGAGAAGTATTTTTGAAGGCTCAAACACCATGAGTTTATTAGGGGCCGGAACTATAGTTTCCTTTGATGTGCCAAAATAACTACTCTGCCTTTGACTACTTATGAATCTCCCTTTCGTCCTTGGGAGACATCAGGTTCCTAGGAATATAAATCCTATCTTTCCCCTCCTTGCTTGTTTTCTTGACCAGCCCGTCTGGGCCACTGAGAATCCTTCTTCATGGATTTAAGTGTAATTTTCAAATTTGTGCCCTTTCTTCCTTATGGAGCCAAATACTGAAGGCCTGAGACTCAAACTAGCCCGTAGGTTCCCTGAATAGATACTCCTGTGAGCTGAACCACCTATCAGCCATGATTCTGCCAGCTTCAATGGTGCTAAAGCCACCTACATGGGATATAAATGGCATGCCCTAAGTGAAATTTACTCCCAATCGACAGACCGTGACACAGATGAAAAACATTTAGTAGAACATTGTGAAAGCAAGAATAAGAGCACATGAAGGCTTTAAAGAAAACTCATACAGAACCTAGAGTTCCTCACTTACACAAATGTGATAGTACTTCAGAACACATTTTAGACTTCAGCCAGCAAACACACAGAAGGCATTTCCACTGAAGAAAAATTGTAGTCAGAAGTGTGAAAGCAAAACAGAATCCAGGATTCCATAAGTCTCTATAATTCTCAAACACAAACATGATGTCAACAGCTCTCCATTGAGACCTGTGACCTTCTAACACTATTAAAAGCCCCTAGATGTAATACGTAGGTGTCAGGGTTGTCTTCTGCAAAATATGGTCCCACACACCCTGCTATACAATACCATTATGCTTGTGTTAGACAGCTCAGGAAGATGAGTAGGTTCCTCTGAGGCTGTTCTGTCTCTCTTCCCGACCAGTCTGTTTTATACCTGAAAAGCCATGGTAGCTGTTGGACTCTATAATGGAAGTATGAGTTTGGGCTCTTCACTGAGGTCTAGGAGGTCATGGCAGCACAAATAGAATTCAAGCCCTACCTCCTTTAAGAAGAAAGGTAAAGTTTAGCTTTTTCCATTAAACAGCAATAAACAGAGCTAGGGAGCACGCTGAAATCCAGCCGTTAGGAGCATACAAGCCAGTAAATAAACGTGTTTGTCTGTTAATAGTATTTGAATATGCATTCATTCATTTGAATGGATTCTCACAAATTCTCACTCAGCAATTGCCTAGAAATTGAGTAAAAGCGAAATAAGAACAATTCTTTTCTTCAACGAGAAAGAAAACAATATTATAGTTAGACAACGGAAGTTATTCTAAGTCAAACTGAAGTGTTTCTGAACATCAGAGACATCTGGGAAGCATATGTACAGGAAACACCTCAGCCCGAGAGAGTTGTACGTTACTGAAATTACAGAGGTAAGGAAACATTACATTAACCCTGAGTTATGAACCTCTGAATCTTGTACACTTCTGCACTTAGGTAGATACTTTCAACGTACCTTTTACAGTATAAACAGTGTCTTAGATGTTTGAAATCATTATCAATGCATACTGGATTTCAGAAAGATGTTTAGTTTCAAGTTGTAGATAACCACAAACAGCCAAGAGACTTTTACAATTCCAAAAGATAAAAATGCAGATCACTGCACTTAAACCATCCTGGTACGGAGTCGTGATTCTGGCTGGACCATGGTATGGTTAAAAATACGGAAGTCATTTGAGCTTATAACTAATGACGTATGTTAATAGATTGCTTTAAAAGGGGCATAGCGCATTATCAATCTTGCTGTTCATCACCTGACCACAAAAGGATCAGTTTCCTATGATTACAAGTATTTCAAAAAATATTATTAATTCATATATACTTTTATATTACAATGAAGACAGCTAAACAAGACATCCCCTTAAGGCTACTTAAGGAATCATGTCAGTATAACGAACACGACAGTCAAAAGAAATTGAAACAACAGCTATTTTAGACACTGATGCAATCCTCCATGTGTTTCAGTTAAGGAAGGAATGAAAATAACTGGATTGACCAACCAATTTTCATTATATATAGATATATGAGAAATAAAGACTGTTTGGCAGATAAAGCAATTTGCATTTTTTATGAGTGAGTTAGTCCATAATTCCCACAATATAAAGCCTTGGAAAGGATTCCAAATATACTTCTAAAATCTATTCCAAGATAAAACCTCAAAAGATTCACTTTCAATTTGGTAGTAATGTACTTCGATATTTTACAAATCCTTTTTTCTCCAGTCCTCTTTTAAATTCGAGGGTTCTCAAACTACTGTTTGAGCTCGGCCACAATCTTGGAAGCCATTCCTGATGCTGCAAAAATTGAAACCCTTAAAATCCAACCAACGTGAAAATAAGAGCTGCTCTTTTTTAACACCTGTGATGAGGTATTGCACAGCAGCATCAAAAAACACCAGTCACAGAACCCCTTTCTTATTTCTATTAAGCATTTCTCCAACAAGTTTTGAGTGAATTAATGATCCACACCCCAGTGCAATTTCTACTCAGTAACAGAGCCTTCTCTGACCTTCAGAGGAGTCTAATGATGGGTTTTTTTTCTTTAAGATTTAGCTCACATCAAGTACCCTCTTTCCACCTGGCTTTGGTGTTTCCTGTGCAAATATAAGTCAAATTGCTTTTTTTCCATAGCATGAAATGATGAGATCTTTACAGACAATAACATCTCCAAGAACAATCATGCTATAACAAAGAAAAGGGAAACAACTGTGTCAGAAAAATGTACTCTGAAACAGCAAGCAATGTGGTATAGGCTGTAGGCCTAAGTTTCCAACTAAAGAGGCACAAATTTAGTAAAGATGACATTTAAACATGCTACTTGGACGTGTCCACAAACAAGCAAAATGAAAACTGGGAAAAATGAAACACCAAAGTTCACTTAAGGAACATATTTTATAGGTAAGTCATATTTAGAAACTAGAAAAAAAAAGGGGGGGAAGGAAGATAAAGTTTAAACATAACCACATTGCTTTAGTTTTTTTACATTATAAAAAAGAAAACGTGGAGAGTTATTCCCATAACAGACTGCTTTTAAAGTAAAGATATTAATGTGCATTATTTGTTTGTATTTGTAGCAGTCAGAATGGGTAAACGATCATTAACTTGTCAAATAACAGATAAAAGGCAGCGCTCCAGTCCAAAGTAGGTAATTGTCCACCTTGTTCAGCTGATTTTCAGATGGTTTCATCATCACTCATGTCCCAGATCTGCAACAAAAAAAGGAAGCACAATTTTAGTGGAGTCCAAACACGCTTTTACTATTTAGTGTTACCACTAAAACGGAAGAAATAAATAAAGCTTCAGATAAAATTTGGTATTTTTCTCTTCTGTCAACAACTTACATACTATTCATTATTTGTAAGGTTAGAGGTGGTTTTCAACGTATACTTTTCAGCAGTTGTTCCTGGCTGTCAGTTTGGCTATTTGCTGTTTGTTACCATTTCCAGTAAGCTGCAGACCAAAACCCAGACATTTTTGGTTTTGTTTGCAGACCCATTGGCACATACTTGATCTGGATAATAACTTAAAATAAATAGCATCCTCTACAAAACATGACTGAAAATTTTCAAGACGTTCATGAAGAACTAACTGTTCTCCAGGGCTTCACTTTGGGTCCAATATAAGAACTCTCAAACAGCAGCATGAAGATCAAAGTGTATATGAAAATTTGTACTTTCCTATTGTTTAAAGAAACAACAGGCTTTTTTCTACAGGAGTATACAATTGTATTTTTCAGTTTGCTACTTGCCCACTTTCAGCGAGCTGCTGCAGATTAGGGGGCAAAAAGTGACTATTTTCTAAGAAGAACAAGGAATTCACCATCCTTGTGAAATATCTAGGAGGCGAGGAGAGTAAACATTCTGAATACATAGAATCATAGAACAACCAGGTTGGAAGGGACCCATCGGATCTTCTAGTCCAATCATTCCTACCAAACACCAAACCATGTCCCTCAGCACCCCATCCACCCGTCCCCCAAACACCTCCAGGGAAGGTGAATCAATCACCTCCCTGGGCAGCCTATTCCAATGCCCAATGACCCTCTGTGTGAAAAACTTCCTTCTAATCTCCAGCCTAAATGCTACAAGCTTGGCAAACATGGGTGCTCTTAAAAGGCTTTTTAATGGGTTTTTTTTTCTTTAAGATTTAGCTCACATCAAGTACCCTCTTTCCACCTGGCAGGGCCTGCAGTAGCTTGGGATCAGGAATAATATGGGTACTCAGCTTTGAGTTGGATTGAATATACATTTTACAACAAATAAAACTTCATGTCCAACTCAGAGCATTTCAAACTTGCCTAAATTAGTGACAACACTGCTGGAATACAAGTTATTCAGATTACAAGATCAAGAACGCCACTTCCACAGCAGACAGTACCCAAACCTGGGAGTTCTTCAGAGCAAACGACCTGCCCAAAAAGGAGCAGCACCTTTGTCCCTCTGGAAATTAAAATTCAGTTCCCTTCTTCTAGAACATAATTTGTGTGTCGGCATACAGTAGCCCACTGAGCTATTCTGTCATTTTAGATCCTGACAGCTAAAATGTATCAATCCATAAAGCAAATGTTTAATTAGGCTGTGAGCTGTTCATGGCACCAAGCAGTGACTTGTAGATTTAATAAACCTCTTCCAGACAAAAATGTAGTATTTCTGGAATTTGAAAACATTGTGAAAAAAAGCTCTTCAAATCCAGTTTCAGAAAACACATCAGTTTGAACTCTGAATAGCAAGATTTTCTCAATTCCTAGAAGCGTCACAAAATGGTGGTGTAAATCCTTATGGAAAATACTGAAGGAACAGTTTGCTTACAAAAGGAAAAAGGAGTTTTCATCCTGCTCTAGATGAGCAGCTTAGAGCTTGCCAAGGCAAACACAAATGTCCAGCTCACCAGTCAGGGTCAAGGATGTGGAAAATAAATACAAACCCCAAAATCTTTAAATAGAGTTTATGGTATGATTCAAGCTGGCAAAAAGCAAGGAATCTAAAGTTCAGTCCGATAGTCCGTCTCTGTCTAGCCCACTCTCGCTTCGGAAAACAAAGCCCAGAGACCATGACTCTCACAAACACACCCCCTCATCAAAGCAGCACAAGAAAAGCTTTTAAAAACACACCACGAGGCGATTCGACGGCAAAAGTGAAAGGAGTCAACCAATAGCCCACAAAGAGCCTTCTTTATCTGCTAAACAGATAACTGGGAGTGCAGCCAGCATCCAGCTCTGTGCTTTCCCATCACCGGCTCTATCCAAGCAGCAGGGATGAGAAGGCGAGTCCCTTCTCTGTTCCATTAGTTCAGTTTTTGCAGAGAAAGGCCAGTACAAGCGCTGGTTACATCAGTAATTTTGCGATAGGAAAATACTCCCATCCAGGAGCTGGCTAGCTGTCCCATACCTCCTCCAAGGCTCAGACAACCTTTCTCCTTTACACACCTGACGGGAGATGCTCTCTTTACTCTAGCACCCCATATGGTACTCACAGCAGCTCCAAGTGCCGCTGGAGATTGTTGAAACGAAAGGGAAGGAAGCAGTTCCCTGGACTGGTCCTCAGTAGCCAAGGATGGGCAACCTGTGGAGGGCCCCGGGCACCCTGAGGATGGAGTCCAAACCCAGCCCCTGCTAGGCCAGGGAGGAAATGCAGTGCTAGTTACAAAAGGATGAGAGAGGAAAGAATGACAATGAAATTCTCTCCTATCTAAAGTATGCCTCTTCTCTAGGAGTCTTTTATTCGCATTATTTACTCTAATCACAGAATCACAGAACAACTAGGTTGGAAGGGACCCATCGGATCTTCTAGTCCAATCACTCACAAAAGGACTAAAACTGAGGTTCACAAATATTTCACTGCTGTGCAAACATTCTGGATTGAGGAAAATTAGTTTCAAATATTTGAAAATCTATTATTTTACTTCCAGGAGAACAGACAGTTTTATAAGACAGTTTACACTTCACCTACCACAGCCAGATCATTGTCTGCTGAGTCTTAGATTTCTCAAGAACAAAGTCGTGGTACTTTAATAAATGACATGCAAAGGGGAAAGAACTTGAAACAACGGGGGAAAATTCAATAAACAAGTTACCAATCACATGCTACCTAAAGCAAATGGACTACACAGCACTGTGCAAAGGAAGTGCTCTTAAACCTTGATACTGGTAGCTCAATGGTAACACGTGACAGGCTCTTCAGTAACCTCAAGAGAACTTCCTAGGAAAAGACATTTCAACTACATAGGCTACGACTACCAAACTTTAGTCATCGCTTCAAAAATGTGACATTTTTAACTGCAGAAAGCACGAAATACAGAAAGCTGTGAAAGCCGCCAATATGTAAAATGCCTGTCACACCAAGAATCCAATATGCAAACCAAGCTGTAAATCTGGATTTTGTTTTCACTTCTCTCCTGTCCTGCATCACACCTGGGTGAGCCAAACCTAACTGCAGCCACAGGCAACAACAGGAGAAGTCATAAAATAGGAAGATAAACCAGGTGTCAAAACCAACCCATTCTCTGCAAATCTGGACAGTTATCCGAATGCACCTGCCTCTTCAAAGATGTGCTTTTATATTCAAACTGCTTTGTAGAGGCTCTTAAATTTCAGACGCGTATTATGTCTATTCAGGATTAGAGAATTCCTGCACTTGTTTCCTTGCAATGACAAGTATTATTTCTTATATAATTGGAAGAATGGGGGCAAAAAATCCCTGTGTATTAACTCAACAGTTCACAAGTTCCCTGTGACTGATTTTACACGGTTCCAGACTGCACAGCCAACAGTTCAGTCTGAACTGAGAATCGCGCATCTCCTCCAACACAACAAAAACATCAGGTCCCTGAAAGGCAATTTCTGTGACAAAACTGGCACTCACCTACCGAAGTGGGCAGTGGCTTTGCAACTGAGAATTAAAATAGGTAATCAAAAAAGATAACTACTGTTTATCTTGCAAATAAACTTGCAAGAACCCAAATGCACCCTTAGGGGATTCTTAGAAGTTTCTTGCTGGCACAGATCTAGCAGGATTTGCCACAAAAATGGCTCTCTTATTAAGAGAGGCAAAACAAACAAACGACCCCCGCAAATACTATTTTCTACATACAACTGAGATAATTTCACATCTACATGTACCAAAATGCCCCATTTTGAAAAAACTGGAATGATTTTATGATGCAAAGCATGGTATTTACTATGTTATGAATGCTCCAAATACAGCAAAGAGTAAAGAGTAAAATCCGACAGGCAAAGGTAAAAGCTCAAAATTAGACATTACATACATCAAAAAGCAGAGCCAAGAATCACAGGACAATTTACAGCTTCCCCAGATCAAGTAACGCTTATTATGTATCTTAGCCTTTGATTTAGAAATGTATATTTACTCAGGAAATCTAAATAAAGGGAAAAAGAATACATTCAGGCATATATTTGTATTTAAAGCAAATGAATTATTTTATAGCTACAAAATGTGAGTTTTTTGATAGATAGAAGGTTAAATATGTTTTTGTTCTATGCTCTACAAGGGAGATAACACATCAGAACTTTTGCCAGCCTAAATTACCTTACAAAACACGTGTACATGTGTGTTGTAGTAGACATGAACTAGATGTACCAGGCTGCATTGATGTTCTTCCTGTGACTTGTTCAGTACTCCCTTCAGTCCACCAGCTGTATCTTTCAGGAATGGCAACAGAAAAGAAATTTCAACTTCAAGTTCATTAAATGCCTGCGAGTCCTAGCATGCAAGCTTTTCAGATGCCATGGTACAGAGTGTGGGTTAATTACAAAGTTCAGCACCCTGCTTTCATCTTGGATACTTGATGCATGTAAGCATTACCCTATGTCTTGCTGAAACTGAAAACACTTTTTGCATTTTGCATATTCAACAATTCCCCATCCCCCTTTCCCACAGGAAAAAAAAAATCTGTAAATGAACCACCAGCGTGAACAGTATTCTACCCTAACATGAGCATTTAGCTTTTTTCAGAATTTATACCTAGCTGCATGTCAGAGCCTGCAGTGCACAACAGTAGAAAAGTATTTTCTTTGCTATCTAAGAACCCAAGATAATGCACCTAAAGAAAGATCCGCTCTTGCTCCCAGAGGCAAGAGCTTACCCTACAACGATCACAGCGTTCCCCTGTAACAACTGTCCATCCAGTCCACACACAACTGCTCTTCTACAACAGACTGGGATCTCTGCAGCAGGATATAGCTCTTCTTTTCAGAAACGGTCATTTACTTCCTATAATCAAACTATAGCTAAAATCAGTCTGAGCTATGATCTGAAGAATTATTTACAGACTATCAGATACTTCTTACTCCAGCTATCACAGAAATGACAAACTTATACACACACACACGCAAATAAATTAGCCTCAAAAAAACCTCAACCAAAGCAAGCCAAGCATTATACAAAATGCATTTCTTTCTCCAAGCTGTTTTATTTAAACAGCAGGGGAGAAAACCATGGATAATTTTTCCAGATCCTTGTATCAACTGTCCCACCCTAGCAAGCTGATGTGGCTGACAAATTCCCAGCATCCCTAGTACTTATATAAGTTTTTTTCCTGTCTCAGCCTTTGCAGTCTTTCCTGTCTGAATGGTTTACTTATCTTACAATAAAACTCATGTCCATCAACTTCGTCCGTTTTTCAGTGATGCTGTGACTAACTGATGCTTGGCATACAGCCCTTCCAAAATTCTCTATTTTCAGCCCATATACGCAGCTTAAAATTGAAGACAAGGTGACGAGGCATTCTCATTTTGATCCCAACCAATGGCAACCATTCTTCTTCGAGTTCTTCTTGCATGCAGTTCCCTTGAAGATACATAGAACACTTCTTGTGTGTGGCCTTGTTTTTCATATGAACTGCAGGCACTGCCCTCTCAACATGCCCTGGTCAGCTGCAGTATGTTTAAAGAACCCTGCCACTGCCTTTCAGGACATCTCTTCTTATTCCCTCTAATGCCCTCCAATTTGTCATGCTACAGGTGTCTTAAATTTGATTTTCTATCCCTTTACTACTAACTCAATTTCTCCTAGTGTTCTAGGAGTTTGGGGCAGACTGTCTGTCAAGCAGCCTTTTTCCGTCCTTTTCATAAAGCCCAGATGGCCTTTATGCATTGTTTGACCTGCCTCCATCTGAGCTGTTATTGCAACAGTTCGTCATTGCACAAATTCAGCCAAGTACTCGGCACATGAGCTTGGTGGGCTCACACGCTTGAAACCAAACAGTTTTCTAAATATCTTGTAGAAGTGACATCTAAAGACTCCAAATACTTGGAAAGATACATTTAAGAACAAAACAGAAAACAGCAAGTAAACAGTACAGAAATTATTAGGTGACACTGTGAACTTCTAGCTAAAACTCTTTTTAATATCCTCCAATAATAGATTCCAAACATGTACAAGTAGTAGCGCTGGACAGTAATTTATAGCAGTTTTCCTATGTGTTCATCTGACTATTACACGAAAAAATTCATTAGAAGGATTTCTGGTAGTTTTTTACATGACTAACTGTTAATGAAACAATGCAATAAAAGAAACAAAAAAAAATGCATACTAGGGGTTCTTTGGTATAAGAATGCCTCAGACCCATTGCCTTCCATTGTTTCCTGCTTTACGAGGAAATAAAACAAAGCAGAGAAACAAGCAAATCCAAAACCAGTTTCTCTCCTCCTCTAAAAGTGCTCTTGCACTGAAAAATCATTTTTCAGGGCACAGCAATCAAGCTGTTGGAATGATGAACACCTAAAAGAAGAGTTTCTGCTATTAAGAGAGTTTCTACCATTATTTTCTTTTCCTCGGGCTCTTAAAAACTGAAAACAAACAAGTGTGAAAACAACCAACCACCCCACACCAGGCAGGTTTGATGATTGACATCATCCTGTTTTGTGGGGGATTTTAACTTCATTTTACTACCATGAAAAGGCAACTATACAAACAGAAGGTGTGTTTGAACGAAGCCACAATTAATGTAAATACTGTCATAGCGTTGACTAAATCTGATATGAACTCTTTGATTGAAATGAAAATGAAAACATTAGACTATATAAAGACATTCAAATCCTTCTTTCGTCTTCCTCCTTTGATGTGCCCATTAAAAATAAAAAAACATGTAAGTCTATATTCACTACATTTCTAAAATCTGAAAAAAAATCCACACTGCAGATATAAACACACATCTGCTTTCAAGGGTTTCACAGACTCGCACAGGAGATCTGGATCATACACACACACGGATCTCTCAGAATAACTGACACTATTTATACATCTGAGTCAATGTCATTCCATATACACCTTATTTTGCCGTAAATCAATAGTTTGTCATGTCTCAATACATTGTTTTAATTCAGAGGTGATGCAGAACTGCTAAGACCTTTAAAGCAGCTTTCAGATCATACAGAATCAAATGCCTGATGGCTACTGGTTACAAAAGAGCAGCATTTTAGTTACACAAGCTATACAACTGAATTTTAGAAAAGAACAACTTGGAAACAATAAAGGGGTTATAGAAGTGGATGAAAGTACATCCAGTGTTCTAACACAGGCTCACAGAACCACAGATTGAGCTCAATTGGAAGATAACTCCAGAAATAACACTGTCCATTGCTTCACTCAAAGTGGTTCAACAGGATCGGCTCTTGTCACCTGAGTCTGAAATACTTCTGAGATTTCACAGCCTCCCTAAGAAACTGCTCCAGTGTTTTACTTTACCCCTAAACATAAGATTAAATAGTGTCTTCAAACAAGGACCATCAAGTTAGCCCATACTCACCGCATGCCCACAATTACATCCTCTCCCAGTATCATCCTCACCTGCTTGTCTACAGCACCTGTGCACAGTTGCCACGGCAACCCCTTCCTGACGGGAACAGAAGACTCCTCCACTTCTGAACTTTCAAAAGCTTGAAGATGCTAAGTTATAAAAGGTACACTTGCATCTGCCTAATGAACCAGATAACGCCCACATCTAAAAGAAATTCAGCCCATAAGTAGATGGCTGCTGAGGCAGAGGATGCTCACCGCTGCATGGAGAAAGAGGTGGAAGGATGAACTAAGATCGATCTTTGCAAATCATGTCTTATCACAACAAGAAACTGCCAAGTGCTTCGAAGACCCTTCAAAACTGGAAAAATCCCGCTCTCAGTTTCAAAAAAATCCCCAACTTCTACAACAAAAAAATAAGTCTACAGAAACCTTCGAAGTTGTAAGGATTTATTAAAGTGCACAGACCACTTTCAGATGAGACCGAGAGTCCCGTAACGATAGAAAGTACTACTGGAAAGTCACCTCGGTTAGATATGAGTAACATTTCGATTCTACTCCTACAGTATTTCTCCTATGATATTTCCTTGTTTAATCAACAACACTCCATCTTCACAAAGGGCAGCTGGTAAAGAGAAGTAAAATATGCATGATTCTAAAGAATTCTGAAAGCAATAACATGGATCCTTTCCACCTCAACTCCCATTATCAGAAAATAATATTTGGCAGAAGACACTAACAAAGATTTCCCACGAGCGGTTACATCATCTTACATACACGTTACATACACATCTTTAGCATAAAGGTATTTCCCCCCAGTGCACTGTATATAACACATAAGCAATAGAAAATGTGCATCAAAACACTGATGAGCTGAAGTTTTGATTTACCCGGTGACCTCACTAATCTCATTGTTGCTTCCACGAAGATACTGGCGGTGTGTACACAACATTTCTATGGAGAAAATCAAGAAGTCATGGAAAACTCTCTCCTCTCTCTTCACATTGTTAGAAACTAAAATAATTTCCTGTGATACTAGCTGAAACTAAACGAATAAAGGAAGATGGTTTCCAGCATTAAATGCATGAAATATACTGCCGTAATGGGATCTATTTCAGATTATATAGTGCAAAAACTGAGAGAAGATAAGTGTATTTGCATTAAAATCTTATATGCCAGTTTCCCCCCATGAGCATGATTAAAATTCTACATGTCACACTTATGAACACATTATGTTCATCAAATAGGATAAAAATTAATATTACCAAGAAAATTGCAAGCCTTGATATAAAAGCACAACTAGTGGAACATTTAGATAGTAAAGGTAGACATTTACTACAAATACAAGTGAGAGATCAGGTTTGTGGTTTAAATCCCTACCATTTCAAATGGACAGAAAATCAACATGAAAAAGCAGCAGGTGCATCTGCATCGACTTGCGTGCTGCCTCACACCTGGAGCATCTGCTATGCCCACACACTGCACTGTTTTCTAAACGATAAAGGCAGTCTCCAGTTCACTTAAAAACCTATGTACTGACTCAGGAAACAGTTCTGAAACGACACGTTCAACCCAAATTCACCTGAAAACTTGTACTAGTGTCAGGTTTATTTTTATGATAACACTGACATTAATAGGGGAAAAACTGAACAAACAAGGATTGTGATGATACTGTGCTGAGAATTTTGTGGTAGGAGGGTCTCACGTCACTCTTAGGATTCTATAGCTCTATCCAAAAGTGTTTTTTATTTTCTGAACACAGAATTTCAAACTGTTGAACTAAGAGATCATTTGTCAATACCTGGATGTGTCCTAGCTATCAACTCTCTTTCTCTCTCTTTTTTTTTTCCCCCTTTCCCTACCTGTCCTGCTAGACCTGCTTTAACAAAGTGGAAATCCATGTGCTCTCCCGCTGTTTTTTTCATTCCCAGAATGCAGTACAAAAGGAACATATTAACAGGCTCCTGAGGGTCAGTGAACTTCATTCCAGCCTGATGGCACAGAACCGCTGGAAGACAGCATGACCATGGCAAGCAATTTGTTTCTCTGAGTGCAGCAAATTGTCCACCAATTCAAAATCAAACCCACTCTGGTGCTCTTCATTATTTGCAACCCAGTGCTCTGAAAAAGAAGAGAAATAAACACAGTCCCTCCAATGTAATCTACCTGGTACAAACCAATCTTCTTATTATGAGTGTATTTAGTCTACTCAAGCTTTGCAGAGCACAGTTGCAGCATTTCTATGGTCTCATAATAACACGGGACGCCGTGCTACAAAGCCCTGTGACGCAGAGTACGTTGCAGTTGTGCTACAGCACGGGCTTCCGACCACTTACAAGCCAAACCACTTGTTCTGGCTCAGAACATTCTTTCCCCACAGCCCCTATATGGGATGACTTTGATCTTTTCATCTCTGATAAGACTGAAATTACACTGAGTTTATGCGATCAACGGGGACCGCAAAAAGAACACGTTCAACTGTGAACAACAGAGAGTGAAGCTACTTTTAAAAGTTTGATTGCAGGGTGGTAGACAGGGTTAGTGTATTTTCAAAATGGGAAGAGAATCAAGGCTGTTTAATGAATTTTGCATAAAATTGTCCTTAAAACAAGCGACACACCTCCTGCACTATGAACATGTACTTTACTTCCTTGTGGCACTGAATTACACTACCTTAAGTATCCCCTTTTTTTTTTACTTCACCGCCTCCTCTTCTTCCCCAAGAAATAACTGGAATACACATCTGAGGTTATTCCGCATAATTTTGAGTAATGAAGTATTTTAACTTAAACAGAAAACTGTAAGTTACAGTAGGGCCTGCAGGGACATCCTGTCACACTGTGACTCCCACCAGGTTGCACGAGCCATGCGATGCCAAGCTACGACAGCATTCGATCGAGCCACACCCCCAG
Organism: Coccyzus lansbergi; assembly: GCA_033558105.1. NCBI lineage: Eukaryota > Metazoa > Chordata > Aves > Cuculiformes > Coccyzidae > Coccyzus > Coccyzus lansbergi. Next base: position 335,270 of record JAUMJK010000181.1, on the reverse strand, counting down.
AGCAATGAAGTGCAGCAAAAAGCAAGTTTTTGGGCCAAGAAGGGCAGACTCAAGCAGCAGTTTGACAAAATGCTGCGAGGGACACCTTTTCAGACAACATTCAAAACCAAAGTCATGCTCACTTATAAACATTTAAGATAATATAACATGTCAAAAAATGGTTTTCTATCCAGTAGTAAATAAAATCATTCATTAGACCCCATTTATAAATCTCTCCTATTCCTCACAGAACTGGCAACAAGCAGAAAGTAAAAGGAGCAGGCGATTCTATGATATTGCATAGGGAAAAACTCAAGATGCAGTATAAACCAAAACACAAAAGGTACTCTATAATAATTGAAACTCTGAACTATTGTTTGCAACTCATCTTTTTAAACTGAAAAAAGGTTGTTAGGAGTGCTCTCGTAATGTTTATTTACGTGTTTGGGTCTGTATTTGAGAAATACAGGATAGTGTTGAATAGCTGCAGTGTGGGACTCACAAAGGCAAATGTTTTTATCCAAAACAAACAACACAGAGGAACTATTTTGATCACTTCTTTACTTTGGTGATATCTGATCCCGCTCCCTAAATATGGGTCTTGTCCTGTGTAACTGGTACTGTTGCTGGACAGTGCTCATAATCATCTCATTCTTATCTGTTCTGACTTAACACCAAATTTTCATAACATTTTCTGGCTTGATGTAATATTCCTCCAAAATGCCAGTGCTGCATCCACTTACTGGGTAATGCAAGACTTCAAAAAAGCAAAAAAAACCCCCAACCCCCCCAACCAAACAACCCCACAAAAGACACGTAACTCAAAGCAGTTTTCCCAGGAGTAGTATCCTTCCAAAGCATCTGCAGTGGGAGCCCAGGGAAGTGATACTGGTTTGCATTTCCTGAAAAGTCAACTGCTTCTCTTGCATTAACCTTTCAAATGCCTGCTACTAGGTTACAAAATCTATTTACAAGTTCTTATGTAATTGTGGTATTTCTCTTCTAGGGGGACAAACAAATTACTATTCGATACAAAGAGCTCTTCCTCCTCATATCAGTATTAAAAAAACCCAACTCTTTCAACTAAGAACTGAGGGTCTGACTTCCTCCACCTTAGAGACAGATGGCTTTCCCCATTTCAGTTTCATTTGTTATTATGGGTAACAGAAAATATTTTCTAAGGAGCTTAATCTGAGTCAGAGTCGTATCGTCACTGTGGTCTAAAACCCTATGAAAAAAACATCAGAGAAAAGGAGCTTCAAAAGACATAAATAACACTGGGTTTCTTACTGACTGTAAGCAGGGAAGCGCTACCTAAGCACCAGGCATTTCTGCCTTTGAAATCCTCTCCTTTTTAATTCTCTCAGTAGTTCAAACCATTGTGGATATTAGAGTCTACCTTTCTCTGAGCTATACACCAAGACAATTTTAAACTGTATCGTGACCATTTTTAATCCAGTCCTTTTTGTCCAGAGGTCCATATCACCTCATGCCTTTAATTCCCCGAGCCTTCCCACTGTTCAAGAAATATGCCAATTGCATTAATCCCATTCAAAGCACAGATCTACTGTTGAGGTCTGGTATTCCAACCACAAAGGTTTGTGTGTGCATGTCTGCCATGTAACACACACTACCTGTGTATTATTTCACTGTTTGGCTCAAGCCAGCTCCTCTCTTTGGTCACAGACTGCCTGCGATTCTGCCATTAAGGAAAGCTTCTGCTGAGCACTCAGCTGTTCTGTCAGCCAGTGTGGGGCTTTCTCCGGCACTGATGTATCCCCAGGTGGTAAATTCTCAACCCAAATTGTTATGATTACAAGCTGATAAGTTGTTCTTTGCTGTTCCTGCAAACTAACTTAATCATACTCAGGAATCAAAGAAACAAGTGATGGACTACAATACAATTTTGCTGTTGGAATATAATTCAGAAGTACGGCTTCTAACTCCTAAAGACAGCAATTTCATTTTTTCTGGGAATTAAAACAGAACACTAAAGGCAGGAACTATTGGGACAAGCTGCCCCCAGTTCAGCCCTGCACTGAGGAGGAAGCCGGACGTGATGACCTCCAGAGCCCTCTCCCACCCTCAGTTTTCCATGATTCTGTTATTCTCTTGGATAACTGGTGCTTAGGTGTTATCATTTAAGTTGTGTCAACACTATTATGTTACACAGATGACTTAGTTATATTTGTCACGTACAATAAAGCTCTCTAATGGCTTTCGCATCCTAACTGAATCTTATTTACTTTCAACACTTTTTTGTTGGTCTGGAAGTGGGAAGAGGGCACAGGATTTCTTTTTGCCATGCTGTTCAGAATGCACCACAGTGAAGCTCCATCTCCAGCTGCAAAACCTACATGGAAGAGTTTTAACCAAACAATATCTAATTGTTTTAATACAGAACAAATAATCTACTTATTACAAATACATGTTTAATAATTCTTCTTTTGAAAGATACCGAACTGTTTTCTAGTTCAAAAGGTTTCTGGAAGACTAAACAATTAACTACCACAGTCATTTCCTGCTAATCTGATATCTAAATATTGTTGCTCTGAGTGACTTTGGTGATGTAAGGAAGTAGCTGCTCGTGGAAACTTTCGTATTCCTCTGCCTTGGCAGTAACACAGCTCAATGAACATTTTAACAAGGACATAAGCTCTATAACATTAACCAACAATACTGAGAGACTGAAAAAATCCAACCAGTAACAATCACACATCAGGTTCAGATTTGTATGCCCCCTTTTCTGCGATGTTTCCTTTGAGAAGTGTTCAATACTTTAAACTCACTAGCTCAAAAAAAATTTCTCTAACCACCAAAGAGACAGGAGACAAATATCAGAGAAGGAAGTGTAAAGGAAATGGGTCACCCTTGCAAAAAAACCTGCATGTACCTGGTCTGTCAGTCTACGTCAGCAAATAAATGAGCCTTCAGCTGCTCTTGGGACAATAGCGTTTGCTTCCACTGGAAGCCCCACCTTCAGAGGCAGCAGAGAGACCATTCACACACCTACAATAATTTATCGCTGAAGCAAAGCCCATAGCGATCATGGTACTCAGCATGATAAACCCAACCTTATTTCTCCCAGAACTTTTATCAGTGAGCTTTCTGTTCCTTGCCTTATTTAATTCAATGGCAAAAAGTTGCCCCGACATCAGTGACACAGCATCAGGCCTTAGTTCTGTTTGCATCCTGGGGATATCACTTGAGAGCTCCAAACTTACATTCAAAAACCTCAGCATTAAAGCAAAATTCAGAGCAGAGATTCTCAGATTCTTCCTGTGAGTCATGTCAGGAAATCTCCTGTGGTCATGAATAAACATTGCTAGGTTTTCTTACTTGGTTTTCACATAAAACAAGGCTTGCCTATTTGGCTAAGACAATTACTGCTTACAGGGAATTATCAAAACTAGAAAAAATCTGAGGACTGGAAGTGTTTTTACTAATACAGAGACTCAGGTGTGCCTTGAAAAGCTAAAGGTTTCTGAGCAAACCCTAAAACAAAGGGAATATGAACAGCTAAAATATTTTTGCACAAACTGAAAAGCTCCTCTACCAGCTAGGAACAAGCTGGAACTTGCACGGGGCCCTGCACACACTGGCAAACATCTCAATTGTTTGGAGCAGACAAAGTCTGTTTAGTCATGTCTGTCGAAAGGGGAAGGATATTACAACACAACTGTGCAGTCTGTTCCCACACAGGTCAATCGGTTCTTGAAGCCTGTTTTAAAAACGTGTACCCCCAGCAAGCCAGCACCCATACGGACACCACCACCCAGCTTGGCCACATGCCTGGCTACCAGACAAGAGATCTTCGAATAGAAGAACACAACCAAAGAAACAATCTCAGAATCTCAACAGGCACACAATGCATATGCATTTATGCTACCATCTGGGAGGAATTTGGTAAGAGTCTAAGTATGCCTCAGTGAAATTTCAAAACAAGTACATTCAAAGCGTCAGTGCCTGCGGAGGCCAGCGATGCCGTATTTAAAACAGACGGGGAAATGCAGTGCGGCAAGCAGAACAGGCACCAGCCCAAAGGGGTAGATGTATTCAAATTGGTTTCTTCGTTTAAAAAAGACAAGGTGGGTAACACAGGATTCTTTCTAAGATGCTCTATCAAGGTTTTTCAACCCAGCTTCCACAATGGCTAAAGCCTATTCTCCTACAGGAGGGGTCGCATGACACAAAACCACACTTAGAAATGGAAGTTAAAGGTGGATGTCATGTAAATCAACTACACAAGGAGTCAGTACAGTTTTATGCTCTACAGACACTCAAACGCTGTTTTCCTGCTTTGGTTGGTACATAATTTTCAACACATACCCTCTCTTTTACCTATGCTGCATTACTTGAAAGCAAAGAGTTTCAAGATGCACCCAGACCCTGATTATGAGATAATACCTGAAGTGACAGCTCTGTAGAGAGCAGCTCCTCGATGGCCTCCTCAACATGGGTCAATATTGCTCCACAAGAATGTGTTAAGATTGAGACAAACAGCAAAAAATTATACAAATTCATATACAAATTACCAAAGAAATCTTATTGTGTTTGGATACCTCTGCCTTGTCTAGGGCAGGTGTGATTCTCAGAGCACAAAAACAGAGAAGGCCCAGTGTGAACTAAGAGGAAATGTTATATTTGTATGGAAATGTGCATTCTTCCATTCAGCTCACCTTTGCAGTCTGAAGAATCTTCAGTCATGCATGAGAGAAAAACACAATACCAGGTGGCAGGTCACAGTACTTACATATATTTTACAAATTAATAAATAAAATAAATTCTCTGAGCCTATTCCAGCCCTTCAGAATAGAAAATGATGTCTAGGCTTCTTGTCCTGTTGAATAACTGAGCAGGACATGGTTTTCACAAGGAACCAACCCTAAAACATCAGGTTCAGTAAAAGGAATTATTTATCTCCACTGATGCCTCCAAGCTGCAATCATGTTCTAATCTGGGGAATGATAACATCAGGGACATGAACTTAGAAACAAATGCTCTTTGCTTCATAGAGAGCAGCCAATCAAAAGGGCTCTAGACTAGTCTTTTGCCCACAACAAGGAATAAAGAAATTCATATGGAGACCAAGTATGAAGCTGGGCATGCACACTGTGTATTTAAAATCATGGCATTGCTCTAACAAGAAGTCAAAGCCCAACAAATAATTCAAAAGACAAAATGAGTTCCAAGTTATGCCAATTACAAAAGTTCATGCACCAAGATTAGAAGTACAATAAAAACTTATGGAAAATTATACAGTCAGTCTAGGTTTATTAAAACACAATGGGGAATGGGATAATTATTGCAGTTCTTCATACTTGTGAACTTGTCTTGAATATTCGATGAGCAGGATAATGTGACAGAGGTGATATAATTATATTCCTTGACTCACACAGTGGCATATGCTTGCACTAATCAAAGAAAACTTTGTTATTAGGAAAAAATGGTGGCATCACCTTAATTTATGTGCCACAATGAAAAGGCAAATTAGATGCATCTCAAGAAAGGGCAGCACCTAAATTGATGAAAACAAGCAGCAATGAGATTGAAGAATAAACACATTTAGATTGTCTGCTTATTGGTTCTATGAAAAATAAGCTAAAGGAGATTTACTAGAAGCTTTTCATAGAGAAAGGAACTTACTGGGGTTCTAATACCCCTACAGTCCTTCTGCACTAAAAGAAAGGTATCAGCTGACAGCAGTGGAGACGAAATTTCAAAAGAAGACAGATATCAATGACGATGGATTTTTTTGTACAAGCTGAGAGCTAAGTCTCAAGATGCACGGATGGGTAGACATAAAAAGCTTATGGTGACTGATAAGGGACAAAGAGGTGCTAGAACAGAAGACAAAACATAGGTAAACCACTGGATGGAACAGACATGGTCTGTAAGGACAGTGCATAAGGGACTTCATCATACAACCACAGAATAGTAGAACGGTTTGGGTTGAAGGAACCTTAAAGATCATCCAGTCCCACTGGCTGCCAGAGGCAGGGAAACCTCCCACTGGTTCAGGCTGCTCCAGGCCTCATCCAACCTGGTCTCAAATGTCTCCAGGGATGGGGCAGCTATGACTTCTCTGGGCAACCTGGGCCAGGGCCTCACCATGCTCATAGGAAAACATTTGTTCCTAAAAACTCATCACAATCTCCCCTTGTTCAGCTGAAAACTATTCCCCCTCACCTCATCCCTGCCCTGCTTGATAAAGAGTCCCTCCCCAGCTAATAAAAGGGGAAACTTGGACATGACAAGATATCAGCGCCACAGAGATATCTCCTGGCAGAAAGCAGCCTTCAGTGTCGATCTTAATTTCACCTGAAGAATCAGGTTTTTGTCTGGAAGTGAGCAAACAACAATCCAGCCTGACTGCTTTAAATAACACAGAATAAAAAAGATTTTTAATGTTTAGGAACCAGATTAAACAATATAGATGTCTTATGACAGCTCTGATCGTAACAAACCAATTTTGGTTTTTAAGGATTGATTACGCTGAGCTAGTTACCATCAAACAGTGTGAAACTCTGCTGACTAAGCAGGGACAGGCCAACAGTTGTCACTACGATAAATAACTGCTTCAGAGCTGGTTACCGAAGTCATATTCCCAAGGGCTGTACAAAGGGAATTCCAGCCTCCTTCTGAACCTAGTCCTTTCAAATTGCTTTGTCTGTTTTGGCCCTAGGCTGCATATTAGAAATGATAAAAGTAGTTCTTTCATACTCAAAGCAAGACAGCTCGATTGCCAGTGTCAACATGACAAAGTGCTTATGGCTATAGGAGTAGGGGGAGGGAGCAAGCGTGATGAGGGGGGATGAGACAAGGTTAACACTAGGCAAGTAAGAACAGAATTGCTACAGTGGAAGCCCAGACTTATCCCACTGTACTTTTTACTTGCTGTGTGTCGACTAGACTCAGAACTGTTGCTCTGGCAGCAATTACAAATCAAATTCATTAGAACTATTCTTACAACATAAAGATGAAGAAATGACCCTGGAAACAATTCTACAGCTTTAATATACATTCAATACTTATTTAATCAGTGTTCCCTTTCTTCAGAAACAGTGAAAAGAAACAAGCAACAAGGAAACAAATTAAGGTAATTTCTTGAGATGAAATCAAAATACTACGTTTTATGCCGACTGATACATATAAGGCAAGGAGATATTTTTCTTCCACAAAATTAAAGGGAAGAAATGTTCTGTTTCACCACTGTGGTTTTTTCACAACATATAAATTTGAGTTAGGGGCAGACAGAGGCAGAATGCTAACAGACTGCCGCGGCTCATCACAGTACCTAGGAATATCCAAATTACGCCCAAATAAGACTTATTTTAAAATGTAACAAGTAAGATCACAACCAAGATGCACATAAACATTCAAGAGCCAGAATAGAAAGTTTAAACAGGAATGCATTTAATCTTGAGGAACTATTTAAAAAGAAATGTTTCTAGTTGGAGACATTGCAAGATCTGTAGAGAGCGTGCTTCAGAAATGAGCAAAATTCAAAGGAAGTTCACAATACTGCAATATCAATTTGAATTTTTACATGGTTTGACTCATGTTGTCATTCAATTTTAGGAACAAAAAAATGCTCTAATGAATACAGTAAAAATTTGCCTAAGAAAAATCCAGTTAATACTCAACTTAAAATGACATTCTTTATATGATGTTTGCATACTTATGGTACATGGCAAATTTTTTTCTGTACAAAGCCTGAAACAAGACTGTGACTGAAAAAATCAGTAAGTTAGTTTGATGAGCCCTCTAAGAGACTACGTAGCATGTGGTAAACTCAAATTTGATTTTGCTTTATGTACAGTAAGCTTCTACATACTTTATTAATAAACTCTTCTTTGGCAATTTCAAAGATTCTGTTCCCCAGTGCTTCTCTTTTTCTGGCCACATGTTTCTTCACACGTTCTGCCTGAAGGCAAATCAGCTCTATTCACAGCTCAATGAAACTCCCTCCTCTGGCTCAAAGAAAAACATTTTTGTTTGTTTGTTTGCTTAACTAGAAAGAAGTCAGTTGCCAAAAAGCAGAAACCCTTAGCTACAATCCGAGTCTTCAGATGCAAAGAACATGCTCCCTGCAAATATCTGTACACTCTGCCTTTGAAATTAAAGACAATAAGATCGCCTACCATGGGTCATGGAGTCTGTCTTAACTCTCTGCTAACATTAAGCCTTCTCCCAGTAGTTTTCAATAAATTGTGCTGAGGTTTTTGGAAAAAGAATAGGAACACTCTTATATCCTGCCTATCACTTATCACGATAAGATGTTACTGTCTGTTAGCTGTGGCACACTAGCCAACTCCGAATGCAGTCTGAGCACAGAATCACCATGTTGGAAGAGACCTACCAGATCCTCGAGTCCAACAATTCCCACCAATCACTAACCCATGTCCCTCAGCACCTCGTCCAAACACACCTTAAACCCCTCCAGGGAAGGTGACTCGACCCCCTCCCTGGGCAGCCTCTGACAGTGCCCAATGACCCTTTCTGTGGAAAATTTCTTCCTAAAGAAATTCTTTTTTCTTTCCTAAAAATTCTACGATTCTATGATTCTAAGAGAGATTTTTTTCTTTAAATCATGATTCTTAAAGGAAAAATTTCTCACAGATACCATATATTGACAGAGTTGTCAACAGTAATGTGAAAAAGCAAAAATCATCATCTAAATCAGTGCAACTAGAAAACCTGGTGCAATGCTTGGAACAAGGTGGGGGAATTACACTCTACCTAGAAAATTATAAACAGGTATGGCTGTCATCAGTGACTCAGAAGAGAAAGTGAGACACAGGAAAGAATAGGAGATGCAGAGAATTTCAGAGAAGAAAATTAGTAAAGTGCTATATTTCAACAGTTTTTTTAATCTCAATTTTTTCAGAAAACTATATTATAGTCAAAAGCCTTAAGAAAAATGAAAAGAACCCAAAGCCGTCTGGAATATGATAAGCATCCAGTTACCAACAACTAAACAGTTGTCATAAACTTATCTGCCTCTTTCAATCAAATCAAACCATCTCTGAGCTCGCATTCCTTATTCAGGCTTGACTGCTTAATTCTCTCCAGTCATCTGATAAACCTAATCACCAGCTGTAGCCTGGGTGAGAGGGAGGCTCTGGCAGAGAATCAGCTTGACAAGCTCTCTGCTTGCTCACTCTTGCCTACTGCTGCAGATTATCACACTTTCAGTGATGGTCAATATCACCGTTTATGAATCTGCACTGTGAAATGACTTAGGAAGGTGACCTAGCTTTGAGGAACAAAACCCAAATAGAATCTAAAACCAGCTCCTGACATTAAAAAAAGGGAAATGGAAATGACTGGATGATGGTGAAGCCAAGGAGAAACTCCCTTTTTCAACTGGTTTCAGAGCAAACAATTCAGCTTCAGCCAGCCTACATTTTGCAGCTTTTCCTCTGTATAAAATGTTCTATGTCAAAGTATTATTCTGCTTTCCCAGCTATACTGGTGACTCTAAAACAAGATAGGACCTTCTCCACAGACCTTGCTGTGCTTATTCCTTAGGCTGCCACAGCAGCACCACTTCTAGTTAACCATCGTGCACCAAACCCACAAGGTTGAGAATCATCATTATTTAAAAAGATTATTTTAAAAGACAGACAAAATCTATAATTTGCACAATTGGAATAGCCAAGGAGTTTGCTTACTAAGTGCAAGCTGTTAGTACTGGATGGCTTAACAATATCTGTAGCGTTAGGCTGCCTCCCCAAACCAACGCCTTCGGTGCTGATGCAAACGAAGAAGATGCGCTTACCCAACTGCCGCCTCCCTTCAGGTACTTATTTCTATCTTTCAAACAAGCTCTCGTGCACGACCCTCCAGTCTGTCAGATAAAATCAAAATGTGTCTTTTGGTGACTAGGATCTCAATTCCCCACTCTTTGAAGTCAACTGGAATTCAGGCATTTATCTAAATGATGAAGGATCTGATACCAAAGTATTTGTTCAGCAGTTTTGGAAGAATGCCAGTCTTAATAAAATCAATTAAAACATATTTTAAAGACATAGCCAATCAAAATATATATTTTCAGATTCACAGACTCATCTCAGTATTTGGCATATCCTCTCCGCTGAAATGCACAACGATGCTCCTCGGCAGAGGTAACGATGCGCTGCAACATGTTCTACAGGTTTTATTATCCAATATTCTTGTTAATGCAAGCATTTGAATCAGAAGCTCGTAAAGACTTAGCAGTGCTGAAATACTATTCACATTTTTCTTCTCATCTACACCGACGGAATAATGTCTTTGATAAATCTGGCACATCAAGATCTCAATCCCACTGTTTGAAGAAGTTCATGAACTTACTAAGGTCTCCCCCTTGAAAACAGAATCCTCCTCAAAATAAGCTACAATATTTTCTTTTTGAAAATTAATTCTATCGCATCAATGAAAAAACTGTCAAGGGTATTATTATCCCTACTTTCAAAAAATAGTAAGTAATAACTGAACCGGAAAATAAGAATTCTTCTAGTGTGGTTTGTTATCTCCATGGCTTTATATTTCCAGTATGCAACACACTATGCAACTTGCTATTTTCAACATTTTTCAGAATCACAGATAGAAGTTGAGCTGTAGGGATATCTGAAGGCTTCCAGGAAGAAGAGAAAAGGTAGCAACCATTTCCCGTACATACGAAACTCCATGCATTTGCAAGAGCACAGAAGTGAAGAACCAAGTGAAAGCAGATCCCTAGAGTAACAATTTCTTAGTTCTTCAAAGAGTTGAATGAACGCATTTTAAAAAAACTAACAGAGGTGCAGAATTCCTTGTAATCTCATTTATATCTTGTACGATTATTTACAGGCATGAATTCTACAGAATGTCAATGTCTACAGCCTTTTGAAAGCTCAAAATATTTTGTAAATATCCATTTCCACATCTTGCTGTCTCCATTACAGACACAAACCCCACCACATATTCTCTATTCTTAATATTTAATTCATCTTAAAATCTCCTTTCCATTAAAGGGCTTTTTATTTGAGAACTAACAAAAACTTTTTTTTTCTTTAAAATGCAAAATTAAACACAACTTGCTAGAGATGTAAACTGTTCTGAAAAAAAGAAAATACCATCTGTAAAATGATGGAAGAAATTAATGAATAATATTCTGCATTCTGCAAAGCTGCAGGAATGACTCTGATCATAGAATCATAAGGTTGGAAAAGACCTCCAGGATCATCAAGTCCAACCATTACTATGTGCCACTAAACCATGCCCCTGAGCACCCTGTCTACCTGTCTCCAGGGATGGGAACTCCACCACCTCCCTGGGTAGCCTGTTCTTTGTGCCCAATAACAATTTCTGTGAAAATTTTTTTTCTGATATCCAGTCTGGCCCTCCCCTGGTAGAGCTTGACGTCATTCCCTCTCGCCCTGTCCCCTCTCACTTTGGAGAAGAGCCCAGCTCCCTCGTCTCCACAACCTCCTTTCAGGTAGTTGAAGAGAGCAATGAGGTCTCCCCTCACCCTCCGCCTCTTCAGGCTAAACACCCCTAGCTCTCTCAGCCGTTCCTCAGAAGGTCTGTTCTCCAGTCCCTTCACCAGCTTCATTGCTCTTCTCTGGACTTGCTCCAGAACTGACCCCAGGATTCGAGGAGCGGTCTCATCAGTGCCGAGTACAGAGGGAGAAGAACCTCCCTGGCCCTGATGGTCACACCGTATCTGATACAAGTCAAGATGCCTTCTCGGCCACCTGGGCCACTGCTGGCTTATGTTCAGCCACTTCCTACCAATATCGAGAGGACTGTCTCTTTTGGGCAGCTTTCCAGACAGGCTTTCCCTAGTCTGTAGCTGCTCAGGGTTGTTGTGGCCCAAGTGCAGGAGCCGGTATTTGGCCTTGTTAAACCTCATCCCATTGGTCTCTGCCCAGCGATCGAACCTGTTCAGATCCCTTTGGAGCCTCCCGACTCTCCAGGAGATCCACATTTCCTCCTAGCTTAGCATCATCTGCCAACTTGCCAAGGGTACATTCAATGCCTTTATCAGGTCATTGATAAAGATGCTGAACAGGGCTGGACCCAGTCCTTAAAATAACAACTTGTGTTTATCCCATCTAAGAACAGTTAGAGTTAACAGTCAGTCACACAGCAAGAATGACCCAATATTCTCCATTGAGATATCAACAATATTGAAATATATATATTATAAAAAACATATTACAGTTTTGTGGGGAGTAAAAGAACTTGTGGTTTTAATTACTGTATCACAATTATATTACCTAATGTACTTAAGATCTGCAAAGTCTTGGAAACAATAGCGGGTGGTGTATCCTGGAAGAGGGCGATAGTCTCATGCCTGGGAAGGAACACACACCACCTCATTTGAATGTTAAGTCAAACAGTTCAATCCCCACAGTCAGGCCTGAACTCAGAACAGGAAACAGAAGGACTTCTTGTCAGGGGAACAATTGGGAGAATGGAAAAGTTAATTCGATAGCTTGAGGCAAACAGCTACAAGTAGCTGTAGTTCTAGAATAGAGTGTATCTCTCGCTAGGTTAAACAAGACCACATAGAACACAAATAACTGACTTTAGCACTGGTTTTACAACACATGTATTTCAAGAGTACACAACACAAGACTGCAACACGTTCTGAATATTTCTGAATATTAAGAATCTTTCATCATTTTATGTGATTATTAAAAAGTTGCAGTAGTTAGTGTGTGTGTACATAGTGCAGCAAGATGCACAACCTGAATATCAAATACAAGTCTTCCAAGCAAATTGAAAGACATTTTCATGCTTAGACACAAAGAACCCCATGTTTTAGGCCACATTATCCATCCTGTTTTTTTCACTGTTTAATGTTCCATTAAAAAACCTACAGCTTAAAAAAGTCTTGCATAGATCACACACAACTGTATTTGTAAACCTTCATTCCCAGTTAATCTAGAAAGAGTAATTTAATTCATATTCTAGTTCCAGCAGGCGTAGCTAGGAACCATTCTCAACTCTTGTGAGACTCAAAGGGGAATTAAAAACCTGTCCCAAAACATTAATAAATTAAATTGATTGCTCAATGCTGCATAACATCATGCTGATCTTCAAAATACTGCTATACATTAAAGCACTTTGAAGGCAAATGTAAATATAAATAGATGTTGTATTTCCAACCAGTTCACCAATTGGCACTGTTAATTAAATTATGAACTACCTATCAGTTTCTCAACACAGTTTAATGTTTATTTGTTTTGAGATACATGACTTGCACTTGAATGACAAACAGGCTACGCGGATCACAATGGAGTTTGTGAAATTATGCAGCTACCGAGTTCACCAAGACTGCTACCATTCAGTCGAACTACACTCCTCAGTTTATCTTAAAATTCACAAATAAGACAGTTTACAAGCTGAACGAGGAAGGCTTGAACTTTATTACTCTGGATCTAAGTAAATATCAAAGCTTCCTGTGGCTTCATTGTACGGTCTTCAGCGTCTTCAAAACTGGTTTTGTATGTTTGTTACTAAACATGGTTTCAACAGAATTTAGAGCTGTTCAACACAGCTATAAGGCACATTGTGTCTAAGGACAGAGAGATGCAGCACGTGAACAAGCTGTCTACATCCAGCAATGATGTGGTCCAGCACAATTATTTTCAAGGCAAAATTTTGCAAAACCTAGGTTCCTAGTACAAAATTATTAACTTAGATAAAACAATGATGAGTGTGAACAGAAGGGTTATGGTGAGAGGTCTTGCAGAGATTTAAGCACTTGGCATTCCTATCACGACCAACAGGAGCCTCAGCCTGACACACAATAGTCCACTAATGAGTAGATGCAAGTATTCTAACAATTCTTGGACTCTTTCTAGCAGTAGAAACCATTAGAATGGTGAGCATAAAATGCTTCTGGAAGGATGACAGAGATGGGAACATTGTCCAGTAGAAATGTTTTTTTATCCCCACCCCCTGCCAAAAAAAAAAAAAAAGGATCAGCAATTTCTTTTGCAAAACCGTTTATCCTGACAAAACAGAAATGGCAGCTTTGCTACAAGGGAAAACCAGTAAGTCTGGCAGAGAAGAGACTGCACTAATAATTATCAAGCTGAACTCTAGCAAAACTTGTTTTGGATGTTTGGGAGGTTGGGTGGTTTTTTTAGTTTTGTTTTCTTTGATTGTTTTGTTTTTCACGTGTCAACACAGGCTCCAAATAGAGAACCAGTATTCATTAATAACTGATGTGGATGATAATACTCACCTTTCAATATCAGGTCCTGTGCTTAAAAATGACCAAGTTAGAAAGCTTCTGAACATGTAGCCACCTGGAAAACTCACTCTTTTTTCTACAGTAGCAAAACAATTTACTCTTCCATGCCATCAACTCCACTCAAACTCATAAATTAAAAAGTTTTAAAATAATTTTACTAAAATTTATATTAAAAATTAATTAGGCAATACAATCAAGGACAACTCTTATTTCTGCTAACTAAAATGCACGGCTGAGCATTTAAATTCAATATAAGATGTCAGTATAGTTCAAATGTAAGTGATTACAACTTTCAGAAGCGCAGTCTTAGTGAAATACCAGAACTGAGCATAAGGACAGATATATGCATGATACGCGTTCTTCTCCACACATTTATTATACTTTTGCCTAGAATAGAAAAAAAAAAAGCTAGGGACCCCTGGAGGTCACTTACCGTAACTGCCTCACCAAGCACGGTCAAGGGAAATGGGTCTGTCCTTGTCCTGTTACATTCCAAATATCTCTGAGGAACAAAGATCCCACAACCTCTTCCTGTTCCCGGTCCAGCAGCTGACCACCACTTCAATAACAAAAACCATCAAACAAGAGCACAACCTTTTCCTGACACCAAATCATCATTTCCCATGCTACAGCCATCCCGTCATCATGTGCTCCTGGGAGCAATCTGGCTCCAGTTTTTCTGTACATTCCCCTCAGGGACTTGAAGAAAGCAGGAAGATGTTGAAAACTCCTCCACCTAAATGAAGGGCAATGCACTACTAGAAGGGTGGCTACTGAAGGCTGGCTGATGGGGAGACAGGCAAGACCTGCTAGAGCAACAGGGCAGGTAACACTGCCTCTCTCCTACTCAATCCCAGACAGCTCCTGCACCTCTGGAGCAGTCTCTTGGTGCCTGCTGAAACAAAAGATCCTCTCTTGGGATCTCTTTAAGTGTCACTTTGCATTCCACTGTAAAAGGAACTCATCTCATTCTAAATCTTCTCAGCCTGGACTAAAGTCACAGTCTTCACTCTCAAAGAATTATTCACACTTACAAGGAGCCAGCTGCAAGCTCTGCCACTTCCAACACATTAAGAAACAAATGAAGGCTCAAGGCATGCACATTTACCTCCTGCGTGTAAGTATCCAGGACCAATACTGCACAACAGTAGGCATGTCAGCCAGACTACTGTACAATTAAACATCACATGTGTAAACTAGCAGCAAGAAACTAATGACTTTGTAGCTCGCTGCTTACATTCACCCCTTTGCTTTCCCATTTTTGACAGCACTGAAAACCAGAAAAGAAATGTTGTGCCTCACATGCAACACCCTCATTAGGTTGGGGGACTATTTTTAAGTAACTTTACAATTGGATACAAGTATGAAAGTGTGGAACGTAATCCAGATTCCATGAGAAGTCTCTCAGAATGAAGATGAAAACCTCTCTGCTCTGGTAATTCAAAGTAAAAATCTCGATGCTTGCCTCATTCTTGTTGAAGAGACGATAACTGAGACCATTGCTTTGTGGTATCACAAATGTTTATGGCCAAACACTTTTTTTTCACATCGGCCAAAAAATTTTTGTTCAGCTTCGTACTATCAAAGCCGGTATTACTTATAATCACAACTGTTCAGCAACGTGTTCCTTTTCTCTAAGTTAACCTTGATCTTAATCAGAAACCAGATTTCAATACCTATTCAAAGATGTGACTTCCCTATAAACAACAGCGTAAGAAATGCTACAGTAAATCAAACAATGGACAGGTAAAGCCTTCCTTCTTTGGACAAAGTGGAAAAATTCTGTCAAAACAAATAGTTAAGCAGAGGTTTTATTCAGTTAAGACCGAGTCCAAGCAAATAAGATTATCTTCACCCAAGTAGGAAAAATATCTTTAAGGTCAAATGATATTTGATTACTTTGCTCCAAAGATTAAAATATCTAACACATATAAAAATCCTACCCAAAGACAGCTTACAGAGTAAACGGCTACCCTCTGGTTGCTAAAAATTTTTCTATTTAAGACAACTAACACAAAAACAGCATAAAAGCACAAACGCTTCCAAAATCCAACACTTACTTACCCTTTTCAAAGAAGGTGTTTTTACTTTTTAATTTTCACAACACCACATGCAACAGAGGCTTGAGTTTCCATGTGCAAACATATTCTAATGTGGTTGATTTTGGTCAGCATCTTCTGTGCTCAGAGGTGTGTATTTGCACACAGCCAGAAATGTATCTTTACAGCTGTCTGGGAGCAAAATAAAACCAACTCCTCCTACAAGGAATTGCATCTTTATACCACATTGACAGGGATCACACTGCCACAGCTTCAATTCTATTTCACAGGCAGTTAGCCGCTTAACTGAAAAACCAAGATGAGCCTTGATCCTGGCCTGGCAGTCTAGCAAGCACACCTAGGAACAGGCTGTGGAAAAGAGAGCAGGGGACAGAGGGAAGCATCACCTTTACATTCACTTGGATGCCTACACAACACCACAGGTTCTCAACAAACACCAGCCATCTACATCCACAAAAATACTTCACAACTACAAGTCCTGCAAGCATGTTTACTTGCTAGCCATGTGCCTTCACTTGGCTGATTTTCTGAAACTGCTTTCTTATGACCCTAAAGAGACAAAGAAGGGATATTGTTTTATTGAAGAGATGGAAGACATCTGTGAAGGCATAAACACCTGAAATGCAACTCAACGCCTCCCTCTTTTTTCTGTCTTATTCAAATATTTGATGAATAATAACATCAGCACTCAGAAAATACTAAGCCCCTCATATCAACTAACTGCTCCAAGGGCAAGATAACCTACTACTTTCAGCTTTTGTTTATTTGCCTAACATTTCCAAAGACTCACAATACATTGTTTAAATCATAATACGACATTATACAAACACAAAGCCCTATTGGTTTGGCTGAAGTATTAACAACAAAACCTCCCTTCAAACAATAGCAACAAAAACTGTCAGAGGTGGTTCTACTTATTAACACAGTTCAGGACCTAAGCACATTCAAAAGCCACTGTCCAAATCTGCCCTTTGAGTTATTTTTATCCCACAGTTCAAATATCTGAAGATGAGTATTTTAATACACTGAAATGAAATCTGAGTGTTGAACAGAGGAAAAAAAATAATTTAAGCAACATACAACACAGCTTTTATATTTTAATCTTTTAAATCCCTTCCTTAGCAACAAAACACAACAAAGCCTAAATAAAAAGCTAATTTGTAACCTACATCTTTATTGCTTCGGTTCCTTCTTTTGCCTATTCATCAACTAAAGGTGACAAAGCATTAGTCAGTGGCCTAAAGCAGAACTGGCAATATGAGGCTCCTGTTTGCTGAAGGTAGGATATTTCTTAATTATTTCCTCCTCTGTCTGTGAAGAGGAGAATGTGAGAACACAATTGCAAGTGAGACATGAGACCTGATCAAGTGCCAAGTGCAGGACAATGTAATTAGGAATCAAATTTTATAATACCTGCATATTTGTTTATCAAGTTTGAATTTCTCTGATTTTCCCAAAAGAAGCTACAGAGGAAAGTTGGGAACAGTCTGCTACAAAAGCAAGAGCTTTTAAGAAGTGAATGCGTGAATTTCTGTTAAAGTTCAATTACGTTACTTATGAGGTACCAACCTGAAGATGCTGATCAGTACTGAGTACCTTCAAGCAGTTCAAGATTTCAGGGAAAATCACTACACATGAAAAGTCTGACAGACATTGAGAAATACCCTAGAGACTTCACTTCACAATTCACTTCAAAAAATACAAACAATAGCAGCATAAGCATGAAAGAAATACTTCAGGTGTAACCTACTGTAATTTCCTTCCCTTTACAGAAAATCACGGAATGGTTAGAGCTCGAAGGGACATTAAAACCCACCGAGTTCCAAACCCCCTGCGATGGGCAGGGACATCTCCCACGGGATCAGGCTGCCCAAGGCCCATCCAACCTGGTCTCGAACCCCTCCGGGTATGGGGCAGCGACAGCTTCCCTGGGCAACGCGGGCCAGCATCTCTGGGTGTCAGATAAATACTCTGAGGACATGCTACTCATTTCAGTTCATATCCAATACATAAATAAGAATGAATTTTCAGCCATGAAGTCAAATTCTGAACAAGGTTCAAAACAATAAAAACTCAGCAAGCACCCCAGTGAAGTTTACAGTTGTGCTCATCAACCCCACCAGTTGACTAGGTGAAAGAAGGAAAACATCTTCAAAATGTAACCTACCAAAGCTGAGAAGTATAAAAAGACTGCAAACAACAGTCTAAATATCAAATATATCCACGGTATATTAATGCAGTGAACACTGAAAGACAACGAGGATACACTAATATCGAAGTCACAAATCCATATACACTAACGTCACAACACGTCACCAGCGAGGCAAAGGGTGAAATAAATTACCTGGCAGGAGATATACTTCAAGGAAAAGTTAATTTAAACGCTGTGGCAATGTTACAAAAGGAATTTTCACCACCTGCGCTGAGGCAGTCTGTCACTTCAATTTAACCAATTCCTACCTGTTTTAAACGGCGTATGCCTGGAATGAAGTACTCTCACTGAAGACCACAGTATTGTCACTTGTGCTCAGGAGCAATAAATACTTGGTACGGGTGTGTTTTCAGTGAGCTGTGCTACTTGAGGGTCCTATCAGAACCTGGTTTCTTTCCCCAGCAAGAGCCCTGTTATAACATACTTCTAGCAACTATCTTCTCTGTTTTCCTCCGAGGCCGCTCTCTTTTTATGAGGTGTAACTCTAGGGAATGTGTCTTGAGGGAGTTTGGGGGGGTTTTGTTTTTTATCAGTTAGTCTGTATCACAAGTCTCATTTCAGAAAAAGTAAGACCCATAGACAAAAATTGGGAAGAAACAATAAATGGGTCATTTGCCTGGTGTCCCAGTACAGACTTAACCACGGGGTCCACTGTCTATGCTTATTTCTTCTTTGAAGATATGAATCCACATCTTTACCTTATATTTTGATTCATCTTCCCTGGCAGTGTTTAAGGCACAGGTGGACGAGGTGTTACAGGGCATGGTTTAGTGTTTGATAGGAATGGTTGGACTCAATGATCTGGTGGGTCTCTTCCAACCTGGTTATTCTATGATACTGCCTTAAGCAAAAGAAATCATACTCTGTTCTCTACCCCTAATACTCCTTTCAAAATCCTTCTGAGCAAACAGTACTCCTTCAAGAACTGAAAGGGGCTCCAGGAAAGCTGGGGAGGAGCTCTTGAGCAGGGAGGGCAGGGATGGGGAAACGGTGACCGTGTTGAAGCCAAAAGAGGGGGAATTGAGATGAGATCTTAAGAAGAAATGTTTTCCTGCAGGGTGTTGAGGCACCAGCCCAGGCTGCCCCATCCCTGGAGGTGTTCAAGCCCAGGCTGGGTGAGGCTTTGAGCAACCTGATCCAGTGGCAGGTGTTTAGAACTGGATCGGCTTTAACGTCCCTTCCAACTCAAATGATTCTATGATTCTAAGAGAGTTAGGAAGGAGAGGAACTCTTGTCACCATTACTCTATAAAGTGCACTAATTCTATATTTATGGGAGTTAAAGACGCCTTGCATGGGCCACAGTGAACCAAAGCCATGCCAAATATTGACTGACACAGAAATAGTTCAAGCTAGTTTTTCTAACATTTATAAGCAACTTATGCTCTGGTTATTGACTATGCAGTCACATAAGCAACTTTCTGTCTTCCAAAGTAAATCCTTTATGGGACACACACAAGAGCTCAGTCACTCTGAATGAAAGCCCACTGTGAAGTTGCCCTGGAGTTCCAGCCTACAAACTTTAAATAAAAACCTTTCTGCTCTCTTCCATAAGAGGGAACTGATAAACATCTGGTCTTTGGAAATTACTTTGTGATGTTTGGATTTTGTAAGAGCAAACTACTCTCACACGCTGTGGTATATCATCACATGATATACTTTTCCAAGAAAAATCCAGTAAAATGACAATACTTCATTACCATGAACTCTTGTTTCTCAAAAGTTACACAATTAAACTGTAATCTCTTATAAGATCTTATTTACTTTAGCTTTAATTACTCACTTCAATGAAAGGATTTTTTCATTTTAAAAAAATACAATTTTTTTCTTCACCATATATACTTTGTTTACCACTTGCCAAACTGTTATTTCACCTACGTGAAAAGAAAACTGGACCAAATACACATGAAAAACTGTTGGCAAAGGAAGTGCAGGGGCTTGCCATTGAGAAGATCAGAGTCACAAGAAATGCCTTTTACTTTTTCCAAAATCAACAAACTTACTATGGAAAAAGGTCTCATAAAAAGGCAAAGAAAAGATTTGTATGAAAGGAGAAGGGATTTTTCAGGTAATTCTGAATTTCCAAGTGATTTAAATTGTCCTCAAAAGGCTTACGCATGTCAATCGCCTGCTTACAAGAACAGGAGGGTTCACACGCCGAGGAAAGACAGAAAGCTACAAATTACTGGTTTTATTTGAAGTCTATATTGCTCACTTGTTTCGCCAGACTAAAAGGTGTCAATTACACCATCAACAATTTTGATTAGATTTTGTGGAAAAAGCACTTAAATTTTGCAGCTTTCATTAATTGTTTTCCATCTTGCTTAGTCTCCAAGTCCATTATCAATTTCTGTCAAAAGGGACAAGGTATTTATTTAATTTGAGAGATCAAGAATATTTAAATGCAAAGTTCTCACAATTATGTATGATTCACTGCGGCCTCACAGTCAATTCCAAGTCAGGAATTTGTTGGACATACAGCGTTTGCATCTTCTAGTTCTCAGCTGAGGTAGAAAACTGCTTTCAGCCAAATATGCTATTGTAAAATTTTAAACGAAATTATTTCATTAAGCAGCTTCATCTCATCAAATTTACACAGATTCAGTTCCCAGAAAAGTTTCCTAAATGCAGATGTTGCATAAGGAATCCTGAACATGGATCATTAGCAGGTAAGGCAACACACATCTGGGAAATTACATATTATAAAGCTGTTACCTATGTACACTGTTCTAAATAAGTATTTCTGAAGGTTATGATAGCATGTATATAATTTAGATTATCAGTAATGTACTGTTAAGAATCAGACCAAATCCTACCACCAGCTACCTCATGGTACACTTTGTCCATAACAATTCAGCGATGCAGCTAAGACAAGTTTACACGGTCCTTCAACTCTGCAACAGCGTCAACAACACACACACCTACGAAAAACTTACTTTAAAACCACTTTTAAGCTAGTAACTTTGTGACAATTTTGCAAAACTTTCCAAGTGGAAAACCAATGAGAGCAAGACTGAACCCCCTGCCAAAAAACATACGAGAGCAGAAACAAGACTTGGACTGGGTTCAAGGATCCCGATTGCCCCTCTACTGCTAGAAAGGCACATTCCTTTCTAAATCCAAAACAAAAATAAAACATGTGACAACTTTTAAGACAAATGAAACTGTCCTTTTATCCCTGTCACAACCACAAATTTTGTTCAAACACAGGTATTATGAAGAAAGTCACACTTCAACAGAATATCAGCAAATACTCTCAGATTAGAATGCTTACGCGTCTTCTTAGCAAAAACTGTTTTTTCCTCACCCTAAGTAGCTCTCAGAAGATCCTGGCAGGTATGAACATGCTGTCTTAATTACAGAACTGGATTACTGCTGTAACCGATTCCCAGTTTCAACAAATTATAATCAAGTACCCATTGTGTGTAACAATCATTTAATGGCAAAAAAAACATAATAAAGAAAGCTTTAATGAAGAAAGCTGGAAGTTTGCCAGAATTTTATGGCAGTGCACTCAGAAAGAAAGAGTTAGAATCTGTATTTAAGATGAAGTGAACCTTTTCATCCAGATGGCCAAAATTAAACAAGGCAGCGCATGATAATTTTGATCAAAAGCCAGCAGAACATGAAAGTACCAAAATTCCCCCAGTAAACCACTGCTAATTATTTCAAACAGAGGTTGCACGTTCATTTTCTGTTGCGAAGAGCTTTAAGGAAAATACAATATGAATGCTTTGCTTTCTCTGTCATAATTCACTTATCCACTGACTTCTTTTACAAATGCATGGAACAGTTTAGCAGCAAGACATCCTTTTGCTGCCATTTATTTGGGGAAATATTTGCACAGTCACATAATAAAATTGTAAAGGAGTTTGAAAAAATAGTTATAAATTATTTCAGATTAGTATATAAACAGTTTTAAGATGCAGCTGAGTAAAGTATGGCTGCTACAACAGAAACTTTAAAAGGTCCTCAGTTTTAGTGCTGGGTTATTAGCACAGATGACATCCAAGTTTCAGTTTGCTCTCCTCTCTTGCTCTCTCAGAATTGCTGACGCATCACTTAACAATACTAGCTTTCTCCGACTCATGTCCCAGTCAGCAGAGAGGATGTGAGAATTCCTATTTCGCGTATGCCCCACTCTGAAAGGACTGTTCATCATTAATGACTTGTCATTGGATGTGAGTGAACAGACCACTCACCATACGGCTCCTGGCGGCATTACGTTCGATGAGTCAGAATAGTATAATCTGCTATCAAGGGCATTTGGAGTCAGTAAATCATAGAACGGTTTGGGTTGGGAGGGACCTCGAAGCTCACTCAGTTCCAGAACTGCTGCCACGGGCAGGGACACCTCCCACTGGTTCAAATTGTGAATATTTCTAAATCCCTAAAATAAAATTATTGTTAAACAACTAAAAATATAATTTTTTTTAGTAGACTGACACAGCAGTAAGCAATGTTGAGTTTTAATGGCCCTTCTGCTTCTTAGTTTTACATGAACATCAGAATGCAGAAGTACGTATAGAAGGTGATTTCTCAGCATCTCTATAATAAAAAACCTTATCTTTTGTAAAGATTTTTTGTGTTAATGAAATAAAATCGCTGTAATATCCATTAATGAATTACAGGATCATGGAATCATCAGGGTTCGAAAAGACCTTGAACATCAACTCCAACCATCACAATTAGAAATCACAGAGTTCGGTCAAGCCTGAACTTATGCAAAATCAGCCACATTTTACCCTCCCCAAAGCACCCAAAAAAGAACTGTGTACACCTACTTGTTCTCATTCTGACACTTAAGACCCATTTCTTTGATCTTTTTGCTGAGGTCAAGCCAGGGTGGACCCATGATATAAATTGCTGTTCCACAGCTGCAAGTTAGGAATACCGACTCCAACAGAAAAATATGGAATGCTTGTGGGGGTCTTTGGAACAGAGACAGCAGGCAAATCCCAGTGCCTAGAGAGCTGGGTTGCTTCGCAGCATCTTGTTCTCACCCTTAGCCCCATGAACACTGGAGCACAATCTGTCCTTTTTGCATTCTGCTGCTGCCCCTGTGCTGCTTCTGGAGACCCACAAAGCTATCTGACTTTTGACAAAGTGACTTTTTGCTCTTGCTCAAGATAGTTTTAGCTGGAAAGAGATCACTGTATCTTTGATTTGTGTTTTTCCATTTTGTAATTTTCTGACAGCAGTGAACTTTGAAAGCCTGCCAGGCTCCCTGAAATGAAAAAGAACCTGCAAAATCTGACCAGTCTGTCTCTGCACTGATGTTGACATTTATACTTCATACTTCTGTTATTCACGTGCAGATACAGAAGGTGGCTTTAGTTCTCTCTGTGAGCTCGTCCCTGGCTCCCAGGCACAGAAAAAGGTCCACTTGCATGGCCCTGTAGTTCTCAGTTCGACCAAACAGATTAAAGGAGTCAAGAAAAACTTGCCCATAACACCAGCAGTAGACACATGTTTGACAGGAGACAGGAAACTGAGGCTGAGACCTCTGACAGAAACTGCAGGCAAGAGGCTGATACTGGCTGCATGATGTTTTCCCACTTCCAAATCAAAGCAATCATTGGATCATCAAATGGGTTGGCTTGGAAGGGACTTCAAAGCTCATCCAGTCCCACTCCCTGCCAAGGGCAGGGACACCTCCCACTGGATCAGGGGCTCCAAGTCCCATCCAGCCTGGCCTTGAACCCCTCCAGGGATGGGGCAGTCACAGCTTCCCTGGGCAACCTGGGCCAGGGCCTCCTCACCCTCACAGTAAAACATTTCTTCCTAAAATCTCATCACAATCTCCCCTCTTTCAGCTTAAATCCACTCGTCCTCATCATATGCCTGCACTCCCTGATCAAGAGCCCCTCCCCAGCTCTCCCTCAGGCCCTGATTTTCCCTGTGAGCACACTCAGGGTTAATGAAATACTACTGACACGAATCAAAATCAGAAAAAATATCACAGCAACTGAACACAACCACAGTTAAAAGTTGTACTTCTGCTGATAAGAGAAATCTCTGGGATTATTTGCAGATGGAGTAGTAGAAAGCAAATCTTGTCCAAGAGCAACAATAAGAGCTTTTTATGGGCATGCAACTGCTGTCCCCTTGGGGCAATGAGCAATCCAGTGATATTAATTCTCCCTTACCCCCAATTTTTCAAACCAAAGTTTTCTGCAATATCAACAACATTATGATTTCTCTGGTACCAAGAGCTGCCGCTGTCACATTCACTGTGCACTGATCTATTGTGCCAGGAAAATAAGAAATGTCACTTGCAATAGTTTAGACACGGGGCAGGAAAAGCCAATACCAATAAAACTATTAATATGGTTGACTATTCATCAAAAACAGCCCTAAAAGATGCAAGAAAAACAAACCAGAACAAAATCACATGTGAAATTTTTAATGAAAAATACATAAGGAAAAACATGTTGAGAAAAAAAAAAGTGTGGTGAAATTGCCAAAATAATTGAAAAATGCAAAAAGTAGGAAGACAGCAGCTAGGCTAAGAAACCACATTAATCTGGCTCTTCTTCCAGAACCCAGGGACATGAATAAAATATCATACTTGATCCTGTACCTGTGCTTGTCAATTGGAACAGCACTGAGTCATGCTCCAAAGCTCTACTTGCTCTGCTGCTACAAGAGAATTCTTAGTGTAATTAAGTTAAAAATGACAAAATACCCAACTGAAATAAACACTAGAGAACAAATTATTATAAAACACTCATAAAAACGTCCCCCCAAATCAATGTACTGTTTATTCGTGGAATGCTTGCAATTGTTTCTTAAGGGAGTCATAAAAATGCCTTGCTCCCTAGGAGCCCATTCACAAGAGCAATGAATTTCCAGAGGATCTGTTTTTTTTAATACAACTCAAGAGAAATATTTTTGGATACAAATTTTCAAAAAAGTTTCTAGCTAATAGTTTTATTCCTTACAATGCGCAAAGGCTTGCCTACAATGTAAACAGTGAAAATTAAACAGAAAAATAAAGAACACAAGTCTGGTAACTTCAATACAATACTCATTGTCTGGACTTCCCCATTTCCATGAAGAACATCTGATTTTCATTTTGGATTAGAACATTCTGCTAAAATTACTAATATACTGGCATTTAATTGAATTTAATTGCAAAATTTAAAGACAAACTTCAGCTACAACCTGATCAGGGTTCCTTAACCGAGAATTCACACTCTAACTTGGGAAACAAAAGTTCACATCTAATGTTGCATTCTAGTTGAAATAAGTTTTGATGATCTCAGAGTGAACAGTAGTTCTCAACAGAAAAAAAACACCCCATAAAACTCAGCTCAACCAGCAGCTTTTGTGACTGCTTAGCCAGGGAAAATCTGGCTAGCGACTTGATATATTTGTAATTCCAAGAACTTCCAGTATCTTCTATGAAGACATACACAATTGCTAGAGATAAAAACGAGACTAAAAATGAGCTTAAGGCAATAGCGAGAACAACAATGACCAATTTCTCCCTGCTATTTCCCTTACTTGGCTATTCTGTTCAGTGTATAAAAACGCAGAGATGCGTGCTGAGCATGTGAACAGTCAAGAAAAGAAGAGGCTCCTTCTCCTTTTTCTTTGTGTGCATGTGTGGGTGAGAGCACATCAAAGAATTGGTCATAATGTCACCATGCTCTAGCTCATCCTTGAAGAACAAAATGTGTGACCCAAGAGGCCTGCTGGTTTAATACAGGAGACTCCATAACTGCAGTACAACAGATTTAGTCCAGGTTTAGTCCATTCTTTTTGTGTAAATAACAATATTATTTGAGAGACACGCACAAAATAGAACAGTATATAATTAAAATAAAATACAACCCTCCAAGCTGCAATAAAACATATAGAAATACCTAAACCAAAAGATTGACAGAAAACATACAAGCCAGAAAACAGAGAGACTGGCTCATGTCTGAACTTGCTACTAGACGTCTGGTTTTGACTATATATAAATACATATATAATGTTTAAAAAACCCACAGAGGTTGCTGTCCCTCTCATGCAGTCAGTGTCCTTATGTGAATAGCTTTTATTTTCTTGAGGATCCCATGAAACACCTTAGACTGAACACCAGTCTTGGGCAGAGAGAAGTAAAATAAGGAAATAACAAAATAGAAAGTAAGCTTTTTCTGTATAATTGTGTTAAAAATGGAACTTTTGATGTTTAAATGTCAAATGTAAGAAGGCACAGGCATCAGCACCAGCTGCGTATTAGAAGTACACCCTAGGCACACGCTGCCTCCCAGGTGAGGAAGGTTGCTGACAAGAAGCCAAAGACTGGAAGAATATTTCCCCAAAATGACTGTTAAATTATACCTGATACTTAGCAGTCAAGAAAACCAGGTTCAGACAATTTCTTATTGCCCACAGGGAATACAGCTATTGGAAGACACATGTTTGTACAAGAAGAACGGGAAATCAACCAAATTACTAGATTGACTCTATAGGTAAAACAGATTAAACACTGAAGCAGAGCAACAGTGTTGTGAATTCAAAAAAGAGCAAACGTGCCATGGTACAGCATACCTGAAGAAAACCAACAGAACACTAGTGAAGTACTTAATCCTAATATGAAGTACGGGTCTTTGTAAGGAACAAGTTTAAATGTTGAAATACAAAGCAAAATCAATTTAGATATGGACCAGTTAGCAGTGTCATAGTAACTAACAATGTAATTCACTTGTCAAGTGGTTTTGAAAATGAAAATGTTTGCAAGCCAAATAGAATACACACATTTATCCAGATTACAGTCAAAGGAAAATAGATAGAAAAATTCTGGATTTTAACACGAAAAACTGCTTGGGGAAAGTGCAACAAAAAGCCATTTACGAACAGTGGTTTTTTATGGCATTTTGATAGAAAAGTAAGTCTATTACTTAAAAGTAATTTGTTTAGAAGCATTCCGATGGGAACTCACTACTACTATTATAATAAAATAATACCAGTATAAAAGGGATTCAAAACTGTTTATTCAGAGAATTTTTAAATCTGTAAGTTGAAAATATGAACACTTTTCTTTCAAATCATGCAGATGGACGCTTAAAAAAACCCAGATGATACAAAGCTACAGCAAGCAGGTGTGAACCCAACAGAGAAATGATGGATGACAGCACATGAGAGAAAAAGTGTGACAATGCAGCTGGATACAAAGTAAACTAGAAGCTGGATTGGAGTAAGGCAGAGAGAGCAGAACCACAGCACTGAAAGGACAGTGCTGATAGATTTTGGAAAACTAGAGCAATACTGAGAAAACGTAAAGAATAACAGGAGCGGAAGTTTTAAACAGAAGTATATTGGAATAGGACTGGAGTGTTTTATAATAAATGGGAAAAACACAATGGAACAATGAGATGTCCTGTATATTTAAAAGAAAACATTTGTGGCCTGTGAATGAAATAGTTCCATCTCCCAACAAGAACAAAAAACTCGTCACAGCAAAAGGGAAACCAGGAAAATATTGAAGAGCAAAAAATAATAATAGCAGTTTGCATAGTAACAACATCCATGACTATGTTAATATAAGCACAAGTGAGAGAATAAGAGCTGTCTTCATCCAGTTTTAAAAATACCTTGAGAGCAAAATACTAGTTGAATGCTGGCAAGACAAATAAATACCAGCTGTTGTTTTTTGAAGACTAACAGATTTTTCCTAATTGCCACTACCATGTAATAGTGGTAGGACATGGTTTCCATTCTTCCCTCTCTAAAGGCACACAGAACAGACTGTCAGCATTTAAAGCTGTGGATTCTGTGGTGCCCTGTATAGCACGGAGCCATTAAAAGCTATGCAAGGCAACTTGGTTCAATGCAGTTTGGTCCACAGGTTTTGCAAGTCAGCATGCAATACTTGAGAGAAGAAAAAACCTCCTGCACTGTTGGCTCTGCAGAGGTTCCTTTACCCTCTGAATGAATTTCCAACGCAAAGTGTTCAGGTGAGACAGGAGGGCGGAGTTATCCTTTAAACAGCTCCTCCGCCCTCCTCTCAGCTTCTCTCCCCACTTTCATTTGCCATGAGCAGGAATACACACCTCACACTGATGTGTCTCCAATGCCTTGCACCACTGAGTCTATCAGGCTTCTGGGGAAAACAGTCATTTGGGCAGGTTGTGGCAGAAACCACATTTGACTTCTCATTAGGTAAAAAGTAGCCCAAAGAGCACACTATTAACACATCACTATCAAACGCTCTGGCCTCTGTTAGGCAGGTCACCCCCAGAAACTACACAACACACACCTGGGTTCCTTTACATGCTCTCTCTTTGCTGTATCTACCCAGGGATTTGCTCTGCAGTCATACAAGCTACACTTCAAAAGGTACAAATGACATTGTACATGAAGAATTACAGGGTTTGTTCTGCAGGAGAATGATTTATTAATGCTTAGAGCTTAATGTAGTTATCAGACACTATTTGAAGAGAGAGAAATGCAAAGGGTCATGGAATAGTCAGATGACGAACTTACTCCAGCTTTTGAGGTAGTTCCATCCCAAAATCAAAGCTAAGACAACTAGGAAGAGCTTTTCCAATTTAATGAAATATGACCTCCTCCTGGATCTCATCCAGGTCTACACGTCAAAGGCAAAAGGGGCCTAGACATATTTTTTTACATAACCAAATTCCAGAGGAATGTTACTGAGGGAGACCAAAACGAAACTCAAGAACCTTTTCTGCCATTAAATATTTTCTCTTTAAAGCATTGCTCGTTAGAAACAAATGATATAAGGCTATTTCAAAACTTAAAAGCCTTTCGTCATTAGTTATTGCTCATTTCTCATTCAGATTTATGAAGACTCACATGAATACATATAACACTAATTCTGCATTACAGTAATGAGAAAAAATGATGACTGCTCAGGTAACTCTCCAACAACCCAATAAATAATTTGTAATTGACCAGCTGTTAAAATACTAATAATACTGTTGAAACATCTTTGCAGTACTACAGACTTCATGCAATCGAAAGGAGTGCAGCCATCTAGAGAAAGTTATTGAATGTCACTCTAATCTCTGAGCTGGGTTAATGAAGCAATGTTAAAATGCAGCCCGTTTCACACCAGAGATTAATGGAATTATCAAATGGATGTGATACGCATCCACTGAATTCTTGCTTCACATAAAAAGAGACCCTGCAGTGGACCAGAACACCACGGTGCTGTTGCAAAGCTGCATTTCATCATCCCTTCCAATTAAACTAACCGTGATGAAATTCTGGAATTGCAGCAGAGAAAAGATGAATTTAAGTCCTTTGTATCTGAAGCCACATTTCCCCACATCCACTTTGCCCGAAGCTTGCAATCTTTGTTCTTCTAAACTCCTCTTGCCCCTCTTCAACTCAGAACATCTAAAACTAACTCGCTCAGCCTACCTAGCACACCACTGAAGTCCAAACCCCTTACAAAGTACATCAGTTGTCTACCCCTTGGTCTGCCCCGAAGACAGCACAGTGAAGGTTCCTTAAGGTCCTCAGTTCTGGTCCTGCTCAGACACACCCACCAGCGCACTGGCATGGCCCTCGCTCACCCTCCTGCTCTCTCCTTGCACCTTTGCAGACACTGACCATTCTCGCTATCCTTTGTCTCCAAGATGCAGACCACAGGCACCTCCTCCACAAATGCAGCAGGCGATTTCCTCTCTCACGTGGGGAGGAGCAATAGGGCATCTAAGCAATGTGCTTCAATCGATGAGCCGATCATTTTGATTCTGGTGCATGCCACTCCTGTCATGAAGACTATTAGTTTAATATCTCTGTGTAGATACTAGGTTTATTACTTTCTGTAAATTACTGAAGAATTTTGAGACTTAAATAATACGACAATAAAATTAATCATTTGCTCAGCATCAGCTGAAAGGTGTTAAACCTGCTGATACATCCCGCCACCACTTATTGCGCTTCATTAATTCTAGACCTGAACATTTTCAACAAACTAATGAAGTTATATATAACTCAAAGCAGCAGCAGGCATAAATCCTTCAATGCACTGGCAACCTCTTTAATCCAAAGTAATCATGTTTCCTCTTACAAGAAGTCTTGCGCTGTCTGTAATGGCATCTGACCGTGGTAACAACAGCCTTAGAGTTCTAGCTCTCTTGCACGCTCGAAGTATTAATCTGATCCCATATTTAAATGCAAAATCAGAGATTTCTTGACATTCTTCCTGAAACAGGTATGCTAATCGGAGTGTCCCCCCTGCCAAATGTTTTTAAAATTACAATAAAGATCAACTTTGTGAAGTTGTTTTTAATACCAGAGGCAAACAATGCAGCTCACTCTTGACATTAAAATAAAGTTTATGAATAGGCAGCCTATTCTACAGGCAATTTTCTCTGCCACAAGTTCTTTCCTTTTGCATTTCAACAAAAAGTAAAGAAAATTCCCACTTTACAATTTGAATGAAAAGCAATAGATTTTAGGCTATTGCTGGTGAACTTCACTCTCCTTGGAAAGCAAAAGGCTCAATGATCATGACATTCATTCTTCAATTTAGAAATTCTCTTAGGAAAAAAAGTTTTCCTGTGTCATAAGTGAGCTTAAATCCCAGCAGCTTTCTAAGTACATTACCCTTTTCCTAGTATCATCCTGAAAACTTACGTAGCATTCTCCACCAGCTATTACTTAAGAAGTGAGGAAGATACTGATGCTACATTACAAAAAGTGGTATATTCTTCTCTTTATGATCAACTTTGTTTGAGTTTAGCCTCATTTAGTGGAAAAATCATGTTTGTAGTCTTTACACTTCAACTGAACTAAAAATGTATTTAACATGAAATATTACCTGATTTTCCCAAATTCTTCATAACCATCTCTAACTGTATAAAAAATAAATTCATTGTCAGCTCCTTGGAGTTTATCAAGATGTTTCATCTATGACCAAGATTTTACCTCGCTGGTAATCAAAATACTATCTGCGAGTGTAAATCTACATATTAAACACAGATGAAACAATATTAAATTACATATTAAGTACATTGAACAATCTGATCTGATTATAAACTCTAGATTAAATCCGGAAAAAAAGAAGCCAAAAACAGTATCAAAACAGTAGCTTCACTCAAGACAAAACATCCAAGTCCAAGAAAGGCTGGTTTTAAAGTATTTCATTACCCATCTAAAAGCGTAAACTGTGTTTTACAGTTTGGAGTCAATCCAAAGGCTGTTCCCATTTAATCCAAGGACAGCTGGAGAGCACGATGACCGTATCAATATCTCGGCGCACTGCTGTCATGAATGCGTGCTCGCACAGTTGGATAAACTCACAGAGTATATATAATTCAGGGCAGAAACCTCTCACAGGAGCTTGCCTGTTCCATTGTGCTGCCAGAGAAAATGTGAAGTATTATGAAGGCAGCAGGAAAGCCTATAACCGTGG
Source organism: Coccyzus lansbergi (assembly GCA_033558105.1). Taxonomy (NCBI): domain Eukaryota; kingdom Metazoa; phylum Chordata; class Aves; order Cuculiformes; family Coccyzidae; genus Coccyzus; species Coccyzus lansbergi. The sequence continues at coordinate 303,400 of JAUMJK010000181.1, read as the reverse complement.
CTGTTCTTTAGAATACTGCCATGACTGCCCGCGATGATAAAGTTAAAACAGTCTGCCCAGCAGCCATTCACGTACAAAAGCTACAACAGATGTCCTTTAATTCTTTATCTGAATGAACCTCAGTCATTTAGCTTCCACAATTCTCTTTAGTATTTAGCCATACTCATGCAAAGAGGCTTTCGGAGGCTGGAAATAATATCTAATTTTGCATTTGCCCCTTCTTTGTCCTTTTTTAATTCTACTAAGAACTAAAATCAAGTCTCAATTTCATGACTGTGCCTGAAAACACACAAAAGGCATCAGAATTTATTAGATTATAAGACTATTTGCCTTGTGGAGAAAGAGATTAAACTAGTTTCAGCAATCAACCAGCCTGTATTCTTTCACAAAAGCAAGCACAGAAACTACAGGTAGAGCCATGCAGTGCAGTGCTATCACTGTTTTGGTATGCACCGTGTGTGGCAGAGGCAGATCCACAGATCACTACATATAAAGCACTCACTTGGGAAGAAAAAAGTCTACGCGATTGCCAATGAAGACAACTAATATGAAACGCATGTTTTCACAAGGGCTATTCAAAGAAATAGCATTTGTGGGAAGAATGAGTCATAGGACAGCAAACTTCACATACTACAGTTACTCAAAGTGAGAAGACAAAGGGAATTAGAACTTAGATGATTCTTTTTAAATAACTAAGGAACATTAGCAAAACCAGCTGTTGCACAGAAATAATTTTAAATAGCTTTATTATGCCTTCATATTTGCTTCCAGTAGGAGTTTTCTCTTTTTCTTTTTAACTCGCTTTTTGAGTGTGCTCTTGTTGGCACACTGTCTCTGTGGACATAAGATAAATAAAGTTTTCAACAACATAAACCCTTTTCAAATTGTACCTCTTAACCCTTATTCTGCTGAGAGGCTGGAAAGTAATTACTTAATTCTTTACAGGTTTACTTGTGCGTCCCTTCTCTATTTCCGTGACCTTTCTACTTCAGTTAAAACAAAATAAATAAGCATCTCAGCAGTTACCTCCATCTAAATCAGAGTTTGTCTTTTCCTTAACCGTGTATTTTTTGCATCTGCTGATTAACCCACATAATTTCACACTTAATTTGCAGGGGATGAAATTAATTGTCAGGTAGGTTTGAGTCATTACTTGAAAATGACAGGAATTTTTTTCATGTATAGTACTTAGAATCCATATTTTAAGATGACAAAGTACCAATGTGCTTGCACATACAAGAAGTTTCTCCAAAATTATTTCTGTAATCTCACTGCTTTAAATTCAGATCAAACAGATTAGTTCTATTTTGTGTCCTTTGTGTTTTAACTGGAATAGAGTTGACTGACTTCTTAGTATGTTACAAAAGAGTCGTATGCCATTAAATAATTGTTTCGCAATATCTGACGCAGAGATTTCAGCATAACTGCTACACACAGCCCTCTGAACTCACAGAAGAGCTGAAAGACACGCTGGTATGTGGTGCTTTAACTGCAGACAACACCGATGCGGTCATTTTAAAAAGGACTTTCTTGGATAAGTCAAGGACTATTTTTAGTAAAGTTACACTGTCAGAATTATCCAAGTCTGATTTAAGTTTCTTTTCATGCACTGCCCAATCATAGTTTTATTTCTTTAACTTTAGAGAAAACTCTCAGACCCCCCAACTTGTTCTCCTAATGTCTTTAACAAGGCACAAACCCATAATGCTGCTGGAACAGAACTGTGTGTATAATGCTACAGAATATTTTAATGTCTCTTCATGAGGTTAATTTTCATTTGCAAGGAGATGACTCCATCAGTCTGCCCATCAGCTAAGAGAAGTCACTGCCAAGGAAAATTTATCACTGAAGCAATCTTTCTAAGGCACAAACAAGCTAATCTTGGAACGAAATCTGGGCTTTAACTATGGAATTGGTCATTAATTTTTATCGCTCCTAAGCTATCAGGTGGGCTCTCCAGGACTTCAGCCAATTCCATAAGAACAAGTATGTTGCGTAGCAGATTTCAGCTAGAAGCCAAGTAATAATCTGTTCGGGAGAAAGATTATGTAAAAAGGAAACTTCAGAAGAACCCAAACTAGAATAAGGTAAAGAAAATACCAGTACTTTGTTGAGATGTTCACTTAAGTGCTTACTTCTGGAAAATATTCAGCATCAAACAGAAAGAAAACTCAGGCCAGTAAGAGCTTAGAATCACAGAATCACCAGGTTGGAAAAGACCCATCGGATCATCAAGTCCAACCATTCCTATCAAAGACTAAACCATGCTCCTCAGCACCTCCTCCATCGTCTCTTAAATCCCTCCAGGGAAGGCGAGTTAACCACCTCCCTGGGCAGCCCGTTCCAGTGCCTAATGACCCTTTCAGTGAAGAATTTTTTCCTTATGTTGAGCCTGAACCTCCCCTGGCAGAGCTTGAGGCCATTCCCTCTCGTCCTGTCCCCTGTCCCTCGGGAGAAGAGCCCAGCTCCCTCCTCTCCACAATCTCCTTTCAGGGAGTTGTAGAGAGCCATGAGGTCTCCTCTCAGCCTCCTCTTCTCCAGGATAAACTTGTTTAGAACTAATTTTAAAGGCGATTCAAATTTGCCTGTTTTACAAACCTCTGCAAAGTCAGTACCAACAGTAGCCAACAACATTTGCATTATAGTAGTAATAACAATGTAAATCTTTAAACATCCATGCCAGTAAAATTACTTCATACTTCATAAAGAAACAAACCCTAAGACATTGTGAAAATTTAAGCTAAGAAGTAGTTTTAAAAGGGTTTTCCATATGACATTTCCACATAGGAGCAGGTCTTAACGTTGATATTTCGCTATTAAAATTTGTGACACTTAATTTTCTCGTATTGTCATGTGAATGGGAATTGGCGATCACAGGCATGAAAGAGATGCTGTGCTAAAATCTGCATGATTTTTTGATAACTCTTTACAGTGTAATCAACTTCATTTAATGCCACTTACTCATCCCACCTATATTTACAAGAAAATCAGTAGTTTACAATGTACTTGTTGGAAAGCAAGCTACTACTTACAGAAAGGTCTCGTACTCAAAATTACATGTTGTTAATAATGAAATATCAATGCACGCAGTGTACATAATAACCGACAGCATAAGTTCTTTTGCCGTAAGAGAAGCTTTGGAGATGTTTCCAGAGGAAATAGATTGTCAGACGGATGCAAACAGCGTTAATAACTAAATACTCTAGTAGACAACACTAAATGGTCTACAAGATGAACAGAGAGGATTAAAAACAGGGGGAATGGCGTGTATTCATACATAATGCAGTAACTCTATTAACTTTCAAACATTCAACAGTTTAGTGAATGCAGAGGCAGACTTGCCTCAAGAAATTCATAGCACCTTTGGGGAAGGCTACAACAGCATGTGTTTATTGAAATCTGCATCTGGTAGTGATTTGTCCAGCAGCAAACATTTTTTTTCCCCCTCACTCGAATGCTCTACAGGGGCTCATACAGAGGCCCATGCTCGCTCACACCAAGATGCACATTGAATAATTTATGAGCTTAATAATAAAACAAAGTTTATCAGCATGTTTGTCTGCGTTGTGTAATTTCTTATTCATCACAAGAGAATAGTAGAATGCTTCTCAAACACTCTATTCGTTCTTCACTGTAACAAAGTATATTGGAATAGAGGAGACTTAATCCCTAAAGTATTTTACTTCTCCCCTCCTCTCTTCTTTACTGGAGATTTTTCCTTTAGAGGAAAAGGAGTCAATCTAGTTTGAAAATGTTTCTAGATGAGAATTACTCCTCTCTTCCCCTATACAAAAAAAAAAAAAAAAAAAAAAAAAAAAAAAGAGAGAATGCAGGTTACAATCCTTATGTGCTGAACATTGTTTCACTGTGGTCTAGCCTAAAAGATAGTTTTGTTTTTATGAAGCCTCCCCTGAAAACACTAGCTAGATATTTTAGCAAATGCCACTCTTGCCTTCATCACCTATCCAATCCCAAATCCAACACAAAAAGAAAATTGACTAGAGCAAGGGTAAAGAAAAAATCAGCGTACTCTGAAGTGAAAGAAAGCAAGATGAAAGCCACACACCTGCAGGATCACAGTTTTGTCTCCAGAGCACTTGCTCTGTCTTGGTATTTTAAGTATTAATTCACAACCTTCAGCTTCTGGCTTAATGACTGTCCTATCTTTGCTAGAATTCCAGTAGAGGAACTGCACTAAGATAGACACAGTTTTCCAAGGTTATTTCAGGAATTTTGAACATCGTTCTCCCTATTGTTATGCACACCGATGCAGTTCTGCTGGGCTTCCTTACAGCAAGACACAGAGATTAGGTTAGCAGAGAAAAAGTTCAAATACACAGCAATTTTTAAGCATCCTTTTGCGTTGCAAAGTGCAACACGTCTCAAGGTATCTTTTGGCTGGATCTCGTGATTGAACCCTGGAAACTCTCTGCTCCACCTTGCACAAAAGGGGACAAGGACAGCCCACAGTTTCATATTTCCACCAAGGGGAAGTGCTAGACAATTCAGAAGAATTTTTAGGGCAGAGAGGGTTACCACTGAGCTGTCTTAACTCTGCCTGCCCTCCCCTGTGCACAACTTGAATTTTAAGAATCTTACATCTCATAATTTGTTTATTTGTGGGCATAAAAATGCCCTAGTTCAGTAATGCTGTTATTGGGAGCATCAGACAAAACAGCTGAGAGCAGAGGGACACATAAGACATTCCTTCTACAGGAAAAGGACCATAACCACTCAATAATTCTCCTTTTTTCACATACTAGTAGTAAGTGCCGCAGTGACAGAGAGAGAAAATCAGATGCCAATACCAGTGAATGATGTTACTGTTCTATCACCAAAAGTAAACAAACCTCTAATCAGTGCAGATTACCAAAATATTCATTCTCCACACACTGATTCAGAGATTTTTGAATCCTGACACGCAGAGTACTCTTGGCAAGGTTTTTATTTTGATCTACACGTTATTCTTAATATCTTCACTAAACAATGTGACTTCAGTGGCTATTAGTTCTGGGCCCCTCACCACAAGAAGGATGTTGAGGCTCTGGAGAGAGTCCAGAGAAGAGCCACGAAGCTGGTGAAGGGGCTGGAGAACAGGCCTTCTGAGGAGCGGCTGAGAGAGCTGGGGGTGTTTATCCTGGAGAAGAGGAGGCTGAGGGGAGACCTCATTGCTCTCTGCAACTACCTGAAAGGAGGTTGTGGAGAGGAGGGAGTTGGGCTCCTCTCCCAAGGGACAGGGGACAGGACGAGAGGGAATGGCCTCAAGCTCCGCCAGGGGAGGTTCAGGCTCGACATAAGGAAAAAAATTTCCATGGAAAGGGTCACTGGGCACTGACAGAGGCTGCCCTGGCAGGAGGTTGAGTCACCTTCCCTGGAGGGCTTAAGGGACAGGTGGACAAGGTCCTGAGTGACGTGGTTTAGTGTTTGATAGGAATAGTTGGACTCAATGATCCTGTGGGTCTTTTTCAACCTAGTGATCCTGTGATAGAACTACATCAAAATGAAATTCTACATGTAGAACAACACGCACATTTACAGATGGAGTGAGGATTACAAAAATTAAAATAATAAAATACAATAATAAGATAAACAACAGATAGATAGGACAAACTCAATATCGCAACTCTTTAGACATGGTTACGGTCCATGAGCAGAGAACATACTCCAATTCCATTCTATGTTATTTGCCTAGTGACAAAAACAGCACTGTTTTCCTCCTATTATAATCCATAAAGCAACAGAATAATTACATTTGAGACTGACCTAAAATCATAATTGATTTCCTTGTGCTACATAACACAAGTCACTTGCTTCCTTTAAAAAGAAATACTTGAATAATCAGGTATAACATCTTAGAATTAATTTAAGAGAATGCCTAACCTACCTAGAACCTGAGGAAATATCGTGACAGTTACGTCACACCAAGCCCTCTGCTCTCAGTGCTTCTATTCAGGACTTGTGATGCTCGCACAAATCACAGTTCACACTGTCAGTGAAGCACACACTAAAAGGCAACCAACAGGAACTTTTCTGACATGAATCCAGAACTGTCAAGCAACAACTGTCACTGAAATATTCCTGTAACTTCATAAAATGCAACAACAATAAAATTAATGATACTAATAACGCAGCGCATATCTAAATGGCTGCCAAAGTGCATCCCATTATCTGTTCTTCTCAAAGAATGACCTCTCACATCCAACAGTATTTCTTACTCCATCACATTAAGATGATGCATCTTACCACACCAGATGGAAGATGCACACGATGTGTGTAAATCATCCTGTAAATCGAGTACCACTGCTCCATTCGATTGACCGTTTACTCTCATGGTTATACAGCTGAACATAAAACCAAGAACCTGTATATTCTTAACGTCCAGAGAGTATTTTCTTACCTCGGCAGCCTGTGTCTCCTGGTGTAACAAAGTCAAACCTGTCAAGTCTTCTAAGAAGGAATGTGAAGAATTAAAAACTTTAGCTAGGAAATTAAACCCTTCTCGTTCATACTGGTCAAGGACCTGTCAAAGAAACAAATAGACAAGGATTTAAAATCAGGCGCCTGTAATATTCATTATTATATTTGGCTCACAAAATAAAAGCGTGATTTTTCTGGACATTCAGAAAATGATTGCACATTGTAAACAGGTAAAAATTACATTTAAAAAATGAGCATTTCTCCCAACTCAATTTCTAAAGTGGGGAAAGATGGAGGCAAGCAGTGAGGTTTAGGACTTCCTGGATTAAATGCATTTTTAAGATTATAACCAGATAGATGATATGGCAAGGAGAAAAACTTAGCTGCAAAGTCATGAAAGGAGCATTTGAGTTATACAAAACACAGTAAAAGACTGTTCCAATGTATCAGTTAAGGGAAAGAACCCCGCTGGGACAGACTGAAAAATTCTCTGAGCCAGCGTCCAAGTCCAACATCCTCCCAGTCTCCAGAGATCGTGGTTCTGAGAATATTCTATCTTCAAGCACTCCCTATTTTTCTACTCTAATTTTCCCAGTCTACCTTTTATTTTGAGAGTCTTACAGGGTCCTACAAGAACTAGAATGCAAGTTTCAGCCTATGCTCCTCTCAAATCCCACACCACGAAGAATTTTATTTCACGTGGCTCTAGCGTTTACAAATCTTTGTCAGGCTGATCTCCATCAAGTATGATGGAGACTGAGGAAAGGAAAACAAAGCGTCAACAATGATCCTGATCCTACAAGCTTTGTGAAAGCAGGCAGCAAGGAAATAGAAGGAACTTTTGACAGAGCAATCCCAGTAGCCATTGTTTTCCTATTTTTGTTCTGAGGTCCAGCACTGATCATTTACTATCCTGCTCTGCTGCCACCAGTCTCACAGATGAAGCAGCTGAGCTTGACAGTCGGCAAAGCAACTTTTCTTATAGAAATTCATGCAGCACAGCAGGATGTATGCAGGGCCTTCAGAAACACCCAATACTTCAAGGGAAAGAAGCAGTATATATGACATGGAAGACAGAGAAGCAGGGGGAGGGTCATCACGTTCACCCCATACAGAGAAGATGTCAGCTTTTCAGAGGAGTCCAAGGGAAGGCTTATTCCATGGAATCGAATGCCTGCCAGAATCCTCTTAGCATGCAAGTACTCAAACACTTCTATCCTCATTGTGATCATTGTCTTCTGCAGATAAATCAATATCAGTTCAAGAACAAAGGGCAGAAAAGGGAGCTAATGATCAAGCAGTTGCACAGATGGTTGTTTTTTTTAAAGAAGGCTGTTATTTGTAGAACGACGACCCTTTTCAAAACACAGTATCTGTAACAGTCAGCACGTCTTCCACTTGATGATTCTGATGATAATCTGCTCCCGCATCTTCTCCTTCCAACTGCATACACTGTTCCTCTGTATTTAAACCCTGGGCATGTGTTAAGCCCCTGCCTGAGTTCCTCTCTAACTCATTATCCACAAGCAACACTGCATGGCTGTCAGAGGATGCTTTTAGAAACAAACCCTCAGCAGTCAGCAGGGTACAGCTGAACTTGAAAAAAGCTCCAGCGTAAGCCAAATGCTCATTAAACACCAGAGAATCCACAAGCAACCTCATCTCTATAACTGCCCAGCCGCTAGAAAAGCATCAACATCAGCCATCAAGATATAGCTCTGGGACTCCTTTGCTGATAAAAACACATGTTTTTTAATTCTCTAACATATATATTTCCACACAAATCGCAACACGGTGCCCACCCATGTCTTCTTATAGGTTATCCGTGCAAAAAAACATGTTTTATTTATCTTTATTTTTAACTTATTTTGGTACAGTTCTTGCAGATCAAACTTAAGTAGAACACAAAAAGTTCCTTTATACAGAACATTGCTGCACGGGCTCTGAATAACCTTTATTTCACTGGACGCATTCTATCCTTATTTTAAGACAGAAGCAGCAAGAGAAAGTTCTACAGTCTCTGTACTCCTTAAACATTTCCGTTCTTACTGGTCAGACAGTATTCCTATAACCAGTGGAATGTGTTTCCTTTGGAAAAGAAGAAAAAGTCACTCTGGAAAGACTGTAGTTTGTTCTGCTGTGAAACAGGCAATTCAACCAACTGAGCCTCATTCCACGGTCTAAAAATGAGCAGACAACCCCTGCTCTCCCTACCCTCACCCTCCTCTGGTCAATTGGGAGTGGGCAAAAAAGGAGGGAGGAGAAGAGAATGGTTTCATTGTGATTCATCTAACAACCAAAAACACAAGTCACTCTCAACAATCTTACTCTTTTCTAGCTTAGACGTTCCTGAAGGTTTCAAATAACTTTTGCACTGGTAAATCTTAAAAACGTGGGCGCTTGCACAGCCCAACAGCATTCTTGAACAAAACACGTCCAGCAAGCTTTTACACCAAGTCCTACAGGAACCCAAGTTCATCAATAAATATATTCATATTTTAGAGTGTAAGCTTACTGGTAAAAGCAGACTGGGATCTACACTTACATTGTCATGCAAAACATCCATTTAGTAGCACAATTGTCTATTGCATACTTAGGTTTCAAAAATTCATGGACAGAAACAACTGAAAAGCAGCTGTAAAGAGGAAGACAACTAACATATGTGACTATGAAAAACATTCAGTACCTTCTTGACATATGTTAGACTCCTTAAATAAATAAATAAACAAACAAATAAATAAATAAATGCTGTAATTCATGTTCTCTTACTAAATCTGAGGAAATTTTTCCACATACTTCAAAGATTTACTTTGCCTTATATGGGTTTTGAGTACTTGTACAATGACCCATAAACACAGTCACAAATTAAACAAAAAAAAACACCCAAACAAAAAAATAAACCCAAAACCCACGACATTAAAAAACTGCTATGGAACATGATCTTGGATTCTTGTTGCTTTTCATTCCCCAGATAAACACACCAAGACAAACTCGTCTGACTGCTCACAATGCAGTGCAGAGAACTGGACAACTTCAGCATTCCTGTTGAGATGTGACCTCCTAATATTATCCATTATATGCACTGTGAAATTGCACTGTGGCTATATACATACATTTAACGACTACTCTGTGTTTCGAAGTTCTAATAAAGTAACCAGATGTGCACAAGTGTCCTGCACCTGGCTCCTTGTGAAACGCTGCATGTAGACACCAGCTTAGAAACCTGGATGATATTCACAGCCCTGCCTGTATATAACCCTCAAAGCTACCATCGTTATCAAGTGTGTCGTTATCACTTTCATTCATTGCAAACACAAAACAGAGCTTATGAGACACCTTTTTAGCGACATAGGCAAGGTGACAGTTCACAGTACGTTGAAGCGATACACAGCCTGTACACAATGAAATGATGGCCTAATTCTACAATATTGCACCACATTAAAGAAATGCAGAGACAACAAAATATTGTGGTCTCTTCCCAGAGGTCAAAATTGCTAAAAGATGTGCATTACCTTGGGATACACAAAAAGTATGATCAGAGCAGAAAAACAAGTGGAACCTGATTATATATAAGAATTTATCAAACAGCCTTTCACTCTGGTTGATTGTTACTCAGTCAGTTATGCATTTACCCTCATTTCCAAAGAGCTGTGACAAGTCTGAAGTGAACCCCTTCCTCAGTCAGCACACTGCTTCCCTGGGCCAGAATGCTCTGTATAAACATCCTGGGCTCTTTTCAGAGATGTGCTTAACCTTTCCTGTTCCTTTTCCACAGCACAGACGTAAATGAATTCTTGTGGACTCACACAAAGCCGACTGCCTGGCTATGCTGGCACTTGCTGCATCCACCATGGGTTCTGTGTGAAGTACCTGGAAGAATTTTTATTAAATCCAAGTGCCCTGTGTAGTGTGAATAGCAGAGAAGAGACTATGAAGGCTCCCTATAACAGTGTTTAAAAATACTAATAAAACATTAACATTCATAAAATAACATCAAGGAACCTTGAGTTGAAGACTCAACTTTGAGTTGATTTTTTGATCTAGTGAAATATAGCAATTTTTTTTTCAGGTTGGGTAGAAATGATGCATGCTGCTATGACCAAGTCTACCACTGTTGTAAAAAAATTTCAATATTTATTTCCCCTCGTAGAAACTCCATCATTTTATGCTACAGGACTGGCCACTGCATTCCAAAGGCAAATTTAGGTTAGGGTAACAAATCTGACTACAGACACAGTGTCTTGAAAGCCTGAACAAACACAGAGTATTTTTCTTGTATTAGAACCTGCAGAAGCTTGAAAAACTAGCAACAAAAGTGTTCTTGCTAATTTTAGTTACTTCATTTCTACAATAGCAACAGCCTGCTGAGTAGCTGTAGCTGTTAACTAGTATTGAAATAGAAGCTGCAGCCACATGGCCCAGAGAACAAGGCATCAGAGAGCCATGGAATGACCAGATCGCTACCTGAGCAGCCACAGCACCACTACAGGTGGCATACTTAATCACGAAATCCTTTTAATGTAGGAATTAACTGAAATAACATTTTGTCACCTTCAGGGACTTTATTTCCCAATTCAGGTGATTAAAACCTTACAGTAAATACCTCAAAAGGGATAAACACCATGAACTGGCCCAAGTCTGAACTTAGCTGCACAAATTCAGTAACAGCCATCCTCTGATAAACGTCACGTGCCACGCATTAGTTCAGTAGCTGCTCGAAGTATTGGATAAAACACCAAAACAAAACAGCATGAGGTAAAATAGAACTCATCTCAAATTCCTAGACTAGGAGACCACACAGGAATACCCTGCAGGTCACCAGGAATAAAACCACTGCACAAATCAAATAAGCACAAAATTATCATAAAAAATGTTTCCAGATTTAATAAGTGCCCTGTCTGTTACTGTATGGGAAGGAAATACTGTAATCAAGTCCAGCAGAGTCCAAAAGGCCCAAGACTGGCACGAGCTCGCTTTTGTAGTTCACACTTCCCTTTGTTGCTAACACCATACTTGGTACCAACAGGATCATTCTGAATAGCAGATTTACAGGAAGACAAACACCCAAGAGACGTTATAATTTTTTATTATTCCTGATCTCACATTAGTTCCTATCTGACACCAGATACAAAAAGTCATGCACGTGTTATTCTCTGGGAATAAACATGTCGCTATGTAGCAATTAATTTTCTCAAGCAAAAACAACTGCAAAGGAGTAACAAAATGAACCAGAGTAATATCATCCTTCTGCCCAGCAAAGCAAGCTGGAGCAAGAGAGATTTATTAAGAAACTCTTCTATTTCTCACCTGCAGGTCACTTCTCAGAGATGGGGAGGAGAATTAGGAAGCAGCAAGCCTTTTGTATTTCACATCTGTTATAAATACTGTCACATTTTAAAACCACACTCTCTTCAGATACACGTAAATCTCCTCTCAGGTTGACACTATAATCTTGGTTCCAGACTCTGTTTTACAGAGCCAGAGCGACAACTGATTTTTTTCACATGATGGCATTTTAATAGAACAAAGGACTCTGTGGATGCACATTATCACCACAGGGACAAATTAATGTATTGCTAAAGCCTTTTGTGTAAATGATACTCAGTAATCCACTTTGTTAATGATCTTTTTATTCTTGTCTGTTTACTGAAGGGAAAAAAACCCCACATCTCATGGCAGTAGGAAAAATAACAGAGGGTTCTCTCTAAAAGAACTTGTTTTGAAATGAGAAACAGATGCGTGGCCTTGGTGCCATATTATTCTTCTTAATAGCATTCTTCACAAAAAAGTCTCAATTGCTGAGTAGAAGGAGAACTTGGTTCCAGGATTGCTCTTTAGCATAAAAATTAGTATCTGGTAAAGTAAAAATACAAAACCCTAACTCCTAATCCCAAGAATTGGTCACTGATGTAAAATGAGCTCACATTTTATGCCTCACTTCTGTCATGTAACTTTTAAACTTATCAGTATTTACATTTCTTTGGCTTTTTTGTTTTCTGAGTAGTTAGCGCCTATAGAGCTTGATACAGAGTTGTTTACTTTCCAAGAAAAATAAAATAAAGAGATTAATGCTACCAGAGCTATCATTTACCCTAAATGAAGATAAACGGGTATCCGGCCTCCAAACAATACAGGAGCCATTTTACACACTTCCTGGATTGAAACTCTTTCCACTCAAAAAAGATGGCACACTTCCCCTCCCCACCCTTCCATCCCCAAAAGCAGACAGATCCTCCACTAAACATGGTGGAGTCAGGTAAAAAAAACAGAATTCAAGATTCTGTTTAAAAATGTTACATGCTTAGATATATTTTTGCACACTACTAATTATCCAGCTATCAATGTAATGCAGTATGTTTAGAAAAGACTGAAAAGAAACATTTCAGCTTGGAAAAGAAGGAAGATGTGTAAGCTCTTGGCAGTTAAACTCTCCAAAGCTGAGTATCTCTGCTGTTAAAACAGGGAGTTTAGTGAAAGACTGCAGTGCTGTGAAGAAACCTCCTAATTGAGAAGAGAAGGCAAGGCACTTGAGCCACTGGAATCTTGGGTCCAGGCAGCACTGCTAACAATCAAAATTTTATCATAAGACCCATCAGTCTGATTTGCTTAAAAAAATCTTCAGCGCTTCATCTTGTCCTTTAATGAAGTTTTTGATATTTATTGCCACTTGGCCCTAAAGAAGTCTAAGAAAAACCCTAATAAGGTGATCCTGTAAAAGATGAAAGAGATGCCACAAATCCAAACTTTTCTGAAGATCACTCCATGATTTTTTGAGGACATCATGACACTGAACAGAAAAGTCTGACAATGTTGCATGAGCACGAAGACGACACTTAAGACACTTCATCTCTTACAGTACTCCAAGTATGAATGCCCCCACACAGCTGAACGAACACTCAACTCTAAGAACATCATAAAGCAAAGTTCTGAAGAAGGCTGTTCTGAAAATACTGGAAGGTTATGAGCAACAAGGCAATCTCGGCATCTTTTTTGGCTCATGTCTAAATAATGAAAACACCCCTTGCATTTCCTCCTTACTTTCCCATAGTCACTAATAAACATGAAAGCAAATCAGCGTGAAAACTTAAAAAATCCAAGTACAGTATCCTGACATTTCATTTCATTGCCGTATTAATTTAGAGTAGGAATGCAGTGACAAACACGTTCTGTCTGTTGCTATTACTTACACTGATCTTAAATTGCAATAAACAGAAAATGGGGTACTGACTTACTGAAAAACACATTCTCAAGATCTCAACAAGGTTTTCTTAGCTTAGGACTTTGCAGTTATGAAATTATTCCACTTAGGAATAATGAAAAGGAGGAAAGTAGAGTTCTTAATAGTTTAAGAAATGTCAGTTTAAGCATGGTCTTGCCTACACTGACTTCTCAGCAATAACATGGATTCTGAGCTTTTTTTTTTTAAATAACCTTGTACGTTTCACATACAAGTAACTATTTTTGCTGATAAAACTTGATAGGCTAATGATACAGATCAAGCTGTGAGATTTTTATTTTAGCTACTATTTCCTTTCTCAAACAGTTCTAAAAAATCCTAACGCCATTTTTAGATTAAGGCCAATGCAAGGTCTTTCTACTGGACAGCATGCAAGTTTTAAGTCTTCCCTGCCTGAAAGCATTAGTAACAGAAGTGAAAAGAAAAGAAATAGAGAGGGACAGTAGTAAATAAAAAGTTAAAAAAAAAAAATCTTCATTTTAGAGGCTGAGGAATGCAAGAGATCTCAGGTAGACAGTATCATTAGATCATCTGCTGTGGCCTCTTTTAAGACATGAGTTTATCTTTCAAGTCACCTAACAGCCATCTCCTGCCTGCTCACTCTGCATTTTACACTGGACAGATATTTACAGCTTTATTTAGCCCCATTCTGCTTCCTGTCCAAAATTTATGCTGCTTAGCTCATCAGCAGTTACAGCACTTCTGGCTCCAGCGCACACTGGCATTAGTCACTCCCTATCGTATGGCAACTGCAGAAAGCCCTTCTTTCTCCCCAGTCACGTCTCAGGGTATTGACTATTTGCGGCTGGATAAGCTGTTTGCTACCCATATGAAAGGGCAGGCATCTCTAGCAGATTCCTCGGCTTTGCCCTGAAGAAATAATCCAGAAATGGCATCCATTTTCCACAGACAATCCCTAACGATGGGAGCAAAGCAAGGTCAGTCCCCCAAACATCTCAAAAATGATTCTTCTCACAAAAATGCACCCGCCTTACGCTGAGTGCCATCCTGGTTGCCTATATAATTTGATTCTATAAAGACTGGAGTGCTCTGTTTCGGATGGGCTGACTCAAGCAAGCAAAAAGCAAGTAATAACTGAATACTGCACACGAAGTCACTTAGTCCACCTAGTTCTCCCCTGCTGTCAGCAGCTTGACGACTGGGCATGATCTGTCAGACACTGCACCCAAAATTATCACTGTCTTAAGCCAAAACTGCAGCTGCTCTGTAGTTCCTAAATTCAGATCTCTAGCTTAAATACCCATAATTTGTAGACTATTTCTGAGCAGATTTTGTTACCTGGATGCGCTACAAAGTCTATGCAAAACAGCACTGGAAGAACAACAGCTTATTCACCAAACCCATACATATTTACAGGATTTCATCATTTTCAGTTATTTTGGCACTTTTTTTAATTCCTTCATTTTTAATTCCAATTTCAAAGAAAACAAAAGTACTTCAGCAAGTACTGCACACAGACAAAGGCAACTGAAAAACTGAAGAAAGGGTAAATTTAACTTAAACTGTTCAAAAATGCCCACATAGGCATTTGCAAACAAAATAACAGTTCCCAAATAAAGTGAGGCTGATGACTTGAAGAAAACAAGAATAAACGTAGACAGACTCCTGACAAAGACTGCAATAAGAAAACAGCAGAGGAGCATACAAGAAAAAAAAGCTACAATACTTAAAACCAGAAGGTATTAAAATAATTATCTGGGAAAAGATGTAGTACTCATCTCCTTAAGCTCACTAGATTAAAAATATAAGTGAAATATGAGGAAATACTATAAATGTTTTTGGATCATTTGAATATGAGATTAGACTAAAGCAAGTTCTGTTTGCATAAAGATTAGGGGAAAAAAATTAACACCTTCACATCATCACCCAATCCCTCTTGTAAGATCTGACCAGAGAAGAGAGAAACATGGATGTTGGCATGACTTCTTAACCTGTAGAAGCAGAATTATACCTGAAATTGTCACATGCACACAGTGCTGCACTGTAGAAATCTGGAGCACTCATTTAGCACAATTCCAACTGCAAAAGAGTGCTTTGGACCATAACCTTGTATGCCTTAAGATTTTACTTTAGACATCAAGCTTTCTGTAACCCTGCCAAATTTCTCAAATTACAACCATAGAACCATAGAATAGTTAAGTTTGGAAGGGACCTTCAAGATCATCCAGTTCCAACCCCCCTGCCATGGAGACACAGGAACACAGAGTTGGAGAAGACCTCCAGGATCATTGAGTCCAATCACTCCTACCAACCACTAAACCATGTACCTCATCCATCTGGTCTTTTAAATGCCTCCCGGGAAGGTGACTCAACCCCCTCCCTGGGCAGCCTCTGCCAGTGTCCAATGACCCTTTTGGAGAAAAATTTGCCAGCTCATGTCGAGCTTCTCATCAATCAGCATCCGAAGCCTTTCTCTGCAGGGCTGCTCTCAGTTCAGCAGTGGTATGCTGCTGATGATCATCCCACCATCACCCCACATTATATGTTCCTAATTTTCATCCAGGTCAGTGTTCTCCAAGTTTGGTTTTTTTAATTCTTACATGAAAGTCCGTCAGCACATACATATTTTAAGCCACAGTATGTTAGTTCAGTTCTGTTTCTACTGACACAAAAGGAATTCTCTCTATCAGCTTCACAGAGGTGACAGGATGGTACTAACCTGTCATTAGAATAAATAAACTCTAGACACAATCAGACACTGCACACCCCAGTATCAGCAAACTCTGGCAATAGTATCTCTTTTCTGCTGATCGATAGTCCTTCACTTTGTACAAAATCCAATTGAATGTAATTGAACTGGAGAAAGAAGAAATGCTGAAAAACAAACCAAAAACTCCATAGCATTTAATTTAAATGCAACAGAAACAGAACTTGTCAGAAATAAGAATCAATTGTTTTTAACAATAGCAAGTTTCTTCTTCCCCTTAAAACTAGTATTTTAAACTTAAAAATAGGAAAATTCCTTTTATGCATGGAGCAGAAACCAGATTGTACAAGTGCAGTATTTTAACTTAAAGACTTCATTTAATTCTCTTTTTTATTTTAATTCAAATAATAGAGATTTCTATTTAAGACAGACTTATAAACCATTCTCTCCCCCACTTAGAACTGCTTGGAATAACATCTTACATCCATTTAAGATCACTGAACACTGATTACTGGAACACAGTTTTAGCTGTGGTTTTTTAACACTATTTAACAAGAGAGACAAGTAACTAGTCAAGGCCATGTACCAGTCAGTCACATCAGCTGCTTCCTGGGCCAGATTCTAAGATTGCCACGTTGCTTTGATGATCTATCTATCACTGTGCACTGCCACATTGGCATAAATCGACATGCTTAATTATTTTACTTAAACATCAGGAAACACTTAACAAATTCACCAAATAAAAGAAATAAAGAATAACAAAATCATTTGTTTGTTTCTCTGAAGGGCAAAAGTGTGTTAGTCATTACTAGAAAGGGATTCTTAATCTAGCAACTTTACTATTCTGAAACCAAAACAACAACAACAGAATTGCTGATTTTCTGCAGCAAAAAGTAGAGGAAATAAAACAAGCTACAGGGAGTGATATGTTCTCTGTTCGTCTTTCATCTCTTCCTCTCCAGAAACTTTCGTAATTATTTAATGAGTGCTTCCACTGCAAAGAACACTCATGCCATGAAGACAAGACCTTAAACCATAACAATCTGGGAAGGAATTTTGTTTTACTTCATTATTTAAACACATATTCTATGCCAAGTCCTATTTAAAATCCCCAAGATATTCAATGATGGCATCTGCCATCCAGGAAGAAGCATTCTTACGTGATCAAGACAAATGGATTGGCTAGAATAAATATAATTACCTTGGAATAGGGGGCTGCATAATTAAAACTGGATTTGCTAATCAAAACATGAAAGATGCAAAGCTCCAGTTTTAAAGATATGCAAACACCCACACTCAAAACAACCATTTTGACACTGCCCATACAGCTGCTAGCTCCTGAGAGGCTGGGATTTATTTATCCTGCACTCAGAAGTTTTGAAAACTCACCCTCCACTCGGAGCCCTAAAAGCAAAACAAATCCTCACCCACATAAAAATATTTGGGTGGGTGGTTTAGTCTCACAGGACACAAACCATCCTTTAACTTTTTATAAGTCACATCAATTCTTAACACAGATAAATACATTAATAACATTGGCTAAACTGGAATAATGTCTTACGAATTTGTTGTGGAGAAGCACACTAGTCTCTTCCTAAGAGAAAAAGTAGTAACAGTAAGAAATTAATCTTTCCTATAACTCCAATTAAATTACAACAGAGGATAACAAACAGGAGTCAAAAACAAAAAAAGAGGTTGCTGAATGCTTTTATACTACCTCCATCTTAGTTGAAGAAAACATAACAAAAACCCAAATGGATTAAGAAGCAATTTCACAACTGTTAAAAGTTGAACTGAAGACACAATAGAATGGCTAGGAGCAATTCTAGCATCATCATGGCTGAGAAAGGGAAGAAGAGGACAAAAGGACAAGTTAACACTGCCAGGAGTAGTACTGGCTGAAGTTTTAAACCATCCTCCTCATGAGCTGACTGAAATTATAAATAACTTTATTTCTTTTCATTACCATAAGATAAAGTAGATGACATTTTGTTGCTGTTTTCAAAATGCTCTCTTCTGCTCATTTTGGGAAGCTGTTTGGCGTCATCAGCCTATGCCATCTACTAAATATCAAGAAGCCCGCATACCACAACTCTCAATAACTGAGACTCTTAACTCTTACTATCTATCCTTAATGGTGCTAACACACAGGAATGGCTACCTGCTTTCTGAATTTGGCTGAGTGGTACAATTTAAGTTTGAACATAAACATGCTCTATCTTTTTTCATTTTCCCTTCCAACCTTTACTGTAGAGCTGTTACAAGCGAGGCCATTCCTTTGGCACTACTGCCTTCCCATAGGATAAGCTAGGATGTTTCCAGGAATTGGGACGGACTAAGCAAGGAGTAACAAGACATAACTTCTCCAGTGAACTACGTGTACCTCATTACGATTGAATCTGGTTGCTCGAAGCCTCATCCAGCCAGGCCTTGAACACCTCCAGGGATGTGAAAGTCTTCAAAAAGCATCATGGATTTGATTTCAGATACAGGGGACAGATTATGAGCTCTCTCTCACTTTATTAGATTTCAGTGTTGCTGTTTTTTTAAGTTCCATTTTCCAATTATCATCCACCATCCTCTCCATACAGGCACCTTCCCACCTTGCCAATGCACAAAACTGAACACACTGCTGACTCCACGCCCTTTTCTCTCTTCACAAAATAGGGTACTGCTTAAAGCTAACGTTACTTATAAGATTTCTGGGGTTCTTGATAGTATTTCCTCTCCTCTAAGTGAATAAAATTCCATCACAATGGTCATGGTACCACGGATATAATTTCCTAGCCTGTGATGTGGAATTCTGAGTATAACGTCACAGCTTGCCTCCATTAGTACCCTTTTAATTGGGATAACTGACAGCATATTTTGTTGACCTTTTTAGCAGCCGTTCAGTATTTCTGAAATAGAAAGACCAGGTACTATTTGCAAGTATGCTCATCTTTTGGTCAAAAAGCAGTAAAGCCATCCCCATTGTGAATAATTCTGAAAATATGTATTATTTCAATTCTGTCACTGAATTTAAAATTGATATACAGAGAAGAAAGCCTGCCTGAGATTTCAAAAGTCACAGGCAAGACAATCCTGACACCTGCTTCATCCAGTTAAAATTACTTTTTTTTTTCAAAAAAGAAGAGATAAATTTCTCTAAGACATTTATCACGAGGTGATTTTATATGCCACTATAAGAGAAAGAAAAGTACTACATTAACTCAGTGTGCTGAAAACAAGCCTAGGTACACTAAGAATGCATTCCTCAAGTCTGGATGAAATCTATCCAATATTAATACAGAGGCTGCACTGTACATAGTAGTGTCAAATGTTAACATATGTAAATTCAGGAAATAAGGAAAGTTATAAATGGACTCAAAGAGATAACGTTACAGCACAGCTACAGAAATAACTCTTTTTAAACATTCTTCTAAATTTTTGCAGTACTCACTCCTAAAGGACAAACATTTCCTCCATCATTTTGCAATCTGTGCAGGAATTGGCTTTTTTTAGTACAGGCTTTTTTTCCTGTCCATAATCTATACATCTCTATTTAACACCGACACAATACTTCAATTGAGAAAGGAATTACGTAAAAAGTTTAAAGACAATATCACTACAACATTCTACAATATGCTGTTAGAGGAGACAGCAAACATGAAAGTTTCCTCAATGCAGCTAGGGCAAGCATGGGGGGTCTTGCAGGAACCAAAACTAAATTTATCTCAACTGAAAAAATATCACTGAGTTACCAAATAGTGCAAGTTACTGTCATAACTGATTGGAATCATTTAAAGTAAAAATGCAGGCAAAGCAGTTAGCAGATGAGAACAATAAAAGCATTGTTATGTCTACATGATGATAGATTTCAAAACTGCAACACTCATAAATAACTTGCGCAACACAGCCACTCAGTAAATGTCACAGCAAAAGTGTTTAATGTATTCTTGGGATGTTAAAAAGGGAAAACATCTGCAAGAGTAGGGAAATATCTTGACTGCAAACAGAAAATGTATCACAGTGCCTAGAATACCATCCCTGATCCTGGTGTCTACCCCTTCACGAAACGCAATGACACAGAAAAAGATTTAAAAGTCAGTCAGTAAATTGGTTCACTGGTTAAAAAAAACAATGACTTAATTGGCTCAATTTTTCAGCATACTAAACAGAAAGTTGAGAAAGAACTTGAAAATTAGTAGAGATAATTATGCTGCTTTTTGTTTTCCCCTTTCTAATGTGACAGTGGAGATAATCACACATCAGAACGATTTTAGAAGGGGAAGAAGAAATAGCTAAGGAAAGTAAGCTACCTTTCTAGAACACGGACGATAAATCCAAACTCTGGAGGGAATAAGATTTATAAGCTATACATAAAAGCAGAGGGGACATCTCTATATGCAAGTAGGTGAGTAGCAGTAATCTTTTCTGACATTAAAATCTGAACCCATGAGGTTGCCTGGTTCACTCCATGATGAGCAAGAAGGATGGAGGAAGAATTAACAGGAAAATTTTCATTACATTCGTTAAAATATAAACTGGCAGTTTTGCATTAACCAAGAAATACACTTCAATGTTCATGTTTCAAGGTTTTAACCAGGTGCCTGCAAGGATCAGGCAGTACAGGATGCGGAGTACACTGTTTCTACAGGATTGTAAATCTTCTCACCGTAATATTATGAGAAAATACCCTCATTTTGCTTCCAACAGGGCAAACAAACAGCTAAATCAGTACAGCAAGTCTTAAGCTTAATATTCTTATTCTGTAAGTAAAGCACTTGTTATAAGTGGGTACCTATACTAAAGAACTTTGGACTCTCCCTTCTCAGCAACACAACATGTTGGCAGACGTGGAAGAAAAAACGCATCAGAAGAACTCACACCTCTCTTCAGATCCTCTGCTCAGCTGGTGGAGCAGCACCCTCCATTCTGAGAGAGGATACTTCCCACTCCAGCACATACTTGTGCAGAAACAGAATAAAGACAGAGGGAGAAATCATATAAACAGATTGGTTTCCTGCTGTGACCATCCCAGAATTCCTGAACAATTGCCTGCGGCATGCAGCATGTTTAGCACAATTCTGTGTAAGAAATAGCCTGGCTGCTTGGATGTCTGGTCTCTTCGGCTTCAAAGACAGAAATGAAGTCATGACAGAGTCAGAATGAAAAGGAATCTGTCTCTAAACACAGAGATTATTAGCAGCTTCTCCCAAGTCACCCAGCTGTACTGCATAGCTAAGGAATGTACTGGAATTCTTTAAAAAATTCCTAATTCACTAGGCTTGTGTTTTAAGAGTTACTGAGTGAGAAGAGCTCAGGGAAAAAGAACGCTGACCTAAGAATGAAGAAAATTAATCAGGTACCAGTAAATTCAATTATATCAGAAAAGTCACATCTCGTCTTTGTTAAAACTTTGAATATGCAGCATATCCGATGTAAATCATGATGAAACTATGCTAAATCACTCCATTAAAAAAAAAAAAAGGCAACATACAGACTACAATTCAAAGATAATTGGATTTGTCATTGCAAAGTATTAGCATCACATTTCCAGATAATACAGGGTGACATACTCTTACGCTAATAAACAGAAACTTAGCAAAGTAAACAAATGCTGCGTTTCTACTGTAAGGAAATACGCGTGCCAATGAAGCAACCTTTTCATCACAGAAGTAATTTAATACCCAAACCACATGAAAAGTGATCGCTCTGGGAATAGCACAGCTGCTAAAATCCAAGTCAGTTTTTATTAAATCACCAAGTCTGTTTATGTAAAACAGGGCTCTCTTAAAATGACCTCCAAGAGGAAATGATTTGCCAATAAAAAATTGATACCTGCATGTAATTTATCTACATCAATGCATGTTTGTATGGTTTTACTGGTTTTATGTATCAATATGGCCAGGATCAGAAATAAGAAGGAAAACCAGTTTAAATTCTCAGTCTCCACCATCATAAAGCTTTTCTTCTTGCATGGAAGTACTTTTCTGAAGCAAAATACTTTAGGTACCACCTAAAGAGCTTCTGCTAACCATGCTTCTGGAAAAGACAAGAAAATAAGTACTTTTAGCTACCACTGAGTTTTTAGCTATTCAAGAGTGCAGACGTGCATTTCTAAAAATAACAGCAGTTTTAAGCTGAGCGCTTCAACTTTTAAGGAGAAAATGGACATTAATGGTCATTCGAAGCTTCTCAAACGTACACATAGAGCCTAGAAATAACAGGAATACTATAGAAGAAGAAATTGCGCAAGTCCTTAAAAAAAATGATAGTGCCCCAAGTTTTATAGCTGTTTGAAAGGAAGACAAGCACAGGGGAAAGAATGGAAAGAACTTCTTGCAGTTTCAAGGTACCTAAGAGTGAGCTCAATAAACAGCACTGCCAAGCAAGCCAAACCATGAGTGAAAACTTCTGAATCTACACATTGAGACATCTCAGTCAAAACTTCTTCAACTTGCAGTACATGGCCATAGAAACTTGCCAGAAAAACTTTTCAAGGCTGCAGCAGATGGAAACCATCCAAGGCTGAAGAGGAGGCCTCACACAGACACCCTGCTGGGCTGCCCTGGTGTCCTGGCAAGGCACAGCTCCGATCCAAGCAACAGCTGCAAATCCACTAGGTGAATCAGGACTGTCAACACTAGCATTAAAACGAAAAGGTCTTTTCAACAAGAAAAAAAAAAATACTTCCATAGCATAAGGATTCTTCATACGTTAGTTAAATAACTTAGCATATTTGCACTGATACTAAGTTCCAGAAAGCTAGAAGGATATATTTATTTATTGAGCATCAGATCTAGTTTCATAAATATTTAGGAACAATACCAATTTTATTCCTTCCTATAAAGCTCAAAGACTTTGACAGTATTTACACGATAAACTTTTCAGAATAGTGTCTGTCGGCCTTAATCCCTGCTTGGTTTCTTTAGCTATGACTAGAACACTTATGCACAGGTAGCACGTTAACAGGTGACACTGAAGAAATTTGGAAAACACCTAAAACAGAAGAGTATGAGGGCAAAAGAATTTGAGTTAAAGTGAAAAAACAGATTGCAAGCCCTGAGGAAGTAAACAGATTCCAAGCACTAAGTAAGTAAGAGAAAATGACAAATAGAAAGCAGTCCTCAGCATCCCAAGTGTGACTTAGAGCAAGACTGTTCTGTACATACAAATGCAGTACAGACAAACTAGACTTACTTTGGTTGAGCAGGCTGTGCACTTATCAAATGCCAGGCTGACTGGAAGAACATTGTCAAATCTCGATAAAAATCCACGGATCTGCAAGAAGGAAAAAAACCCCCCACATTATTGTTTTATAATTACAAACAAACATTTCCAAAATTCCACAAGCTGGAAACATACATTCAATAAAAAGATAAAGAATGGTTATAACTAGGGTAATACTATTATAATGCAGAGTCCCCCAACAACATCTGTAGCAAATTTACACTCAATATATTTCAGTGGTTTTCTAAACACAAATAATGGCACAGCTATATAAAGGCAACACTACTTAAACATAAATAGCAGCACAGCACCACCTGGAGTTTGACTTTTCTGACTGCAAAGTTCCATCAAAAATAAAAGGTCATGGTATAACCAGTTAAACACGTTGTTTTCCCACATCTTAAAACTTATTTCTTGTGCGTTCCTAAAGTACTTGTTAATACGATACTATTGATACATGATTTTAATATTCCAGATCTCTGTTTCCAGTAACAGAGACAGCACTGAAAACACATTGCAGCAGGGTCTGGTTGTTTAGACTATGAAGTCTTTGGAATACTGATCTTTTTCATTCTGCTTTTACAGGTCCACCACAATGAAGAGACATCGCTAAGAACACAATGTAAGTAGCTCTGCAATAAAAATAATTGTGCCTTAATTAACACTGCAGTCTGTTGAGGAAAATGCTTCCAATATGCACCTCACACATTTAAAGCAGCTGGAATGGCATAAACCTCAGAAGCCAATAGCAATTTTGACAGAATTAACACTATCAGAGAGAGGCTCCAGAACTACTAGAGAGAGAACCCAAGAAAATCCTTACAGGGGCCCCATTGCATAAGATGACCCACGAGTAAACACTGGTTACAATATGAAATTATAAACAAAATTGAACTAATTTTATATAGAATGAACCCTGTGATTACATGGATGTTGCAAAGTAAACTGTTTAATCTTTTTCTCAATCAAGATTCATTCTTACTGCAAAAAATTTAATATCAATAGAATCTTAAAAAAATACCACTTAGAAACAAATAAGCAATTGATTTATACAACAGAAGCATCCCGAGTCATAAAGGAACATAAAGAAAGAGACATCAAAAACTTTTAGTCCCAAATGGTAATATCAGAGGGTATACGATTATGGGGATGTTCCGAAGGACCCTATCTATGAAATAAATATAGACAAGTCTATCCAGCAATCTGAAAAACTGTATCCTTAACATGCTTGTAGCTAGAGTTTGGGCTCAGTAGAAGAATAAAGACTATCGTACTGCAACAGAAATACATGAATATATCAGAAAACTATAATAATTATGAATTTGCTGGATTTATTTTTTTTCCAAACTCAAGGGATTTAAAAAGTGAACAAAAGTAACTTTGAGACACTCGCACTGTCAGCTCTAACAGGGAATAGAGGCTGCCTTGCTCACATACTGTCTGCTACAAATTCCTGACGAATTACTACAGATCATGCGTCCACAAGCAGAAAAGACACAACACCAGGAAAACAATTACTTTGCCCTGTGTGATGCATTTTTTAAATATATATAAGTACTTCTTTAAACAAACACCAAGAGCGTGTCCGTCGCTGAACAGAATCAGCATACAGTATGTTTTTGTTAAGGAGGTAAAGTCTGCCACAATTACCTTCTATCAGTTCCTAGCTTTTTAACAAAAGCATTTCCTCACAAATAATTTACCTGATGGGGAACAAGTCCAAGAGAAGTAGGTGGTTCATTCATTCTGTCATCACTGCTGCTGGCCACAGCATAACCGCTGCCAAAAATCAAAAAAGGAAAGTCAGAACATGACAACATACTGAACAGTCAAAATTTCCAGTATGCTTCAAGACATCTTTTTACATTTTTTAGGTGTTTAAAAGACGGGTGGATGAGGTGCTGAGGGACATGGTTTAGTGACTGATGGAATGGTTGGACTCAATGATCCACTGCGTCCTTTCCAACCTAGTGACTCTATGATCTTCTAGAATCTGGAAAGGAACCTAGATAGAATATCTGTTTCATGGTAACTAAGATTCACCATGGGAATACAAGAATTCTTTTTCAGAAAAAGTCTCAGAGACTTGTAACAAACTCATGTCCGACTTCTAATTCACTTTTTCTTTCACAGATTTAAGACAGAAAACGACCCTAGTTTGCAGGTTGCGGAATACCAGAGTAATTTCTGTATCGAACCCACTTCATTTTAATTAAGGTTTTACAACACCTGCTTTATCTTGAGGCTCTTCGTGTGACAAAAGTAATTATGATAGCTCCTCACTACACTAAAATGCCAGGATCCTACAACAGGAATACTCTCTTATTTTGGAATATCCGCAGAACTTTTCTACTTTTAAACTAAGAGAGCTCCCAGATCTTAAGACAAAACTTGAAGATTTGACCAATCAGTTCTCTCCTAAACGCTGCTAAAATACAGTAATATAGTAGATATGATCTTTGCATTACATTAATCTATAGGCAACTTTACACCTCCCGAAACTGTCCTTATTAATGTGTAGTTTCCCTTCCTTCTCCCAAAAGACTATTAAATAAATCTCATTTCTAGAAGAACATCTTTTGAACACCGACGCAGAAATGACTCACCCTTCTGGATGCTGTATAACAGAAACCATCAATTCCACCGCAAGTGCACCAGCTACCATGGCTAATCCAGGCCGACTGACCGTGCACTGCTGATCCAACGTCCGGTCCCTGGTGGACTACAAAGACAACAGCCACTTAGAAGTAACTAGTTGCTCTACTTCCTAGACAAAACATGTTTAGTTCTGTACAATTAATTTCTCTGATCCTTCAAATAAAAGATGAGATACTTCTCAATACTGTGTACATCAACAGAAAACAAATCCCTTCACAAAACACCATTTAAGAGAAATAAAAATTCTGGTCACAACAGAACAGAAACATAATCGCCATTTGCATAAAGTTCAACTCACATCCCCTGGTGCCACAACATCGTTGCAGAAGTAGCAACCCAATTTATAGCCAGGGATATTTGAAAAGAGTGAGGATCCCAAAAGATCAGAAGAACCAGCGGCATTGCTGAAACAGGAATCACCAAATTCTTGCTGTTTTGGTTTCTTTAGTCCGTGTCTCATAACAACAAATGTGTCAAATCCCAGTGCAGCATTGATGACCAACTGCAAACAACAAAGAGAGAACAGATTTTTAAGCCAATGAAAAGGGGAGAGGGATGGAAAAAAGCCTCAAGGTTTTATTCACTGTAAATGTCGAACTCCTCATACGTTGTAGATGCAAAACCCACAAACCATATACCTTTTTCTGTGTCACTCAGGAAAACCTGATAGAATTAATGACTCCCTCTAATTATTATACAAACCTATGCATGCCTGCTGACAAAAAAAAAAAAAAACCAAAAAAAACAAAAAAAACCCAAAAAAACCAAACCCCTGCATCGTACCCCTGCACTCCCTGATCCAAGAGCCCCTCCACAGCTTTCCTGGAGCTCCTTTCAGTACTGGAAGCTGCTCTAAGGTCTTCCTGGAGCCTTCTCTTCTCCAGGCTGTACAAGCCCAAGTGTCTCAGCTTGTCCTCATATGGAAGATGCTCCAGACCTCAGATCATCTTTGTGACCTCCTCTGGACTTGCTCCAACAGATTTATGTCCTTCCTGTGCTGAGGACTCCAGAACTGAACACAGGGCTCCAGGTGGGGTCTCATCAGAGTGGAGGAGAAGGGCATAATTCCCCAGAACATAACTGCAGCCCAGAACATGATTGACTTTCTGGACTGTGAGCATACATTGCCAGCTCATGCTGAGCTTGTCCCCCAGCACCCCAAGCCCTTCTCCTCAGAGCTGCTCTCAACGCATTCTCCACCCAAGCCTGTATTTGTGTTTGGAATTGCCCAGATCCAGGACCTTACGCTTGACTTGGTTGATTAACATTGGAAAAAACTTAATCTTGTTCCAGCACAGACCTCACTTTCAGGTTTGCTGCATATTCTGTGTATTCACATTCTCTAACTGCTAAAACACTGCAAATCCTGTTGAAGTACAACAGTGGCTAACAACAAGTACTCACACCATTTGCAATTCTATACATAGTCTTTTCGGTTCACTGAGGTCTGAAATATAACTCATTAAACTCTCCTATGTGACAAAGCAATGAAAAGCAAGTCTGTTATCCAAGAAAGTCTCTGCTCAGTGAGGAAAGCAATGACTTATGGTCTTCATATGTATCTGTTTAGTCCCATGGGGAGCACAAGCGGCTGTGGTACGCAATTACACTGCCATCATTTTCCCTTTTCTCTTCCATTTGTGACAAGCGCCTGGAGTAATCTTGTTGAATCTGTGGTAGCCCATCCAGGTCTACAGCAAACAATTAAAAGACCCCATCCCCTCACTACATCCACCTCTAAAACCTGAGGACGGTTTATCATTTTCAAAACACGAATCACCTGGTGTAGCTGGTATTATCAGAAATTAGTAACACTGCTAAACACTTCCCACTGCAACAAATGGTTTCTCTCTTTTCAGCTTAATGCCCAGCAACTATCTGAACCAAACTAATCCTTAATTAAAAAAAAAAGAAAAGAAATTATCTGTTTTTTATAAAGAGACTAAAGAAAAGTGTATGTTTTGGCAGGCGTTTAAAAAAAAACTAGCAAAATTTTAAATACTGCAGTGCTCAGCAGGAACAAGACTTAGCCTCTAACACTGGGATTTAACACTCGAGTTCTGTGTTTGTCTAGGGTACTTGTTTTGGGAGGAAGGACGGTAGGAAGATTAAAAATCATCAAGGCAAGTGAGTGACTTCATGGAGAAACCAATTCTCATTTCTTCCCATGCACTCCTCGTAGAGAACTTCAGACAGGTCACCAACTATGTTGCTCATTCCCTGTGCACGAGTTTTGAGACCTTGGGATCCAAACTGCAGCAGCACTGCAGGTATGCAGTCGTCACAGAAATGAACATTTGATGTAGAGCTCTCATTTAATGTATAACAACACAGAGTACAGTGAAAAGGAGACACTGAACAGCTCAACTTGGACACCTTGAGATTGCAGCACTGTGCTTATTCAGTGATGGAGAATTCCACCTACTCACATCAAAGCAATCTGCTGAAAATCAAGCAACTGCAATATAGTCAGACACGCTCTGCCACTGAATATCACACAACTGTCACAAAGAAATTACAAAATTTATCCCCAAAATACATTTTGAATGCTGTTAGGCCAACAGAGGCGGGGACAGCAAGCCAGACAAATGCAGGGGGTGAAAGGTTTGGATATCATTAAAACACCCCCTACCCTGACTGGACTAGAGAGGGTGCTGCACATAAGCCAGCAGGTATTGCTTACAATAACCAACTGCCTTTAATACCCAGCTCTGCAAACTTAATCTTTTTATAACATTACTGTGCTCTTTTTAGAGAGAACAAAAGACTGCTGAAAGACCACAGGTGCAAACTGCATGAAAGACAGAAGGACTAAGTAGGAGTGGATTAAGTCGTCAAGTTACATGTACTTAGTTATACCTGAAGCTGTAATTCAGGGAAGTCCACACAGGGACGCACTAATCTTGTCACTGGCAGTGAAGTTCACTGGCAAAGGAAAGTTCATGTGAACTACAGAGACACACAAAAGGCCATTGCTCAGAATCAGAGGTCTATTTAAAATAAAGGAAGAATGAAAGAAAGAAATTTAAGACTTTGGTTCAAAAAATGAGAGAACTGCAAAAAAACCCCAAAACTGCTTGCAAAGCAGGTGCAAAGGAATTAGTTCACTTCAGATAAACACAGACTTCAGCAGAATGGAGAATATACTTGCAGTTTACAAGATAAAACTAGCTCACAAATACCACAGAACTACATATCCTTTCCTTTCTTTTCTACTGTCTAGTTCTTTGGAAATATAAATGCAAACAAGAAAATCCCCAATTACTAAGAAAGTAGAGCTGTCATAGCTGAAAAAAAGCTGTCACGATATACAAAACTGAATAACATTTATTCAGCTGCGTCACATGTATGTGTTCTTTTACTTTCCTAAATTCATTTCACAACTTAACAAATCACTATGAAAATCACTATATTTATGCCACAACATATACAGGATGTGCTCCGCGGTTAAGCTGAGATGTTAAAAGCTTAATACTTCCATTTTCTGATTTTGTGCTACTTTAACTGAGTAAACGCAAATGTGCGTAATTCTTAAACAAATCACAAATCACCCAGATTACTCGGCGTTGTTTTACTGAAATTCACATCACAACAGCAAGGGAGGTAAATATTCAGGATAATTTAAGCCTTATTTTCAACACCATATTAATTTGGAGGAAGATGCTGGTTCAAGAATCCTGTGTGATTAAGAATAGTCTTTCACAGGAAGTTTGGATGCCACACTGTCTCAAACTGAGCATATTACTTTTAAGCTACAGAAAGAGCTGAAGCACTGAATTCTACCCGATTAAGAGTCACAAGCAGAGTTTGGATGCATTGGCTCAGTACGACACACTGTTTTCCAATAAGGCAAGGCGAAAAACCCAAAGTTAACTTTGGATCAAAAAAGTGCTGGCACACTTCTTAAGTTCAGAATTCACTTTCTAATGTTTCACCTTTGAGACATATTTTGAAAATGGGGCTTCAGACAAGTTTCTACAATTCACATCCCCTGTAGGTTAATCACCACCGTGATATTTTTTGTCCTCCTCAGTCTGATTAACTTACTGTGAAATTACTTCACTTAGTATTCCTATAGAATATGTACCCATGGAGATGCTCTTTCAAACTGTATCATTCTGTGATACAAGTTGCCATTTCTTCTTCCCAACATTCTCTTTTGTGTCATACAGAATCCCTGAGACTACAAAAAAGAAAAAAAATATTCTGCATAATCACAAAGGATGGGTCAAATATTTCAGTTTTCCACTAAGTTCATTTAGGTATATAGCTGGTTGGTAGGCAAGGGCTGAAATAGAGGGACAAGGGCATAGCGAGGTACATACAATACGATACCTTTCTCTTGCTGGCTCCAATGACGGCAGGAAGCCATCGACTCTCCCTAGTGTCCATTAGTAGGAAAACCACATCGTGAGCATCAATAAGCTCCTCAAGTTTAGCTACATCCTTCTGAGCCTGTGCCATCGTTACTTCAGAGAAATTCACAGGATGGCCTGGCATAGGGATGCTCATGTTATAGCCTTCCGCGCTCTACATGGAGACAGGCAGAGAATAACATATTAAAGAGATAATCCTGTGGCTGAAAATAATTATTATAAAGGTCAATAGAAACCTGCAGAGTACAAATTCAATTACAGTTTGGCAGAATGGCAACTCTAGTCTTTACACGTCCCTGTATATTAGTGCTATTCACAAAAGCAAGTGTTAAAGTTCCTGAGGAAAGGGCAACCTCAGCTGCTCCATGTGGGCAGAGCAGAGCAGCTTAATGCCAGCGTGTTACTACAGGTCATGAGAGGAGAGCAACCGTGTACAGGTAGCTCAGTGCCTGAACTAACAAGGCAGGATTCTCAGAAGGTCTCTTTAGGGCTGGCAAATCACTACAAGAAGATAGCGGAACCACTTCTAACCCCAGAGGAAACAAACACCACTACAAAAGCAAGCAGAGAGATATTAGATATGATTATGATCACACTGTCAAACCCAGATAAAGTCTTTGTCCTTGATTATCTTTGCAGCCACTTCACGCACAATGTTAATGGGATACAGTTTGTATTTCTTCAATCGAATATTGACTCAATTACCGTAAGACAGATGCAAAGTTTGAGACATGCTCTTCTCTGCTTCCAATTCTCTCCAAAATTTACAATAACCTCAAATTATTTTCATGTAATTCGATCACCTGTATGTGAGCTTGATCTAGAAGAAATTATCTTCTGAGAATTCTTACTCTGGCACTTGCAAGTTTGGAGGTTTGCACTGTGCAGATGGTGAAAGAGCCTGTTCTTATTGCAGAAACATATGCCTCTTCCCATTCCATATTTGGGGAAGGCATATTGAGCAGAAAATGGCTAAAGAGCCAAGTAAGTGTATACAATGCATACACAATGCAAACAATTAACTCACTCACTTGGAAATACGTTAACACAATCTGCCAGCCATCTGCTAGAAGAGAATAATAGATCCTTCATATATGTTACAAGAGTACAGGCCTTGCCAAAGTCCCCTTACTTGTCATTGCGCTGTACAAAACTAACAATTTAAAAGCCAAAATTTAAATCTAGATGAACCAAACACAAATTACATGGGAAGAGAGGAAAGGAAGGTTGTCAGCAAGTGCTTTTGTATAGACCATTTACATGCTCTACGTATAAATCCAGATCAGAAGGGTGAAGTATACATTCTATACCTCATCAATATCCCTAAATTTAATAGACACATGCACAGATACTGAAGGTGGTTTAACCTTCCCTGTCATTATTGCCTTCAAAAAGACATGGCAGGAACACAAAACTTCACCTATGCTGTATATGAGGAATGTATTTCTGGAAAACTCGTCAAACCCTCTGTACTGCATACACACTGAACAGGAAAATCAGCCCTAACTCTTACTGATGTAGGGGCACTAGGTCACTGCTATTGGTTCACTCTTAAATACAAATCATAGCAGCATCATGTTGTTGTTCTATGTGGCACCACAAAGGTGACGTCATTTCAGTATCTGTTCTACTACTGAATATTTCTATAAATAAGTGGTTATTGCCAAGTAACAATAACATGATACGGCAGCAGGGTTAAAAAAAATTACAGAGCTTTAACAGAGTCTCTTCTGATTTATGTGTCAAAAGTCCTGAAAGTGCAACGTTCAGTATTTTTTCTTACATTGTTTGATATTCAAATACTCATAAAATTCCTGATTATTACCAATACTGATTTCATAAATAATGACAATAACAGGATCAACACAGACAAAAACAGAACAAAAAACCACATCCATCCTCAAGTCAAACTACAGGAATGCAAAAACATTCGGAAACAATTATCTGTAAACCTACAACACAACAGATCTATATCCCACTGTTCATAACTCTCAATTATATGACTGGTAATACAACCAGTGGCATTTTAAATACATTTAAAGAACTGCATACTAAGTAAACAAACCCCACTCTTATTACACTAAGTGGTTAAGATAATGTTTGGCAGCTGAGCTCTGGTAACTATAGCTACCAAGTCTAAGACCATCTCAATTCCAAAGTAAAAACCATAAACATTGGAGTGACTTTACCACACGTAAAATGAATATAAAATTCTGTTCATGATAAAGCCAGCTGATACTGTGTCTATTCTGACATTACAGGCCATATCAATTCTTCTCTCAAATGAAGTATGAAACTAAGAGAACTGCAAATATTTGTAAGTTGTTCTTTGTATCATCTGCTGCTTTTCAGCATTCAAAACTAGGTGTACTTGAACATGTGCACAGAATAATGATTGTACGATACACAACCCTGGAGTCAGAGAAGATAAAGGCTACCATAGTGGGACATTCATCATAAACGTTCCAAACCAATGAGTTATGAAATTACTCAGATGATCCTTAATTATTTTTCATTATTACAAATATTTATTGTCCCAATTAGGTTTAACAGGTGAGGGGTACTTGAATTAAAATCCTTGGAGACTTCTGTACCGGTTTTGGCTGGAGTAGAGTCAAATCTTTCCATAGTAGGTGATATAGACTGTGGTTTGTATTTGTGCTGGAACCAGTGCTGGTAACTCAAGGATGTTTCCGTCACTGCTAAGCAGCGTGGCGTCAAGGCCTAAACTGCTGCTCACACCTCCCCACCAATGAGTGCTGGGGGTGCACATGAAGCTGGGAGGGGACACGGCCTGGAATGCTGACCCCACTGACCAAGGGGATATTCCACACCACAGGGCATCACACTCGGTATATAAGCTGGCAGAAAGTTGGCTACAGGAGCAGATGCTGCTTGGCCACCGGTCAGTGGCTAGCAATTGTTTTCATTTGCATCACTTGTTTATCTTGGGTTTTATTTCTGTCTGTCTCTCTCTCTCTTTTTTTTTTAAAAAAATTTCATTACAACATATTAGGTGTCATTATTTTTTTATTTAAATTATTACACCGTTCTTATCTCAACCCATGAGTTCCCTCACTTTTACCCTTCCAATTCCCTTCCTGCATCCTATCAGGGGGCCGGTAAGCCAGTGGCTGTGTGCCATTTCGTTGCCATCTGGGATTAATCCATAAGAATTTGTCAGTAACCAATGTAATACCTGTGTAGTAT
Source organism: Coccyzus lansbergi (assembly GCA_033558105.1). NCBI lineage: Eukaryota > Metazoa > Chordata > Aves > Cuculiformes > Coccyzidae > Coccyzus > Coccyzus lansbergi. The sequence goes on along the minus strand of JAUMJK010000181.1, from coordinate 269,619 downwards.
TTTTCCTCTCATAATAATGCCTCGTTACTAGAACTTGGAATAGTTATTTAAAATCAATGATTCTCTTCCAAGGAACACATTAACACATTTTAATTGCTGATCTTACCACTCCTGGGAAGATCTTCTGCAGCCTATGTGCCGCCGCAAGCGCTTTTGGCTTTCCACCGCTAAGACAGTCTTCAAACTCATACAGTGGCTGTCGTACTGGGTTGGAGTAGGAGATCTTTGCATTGTCCACAAACGTAATCTTCCTGACTCCCCAACCCTAATAAGAAGGTAATTTAAATAATAAGGACAATGGGCTTGGCCATTTATTTTTTATTAATGCCAGAAACCCAAGAGTTTATCCAGTTCTCCTAGAAGGAGCAAGTTACTACAGCTTTTAATGCTATTCTGAGCAACAACCATGTACTTGCACTGAATTAAGAGAATACAAAATCTGGCCTTGCCCAAATATATCATTTATTGGTGATCCCTCAAAACCTTACTGAATTCAGTGCAATGAGCTAAACATCCCCAAAAGGAGTTAATTACTTCAAATTCTTCAATTTGATTTTGATCATATTAACTTGATAATTTGTACAGAATTTCTTGTTGAATATCTTTATCGCGAATTCAAAAGAATTTAATATTCTGCTATGGTTCTTTCACCACCTGCTATTCTATACAACTTCAAGAGAGTGGTAACAGATCTTACCTCTTCGCTGCAACTTGTAACATCAATGAATATGCATTATGTGTGTACATTAATACAGAGGAATACAACTTTTCTCTTAGATGCCATAGAAGCTGCTCAAATAAAAACTCATCTAGAATTTAGAAGAAACAGTAGCTTATTTTTGAGATTAATTAAGCACTTACCATCAAGGTTCTTGCAACACTACAACCCAGTGTACCAGCTCCTAGCAGCAGACACTTGGCAGACATAATTTTTTCCAAGTCCAGAGTAGGCACCAACCGCCAGCACATTAATTTCAAATTAAGATCCACCGATGATTCTGCTAATCTATACCACAAAACAAAAAGTAACACACTTCTGAAAGTTGTTGTGTTTCTCCAACAATGTAATTACTTTTATTTCAAATAGTTCAATGCCGTTTTTTGGTTTTTAAGGAAAGAATTCAGTAATTCAACATTTAAGTAACACGGACAGCAGTCTCCCAAGAATATTTACACCTAATAATAATACAGTGCACAGCAAGGAAATTAAAAAAAAAAAAACATAGTTTCCTGTACCCAGTTACACCTGTCCTCAATGTGAAAAATTATACTTGCCTCTAAGGAGTGGAGTCAGTTCTTTGTGGAATTTTTAGAAGGAAAATGAGGGAGGAAATCCACACTCAACCTAGAGTCAGATTCTTATATGGATCAGAAACACAGGATGTTAAAACTCGAAGCAAGTTAGGTCATCACTAATCATCCACAGACAAGCTAATGGAACAGGAAAATGTCAGAAGGATGAAAAAGAAAAAATCCATCCAGGGCACAATTATCTCATTCACCCTCCTGCTTCATCTTTCCAAAGGAGTATATTGCTTCACACAGATCAGTAACGCTTATCCCTCTACTCCCTTCCATAAAATTCCCAACAGTTCTTTTGCCTTTCTTCTCTTCAAATCAGACACGCACATAAGTTTTCAGAATCCTAGGATTTCCGTTCCACTATACACCATAAATGCATTCTTGCAGTATCTAATAAATGATTTGTCAGACAAGGATTCAAGATCACAATTGGAAGGCTAGCACACTACCAACAGTCTGTACGGGAACGAAGAGCAGAAAGTATGCATTGAAGTAAAGAAGGACAAGTTACATTGCCTTAAAGAATTAAGAGCCTTCAAGATGAACTTAATCCAAAAGGCCACAGCTGGAAGACAAAAAAGGCTTTGCTTGGTATGTTAACCTAAATCAAACCTGGAGTGTTGCAAAGCCAAGAACACACATAGTAAGTGAAGGCGGACAAACCAATATGCTGCATAACCAGAATGTTTTCAATCTGTTGCCTATATGTTATGTGCAGAATGATAAAAGTCATTAAAATCATGTTTCCTGAGCTCTTGCCCGGCACACTAACAAACCCAACCTTCTCTCCATGGTTGTTTTTATTACGCTTAACAACTTGCAGATTATACAACTGAATTAAAACCAATGACCTATGTTCCACTCAGTTTTAAATATAACACAACTAAAATCTTAAGCTAGAGGCAAAAATTGCAAACGCTTCTGCTGCGTGCAGCCCACTCCAGTAAGATCCTCGCCTCCAACAGGACTGCCCAAAGCATATACAGGATGCACGTATAAAGAGAGACAGAGAGTCCTTTCATTTCATATTTCAACTCATAATGCCTTAAGCCCAAGTAAGGGAAACTTTTGAAATATAAAAAAATAACAAACAAACCTTTTTGGATCCATGCATTCACTCAGATTTAGCATCCTTGGACCCATGCCTCCCTTTTGGTTTTTCTCCCATCCAACAGCTTTTGGACAATCTGCATAACATTTTAGGGTAAAGAAAAAAAAAAGGAACAAAGATGGAAAGAATGAATAAAAGCTTGAATATCACAGTAGAGGAAAAGGAAACTTCATTGGATGGAACCTTGTTGGAAAAAAATAAATTCTAAATGTTTAAGTAAATGATCTGTATCTTAACAACCTTACAGTGCTGTGCAAACTTTGCTGGTTCATAGCAACCAAAAGCCTTGGGCAAGTGCTTTACTCTCAGGTCTTCGATGTGCTGCTTTTGCTTGTTCAGCTGGCTTCAAGCGTGGGACAGAGGCGGCACAATTCCTCATCAAGCCTCCAGATCTTTAACGTCAGACAGAGTACTATGCTCAAAACTAGAACATAGTCAATTTTGCCAAGTTCAGTTATCGCTTCATGTTCCCTTGACCCCATCTCTAAGTTCAGTAGAGAATTATATATCTTAATTATATAACACTTAAACAATTCACAACGATGATATGTAAAGCATTCAGAACTGCTTGGATGAGGCAGAGAAATGCTGTGACACCATCCTACATGAAGAAATTAAACAATGTTAGGACATAAACTCAGACAAGTTTATTGCTTTAAACTACACCTGCCCAGCTCACTACGGGACCAAATCAACTCCACTCTAACAGGCTTCTACCACTGCAGAAATAGTAAATTTACGGATTACAAACTTGCTATCATATACATTTTCTCTAGCCGAGGAATTGCATATGAATTTAACAAGCAAAACAGACTAATTGAATTGCTCCTTGAATAGTGTGTTCAGTTGTGGGCCGCTCAGCACAAGAAGGATGTTGAGGCTCTGGAGCGAGTCCAGAGAAGAGCCACGAAGCTGGTGAAGAGGCTGGAGAACAGGCCCTATGAGGAGCGGCTTTGAGAGCTGGGGGGGTTTCTCCTGGAGAAGAGGAGGCTGAGAGGAGACCTCATTACTCTCTACAACTACCTGAAGGGAGGTTGTGGAGAGGAGGGAGCTGGGCTCTTCTCCCAAGTGACAGGGGACAAGACAAGAGGGAATGGCCTCAAGCTCCACCTGGGGAGATTAAGGTTGGAGATTAGGAGGAAGTTTTTCACGGAAAGGGTCATTGGGCATTGGAATAGGCTGCCCAGGGAGGGGTTTGATTCACCTTCCCTGGAGGTGTTTAAGGGATGGGTGGACGAGGTCCTGAGGGACATGGTTTGATAGGAATGGTTGGACTTGATGATCCGATGGGTCTTTTCCAACCTGGTTGTTCTATGATTCTATGATTCTAATTGCTTATCACTTGGAGTTTGAATTTCATATAATACCAGGAGGACTTTTCTTATTTTTTTTAAGTAGAAACACAATGAAGGAGGAAAAATCAAGAGAAAATGCTCTCTTCTTATTATTTTTGAAGAAGGAACTATTTCCTTTATAGACACTAAACAGAAGCTCAAAAAATTTTAAATTCACGTGATATTATTTAGCATAAGCAATGACATAGTACTAGTCTGTTTCTTCCATCTTCACAGTGACTGCAGAAGGAGGGAAAAAAATGAGGAATAATTTTTCTTTTGAATGGATTACCTGGTCCAAGGTCTCCTTCTGGAAGTTTTATTTCAAAGATAATGCTGTGGGTTATGTCTCTCACCCCCTGCATGGTCCTGTCTCTGAAGCAGAGCACCTCAACTGACTGGAGAATGCTGCCCCTGCCATTTAAAGAAAGATAAACAGAGACACATGCAACTTCTTTAACAGGACAGAGACCATTTTTAAACTCTACATCACACAACTGAAATTAGCATATGATGATAACTCGTTTGTTGTAAAATGGCTCTACAGAAATGGTAGTGCCAGCCTGACCTCTGTCATTTATCCGATGCTGCTGGACAAATTGCATATTGAGGAGGAATGAAGAGCAGGGAGGCAGCAGAGCACACATCGGGTGACATCACGTTCTTTGTCATGGCACAAGCAACTTCCATTTAGTTCTTGATACCACATCATATGATTCAAATCCTCAAATCAAACAGTTAGAACTGAAAACCTCTGAATCTCAGAGCATATAAAGTTCTCTGGGCTCTGGCAAAGAGCCCATCATAAAGTATATGATACTTTAAATGATGTTTGCTTCTTTTTTTTTCCTCAAATACCAGAACTTAAAACCACATCCTGTCTTCCCAACTTCTGCCCAACAAAAAGTTCAAGAAGATACAACACAAAGTAGCTTAAACAAGATTTCAAGCAGCTAGAGAGAACTGGCAGGATCTGAAACATGTACTCCCAGGTACACACATGCCTGCAAGGATTAATAATAATAGAAACTGGTGACTGACAGAAGTAAAAACCAAAATATGCAAAATCAGAATTCACTGAAGGCAAATCATGTAAAGGTCAGAAGTTAAACCTCAGATGGGTGACATGAATAAAGCGCCACAGAGGTAAAAATGTCTAACTTGATATCAACCAATAAATAATCTTTGTGAGAAAGAATAAAATAGATACCATCTGTGGGCTGCCAGGATCAGGAAATTTCTCAGCGGCCATCCTGGATACTGGGATAAATTACATGGATCATAAACTCCAACTGTTACCTGCAAACAAAATTGCTCTAAATGAGAAGTTTTCTATCCATAATGGTATTCTGCTCATAGTAAAAGTTATGTCGCATTTTTAATGTAAAGATTCTGGACAGAGAAGGCCTACACACATTCTATGTGGTTACAGGTATTTAATACACGGCTATGCAAGGTTTCAGCCAAGGCTCTGGTACAGCTTTAGGATTTTTGAGACGTCGCTACAGCATGTGCGCCTTCCTTCCCCTCCTTAAACACCACCACTAAGGTTGAAGCCAAATAACGGAACCCTCGCTCTCAAAATAAAATTCAATACTGGTTTGGGAACGGTCAAAAAGTGAAAGGAGACAGACCAGCAGGATATCAAGTCAAATGAAAACCAGGATAAATTCACTTGGAAAGCCAACCTTCAAGATGGGATCTAATTAAAGGAACAGAATGTCCGTTGTAGGTATGGTGGTTGGCAAACTTTAACAGCTATGCTAACTCTCTGAGAAACTTAGGTTGTTTCTGTTCTGATAACGAGGGAAATGGAGCATAAAGAACTTAGTTTTCAAGCTGACTGTTAATCTGATGTAACTGGGCTTTTGCGTAAGAACTAGAGACACTTAACACAAAAACCAGTCTGAGCTGCTGGTCTGTTAACTGATCAAACACTGTGCCCAGCTCAGCACTGTAGACACTTTTCAAACCATTTGTAAATTAAATATTTGTAGGTTACAGAATGACTTAAAATTCTCATTACCTTTCCCCCTTGATCTTGGAAGAAACTATCCCACTTCTTCAGGAGAGATATCACAACAGAATTGGCACAGTACTTGATTAAAAAGTAAGGTAAGGCTGTAACCCCCTCTTCCTGACAAAGTTCATCATAGGCTTTCTGGAGTGCTTGAATCTAAAACCAAAACCCACACATGAAACAAAATAATTTAGCCATTTTATACAGAACCACAGGTGTTTCAGCTTCTGTGAAGCTCAGCTAAATGAAATAATCTTAGAATATAGCATATTCAGAAGTTTTAAAGCCCATTATGACTACAATAATTGAGATTAAAAAATCAGTTGCAAAACAAGCATTTGCCAACACAAATATTAAACAGAGGCATAACTATCGCTCCCACAAATTGATCTACTGACAGGAATTAAAGCAATGAAAAAAACTCATTCTGATGGCCACAGTGGCATTATAAGAAACTAAATCTGTTCCTACCTTATTAGGAAAAGAAGAGAGTCCCTTTTAATTTATTTTGTTATATGGATTTTAAAGTGTTTCACTGAAACTCTGTCTTTGGATCATCACAGGTATTTTTACACTTTTTATTTGCTACCACACAACTAACAAAGGTCTCCTGAGAAGAAAGGAACTAAGCATTTTTCATTGAAAAAAACCCAACTGCTTCTTACCAATTATTATGCCATTAAAATGACATCCAAGGTTTTGCATTAACTTCTGTCAAACCAAAAAGGCACACAGGCATGTTGATTTTTTTTGCCTTATGCATTTTAATACAAAAAACCTACATAAAATTGTTAACTTCTCTCCTAAAAAAATATCTTCCCTATCCAATTTTCTTGTCCAATCTTGTGCTTTATTAACAACTGTGCAATTGCTAATCACAGTCCCAGGGGATGCCAAAAACATTTTTTTAAAAAAAAAAAGAGTTGTAATATCAGATCTAATAGTTGTATCTATCTATGATCTAACACAATAATGAGAAAAGAAGTAAATAAAAAGCCACATGGAAATAAGAAGAGTGGAGATGTTTAAAGAAATTAGATTCTAAAATTAATTCAGTATGTGTTAACAAAGCTTTAAAGCCCACAAAATTGCTTGGTGTTATGGACTTCATAACATTCAGTATTCTGAATACCTGATTTAACGAGAATCTGTCGCCAAGACACACAGGTTTCTCAATTATATGTAATCCATCAGGGAAGCAGAGAGCGGGGTAGCAAAACCAATAATAGAAATGATACTTCTTTAAATCCTAGCAAAAAAGTTTTATAAAATTAGATAGCGAACATATAAACCAAAGTAAATTACAGTCAGGAAGACTAACTGTAACTGATGGTTAAGGATACTAACCATGTTAACCCGAGTTCTCCCTACTTCACAGGGCACTGCACCATGATTTTACAATGTAAGGAAAAATGCTAGACACCCTACCTTCTCTGTACGCGTTTATATCTGAGATTTAAACAGGCAATGCGTACACTGTATTTCAAGCTTTGTTAGCTCGAGTGTTATTTATTAAAACTTTCAATTTGTTAAACACATAACAGCAGCTCTGCACTTACTAATACCTCTAGGGCTGTCAGACAACCAAATACATTTGTAGAAAAGAATACAAGATGGCACCAGCACTTTTTATAGAATACATCATAAAATATTTTATATCTCTACATAAGAACGGCTTACTAGGCTTTCTAAAATGTTTTCATTTTGAAATGTCTTAGAAAGATCCCAATAACCTTAGTATGCTAACAGTAATATAGTATTTCTCCTAAATAGAAACTACTTCACCATTTCCACTACAACACACTAAGTATGAGACACATTATCATCACTCACTGCAAATGTCAGCAGCAGGAACCTGTTCAAGAGCAAAGGGTTTTCAAGAGCCGCTCCAGATTTTATCGACTGCCATATCTGTCAATGATTGTGCAGACAAGAAAGAGTAAGGACAGAGTAATGAAAAAAAAACGTAGCATGAGAACCACTGCAGAAACCTTTAATTCTTACAGCTACCCTTAAAATGAATATTCCAAATAACCCCCTGCGATTTCTTAAACAAATCTCATCCAGGCTATTATCAATACTAACAGGATTCTAAAGATAAGATACAGACACACACCCTCCAACACAAAAGACTACGGAAGCTGGGGAACAAGAGGAGCATTGGTTCACGGATCAAGCACAGAACATCAAACGAAAACAAACCAAACCTCATCAGGAACAGTTCCTCACGTATATGAGCTATTAACACCAGTACGTATTGAACATGCTGCAATATTACTACAGCCTTTTATTGTACTCTCATCCGTTTCCCTCATGAGATCTATATACACTAGATATGTGAAGAAGCTACTAGGAAATGTGCCTAAAAACACGAGACTTGCAAGAAGGCGGCTCACTGTATGCCAGTGAGACCAGAAACTATACTACTTGCCTGAGGCAGACCTCTTGGACCATTAGCTTAAAAACAATAAACACACATGCCAAGAGCAAATGAAGCATTGTGACCTTCCCAGTTTCCCTCAAAAGAGATATTGTGTTGAACCTACCGCTGGCAGGGAAGTACTAAGCCACAGGAACACAAAACAATTGATAGCCCTGAGTGAAGATACACATGAGAACTTTGCTACTGAAGGCCAGCAGGCCATGAAGTGTCTCAAAACCAGACTGCCTTAGTCTGATTTTCACTTCTCCCCAAACCATGACATTTAATTTAGTCAGTTACAGCCTGGGCACACTAGGCCCTTCCCTTGACAGCCACCTTATTCTTGCTTTATCTCAGTCTTTGGGCTATTCTGGAGCTTCCCCACCACTTTGTCACACAGATACCGTGCAGTATCATGAAATTTAAACCGGACACCTGCTGCTTTCTGGGTGTCAAGACAGATTTTAAAACTGTTTTACAGAATTCAAGTCACTGGAAGCTCTGATAGCACTATTCAGCTTAAAATGACACCTAGCAGAACACTGAACTAAGTCCTCTCACGATAATTAGCTACTTTTTACTCCCTTGTAAAGAACAGTAGAAAGTAAACATCCAACTAGTCCTTCCACAGTACGTTAAATACTGAGGTTACCATATGGGTGAGTAGGGAGAGTACTTCCAATATTTGGGGCTGAGACTTTAAAGCACTTCGATGCCTATTTCCAAACACCTTCTACCATTTGATTTGATTTTTAACCTTACCTCATTTGCTTCTTTTTCCAGAAGTAATTTCTTATCACAGGATTTGAAAGTCTCCAAAGTGTTGGTGTTATACAATGTTCCAAAAGCAGGACAGCAGCGTGCTGGTATTGAAGCATTCCTGCATAAAAGAAAGAAACTTTTGGGAACTGAATATTAACACCTTTATCAGGATCAGCACTAGCTAAGCTATGGTGTAAGGTGGCAAAAGTTAACAACAGTTCCAATGAAAAAATTTTATGGTCATAATGCTTTACTAAACATGGATTGCTAGAAGAACCTGATCAATCATGCGTCTATGTTATGACTTCAAAAATATATCAGGCATCTGCACTACCTCTAATTCACCGACTGAAGATTTAAAAATTCTGTTCAAATACAAACTATCCATGACAAATGTGATTTTCACTAAGAAAAAATTAAAAGTGAACTTTAAATTAGAGTATTTCATTCACATAAAGAGCTACTCAGTTAAAAAAAAAAAAAAACCACCCCAAAGGAAGCCTAAAACAGACACTAAACCAGACAAAACACTGGATAACGTTTATAGTTTGTAACATCACCAGCTGGAGAAGTGCTGTTCATAAATATACTACACATATTCCCCCTTTTTACATGCAAATTATATAAAAACCGCTGTTCCCTTGGTTTCTAGATCTGATTGATTTCATTGACTCTTTAAACATCATTCTCTCAATGTTTCTGACCTCTGCTAAGACTCAAACATAGCAAATATTTGTTCTATAATAAATATATGTGATATAGTTTCCAAAAAATTTAAAGCTAAAAGGGAACTCTTCATCTGAACTCACTGCCTAAAGTACAGCAACAGAAGTTCAGAAAATTACTACGATAAAAGGAAGAATTAAACACTACATAAATGGACCTTTCATAATTTTATTCTTTATCATAACATCTGAGAGCTCAAATACTATGGCACTATCCATTTTTAATTCACCTGACACTCCCATTCCAAATATCACAGCTTTCTTCCAATTCAGCTTTGCTATGCATCATTCCAATATTGTACCAAAAAGTTCTTAGACGGGAATTAATGGAATAATATCTCAAAAACGTACAAAGACTCACTAGGCTCCTAACACCCTGATCACATGAGGCACAGGGAGTTACTCCTGTGATCTGCAACTTTATAATCCACCAGTTGAAAACAAACAAGACAATAGCTACACAGACAGCCATTCCTCTATTACTTACGCTGTCTTAAGCATTTGCTGGAAATCAAAACCATGGGGGAAAAAAAACTCCCCTCAATTTTTCCTGTGTACACTGAGCAGCTCTTGTTTACCTTCCACATTGGAAGTAAAGGCAAAACTACAAAACTTCAGGTTAAAAACCTCAGAGGATATTAAAATGTAACAACAAGGGATTATAAAAACTATTTGAGATGCTAACTCTGGGATGAACTTGCAGTAAGCAAAGATCTAAGGAAAAATTTGACCACAAGTCAGACGACTGAAATACTCTTCCTCACACAAAAGAGATGAAGAAATAGAAAAAACTGTATTTTATATAACATATATACAAACAGTGAATGAATTTGAGACTTGCCAGAGTATTTAAACTTGGCCTTTCAGATGAATACACTACTTCAGGCATAAGAGACTTAAAGTTTGTAACTCAGAGCAGCCTCTCCACTGCTACAAAGTACATGAAAACACACACTTATTTTCACACAGAATTTGCCACAATACTATGATAAACCAAAACATTACTAGTATATCAGGAAAGCACCTTTGTGTAAAAATTAAGGTAAACCACAGTACGTACTTACACATCAAAGGCACTAAACTCCAGTGTCAAGCGAGCTGGCAAACCCAGAGGATCACCTGGACAAAACACAGCAACGTACCTCTTTTAAACAATATACAATTCATAGACTGACTATACTCTTTTTGCTAATGTCAGTTATAAAACCACCCACATCAGAATTCACAGCTCACCCAGACACGTTTTCTAATGTTTCAGCAAACCACCTGAAACCTGTACACAAATACTTAAGAGGAATGACAGAAGAAGCCCAAACTACTAAGCACGATGCTCAGTTCACACATACCATTGTAGTAGTATCCTTTGATAACTTTGGGGGTCTCATCCAACCGGTATTCATTGAGTTTCTTCTGGGTTAGTTCATGCCAGAATCCTGCATCCAAGGCACTACTGAAGGGAGCAAACTGCAGCTTTGAGATTCTGGGATCCACAGGATGGTGCACCTCACTACTGACCGCTGCCATGATTTTAGTTAATAAGACCTGCTAAACAGAACTCTATAAAAACAGATACACCTGGTAAGTACACACATAAATGACCATGTTACTCAACACTACTTAAGGCTTCTTTTAAATACATTTTGTTGGGTTGAAAGGCAGACCCTACTCCCTTGGATGCCTAAGTAATTCCAGTTTTTAAAGACATTGATCAGAAGGCCCTTTCTGTACAAGCAAAGTCCTTCCAATTTCTTCTATGTAAAATTATGGAAAGCAAGTATGCTTTCTGTTTAGCCTAGCTGCAAAGAAAGATCTGAATTCCTGACATTCGACAATTTCTCCCGTTACTTAAGATACTTCACCTGAACTGTGTACTTCTGAGTTACATGGTGCACTGGGCTGCCATAGATAAAACTATGCTAAAGCTAAATGCTGTTATCTCCGTTTGTGATGTTCTCTAGACATACATCTAAAAGGCTTTACGTACTTTTAAATCATGATGGTTTTTAAAATCTGAACTTTTAATTTATCTGTCTTCACTCTCAACCTGAGATGTGAGAGGTGAGTTAAGAATTTTTTTCACTAATAACAAAAACAACATTGAGTTGTTACTTTCCCTGCCAGACAAGTTCTGTTAAAACCAGAAGCTTACCTATTTAGAATTTTTTTTCAGTTAAACACTGCAGCAGTGTAAATCATAGAATCACCAGGTTGGAAGAGACCCATCGGATTATCGAGCCCAACCATTCCCATCAAACACTAAACCATGTCCCTCAGGACCTCGTCTACCCAGGCCTTAAACACCTCCAGGGAAGGTCAATCAAGCCCCTCCCTGGGCAGCCTGTTCCTATGCCCAATGACCCTCTGTGTGAAAAACTTCCTCCTGATGTTCAGCCTAAATCTCCCATGGTGGAGCTTGAGGACATTCTCTCTCGCCCTGTCCTGTGTCACTTGGGAGAAGAGGCCAGCTCCCTCCTCTCTACAACCTCCTTTCAGGTTCAAATGCTACGTGTCAAGCAATAAAAACTTCTCCTATATTCTAAAGAATTTTTAAAGCTGATATCCTGGTTCAAGCCCTGGAAGCCCAGATGGGATGCATTCCCTGTGATGTGAGGCAGGTGTGCCCCTAGTCTGGGCTCAGTGTCATCTACTAGCTGGGCAGGTGGTTAAAATTCACAAAAGGAGTAGCATTTGAAGGGAAAAACACAGCCGGACTTCTAACATTTGCCTTCCTTTTGACAGACAGAATGAACTGGAGAATCACAGCAGGGTTTGGGTTGAAGGGACCACAAAGCCCACGTAGTTGCACCCTCTGCCACGGGAAGGGACACCTCTCACTGGATCTGGGCGATAAAAGCCCCATCCAGCCTGGCCTTAAACCCCTCCAGGGATGGGGCAGCCGCAGCTTCCCTGGGCAGCCTGGGCCAGGGCCTCATCACCCTCATCGTGAAGGAATTCCTCCTTGTGTCAGTCTAAATCTGCCCCTCTCCAGTTTATACACATTGCCCCTCGTCCTGTCCCTACAGGACTTAGTGAGTAGTCCCTCCCCCGCGCTCCCGCTGCCCCCTCAGGCCGCTATCCTGCTGCATCAGCGCCGCCGCCATTGCACGCCCCCCACCCTGCCTCAACCCCCCTCACCGCTCCAGCCGTTCCCGGCCGCGCGTGACGTCACGTGCCTCGGGGGCGGGGCCACGCGTAGCCCGCGCGCAGGCGCGAGGGCGGGGCCGCCTCCACCTCCTCTCCCCCGCCCCGCCCCGCCCTCTCAGAGCCGTTTAACCGCCGGGTGGGGAGAGGAGCGGTTGCAGCGCGAGCGCAGGGGATGCTGAGAGCTGCTGATCGCTGCTGATCCTTGGAACACCCGTTCTGCTCGACTGTCAGACCCGGCCAGACCTGCTGACTGATCTCTGCCTACAGGAAAGCTGGGAAGGGACTTTTACAAAGGCTTGGAGTGATAGGGTGATGGGGAACTGGAGAAGGGCAGATTTGGACTGGACACGAGAAGGAATTCCTTCACTATGAGGGTGATGAGGCCCTGGCCCAGGTTGCCCAGGGAAGCTGTGGCTGCCCCATCCCTGGAGGGGTTCCAGGCCAGGCTAGATGGGGCTTGGAGCCCCTGATCCCGTGGGAAGTGTCCCTGTCCATGGCAGGGGTGGAACTAGGTGGGCTTTGTGGTCCCTTCCAATCCAAACTATTATAGGATTCTATTCTATTTTATGATTAAAGAGGCTTTGAGCAGCCTGATCCAGTGGGAGGCATCCCTGCCCCTGTCAGGGGGCTTGGAACTGGATGATCTTTAAGGTCCCTTCCAACCCAAACTACTCCAGGGTTCTATGAATTACAAAAGGAATGAAGCTGGAGAAAACTTGGATTCTGGTCTGTGAAAACATGGAGTCATTTCTTTGTCTGGAGAGGTGTTGATCTCCTGAGTTCTGGTGTGAACGAGAAGTGCGTGTGGTCTGTGCAACGCTGTTGATTTTGGTCAGGAAATAAAATCAGTGCATTTGGCTTCATGCCACATTGCCTTATTTTCAGGATGAATTCTGCAGTCTGGATGGGAAATGGAACTAAGTTGTCATATGGAATAAAGATAATGTGTTGGCTTTTGTGTATAGGGGCTGGGGATGAGGAAGCGTTTTCTCATCAAACAGAAGCTTTAGAAGAAAAGGCAAGAGTAAAACTGTTTTTCCAGTAAAACAGTTCTAGGAAAAAGGAGCAGTTGCCAGTAAACACATATTTGTGGTTGTTTCTGCGAGAGAGACAGGGCATTGTAAACGAACTCTCTAGTCTAGTTAAACTAGAATACCAGACAAGAGATGTCAGGAACATAACTGAACCTCTGGTTTTGGCTTTGGATTGTGAAGGTAATGGAGAAGAGAGTCGCAAAGTCAAATAGACTCATGGAATAGTTTGGGTTGGTAGGGACCTTAAAGCCCATCCAGTTCCACCCCTGCCATGGGCAGGGACACTTCCCACGGGATCAGGGGCTCCAAGCCTCATCTAGCCTGGCCTTGAACCCCTCCAGGGGTGGGGCAGTCACAAATTCCCTGGGCAACCTGGGCCAGGACCGTCCCACTCTCTCGGTGAAGTAATTCCTCCTTATGGTTAGTCTAAACCTGCTCCTTTCCAGTTTATACCACTGCCCCTTGTTTTATCACCACAAGCCCTTGTAACCAGTCCCGCCTCAGCTTTCCTGTAGACCCTTCAGGCACTGGAAGGTTGCTAATATCCTGTCTAATCCTCTCCTGACACAACTTGAGGCCATTCCCTATCATCCCATCCCTTGGGAGCAAAGCCCAGCGTTTCCCTCCCCACACCCTCGTTGCAGAGCTAAGATGAGGTCTCCCCTCCTTGCCCTCTGTTTTGGAGTACATGATGCTGCAGAAACTTCAAGAAAAAGTGGGAGAAAGCCTCTGAGGAAAAGCTACCAGTCAGGTATGAGTAGGTAAGGTCACATAATGGTAGTTCTTAGAGCTGCTAATTATGAAAATTTAGACCTGATATTTGCATAGAGGACCCTGCTGTGGAGCATGGGTCAAATAGAACTTTCAGAAATTTCACAAGTAAACCAAATTTGAATAAACCTTGTTTGCTATACATGTTATACCTTGAATCTGACTGCATTACATTAGTAGAATTCTACAGCTTCTCGTTCTGCGTGCCACTCTCTTTATTAGTATTGGTCATGCCTTTGCTCTGTGGGATGCCTCATGATGCAGTGCTGCAGGCTTTTTACCTGAGGCTGGAAAGGATTTTATTGTCTCACTTTTTGGCCTATGTATTATCTTTTTATGTAAAATACAACTAATACATGACAATATCCCATCAAAATCATTGGCATGTTGTTACTTGGTCTCCACAGAAATTTAACCTAGCTTAGGTCTGTAGTCTTTGAACAGTTCCAGTTTCACAATGTGGTTTATGAAACAGCTGTCAGCACACAACAGAAGTCATAAGAAATAATACCAGGACAGGGCAGAAGGACACTCCTCCAGGAGCCCAGATTCCCATTTTATCTCAGCTAGACCTGTCATACCTGCAGAGAAATCAGATCCCAAAGATTTGATTTCTGCACAGCAGTCAGAATCTTGGGGAAATGGGAGATGCATCTGGCAGGCCTGCAGTGTTGGACCATCACTATTTATACGGCCTAGCTGACCTGGGAAATGAATTTGAGAGTTACATATGAAACAGCTGACGTATACGTATGAGCACTCTGCTGCAAAGTCTTACAATTTCAGAGACAGTGTCAGCCCAAGATCTCTGTAGGTGAGATCATCAGGACAATGGCCAGAGCAAAGTTAATCTCATTCACGCTGGAGTTGATTGATTGACTCAGTTACAGATTATCTCATACGATCTTCCATAAAAGTGGAAGATAAAGCATATGAAAGTGCCTGTAATAAATATTAATCCACTAGAAGGCAGGCTCTTTAAAAATAAGGAATGCATATGGTAGCTGGTTTTAGCATGTATTTCCGTAGGTGGGACTTTCAATTTCCCCAAGCAAAATCTTGTAGCAAGGGAAAATCATCTTGGAATTGAAAATAAGAATAAAATAGAAGCAGATTCAAATTCATCCATTCTTGTGCAATATGGACTCAGCATCTTCTGGCAAAGATAACTTCTCAGAACTGATTAGTTCAGATTAGACTCTGCTGGAAGTTTTTTAAAAAAATAGTACTTATTAGGTTCGGATTGTGCTTTCCATTTAAGGATTTCAGTGAACCCTACACAACATTCTCAGTGAACAAGATCACAAAATACAAGAAGAACATGGCAGAACTATTATATCAATTTATTTACAAAACATACTGTCAGAAGTCATCTATGCTGTACTCGTGTTACTGCTGCAGGAGCGTGACACTGCCAAATCAGAAGTCTGTTGTAGAACACAATAATGGAATCAGAAGTGGAAGAAAGCAGGAGTATGCAGAGAACGGTATCATCTTCCTGTTTCCACGATGATAGACTGAGACTTGTCCCTAGTGGCTTTGGCCCAGGCAGCTGTGTCTCCTTTAATATGATAGAGACAAACAGTCATTATCCCTCCAAAGGTAATTATTCCCATTTAGTAAGGAGGAAATTAGATTAGAAGGTAGGAGACCTCTGTTCAGTTCCCAGGTCCGACTGTTGTTTCTGAAGGCTAAGTTATGCCTGATCAGAACAAAAAGTATTTGTTTCTATTCAAAGCATTCATATTTATTACACAGTAGGCATTCATTTGAAATACATGGTGCCAATGAATAGCAATGGGTGCTGTATATTTCTTCTAGAACATATTTTAGTGGAAACATATCAGGGTTTAAAGACAAAGGTATCTTGGTAGAGGTTACAAAAAGATAAGGGATACCAATATTGTTAAAAATGGAAACATTGTTAGACTTAGCAGTTGATAATATGGTTTTAACTCTTACCGTAGGCAAACATACATCTCTCTCAATAAGGACTCTTAGCTTTTTAACAGGTGGAGATCTCAAAAAGCAGTAGTGCAATTTTGTTGGTTTGCTAATGTGTCTGTGCCCGTAAGGAGTGTACATCTGAGAGATGATTTTTTTTGTATTTCTATTTCAGACTGCAAGATCATAGAATATAGAATCACCAGCTTGGAAAAGACCCACTGGATTACTGAGTCCAACCATTCCTATCAAACACTAAACCATGTCCCTCAGCACCTCATCTACCCATCCCTTAAACCCCTCCAGGGAAGGTGACTCCAGGAAAAGATGACCACGTAGAAATTATTCCAGTGTCAGGTAAGGATAATTTTCAAAGATAATTTGGAATTTGGTACCGGGAGCACTGTGAACTATTTTCGTGACCTATTTCTCACACAGTGTTTACTTTAATTGCTTATTTTGCCTTCCAATTCTTCAATAGACCAATACTTTGATGAAAAGCAATAACTATGTCATTGAGCTCAATGAAGAAAATAAGTCAGTGTGTATTTATGTAGTGTTTCGACTTAGCTGGGCATTTCCAGGTGAACTAATTTTCATTCTGGTGGAGGGAATGCATGGACTGAAACTTTCTTACGCCACAACTTACACAAGTGTATTCTTACATCACAACTTGAGGAAATTAAGCCATCCCCTCGAAGTTGAGAGGCAAGTCCTCTACCATCCCTGACAGCAGTGGAAAGATGCAGGCAGCAATCTTCAGAATTCAGGACTCACTCTAGAACTGTCTTGAGGTGTCTATGGTGCTTCTGTGTTAATATCTTAAGATTAGAAATACATTTTTGAAGTGAATCTTCTAGTCATTTTCATGTGTTGTGCTATCACAAAGCACACCATACAGAAAATGTAATGGAGTCACGTTAGATGACAGAATGAAGCCAAAATGTGCACCTACGCTAAAGTTTCCTTCACTGAGTGTCACGTTTCCTAGAAATAAGTTGAGAAAAGAAACACGTACTAGATGGCAGGATCCACTTGGCAATTGCACACCTCCTTTAAGAAACTTTTCTGATAGGCAATATTTGATGCAGAAGCACAGAATTCTTGTGATTATCCACCAGATGTCACCATCGACACAGAAAAAATTGTGAAAATCTATTTTTCTGGCTCTTACAAAGGAGGCTAGTTGTTCTCACCACACCTTAATCAGAACTCCAGTCCAAGAAACTACAAGAAATTTGTTATGTTCTCTGAGAGCTGTGTCCTCTGACCTTGATTATTAGCTTGATTATTATATCCTGAAAATATTTTACAGGAAACCACACCTGGACTATTCTCTTGAGGCTTGGCCCTGCGTGGTAGTAGGCTTCTCCATTCCTTAGCCTAACTGCTTTCCCCTGCTTCTCTTATATCCAGAGCTATTTGAATTGCGTATTCAGTACAACAAACTAATAAATACTATTAAATACTTTGCTAATCAGAATTTTAAAATACACATTATCTTGTATTCCAACTTGATTATAGCTACCCCATCAAGAAGCCTGCTATGACCAATTCCCCTGTCTCTATTACTAACACAGTTACACTAAGATTATAGATAAAAATGAAGGGAGATAAAAAATAACTATGCAGCTTTATTTGCCTGGTTTTAGCTGTTCTGTGTTTGAAAGTTCTGTAATTGTACCAGTGGCATCCTTTGTCACTCATAATTTCTACACCAGTTTTCAGTGATTTTATTCAGGTTGCTGTTTCATGTATTAATACATTTTAAAGTCAGAAAACGTCACACTGAAGAGTACAGACTTACTGGTAACTAGAAGTAGCCCTTAGGTAGGAGTGTTTCAGCTGTAGCTGACTTAGCATGCTGTGGTTTTGTTTCCTCAGGGGTCACCCAGGATCACCTGGGATTTCTTCTTAAAACTAACCTAATTCACAGTGTTTGTTCAAAATGTTCCCCTCAGTTACACATCAGAAAAGTCAGAATGCACGCTTTACTGGTGTGCCACAATCACGTGGCACACAGTCTTGAGGTATTTGGCTAATGTAGAATCAGAGATTGCCTCTGCCTCAGTTCTCCTCCCCACTCCTTAATCTGTACACTCTTTTGTTTTAATATTGGTGTAATTGTTTTGTGGAGTTGTCAGCTTCCTGATAAGTTTACTCATGTGACATATGCCTCTGCTTCTTCTGCTGAGGAGCTATGCTTTCTTCCTTTGAGAACAACTATATCGCCTGACTGCACTTAGGAAGAAGTGATAGATTCTGGGTATAAGGCAGGACATATCTGGTTTTAAGAATTAGTTAATGTTTAGAAACAGTTAAATCAATGGCTGAACTAGTGAATGCTTTTAGCTGGTGGAGTAAAGCTTAGCTGCAGACTTGCCTGTCAAAGTTGCCTCCCAGCTTTTCCAGATGAAGCTGTTTGTACAGGTGCTTGGCAGTCAAGTTGTGGCCAAGGCTCCAAGCACCATCCTGTCACAGTCAGCCCAGCTTTGACTTGGATGTCTTACAGAGAACAGTTCCAACCTAAACTATTCTATTATTGTATGTTCCTCCTGAAATGTTTTACAGTGTTTACAGCATGACTTATAAAGTGCAATTAACTATAACGAATAGAAAAGGCAAACATGCTTAATGTATTTTATTTTCTGTTCTGCAAGTTTGACTTTGCCTCATTATAGCAGGAAGAGTTTGCCTACTATAGAGTAAGTATATATGGAGTAGTATTGCCACTGTACACTGAGGTTATTTGCCAGCTTGTAAGAAGAAAACGTGTAGTCTATAATAAATAATAGTCTGCAAGTTTAGAAACAACAGCATACCCTTCTTGTATGGACAGTGATAGGCGTGTTGAGTATGGAATGCCTTTGTAAAATTTCTAGGACATAAAAATACCATTTTTTTTCAGTGAAGTTAATGTGTAGGTATAAATGATGAAAGCATGGTATCAAAGTTTATGATTTGCAGGAAGCTGTAAATAAATACGGCAGACATTTTCAAGCAGTTGAGGCTTCTTTCTTTGGCTATGCAAAGTACCTCCTTTTGCAGGTCTCCCTTCAAAAGCAATGTGTTCACATGATTAATGGAGTAACCTAAAAGAGAAAAATATATTCGGCCAGTCACAGAAACCTTATTCTGTTTCTTCCTTTTCTGTAGCTCAATGCTTTATTATCACCAAAGATCTCTATTTGTATCTCTGGGTTTTGTTCTGCATGATGAAAGAGGCTACCTCCAGTTGTAAAATGCATGCAGCAGCATAACAGTTCTAAGATTGCCTCTGAATTTTTTAGATTCCTGTCCCATATTAGTTCTTCTGCAAATGTGTAAAGGCTGCTAAATGCTTGTTTTCCACTTCTACTAACACTTGTTTATGACTTAGTTTTCCAGAGTCTTATACTTTATCTGCGGTGCTTGTATTTGAAACTGGAATGGTTTGGTTGGTTGAACTCTTCAGCTGCTTTATAGCTCAAAATCCCCAGATCAATATCAGGGAATGTGAAGGATCTTTTTGAATGTCTTCTTGAAATTCTGGTTACAGAGAGGATACAGGAATGGATTTAAGGTGGAGTTCACATAGCCAAGCCATATAGTGAACATGTGTAAGTTTAAAAATTGTTCATGTCCTTCAAAAGCCATTATCGTAAATAATACAAAGTAGGGAATCCAGCACAGCATAAAGGCTGCCATTATGACCCCTAACTGCTTTGCTGCTTTTCTCTCCCTGTTCCCATGCAGTCCTTTAATGTGCCTTTTGGAACCAACATCCAGACTTTGCCAGGTTTTCCTTAGGTAAGTGTGTCCTCTGAACTCCCTGTTCCCGGTCTGTTCCTTAGGACTGCAGGCACTTCTGGGGTTAGAACTGCAGTACTCTCTGTGGGGTTCCTGCTCTGTGAAAGTATGATGGTCCGACAAATCACTCAAGTCACTGTCATGTGAGCAAGTCTCCTCTTCATTTTTGCTCTCTTTTGTCACACACACATAGTTCTTTCCTGCTTCATGCAGGCCTGGCTGAGACTGGGCCGCAGTGAGAAGAAAACAGCTCTGTTTAAGATCTTTCCTATTACTCTTGGTAACAAAAGCATTTGAAGACACATCAGGATTACTGAGATGAAGCTCTGCCTCTCTATTTTTGGCCTGAGGAGAGCATTGCTTCTCTTGGGGAGGGGTGTTCTCATCTAAGATTTGCTTTTCGAGGCAATTATTTTTCTTGTCCTTCACCTCACTCAGAGATACGGAGTTTGTTTGTGAGAAAGACCGATTTGATCCATTGATGAGCTCTTGGTGTTGACAGTGTTTTCGAACAGCTTTGAATATTTTATAGTAGAACCACAGCATCATGATAGAAGGTAGGTAGAAATTGAAAATGGCTGTCAACACTTTAAACCAGGTGACTTTAGAGAATTCAGTTTCACACTTGTTTTCCTTTACTAGCCTCTTCCCATTATTAGCAAAAACATGCCATCCTAAGATTGGAATGACCCACATGAAAGAGAGCAACCAAACCCCCAAAATCATTAGCAATGCTCTCGTTTTTGTTCTATACTTGAGATATTTCAGTGGCTGCTGAACTGAACGATAATGATCAATGCACAATATGAAGAGATTGAAAATGGATGCAGTACTGGCCACGTAATCCATTGACAGCCAGAACAAACAGGCTGGTAAGCCTAGTGTCCACAGAGATCTTAGGAGATAAGCAATATTCAGGGGCATAACAGCTGCACCAACAATAAGATCTGCGACAGAGAGGCTGACAATGTATAAATTGCCAACTGTTTGCAGCTTCTTTTCAGTTTTCACAGCACATAGTACTAATATATTCATGACAATGGTGATCAGTGAAATGCTCCCCAGGAACACACCTAGAAGGGCCGAGGGAGGGTTAGTCGAGTTATCAGTTGTATTATTTGACATCCCTCACACAAGAACACTGAAGGGAAATCAGAGAAAATGTCCAGATCTTGGAAATTCAGTCTTGGTTTACAGTGTCCTGGATGAAAGCTTGTTGGATTGGTTTGTGATTTTTATTTCTGGAACTACAGAAAAGAAAAGAAATACACTCAATCACTGTAGTACTAAAATAAAATAATAACATTAATTGGTGCTTCAGCTTAGCATTGTCCCTTTAGGACTCCCCTAAATAAATAATTTTTTTTAAACATTTTACACAGGGAAATTTTAAGATGTGCTCTATGAGAACTACTGGAGCAAGCTCCATGTACCAATCCAAAATGGTTTGCAGAGGTTTTTCCTGGGGCTTCATGTAATTCTGACCCCAGAACCTGGAGAAGAGAGTTCTGTCCTTACCATTTGGGTTTCTTATCTCATTAAGCATCCGATCACAAAATATAACATAAACTAAATATTGGCAAACCATTTTTAAGGGTGTTAATAAAAATCAAATTAACGTGGCTTAGTATACTAAGTAGTTTAAAACTAGTGATACTTATCAAGCTACATCTAATAGTTTGAGAATATAACAGTTGGATTTAATTATTCATTAATAATAGGGTACCAAATGATGTCAAGTGACAACGTATTCCAAACAGTAAGAATACTCCAGGCACTGTACACCTTTAGCTGATACACAGCATCTCAAATAACTCCTACTGCTGTAGGCAGTGCCTATGTTTTCACTGGTAGGCACTCATTCAAATTACAGGTAATGAGTGATGTCTTCCTACCAATTTATGCTTACAGAGATTTTAAACATTTAAAGATGGCAGCACTATTTTATTTCAAATAAAACTAATAAAAGTTCAGGGAAAATAATAGGATTTTTCAGAATTAAGAAACAACTTGCGACTTCTCAAGCATATATAAATGTAGGGTCTTTTAGTCTGAAGCTTCATAGTTGTTCAGGTGCCTAAGAACTATAGATATGCTAGAACTGTTCTCCACCAACTTGGAGAAGCCACATTCCTCCTGGATGTTTGCCTGTTGCTGTTTGATGCATTCAGGTGGAAAGTAAATTGGAAATAAGTGGAGCTGAGACTGAACATGTAGCAAGCCTTTCCTTTACGCCCAAGAATATTTTTATATAATTAATCTTTAATAAATGAGCTGTCTTTAGTTGCCTAGAACCTTGCCATACACCATGTTTACAGCCTTCAGAATGAAAATACTTGAAAATCTTCTATATCCCCATGACTAGAACTCCTAGGAATTGCAGTACATGCACTGCAGTCTAAGAACAAAAAGGACATCCTACTGAACGCTCATCGTGGCATATACAAAACCTGCTTTACAGTGGGCTATATATGCCCATGTAAGCTTGTTTTCCAGTCTCATTCGTTTCTGCATGCTATTTTGCCGGTGCTATCAAAGCATGCCAGATTTCATGTGCACAGACACAGCAGTGTATAGCTTCACAGTGACTCTGTGTGCATCAGGAGACAACTAGAGGTGCATAATTCACTTCTGAACATAGAGGTTATGTGTCCAGACCATAGGCCTTAATTATAAAACGTGTTATTTCTTCCATTTTCTGACACAAACATAGTGATGCAAATATTGTCAATAAAAGAGGAAAGGCAGGGAGGGAAAGCACCTTTTCAAAGTTGAGTAGATATGCTATTCCACTATCCAGAAATTCTGTGCGCCTTTGGTATCATCTGCTTCCCAACTGCAAACTTCATGCATTCATCTCAAGTCCAAACAATGACTAATAACATTGTAAGTCACAGACCATACGAGCAATTGACAACTTCTATCTCTGGGACATATAAGGAAAATGTCTGTGAGGGTGATAAATATTTTCTGGAATTTTTCTCTTACAATGCTTGTCTGAGCTTATGTTGTAATTAATCTTCTGAAGCAACAAGGAAGGAAACTGAGACAGTAGACAGATTAGCTCAAAGTATTTACACAACTAACACTGAGACATATGTATGGGATTTCTTATCCTTATTCTAAATGTGGCCAAAACAATATAATAGATTACTAAATATTTGCCATTTCATATCAAAATTCAATAATTCAACATTTTATGCTAACTTTGTATCTTTTTAATAACATTTCTAACTGAAGCTCAAGTGTTTGTAAGCTTTCTTATAGGCAGTCAAATTCCTTCTTCTTTTAGCTTTACTTACAAGTGTTTGGTATTATGAAAGAAGACGTGTGCTCTGCAGTAGTAGCATCCATAGCAGAGCAGATACATACACTGTGGAGAATGAGCTCAAGAGCTGTATTCGGTACAGCCTCAGGTTCTGTCATGTGTAGCAAGTCCAGATGTAAGAAGATCAGAGAGGCCTCAGGCATCTGCTGTTTGAGAATGAGAACAGAAATTACTCTGTAGGTCTTAAACCAGCATAAACAGCGATGGGAGGCAGTTAGTTATGTTCCAGTGTGTCCCTGCCTTTCTTTCCATCCCTATGGACTATAATCTTTCTGCTGGAATTAAGTACATGGAGCACATTCTGGTCAAAAGTCAATATTGACTGCTTCAGCAACCTCATAAAGAAATGACTGAGCTTCACCTCCACGTATTTTCATTTAAATTTATGGCAAAATAATGGGAGAGTAGGCAACTTCAATGGAGTCTTTGACAGAAGGAAAAACAGCAAAGAAAGGTGTCTAATTAGGTGGCTTTCCTCATTTTTTAAGACCCACGTATGGAATGAAACATGGAGCAGGAGGCATTAAATGGTGCTGACTGCTTCCCAGACTTTCTTTAAACATTGTTGTGAGAGATAGTAGAATTTAGGAAGCAGCCTGCTGAACTATATTTGGACTAATGCTGCTGCAAAGAAGGCACGAAGGTCTAGTTTTTCACCTCATGCTCCACTTTTAATTAAAGACAAAGCTTGATTACTTTTCTGTTATACAAGCTGTCAAAACCCAAGAGTGATGTCAGGAGATGCAAATCACTTGAGAATGCTGAGAACAAGAAAAATGCATGCTAATGCATTTGCTCTTTAAAAAACACATCTGCTAACAGGTACTCCTTACAGACAATAATTCTGTCTTATAATGTAATTGTCATCACAATATCATCTGAGCCGCTCATAGTCCCTGATGTATTTTATCTCTTCTGCTTTACAGAGAGCTAGCCATGTGCTATTAAACTTTAAAGTGAAACTGAGGAACGGGTCAAAGTGTTCTGCTTAACATCAGATGGTAAAGTAACGTTAGATCTAAAACCAGCTGAGATGCCCCTGTTCTCCAGTGTCCCGACTACTATACTATTTTTTTTACCTGTCTAGACTTTGGGTCTGTATTCATTCAGTCATCCTAGACAAGAACTGTTAACATAGAAATCAAATTTTATTTTTTTTTAACTTTAATGCAGTGCAAGCAACTTAGTCTGGCTTTGACTTTCTGACATCTTCTAATGTAGTAAGTCCACCTACATGAGAAGGTCTAGTTTGGCTACAGTGGAACTCTACCCATTAACAAACATCTTCAGCATTAATCCTCAAACGGGCTTGCAAGATCCACTTGCCCGAGTCTAGAGTGAGTGGGTCTCAGATTAGGATATTGAAGCTTTTCAGAAACAACACATTTTCCTTATTGAACAATTTTTGGGTTTCACACATGTACGCTCTTTTACAACCGTGACTCTTGTGAGTATTGAGGGTACCCTTAGCAAGTTTGCAGATGACACGAAGCTGTGTGCAAGTGTTGATCTGCTGGAGGGTAGGGAGGCTCTGCAAAGGGACCTAAACAGGCTGGATCCGTGGGCTGAGTCTAATGGGATGAGGTTTAACACGGCCAAATGTCGGGTCCTGCACTTGGGGCACAACAACCCTATGTAGAGCTACAGACTGGGAGAAGCCTGGCTGGAAAACTGCCAGGAGGAGAGGGACCTGGGGGTGTTGGTCGACAGCCGACTGACCGTGAGCCAGCAGTGTGCCCAGGTGGCCAAGAAGGCCAATGGCATCCTGGCTTGTATCAGAAATGATGTGACCAGCAGGTCCAGGGAGGTGATTCTCCCTCTGGACTCAGCACTGGTGAGACTGCTCCTTGAATCCTGTGTCCAGTTCTGGGCCCCTCACCACAAGAAGGATGTTGAGGCTCTGGAGAGAGTCCAGAGAAGAGCCACGAAGCTGGTGAAGGGGCTGGAGAACAGACCCTATGAGGAGCAGCTGAGAGAGCTGGGGTTGTTCAGCCTGGAGAAGAGGAGGCTGAGAGGAGACCTCATTACTCTCTACAACTACCTGAAAGGAGGTTGTAGAGAGGAGGGAGCTGGGCTCTTCTCCTAAGTGACAGGGGACAGGACAAGAGGGAATGGCCTCAAGCTCCACCAGGGGAGATTTAGGCTAGAAATTAGGAGGAAGTTTTTCACACAGAGGGTCATTGGGCATTGGAATAGGCTGCCCAGGGAGGTTGTTGATTCACCTTCCCTGGAGGTGTTTAAGGCATGGGTGGATGAGGTCCTGAGGGACATGGTTTAGTGTTTGATAGGAGTGGTTGGACTCGATGATCCGATGGGTCTCTTCCAACCTGGTTGTTCTCTGATTCTCCAGAAAGCTAGTATTGTAAGGCTCTATTGTAATGCCACAAAATGCTTAAACTAGACCAGAAACGCAATGTTGCATTTGTACGATCTTGCAACTGTCTCTTTGCATTTCTTAGCCTGTGGTACCACACGCTGGTGCCATTTCTTCCCCAGCTCTTTCAGATCATGCAGGATTCTCCTTTGCATTAAGTTACAACAGGCATTTGGCAGCATATCAGCCATGCTCTGCACTCATGTAGAGCAACCTTGGGGCCTTTCTTGAATCTTCAAGGGCTCTTTGTCCATCTTGCAAACGTCCTTTGTTGCAGAGGGCCTGTACGACACTCTCCTACACAGGCCAACAGAAGGGTACAAAAGGAAATGGGAAGCTTCTCCTAAGAAGCAAAGGTGACTGCACATGAAACAGCATGCAGAAAGCTGCATTTAATAGCAGAAATATTAGGTTAGTGGTCAGTGCATGCTAATACCATCTGTGTTTGGAGCTCTGGCGCTTGTATCACTATCTTGACTGCTATGCTTACGTTGAACTGCTACACGATTGCCAGTCTTTGCTAAAATTTGCACATTTTGCCACACAACTTTGTCCAATGGAAGAGAACTAGAAAATAATAAGCCTTTCTATAGATTATGAAATTCACAGACCACCTTGAGATTTGCAGCAGCATCTGCTTCTTGCTCTTCACTGAGGCTCACGCCATTCTTGTAGTGGCCCAAGGCTCCGGTATATGTACTGGCTTAATTACTTATCTGTAGTTCAGTTCCTAACAGGGGGACTGAATAATACTGCATAAACATGTTCTAATATTTGACCAGTTTAACTCTCATCACATGGAGCCAAAGCTCGCAGAACAGATTGTGAAGAAAACAATCCGCCCAAGATCTGGGATAGCTCTTTAGAATTTCTAAACCCTGACTTAACCATTAAATACTTTCCTTACTTTTTTTAATGTCTGTAATGAGCATTTTCTACAAGGAAAATCAGCAATTGCAGCGTTTGTGATAATTCTTTCAAGACACAAGAATCTCCTGGGAGTTACTAAGTGGATGCCTTACTGACTCATTAATGCAGGTGCAAACTATTAAGTCCTGACTAAGCAGGAATACATTTCTAGAAACAGATGCTGGCATCTCTGTTACGAATAGTTTCTAAAGAAACTACAGTGACAATAGGGAAATTATAGGCTAGAACAAAATTCTTGTTTCTCAGACTAAGTTCAAGGCAGAAGGTAGCATTTGATTCCAGATGACCTGTGTTGAGTCTGTTGTACTTAAAAAAACCCTGTTTGTACTCTTATCTAGTGATTTACTTGGTTTTTTAGGTGTTGGAAGCATTAACATGCTAGAGGTTTGATTAATTTTCCTCTCAAAGACTTATTCATTCCTCGGTAAAAAAACAAGCCCTAGGGAATGCCTGCCAATATCAAAGGAATATCTTTGATTGACCAGAGTCTCAGTCCAGGAAGGACCAGATTTTGTAGCGGTTTGACATACCGCTATCCAGCAAAGACTGGATTCCATCTCTGCCTGAGTTGTCTCTTCCAGTTAATCTAAAACAGAAAGACTAAATAATCTGAAGTTGCAGTGTGCAACCAGACAGATTTTGTCAGTCTTCCTGAAATGCCCTCTTGCCCCCCTACATACCTGTTTTAAGGGCAGCGAGAGTTACAAATTTATCTTTTACTACCAGAACAAACAACCCAGGCTGGCTTATAAATACTTCCATTCCTTGTTTATGCAATGACTCTTTCTTTGTGTGAAAGAACTCTTAATCAACAGATCTGGACATCTGGCTCTCTAGTTTTATGTGAACCTGTACTGCATGCCTATGGTGGCAGAGAGTTTTCAGTGGCTCTTGAGGAAAAATGAGGCCAGAACTGGCATATGGACACTGTGGCAGATGTGCTGAAATCTGCTTTACAGGCTAGACCACAGAGAGAAAATTGCTGTGTGAGTTGTTGGAATGATCGATGATATGCAAACCAATTTAAGGACACCCTGGGAACCGGTGACTGGGAAAGGTACTGTTCCCAAGGAGGGCAAAGGCACACAGGCTGTTTCTGAAGCCTTGTCTACTCTTCCAAACAGAATGGATGGTCCAGTGCTATAATTGATGTATGTCTTTTTCCCCTCTGGTTGAGTCACTTATCTAAACGATATCATGAACAGGCTGTTCAATTTTTCAGAGCAAGAACAGAACAGAAGGAGTAACACGGTTACATCCACACTCCTAAGAAGTACTTATTCAATTATCTCTGTGAGTGCACACGAAGGCTAATCTTAAACTACTTAAGCTGAAGGGTCCTCGAATTCATTTATCTGTTTGTTATGAATGCGCAGTACACTCTGAATGGTCCTTTCACCACTCTGTTAAGAGCAGCAAGAGAGGGATCACTTATTGCAGTGTTGCAAAGGAACTGCAGCGAGGTCATAGCTTCTGCCCTTTCACACCGGAGCTCTAGTGCTGAGCTCTGGTCTGTTCTGGAGGTCAAATTTGTTCTTAGGACACACCCAAGACAGAATAATAATAATAATAATAATAATAATAATAATAATAATAATAATAATAATAATAATAATAATAAGGATAGCAAACAGACTTTATGAACAACAAGAGATAGAAAGCAGAGCCTATGAAGTTCCTGTGTGAGGGGAACTTGACATTTTTAAGTAATCTTGTGAAGCCTTTCCAAGAGAAAAAAATGTATAACTGTATGATGCACTGAATTTGTAACTGGCTTATGTAAAGATATTTTCTTTTCAGCTCAGTAATTCTACTGTGCTATTACTATTTTTCATATGTGTATTTGGTAGTAGGGTATAGGCTGTCAGGACCGTAAATAAGTAGTGCCTTTATTTAACTGAGGAAACACTGCCTCCATATTCCTTAAGTAAGGCATAATTCAAAGAGCAAGAAAATGTTTGGAAGGCCTGAGAAATTTGAAAATGTAAGTGAAAGTTCAGCTTGAGGCTTATATATGACACTCAATTTGATTACACCTAATGTTTTCAGTTTTAGTTTCTATAGAATCAGAGCAGTTGCTTCTACAGCCACATGCATCAGGCAAATTGGCAGGCTATACACTGCTGTCAACACAGATTTTTCCGATTGCTGTACTTCATGGTTTTATTTGTTTTGGGATCTTGGCTTTAGCAGGAATGAAATGATCTACAATTTTAGCTATCTGCCAGCAAAAAGTTTAGACGTTCAGCAGCCTTCTGAAATGCTTTTAGCATGAATAACACAAATCATCACAAACAGTCATGCCATCCTCATTCACACACACGTATCCCAAGTCCTTAGCTTTTTATAACAAGCACTGAACTTTGTGAGGAATTGGAGTGCCTGAATCTGAGTCAACACTTCACTGGCTGAGCTCAGGTCTTTGGTTAAGATGCAGTACTGTATCTGCTTGTGAAAAGGCTTGTCTCTGTCAGAAATAACTGACTCCTGGCGTTCTGACCTTCCCCTCACCTCCACCTTACTGGTGTACTGTTACCTTCATAGGATTACAAATACTGCACTTTGATCTTCAATCTTCCTCATACTTTGCAGTCCAATATTCTTGGCTAACTACTAAGTGTATGAGTTGCTGTTGAATTTTGGAGGAGGGCAGGCAGGGAATGAAAACTCAACTTTCCATTTTGCACAGTGAGAACAAACATGCTCATTTCACCACTGACAGATTTCTCAGAGGTCATTTAAAAGGACTGTTATATCATTAATATATGTGATTCCTATGAGGAAACTAAACATCAAAACTCAATCCCAGACTGAATTTTGATTTCATTTAGAGAGGTGAGAAGCCAAAACTCTCCCTAAAATTTATATAACTAGTCACAGGATAGCAAGTAGTAGTGAAGGGGAAAGATATTATTAAAAATACTTTCTTGAAAAAAATTGTAACTGTTTGCATCCTGCAATCTTACTCTGGGGGATGCTCTTATCTATCAAGAAATTATCATTAATACGCTCAGGTTTCACATATTGTTTATGCACAAGTATCTTCAAGATTGCATTTCCCTGGTATTTATATATATATATACATATATATATATATATTTCCTAGGAATTTCACTGCATGTCATGTGTTTTCTGTTTCTCCTCTTTAGAAGTCACAAATGGCGTAGAAAGCCTAAGTGAATTATCGAGTTCTGCAGGCTTACACAATATCTACTAATTCATGACACGGTTCTCTGTTCTTAATGTTAGTTTTTAAGGCATTTTTTTCATGCATAATTAAGGTCAAGCATCTACGTGTTTGTTACCTCTTCACTGAGGTCTGTATACTCCAAATCACATTCTGCTTTTTTGAGTTTTCGTTGTTCCAATACTGTCACGTATTCAGACATGCTTTGCAACTCCTGGAGACATAAATCAATAGTAGGAAGCAAAGGAAGAGTTATAAGGAAGTGAATTTTCCTGTGCATTTCAGTACGTCCTGCTTTGTGCCAATGCTGTCATGTTCTCTTTCTTTAGTCCTCTACTTATGCTTCCTTGAGCTTTACCAGGTTGTTCCTGATCCTCACTCAGCCCTTCCTTCTGCGGGGAGAGGAGTTAATAGAGAGCTACAGGTATAGTGTCAGGAAAAAATATTAAATATCACCTGGCATTCAGGTTTTAACAGAACCTTGGCTAGGAAACACTAGTTATTATTAAGGAAAAAAAATCTGGATGGGGTTCATAATCTAGAGAACCTTAACTTATAGAAATCCAGTTGCAGGCTCATTACCTGCCAGCAGAATCAAGTCAATGCAGTTCCTTCTGTGCTATCTGTATAGGAATATTCTAAAAACAATTTAGGAAAAGGACTCGGTGAACAAAGTACATCAAGAAATATCCAACAAGCAGCCTAGAAATCTCATCTAATCTAGTAGCAGTCAATATCTGGCTACATGCAGATTATTACTGGAGTCTATTCCTCCTTAGAAAGCAGCTAATTTTTTTCTCTTTGATGTGTTAAAGCTTTAAAATAAGGCACACCTGGAGAATCTTCAGCAAAACTATGTAGTCCTAGCCACTTGAAAGTGTTGGGTTTTTAAAGATTGCTGCTATTGACTATTGTTGACAACTTGAATACATATTGAGGAACACAGACCTGGAGGAAAGGTTGGTTTTATATTCAACATCCTTAGCGGGGTCAAAGTTAGTAGGAAGGGACCTTGCATATCATATTTTGACTTCCATTAGTGTCACCTAAACCAGGATAATCTGAAAATGTAGATTTGGTATCTTTCGCGTGTGGGTTGCATGAAGTGAGACTTGGAAATCTATTGGGTATCCAGGTATTTCTATTTTATTCTGGTGTCCTGTCCCACCCCACCAGCCCACCTGGATAATACTGCCATCTTCTGATGATGCACCTTCATTTTTATATCCTAATACTGAACGTTCGTAAGTGTAAGTAGTTGTTGATGTGTATGTTCAGCAGTATAATCGACTACTTAATTAAACAAATTCTTATATATATATATATAATTGTACTATGACATGTATTTAAACATAGTTTTTTTCCTGAGGAAATATATTATTTTTTTAAGTCCGCCCTAATCTGAAATTATCAGGAGATAGATATATCCCCTTTATTTTTTCTTCCCTCTGCCTGACATTTTTTAACAACTCTCTTTAACGGCGGGCCTATATTTCATGAGCATTTAAACCAAAGGAGCTAATAGGAGATGGGAAAATTTCCAAAGAATGTTCTGGCCTTCCAAATATAAGCTCAGACTTCTGCTAAACTATTCTCCTAGTGACTCAACTTTCTGGTTTAAGCTGAAATAAATATCAGTCTTTCCATGACAAAAAAAAACCCCAGTCTTGTTCCTGTGGTAGTAATTCCCATATATAAATTACCTTTC
This sequence comes from Coccyzus lansbergi, assembly GCA_033558105.1. Classification (NCBI taxonomy): domain Eukaryota; kingdom Metazoa; phylum Chordata; class Aves; order Cuculiformes; family Coccyzidae; genus Coccyzus; species Coccyzus lansbergi. The sequence goes on along the minus strand of JAUMJK010000181.1, from coordinate 237,734 downwards.
CCCAGAGACTGCAGGAGAAACACATTATAACTAGAATCCTAAAGCTTCCAGGGTATTATTATTTCCCTGCTGGCCTAAATGTAATCAGCATCATCTAGTTAATTATCAGTACAATCTCTTAACAAACCAGTATTTAGGTGCTATTAAGTAGTGAAGCACTGGAGAAGCGTTATCTTGTTACTCCATTATCTGTCTGCAAAGAGAGCCACTTGCTCAGGCCTTAGACCTATTAACAACCTGTTGTAATAGACCAAAACTCCTTTGTGCTTTGTAGCACACAAAGCCAGTAGCTGTAAAATCTCTTATATATGAGTGGAGTGTTGTGGTGCCTTTAAAGCTGAGCAGGCACAGCAGTACCTCTTCAGTGGAGCCCTTTCTGTTCCTGGAACCCATTTATCTAACTCACTAAAACAGGATATTTCTATACAGGGACAGCAAAAAGTCTTTAGTTTTTTGATTCTACCTTGTGTTACTACTTACTTGACAAACTGTAAAACCAGCTGGCTAGCTGGTTTTTAATCGCTCTGCATCAGAAATGGCAGTTAACTTAAAATGTAACTGAACCAGATGCCCAAATACCGCGGTCTGTCTGCTTCGAAAGCGACTCCCTGAGTCACTACTGGAGGATCATTAGCCAAACAACTATGTATGGAAACAAGAGCTCTGAATCTCTGAATCCTCTCTATGTTGAAGTTGCATACCCAAATACTACATCTGCTATTTGCTACGTCGTTTAGTGGTTTCCAAGATAAAGAAGATAAAGTCTTGGATAAAGGAAGCTTCATTGTCTGACAGAGAATAAGTCAACTGCTTGCAAAGTCTGATGAACCAATCTATGAATTAACTTCTCTGAATTCTGAGAAGTGGAGTGGAGTTTTACTCCACGCTGGATGTGCAGTAAAGTTAACTGTTCTACAACAACAGTCATCTAGCTTCAACAGAGATGGGTTTCTTAAATTCAAATTCACATCTTTCAAGATGTACTCTTCTCTCTGCCTCTTATTTCAGCTGCTGAAGAACCCAAGGTTGCTATTCTTCAAAAGAAAAAAAAAATCTTACAACTCCCGTTGCCCCAGAGTTGGTGTCTTGTCAGGGTAAGCACAGGCTAGTTCACTATCATACTATTACTGCAATTCATAGTCGGAAAGGTCTTCCTTATACTATATTAGGATCTATTTAAAAAACAACAACAACCAAAAGACAATCACAGAGTAACATTTCTGATATTTTATAGGACAGATTGACCCATCTAGTGTCAAAGATAATTAGAAGATTATGGTGAATCCTCCTCCCCCAGCCCCAAAAAGCTACTGAACCACTGATCACTATGAAATTTCTTTGAGGGTTTAGCAAAATGAACTTGAATTTCAACCTAAGTGAAGTTTTGATGCTTCTGAGCTATAAAAAAGCCTTCACTACAAAACCAGACAAATTCAGAAATCCTAGTAGGTGTGAGGACTTAACTGTCTCCTTCTACTCTTCAGAACAGTAAACCCCATTGCTGAAAGGCTGGTTTCTGCTCGCTCCGATAATGTCAATGTTCAAATAACTTTCTTGTCTGTTGTTTGTCATACACATTGATTTATCAGTCTTCATTAACATCTGGTAACCTTACTGTAGTAAAACAATTAATTCCTTCGTATTTCAGCAATAACCCTCTCAATGTCCCAAGTCTTCCCTTTTTTATTTTATCTGCCTGACTAACCCTCTCCTAACTTAAGATGCTTAAATAAGCAGAAGGCATCCCTGCCCACGGCCGGGGGATGGAAACGGATGGGCTTGAGGTCCCTGATACGGGCATCCCTGTTCTGCTGGTGGCCAGACACTCACCGCTATAGAGGTATTTCATGTGACTACAGAAAATAACGGCGTCTTTCTCCATCCATCTCCCTTCCTCCCCCGACCCTCGCCTCCGGGGCACGGCCGGGCAGCCTCGGGGGCGCTGCCCGTGTCTCTGCTCCCCGTCCCCAGCACTCACCGGGATCGGCCAATCTCTGCCGTTAGCGGCTGCCCCCGGCACCGCCGCCACCAGCGGAGAGAGCTCCGCCGTCCGGGAGGGCCGGCCCCCCCAATAAGAGCGGCCTCGGCCCCGCCCGCGAGGGGAAGGGAACCGGGGGGAATAATCCTAGCTCCGCCAGTAAATAGAGGGGGCGTGTCTCATCTCCGCCTGTGTGAGGGGGGTGTCGGTGTTTGACCTCCGCCGCTAACAGGGATGGGGTGTCCTCGGTCCGCGGTAATGGTGGGGGTGCCTCAGCTCCGCCGATAACTGGGGGCGAGGGGGGTGTCTCAGCGCGGCCGGTAACGGGGGACAGGGTAAAGGGGGGGTCTGGTTTATCTCCCCGGCGGCTCGAGCTGCGATCCCGGTTTGTGGCCGTGCTGGTGGCTGCGGCGCCGTCGCTTGAGAGTGGCAGCCGACGTGACCTGGAGAAACTTCAAAACACTTGATTGCAGACCTTGGGTTTAGCTGGGGGGGTGTTTCTGTGCCTTCCATGTGTGCGCGACATCTGCGCAGTGTTAAATACAGTTGCTGCTTTTTAGTAGAGGTAAGCAACCCCTTGCCAATTTCCATCACTTTCTTTAAAATTTGCTTCTTTTGCCTTGCTTTGTGAAATGTTTAAACACGTGTTGCACAAAACCCTGTGTATTCTAAAGGAGTGGTTTTTATATGTTATGTAAGTCATAAAGAATTCCTGCAACGATGTTTTTGCAAACAGCTTTGTTAGGCACCTGGTAACTGAAGCTGGTGAAGAGTGTTAGAAACGCTTGTTCACTGGTAGAATATTGAAAAGGGCAAAGCCTTCAAAGCAAACACAATATTTTTATTTTACAATCCAGTGCTGAATCGGATGCCCTTCTAGAAAAGGCATCCCATCTTAAGAAACTGCTAGGTGTATATACTAGTTTTACACAGCTCTGTAAGTCCTCAAAGAACGTTTATTTTTTTAGGATTTAGACAAAGAACCATGTAAGTCCCCAAATGTTTTGGGTTTTTTTTATGTTATCCAACTGTTCCTGGAGACTTCCATCAAGTTGTCTCCTGACCTAAGAAAAATCCCATCTCACGAGACAATCAAGCACATCAAATCAATTCTTGCAGCCTTAAGACAAGTTCTCTCTTAACCTAAACCAGCTACATCTTACAAGATTAGCAAGCATATTGATAAACTCTTGCAACTGTAAGGGAGTGTTTGTTCTTTCAAGTTATATGGGTGGACGAGGTGCTGAGTGGCATGGTTTAGTATTTGATAGGACTGGTTGGACTCAATGATCCAGTGGGTCTCTTCCGACCTGGTTATTCTATGATTCTATGATTCATATTACAAGAATGTACATTACATGTACAAACCGGCTGCAACCGAACTTACTAATTAATTCTCACAAAAGCATCATAAACTTTGCGTTGTTTTGCCCCCTACCATAGGCAGGAAACCAGAGGGAAACGTGTTCCTAATGAAGTGCATCTGTATCAGTGATCAAGTGTTACAGTCATAAACTGATTTCTTAATGCTAATCTTTTTTGCCCTTGAATAAAGTGTTATCTTACCCATTACAGCTCTGATAAAATCAATTTCTTCTGAAACATGTGCCTGGGGCTTTTTTTATCACCTTCTCGTGTAGACTTTTGGTCCTGTAGGTGCTTGGAGCGATCCTGTGCCAGAGCCTTTCCTTTGGTGTTGGGCAGTACTTGAATCGTGCTGAGGGGCTTTACACTGGAAAATGGTTCTGAAGAGGATATGACCTTTTCATGTTCAGGCCAGTTCCACAGTTGCTTAAAGAACAACTTCTGCGCTACCAACTTAAATTTATCCGTTACCTACACAGCAGTGTTCAGCTTTGCTTTTGCTGCAGTTTCATGGTCAGTCTCCTTTGCTGTTGCTTTGACCAATTCATTATGTACAGACAGGTTTTATGTAGGCCGCTTTGGGAAAACACTATCACTAATGTTTGTAAATTCCCCTATAACACCAGGTTGCAAGTGCTCTGTGTGTTTTTTCTGCTTTGGACCTCTTCCGTCCACTATTTCCTGCAAGCAAAGCCAGAGGTGGGCTGGAAACCTTAAGCCAGTGCTTGCAGCATTGATGTGAGATGTTCCTGCCTCCTTGCAAACATGTTTGTTCCATACAGTGTGCAAGTAACTTCCTTTAGAACATCAAGACCTTTGAACTGTGGAAGGTGGTATTTCTGTTTAGACATGCAAGATATGGTTTAATCGTCCTTTGCTCTGCATAGTGCTGTAGGTGAAAACTGAGGTGCGGCTGCTGTGGGGCTGTACACCATGATTTACTGAGCTGGAATTCTAATGGAAGGAGCCTGGGTGATGTGCTTCTCTATCCTCTGCACTTTTGAAATGATAACTCTTGAGGAACCTGATCCAGTGGGAGCTGTCTCTGGAATTAGATGATCTTTGAGGTCTCTTCTAACCTAAACCACTCTATGATTGCTAGGCAGATGGGTCTCGCAACACAAGCTTGCGAACAAGTTCACAGAGGTAGAGGCTTATTTAAAGAAGAATTTCATAGAGTATTTGTACAAGTCTTGAAGGGTTTATCAAGCCTCCTGTTGTTATAGACTTCCAACTAGCACTACTTTTGTGAAAGAATTCTTAGAGACAGCCTTTCAAACAGATTTGGGCAGACTTTCAGACAAACTAGATGGATTATGGGTGGTGATACAAAGAGTTACTGTTTTACAGCACCGTGATTTTTAAGTTGGGGAAACTGAGCAACCAGCTAATAATTGTACAAGCACCTGTCAATGCCTGTCTATTATTGTTTTTAATTCTAAAAATTATTAGGCTTCAGCATACTGCAAGCAACTCTGAAATTACTTTTATAACATAAGTTGCAATAGATTCAGCACAAATAGTGATCATATAAACTCGTCTACCCATGCATTTGAGTAAATCTTCACAAATTCTCACTGGTACCTGAGATGCCAAAAGCTGTAATAAGTACTAGATGGCTAAAACTTGTGCTGGGTTTGTTTCCAAGTTATTTTTTTCTGTATTTTCTCACTGCTTTTTTCCATCAGTTCTTTTGGTCACAAGTCATCTTAGCTGTCAGAAACCGTTCATGTTTTAAATTACTGTAAGCTCTATGATTTAACAGTTTAACAAGTAATGCAAACAGTAGCACTCTGTTCTCAGAGAAAACAATCTGTTGCTTCCTAGTAGAGATTTTAGGTATCTTTTCAGACAAGAGCGTGACTTGTAGCACTGGAGATTTAACTGTTGTTCTGGGAAATTCACTAATTGATGATGGTACGTTTTGAAGTTGAGTGCCATCTCCATCATAGGAATAACTCTTGTTCTGCAACATCTGCTCAGGGACAGGGTTTAGTGGCAGATTGGAAGGGTTGGATTTGATGTGCCAAGAGATCTTATCCAACCTGGTGCTTCTATGACTCTGCAATCTCAGAAACTTTCTGTTACCCCTTCTCTTTTTACTGCCACTTTTTTTATTGGCATCTGTGTTTGCATATCTTGGGTATGGGTACAGCATAAATCATCTTGTTACAGTTCAGAAATGTTTTTGTGTTGTGTTTTGAGTGATATTACATCAGAGCACTTTTTATTAGTGATTCTCCTACTGAATTGCTCCTGGGAGTACTCATGAGAATAGTTAGGGTTTCTTGTAGTTTGGATAATGGCAAATGTAATTATGACAGTTAAAAAGCTGTCATGTAAGGATGGTCTGAATTTTGTCTTGAACTCCTTGCTATTCTGTCAGTGTTATTTATTGTTGCACATAGCTTTCAGCAAGCTAATAATGTCTTAATAAAAATCTTCTTTATGGCTGAGGCAGAAAATGTAAGACCTGTTACGTGTCTGACGTTACTTATTCAGCTCTGGTTTAGGCAATATGAAATTTACTTGTTTCTGAAATCCAACGACAGATGAGCTGATCAAATTTTAAATTAACTATTGTGAAGTAAGGTAAAAAAGTCTGGAGCAGATCCACTGTGTTCCATTCAAATTAAGCATAATAGTCTGGAGATATGGCTTTTTATTCTCGACTGTGCTATGTACAACATGTATGGAAAATGCAATTAGATGGCTTGTGCATAACTTTCTCCACATACGCAGTGGGGATAATAATTAAAAATAAAAGTCAGTGGTGTTTCATATGCTACGCCAGGATTCAATTTGGATTATAACTGGATGAATTTAATGAGTGTCTGTACTACTTCCCAGGTGACAAATATCTGGGATTTTTAGAGAAATAAATTAACGAAGCAAGGGCCCTGTCAACATTCTGTAGGAAAATACAGAGGTCCAACTGCTATGAATACCTTGATGTTTTTCTGATTTCAAAATTCTGAAGGTTCTGACCATCTCCGATATACATCACTATAACACAAAGGATACTTTTCTACGCTTCAGAAAAAATTACCATCAAGATATATTTAATTACAGTAACTAACTAGAAACAAAAATTAGTTCTTCCCAAAAGAAAGGACTTGTCCTTTTAATTAATTTAAACGTTTCATTTTGTAACTCTTAAAATTGTAGTTCTGAAACACGACTAAATTAATGGATGAGCGGATGCATTTATGCAAAAACGTGTAGAAAGTGAAAATAACACAGGTAACAACACTTACAAGAAGACATGTAAGACTTGAACCATTTCCAGTTATGTGTGTGAGCTGATATCTTTTCCAAGTATTACAAGTTTTCTTAAGGGGTTTAAGAAGCTGAACGTGTTCTTTGAATCTTGTTTGTGGCATCAGGCAGTAAGTTCTTCCTGTCTCCTTGTGAATAAATTTGCTTGGGAAGAATCATCCACTTGAACTGATGGTGAGCTAGGTGGAGAGACTCTTCCTCCTTGGGTTTGTTGCAGAGTGAGTTTTTCTTAGTCATCCTGTGCATTTACAGACTATGAACAGGGAAGCTGTAAAAAGCCATCATTATCCTTTTGGTGTCAAGGCTGGATGCCTGGGTTCCTGCTTCAGGATCTACTTATGTACTTGTAAGAACACCTGCTCACACGCTCCCTGCCAGCCCCTATTCCCCACGCTCCCTAAACTCCTTCTGCTTTTGGAAAACATTGTTAATAAAATCAACTCTGCAGCATGGTGGAGATGTGTTCCCTTTGCAATATGTTTCCTTCCTGAACAGTATCAGCTCTAACATGATTTAGTCCTTTGGAGACTAAGGACCTAGCCATGCCTTTTTTTAAAGGTGGAAAAGTTTCCACTTACTATGTTGGGACAATATTCATGACTCATTGTTTGAAATGAAAGATTTTGTAGTACTTAGGTAGAGGGAATTAATTCCATTAGTTAGGCAGAACTCCATTTTACTTTGTGTTTTGTAACATTTTATCCTGGAATAGAGCAGAAGAGACAAACCCATTGAATCTATAGGTAAAAGGCATTGCCTGTTCTTTATATCTGTGTGGATGTGTGTTAGGTGTGTAGGTGTGACGACCTTGGCTTCAAAGGAATCTCCTGATTCAAACTATGGCTGTTCCTAAATATGAAACTGTACCTTTAGAGTAAAAATACCGAGTTGCCATTTTGGGATGGCGTAATTAAGCCTCTATTCCGTAGTCTCAAATCAAACATCTTCTGCATAACAAAAGCTGAGGTGTAATATGTCACCTCAAGAACTTTCTGGCCGAGTTTCAGCTTCATTTGTGCAGCTTTTTTTGAAGTTACAAATGCTTCTCCATGAGGATCCTTGACTTGACCCCTATCCCCTCTCCCTTACGGAGGAGGGAAAATGAGACAGGCATGTCGTCTAATATGCTGGGTAGACCAGGAGTTCTGTGTTGAGCTTCAAAACATGTGGACTCTGCACCTTTACCCATTTGTCTTGGTCTTTGACTTTGGACAAATCACTGCTCTGTCTCATAGATTCTTCATCTCTCAAGTGTTACTTTTGTCCTTGGGACATTGCTTTGATATCAACAGAGCAATGAAATTACAATGTAAACATGGAGTATTTTACTACAGAGCAGTTTTTCTTCTGCTGCCTGTTGAGCCAGTTAATATAGGTATAAGGTACATTCTAGATTGCCCTTATGTTGAGGCAACAGCCGGCTTTGCCTGACAAGGGTCTCTCCAGTTTTACAGCACAGGGTGGCACAAGAACTGTGCACCATTCTATCTACAACGTGAATTTTTTAATGGTGCTATTGTGCCTATAGTGTTCTCTTCAGTAATTGGGAAATAAAATAGAAAAGGTAGCTAGAATTAAGACTGTTCTCTTTGCTAATCAGGTGATAATTAACTTTTTTTTAAAACAGTCTTAAAGTGTCCAAAATTCTGAGAAATAACCACCTCCAAAAAATTTGCATCAGAAGGTTAATATGAAGTTCCTAGGAATATTTCCAGGCATTACACTGATTGTCTCAAAGGTCTGTGGTCTGGTAAAATTTCCCTGGAAAAAGAGTAATTTTCATAATACACTTGAGAACTTGGCTGCTTTGACTGAAATTGTTGACTTTTGTCTTGTAGATTGTGACAGGCACTTCTCATGATAAAAAGCAAAATGAGCTCTGCTTTGTACATATGTCCAGTTTTCGTTTATGCTTACAGTGGATGATTTGTTCTGGAAAAGGATAAAAGAAAGTTGATAAGAGTAATTGAGTAGAGGAGATAAAACAGTCTAGATTAGAAAAAGGCTTCTGGCCCTACAAGGCTCTATAACACAGTGTCATGAGACTTGAATATGTGTCACCCATAACAAGGGAAAGCAGAAGATGAAAGGGATGGTTGACATTTTACAAGTCCTTGGGTCCTGGAATATGGGAGGAAGCACTATGCCAGTGGGCAAAGATTATGTGTAATCATCCACCAGGAGGATTCACAGTCATCCACAGCCTCCTGGAAGCAGAAAAAACTGTTGATTCCTGGTACTCTGTCATCACCTGCCAGTGCATGGTATCTATCATGCCCTGCTCTCTCAGCAGTAGCTTCTGCAAGTCAGAATTGGGAATGCGTCATCTTGTTTGCTTTCTCTGCTCTGTACCGTTGGTGTGCAAGGGATCTCCTAGGGATAGTAGTTAGAAGGAACCTTCAGAGGTCATCCGGTCCAGTCTTCCGTCAAAGTGGGACTAATGCCACTTTTGGATCTGGTCAGTCATGGCTTTGTTTAGCTGAGTCTCAAAAGCTTCTGAGGACAGAGACTCCACCACCTCTATGGGTAGGCTGCTTTGTTGTTGCATGAAGGAACCAATGTTCAGGCGCTTAATGTAAGAGAGTATCGTGCAAGGCAGTAAGAAGAGTTATGTGTGAGAGGCTAAACCCGTGCAGATACCCCTGACAAGATCACAGACAATCAATACGATTGGAAATCAAGCAAGCAAGCTGAGAGCAGCCCTGCAGAGAAAGATTTGGGGGAGCTCATGAGATTCTAATCATAGAATAACAAGGTTGGAAGAGACCCACTGGATCATCGAGTCCAACCATTCCCATCAGTCACTAACCCATGTCCCTCAGCACCTCGTCCACCCGTCCCTTAAACTCCTCCTGGGAAGGTGAATCAACCCCCTCCCTCAGCAGCCTCTGCCAATACCCAATGACCCTTCCCATGAAAAAGTTTTTCCTAGTGTTTAGTCTGAACCTCCCCTGGTGAAGCTTGAGGCCATTCCCTGTCGCCCTGTCCCCTGTCACTTGGGAGGAGAGCCCAGCTCCCTCCTCTCCACAACCTCCTTTCAGGTAGTTATAGAGAGCAATGAGGTCTCCCCTCAGCCTCCTCTTCTCCAGGCTAAACAATCCCAGCTCTTTCAGCTGAGAAGCTGGACATGAACCAGCAAGGTGCACTTACAGACGAGCAGACCAACCATGTCCTGGGCTGCATCCAAAGCAGTGTGGCCAGCAGGGTGAGGGAGGGGATTCTGCCCCTTCTATTCCTCCCTTGTGAGACTTCATCTGGAGTATTGTGTCCACTTCTGGAATCCTGAATGTAAGAAGGAGATGGAGCTTTTGGAACGGGCTCAGTGGAGGCTACAAGGATGATCAGAGAGCTGGAGCACCTTCCCTTTTGGGACAGCCTGAGAGAGTTGGGGTTCATCATCCTGGAGAAGAGGAGGCTCCCAGGAGACCTTCTAGTGACCTTCCAGTACCTGAATGGGCTACAAGAAAGCTGGGGAGGGGCTGTTCACAGTGGCTTGTGGTGACAGGATGAGGGGCAATGAGTATAAACTGGAGAGGGGCAGATTTAGGCTTGACATAAGGAATTTCTCCTCAGTGAGGGTGATGAGGCCCTGGCCCAGGCTGCCCGGGGAAGCTGTGGCTGCCCCATCCCTGGAGGGGTTCAGGGCCATGTTGGATAGGGCTTGGAGCCCCTGATCCAGTGGGAGGCATCCCTGCCTCTGGCAGGGTGGTTGGAACTGGATGATCTTTAAGGTCCCTTCCAACCCAAACTACTCTTCTCTGGTTCTGTGACTCTAAGTAGGTAGAATGGAAATATTTTGCTTTGAACACTTGATTTTTTTTAATAGCACAGATAAAATATATGATGGCATTGTATGTATTCAACAAAGTTTGCACACGAATAAAGCTTAGGGAGCATCATTGTAAATGAGTTTTTAAAGTTGTATTAATACTGCTAAGTTTAAATATGAAAAGATTAGTTTTTGACAATGGAATATGAAGTTATACTCAACTTATATTAGATTAATTCAGAAGTATTGTTGCAGACTTTCATTATAGTATGTTTTCATCACATTAGTGGAACAATATTTGGCCTCTCAGTTTTAAATTAAAGCAAAGATTTTGTAGTATTATCATGACATTTGGAAACTCATCCCATTATATATGTTTAGGCCAAAACTTTGTAATATCAGCATTTCATGAATTTTCTTTGAAAGCCTGTGATAAATCCATACATGTCAGCTTGAGTCAATGATGTTGAATTGGAAGGGGTGATTATTCCGTGAACAAAAAAAAAAAAAACCAAATCAATAAAAATCCCAGTAAAAGACTGACTGGACCTCAGCAAAGATCACTGCTTCTTAGGTGTCAAAATAAATATTGGAAGCTGTCGGCACAAATAACTTACTTAAGTTATAGAATAATCTTACTTTTAGACCCTTCATCTTTTTCTTTGTTAAGGAACATAATTCAAAACTGAAAGGTCATATCGATGGTTAATGACAAATGAATTAATAAATATTCAATTTCCTAACACAACTGAAGTCAGCATTTCCAAATGAAAATATTTCCATTTTTGCATACATGTCTATAGAGATGCACACACAGTGGATGTGATTTTTTATTCCTCGATAGAAATAAGATTAATTTTTCTTTTCAGATTGAATGAGAATCAGTTTCAAAGACATGGAAGCACTGTGGGAGATTCTGACAGGAGAAAACAAAAGTTACATCACATTTTTAAACCTGTGATTATTCACTTTGGTTTTGTAGTTTTTGTAAAGAATATAGTTGACTTTGGAGGGAAATTTGTTTGGGAGGTTTTTTTGTTTGTTTTCACTTGCTAGTGTTCAGTCACTGTACAAACAGTTTGTTTTTAGTAATGCTTCTGGCAAAGGACTTTTCTAGCATCCTGGCAGGAAGCAATTTGCATCTCTGCTTTTGAGCTTCTAAAGTTTGCCTCTGCTGGAAATGTATTTCTGGAAGCGCTGTGCTTGACTTCAGGATGCTGTTTCCCACTGTTTATTTCTGTTGCAAGTCAACTGGATGCTGGCTTTGCATTAGCATAGCAACATAACTATGATTTATATTCTTGACTCCACACTGTTACTTAATGTAGGGAATTCTCCATGAATTTTAACAATACTTTCTGATTGTTGCTGCCCCTCTTACCTGTCTCTGTGGATGGAGATAACCCAGCCAGTGAAAGGACTTTGCTGTATTCTAGTTAGATCTGTCTGCAGGAGATGGGTCTTTTTTTGGTCAGAGCTGAAAGATAAGGATTGTTCCACAGCAAGCACGGGTATGTAAATGCTTTTCCATTATGTGGCACAGAAAGCTCCTTCTAGTTATTAAGACCCTATCGAAGTGCTCACGGGCTGCTATCTGTTGCTTACAGTTTTTAAAATTATTTTACATGTCTTTTATATTGATACTAGAAAATACCTTGTGTGCTAGAAAAGCATTCTGGGTGGATCCGTAAGCTTCAGACAATGACTTTTGTCAGGGATAAAATGAGTAACTTTTTGGTGTTTAGGGAAGTTACTGATGTTTGGTAATGGTTTACTAAGGAAAAAGGAAGATTTTTGTCTTTAAGATAACGGAAACTGAATCATTTTTTACCTGTCTGTATTGAAGGAGGTAGGGGAGAGTGGAAAATCTAATTGGTTTTCATTGGCAGGGTGCCAGTAGTAAGAGAAAAGGAAATTATTTTAATTATCAAAAGGACTTGGAGGAGGTGAGATGTGAATTCTTTTTGTTTACTGAATCTGGTAAAAGAAACAGATTTTTTTTCTCAAGTGAGATTGTGTTTTATGGATGAAAAGAACCATGCTTGCTTCCTGCCCCTCGTTTTTCCTCACCGAGAAATTTCTGAAAATGTCACTCTTGTCATCTTGAATATTGCAAGACAGTCTTTACCTCAGGAAGTTCAGTACATAATAGGTACATGCGTATATGCATGCAATATATATGAGATATTTGCACACCTTATTTTTGAATAATATATTCAGAAATTCACACTGGTGGAGCTGAAGGTCTAGAGGGATATGGGACAGGCAAGGAGTGTAGTCAGGACACTCAGTTTCAGGAAAGCAGACTTCTAGCTCTTTAAGAAATTGCTCAGTAGGACCCCCTGGGACACGATCTTCAGGGACAAGGGAGCAAAGTAGAGCTGACAAATATTTAAGGATGCTTTCCATAAAGTGCAAGAGTCCCTGTATGTGGAAAATCAGGTAGGAAAGGGAAGAGACCAGCATGACTGAGTCAAGACCTGCCAGTTAAAGTAAAGAAGAAGGAACTGCATGGGTAGTGCAAGCAGGGACGGAGCACGTGGGACGTGTATAGAGACGCTGCCCAGTTGTGTAGGGATGAGGTCAGGAAGGCCAAGGTGCAGCTGGAGCTGAACTTGGCAAGGGGAATGAAGACTAACAAGAACGGCTTCTACAGGTACATCAATCAGAAGAGGAAAGTTAAAGAGAACGTACCCCCACTGATGGCTGGGAATGGTGATCTCGTATCAACAGACAAGGAGAAGGCTGAGGTACTTAACATCTTTTTTGCCTCAGGCTTCACTGATAACCACTTTCCTCACCCCTCCTGAGTCATGGGGCAGCAAGATGGTGACCAGTGGGATAAACTCCCTCCCACTGTAGAGGAGGATCGGATTCATGAATTCAGGATTCATCAGATTCATGAGGAACCTGAACTTTTATAAGTATATAGGACCTAACGACATGCATCTCGGAGTCCTGAGGGAATTGGTAGATGTGGTTGTCAAGCCGTTCTTCATGATATTTGAAAAGTCATGGCAGTCAGAAGTCCATGGTGACTTGAGGAAGGGTAACGTTGTGCCCATTTCTAAAAGGGGCAAAACCCCTGATCCTGGGATCTACCAAGCTGTCAGCCTCACCTCTGTGTGTGGGAACATCATGGAACAGATCCTCCTAGAAGCTTTGCTAAAGCCCACGGAGGACATGGAGGTGATTAATGGCAGCCGATATGGCTTCAACGCATCATGTGTGACCAACTTAGTGGCTTTCTATGATGGCGTAACTGCAGCAGTGGACATGGATAAACCGATGAATGTGATCTATCTAGACTTGTGTAAAGCCTTTGACACGGTCCCCCACAACATCCTTCTCGCTAAATTGCAGAGATATGGATTTGATAGGTGGACTGTTTGGTGGATAAGAAACTGTCTGGATGGTTGTCCTGAAAAACTACTGGTCGATGACTCAAAGTCCAGGTGGAGATCAGTGACAAGTGGTGTCCCTCAGGGGTCTGTACTGGGACTGGTGCTGTTTAATATCTTCATCAATGCTATTGACAGCAAGATTGAGCATACCCTCAGCAAGTTTGCAGATGACACCAAGATGTGTGGTGCAGTTGCCACACTGGAAGGATGGAATGTCATCCAGAGGGACCTGGACAGGCTGGAGAAGTGGGGCTGTGAGAACTTTATGAGGTTCAACAAGGTCAAGTGCAAGGTTCTACACCTGGTTGGAGTAAACCCCCCGTTTTCAGTACACAGTCGGGGATGATGTGATTGAGAACAGCCCTGCACAGAAGGACTTGGGGATGATAGTCAATGAGAAGCTCAACATGAGCCAGCAATGTGCGCTCACAGCCCAAAAGGCTGACCATGTCCTGGGCTGCATCAAAAGAAGCGTGACCAGCAGGGTGAGGGAGGGGATTCTGCCCCTCTATTCCTGTCTTGTGAGACCTCACCTGGACTATCGTGTCCACTTCTGGAATCCTCAACTTAAGAAGGAAATGGAGTTGTTGGAACGGGTCCAGAGGAGGCTATAAGGATGATGTGAGGGCTGGAGAACCTCCCATATGAGGACAGGCTGAGAGTTGGGGTTGTTCAGCCTGGAGAAGAAAAGGCTTCCAGGAGACCTTCTAGTGACCTTCCAGTACCTGAAAGGAGCCTACAAGAAAGCTGGAGAGGGACTGTTCATAAAGGCTTGTAGTGATAGGATGAGGGGGAATGGATATAAACTGAAGAACATTACATTCAGACTGCACATAAAGAAGAATTTCTTCACTGTGAGAGTGGTGAGGCACTGGAAGTTTGCTAAAGGAAGTTGTGGATGCGCTGTCCCTGGATGGGATGGATTGTGTTTAGGGCCAGGTTGGATGGGCCTTGGGCAGCCTGACCTAGCGGGAGGTGTCCCTGCCCTTGGCAGGGGGCTTAGAAGTGGATGTTCTTTAAGGTCCCTCCAAACCCAAACTATTCTATGGTTGTACTAGAGCCAAATTCTGTAAAATCACTTCTGGAAGGCCTGCTAAAATTTGTCTCATAACGAATAATATAAGTTTTGAATTTCTGGATGCTTTCCTCACTGGTAAAGGATAGGCATCTGCTGACTCATTTTTTTGTGCATTTCCTCTAACACCTTTAAAGCTTGTATCCTGGAAGAAGTGTTTGCTTTTCTAGTTCCAGGCTGATTGCCAACAAATTGCTCTGTGATTACTTAGCTCTTTCCTTCTGTAATTGTTTTCCATTTCCAATATGGTGTTTTGGCTCTTGTATGCTGTGTTTCTTCACAGCACTCAGAATCAAGCTTCCCAAGGTAGACCCTTGGGTTGACACGTGATGAGTGTGAGCTGAAATTCTGAAGCCCTGATTCCCATTCTGTCGTTGGACACAAAACTGGATGGAGACATGCCATCCATGCTTATTTTTCACATAATCTGAACATAGGTACAACTACTTTCCCTAAATCACGTGAATATTTGTAGACAGAAAAAAACGTAGGTGCTATGCATTCATCACCTGCTGTTGTGGAATCATAGAGTTGTCTGGTTGAAAAAGACCTTTGAGATCATTGAGTGCAGCCATACCTGTCCACTACTAAACCATGCTTGAGCACCTCACCTACCCACTTAGAGAATGATGTTTCTTTACCATGGAAACCATTTCTCAGGGTTATTTCTTTTCCTTTTGTATAATATTCTTTTCAACCTGGAGTTGCAGCTTAACAGATGAAATGGAAATAAAAGAACTATCTCTGTGTTCTCTTCTGCTTTGAACTGAGAGCTGTCAGAACTGCAGGGGAGCAGTGAGGAAGGAAAGGCAAATGTTCTGGGACTAAGACATAAACAATCAGTTACTGCAGCTGATGTTAGGGAGCAACAGCAGCCCATGTTGCTGAATTATTAAATCAAGGAGAACCTTAAAGATATTTGCTTGATTTGAAATATTCTTTTTAATATGTTTTTTCCTTTTGCTACTGATTCAGTGCATAACTATAGTTATGGTTGTTATATTTTGAAAATCATAGGTCTTAAAAGGATTTTACCTTTTTTATTTTAAGTTATGTTATTTCATATTATGTTTGATTTTTTTGCATCTGTTCAACCTTTAGTTGACCAATGTTCTGTAGGGGCAGGTGTGACAAAGCAATAAGTTCAGATAATTTAAGGGGAGCTGTGGTGCTGTCAGCTATCTGTAGCACTGATTTCCATTGAAAGTGTTATAAATTGGTGTAATCTTGTGACTGGTCTATTTTAATGTGTTTCCTTACACTCCTAAATGCTAAGAATTAAATCTAAATAGCTTGGCTACTCAAAGAAGATGTAAACATAGCTTTAGATCTAACTTTTTAACTGAAGATGCAGACAAAGCACACAGAGTTAATCTACAGAGGGAGTAACTGAGGAATTATGTTATATTAAAATACCATACCTGGTCCATATTAATTCTTCAGACAGAAACATACTCTGCAAGCACCTGTGTGACTGTAGAACTGTGCCACACAAGGACAGAAAATTCCCACAGATGGCTAAAATAGGAAAGCAATTTAGTTCTGTTATGCGTTCATGTAAATCTTAGTCTTGTGTTAAAGACAGTTCTGCTTCCTAGAAGATTTCCCCTTTACCCCCAAGGAACTGATGAATCAGAGAGCAAGCCAGCATCTTTTGCATTCATCTCTTCGCTTAGAGACCCTCTGCGTGGTGGAGATGACAACACTGCCAGGTCCCAGGGCATCAGGCACTGAGCCAGTATGCACAATGGCACTGTCCAGTGTCAGATCTTTTCATCATCTGGGAAGGGTGAATGCAGGAGGCGTGTGGTTAGAAGATTAGAGACATGCTGTTCAATGTTTATCTTGTAACAGTGATGAGAACAGGAGTTTATATGCATTTTCTCAGATTATCAAAAAGCTAATATTTTTGGTTTTTCATCCTTTTTGCTTTCTTTCTGTACTTTCTCATATGGCATATTCATCACTTCCCAGTTAACTACAGTTATAATTCGCAATTATAACTAAACTCTGAAAGTTTAGTGAATCACTAGACATCAGTCAACGCAAAAACATTATTATATTTCTGTTCCTTGATGCTTCCTGTATTTTTTTCTTTTCTCTGCCTCTAAAAAACACATTTGCTGTCTTTCAGTTCCCTCTGTGTTCCTGTAATTCTTCCTCTAATTTCACTACCACTATGGCAAAGCAAATTGAGAAAGAAAGAAATTAGGCCCATTAAAAAGAAAAGCAGAAAACTCCTTCTTTGCTAGAAGTCATAAACAACTATTATCCTGTGGGTTTTTGTTTACATTTTTTCCTAGTACTCAAAGCTCAGCATCGCTGAAAATTATGCCCGTCTCACTCCTTCATGGAAGCTTACAGAACCATAGAATGGTTTGGGTTGGAAGGCACCTTTAGAACCCATCCAGTCCAACCCCATAGCGGGAGGCAGGGACATCTTCAACCAGATCAGGTTGCTTAGAGCCCCCTCCAACTTGACCCATCCCTGAATGTTTCCAGGAATGAGGCAGCTACCAACTCTCTGGGCAGCCTATGGCAGAGTTTCATCACCCTCGGTGGAAGAGATATCTTCTTTATATCTGTTCCGAATCTCTATTATTTTAGTTTAAAACCATTGCCCCTTGTCCTGTCACAACAAGCCCTGCTAAAAACTCTTATCTCCATCACTCTTGTAGGCCCCCTTTAGGTACTGAAAGGCCACAGTCCGGTCTCCCTAGACCCTTCTCTTCTCCAGGCTGAACAACCCCAACCCTTTCAGCCTTTCCTCGTATGGGAGGTGTTCCAGCCCTCTGATAATTTTTGTAGCCTCTGGACTTGCTCCAATAGGCCCATGTCTTTTCTGTGCTAAGGACTCCAGAACTGGACGTAGGACTCTACATGGGGTATCACCAGAACGGAGCAGGATCCCCTCCCTTGCACTGCTGGTCCCGCTGCTTTGGATGCAGCCCAGGACACAGTTGGAAACAGGTTCTCCCTCTACCTGTCTATAGCTGGATTTTAATCCATATTTTCACAGCTTATCAGGATTCTGACCACGAAGGATCTCCTACTTATCATCATATGAAACCCAGAAGGACAAGCACCTTTAACTGCCTTTTCTTGCTCTTGATGGCAAGGATCTTCATGTGTTTACCTTCACTTGAAAATGAAATATATTAAATGACATTAACGGTAGTATAAGCTAAATGTATATGAGTAGAAGGCAGCATTTGCTAGACATAATAAACCCATTCACTATGTACTCAACACTGACAGTGATGGAGGAGCACCTGAGGCCAGCTGTTCTAGTACACTTACCTCTAATGCAGCCAAATTACTTGGTCAGTCACTCAAGATACCTAAGTGGATCTAGTTTGCTAGACACATGGGAGCTTTCAGTGGCATTCAAAGAAAGGGTGTTTTATAATTACTGATAATGTAACTCCTAGGATTATGAATTGCAGGCTTCTTTTTGAAATAGTTTTACAATGATCTCTTGTGCAAAATAATTAACATGCAATTTTGTTGATTTGTAGGCAACTATTCAACAAACTGCTGTAGTTATGGTACTGTTTGCTTTCTACCATTCTTCAAACGTAACAAATGTTACATACACACTTTCCCTTTGACCCACAGTATTTCTTCTTTCTGGATGCTCTTGGCAGATTAGGAGTGATCCTACTTCCCTTATAAAAAGCTATGGGAGACAGAAGAATCTGTTACTCAACAGTGATACCTGGCATGCAGTAGTTGCACCATTTTACAGGTCTTTCACTGGATTAGTTGTTTCCTTCAGCCCAAAGAACCCTCAGTTTTATTGAAATCAATTACAAATCATCACAGAGCCTAGGTGGAACTCTGATGTCTTACCTAATGCACCTAAAGAATTCTGAGTTTTAATAATGACTTCCTAGGAAAAACAGACAAGGACTCAGGAGAAGAGATTCTGCAAATAGAATTTAGTCTCATATTAAGTAAACATGAAATAACCTTACTTTTTCTTTTTAAAGCTTCTTGATTTCACACTCACCATACGTATTTCAAGGTGACACTTCCATTCCTGCAAACTGAAAAGGTCTGATCTGACATTCAAAAGAATGAGAATAACTTCTAATTTGATCACATAGACTTCTGTTCCATTAATGTGTAGCAGAGTCAGCACCAACTGAAGAGTTGCAATGACAAATGTTAATCCGTAGCATCTATGGTACTCTTGTCAGTAATGAGATAATTAACATTTTAACACCATCATTTTTGTAAAAGGACATTTCAAAATGCCTTGTCTGCTCTATATTTCGTCTTTACATGAAATAATTGTTGCTATATAACAATTATTAACCTATGTTGCACTTAAACAAATGCCAGTTCTCTGGAGTTATCTTGTGGTTGCTTGGAATTTCAGTGCAGTCACCAGCAGAGATTTAACTGTGACTTCTTGAAAGCGGTTACGAAACTCAGTTTAAGTTGAGATAAAATATTTTTAAACATGAAAGCAAAAGAATTCTAAAATATTTTTAAACATGAAAGCAAAAGAAGTCTGAAATAATTAAGTCTAATTTAAATAATTCGCAGAGTGACAGAATGGTTCATATTGGAAAGGGTGTGTGGAGGTCACCTTGTCCAAATCCTACTTAAGCAGGGTCACCAAGAGCAAGTTGTCCAGGACCATGTCCAAATGGCATTTCCAAGTATGGAGATTCAGTGTGCCTGAGAGCCTACCTGGGTGAATGTCTACAAAGTAATAGGGTAATTGATGGTGTTGTTTCTTGCTGGCAGTGGCAGAACTGAAACATATGGTCAGGTCTGTTTTTATACTAAAATATTTTTCATTGCTGTTTTTATGCAAAATACATTTTATTGTACAAATCAGTCTTTCCACTCTGCGTTTTGAAGAATTTCTATGGGAATCCTATTTCTCAGGTAAAAAGTTTAAGACGATAACACCAGATAATGTTTTCTCACCAACAGGGCTAAGTACAGCTTTACAACTGGATCCCATCTTTGTATCTACAGAGTAGTTAAGAATGTAATCTATAGAAGCAATTATACGCTGGAGCAAGGCTGTCTGGGTTGCTGTGGAGGCTGGCTTTTAGCAACACTAACAAAAATACTAACAAATACTACCAGAAACATTAACAATATGTAACAATTCAACACAAATTGCAACACAACCTAAAGGAGGTGGTTGGTTGATTCCTGATATTATAAATATTTTCAGTTACTTTCAGATGAATGCGTCTGTATTGGACCGGTGCTGTTTAATATCTTCATCAATGATATAGACAGCGATATTGAGGGCACCCTCAGCAGGTTTGCAGATGACACCAAGCTGAGTGGGGCAATTGCCACACCGGAAGGATGGAATGTCATCCAGAGGGACTTGGACAAGCTGGAGAAGTGGAGTGAGAACCTCGTTAGGTTGATGAAGGCCAAGAGCAAGGTCCTACAGTTGGGTCAGGGCAATCTGCGGTTCCAATACATGACAGGGGATGATGGGATTGAGAGCAGCCCTGCAGAGAAGGACTTGAACTGGCAATGTGCATTCAGAGCCCAGAGGGCCAACCATGTCCTGGGCTGAATCAAAACAGGACAAGAGGGAATGACCTCAAGCTCCACCAGGGGAGATTTAGGCTAGACATTTGGAAAAAGTTTTTCACAGAAAGGGTCATTGGGCATTGGAACAGGCTGCCCAGGGAGGTGGTTGATTCACCTTCCCTGGAGGTGTTTAAGGCACGGGTGGACAAGGTCCTGAGGGGCATGGTTTAATGTTTGATAGGAATGGTTGGACTTGATGATTCATGGGTCTCTTCCAACCTGGTGATTCTATGATTCTATGAAAAGCAGTGTGGACAGCAGGATGAGGGAGGGGATTCTACCCCTTCTATTCCTCCCTTGTGAGACTTCATCTGGAGTATTGTGTCCAGTTCTGGAATCCTCAACGTAAGAAGGAGATGGAGCTGTTGGAATGGGCCCAGAGGAGGCTACAAGGATGACCCAAGAGCTGGAACACCTTCCCTATTGGGACAGGCTGAGAGAGTTGGGGTTCATCATCCTGGAGAAGAGAAGGCTCCCAGGAGACCTTATAGTGACCTTCCAGTACCTGAATGGGCTACGAGAAAGCTGAGGAGGGACTGGTTACAAAGGCTTAGAGTGATTGGACGAAGAACAATGGGTATAAACTGGAGAGGGGTAGATTTAGACTAGATATAAGGAGAGGTGTCTGGAGAGGTGTTGATCTCTTGAGTTCTGGTGTGAACGAGAAGTGCGTGTGGTCTGTGCAACGCTGTTGATTTTGGTCAGGAAATAAAATCAGTGCATTTGGCTTCATGCCACATTGCCTTATTTTCAGGATGAATTCTGCAGTCTGGATGGGAAATGGAACTAAGTTGTCATATGGAATAAAGATAATGTGTTGGCTTTTGTGTATGGGGGCCGGGGATGAGGAAGCGTTGTCTCATCAAACAGAAGCTTTAGAAGAAAAGGCAAGAGTAAAACTGTTTTTCCAGTAAAACAGTTCTAGGAAAAAGGAGCAGTTGCCAGTAAACACATATTTGTGGTTGTTTCTGCGAGAGAGACAGGGCATTGTCAATGAAGTCTCTAGTCTAATTAGACTAGAATACCGGACAAGAGATGTCAGGAACTCAGCTTAATTCACTAAAGAAGAGAGCCTCATCCTCAAATAGACTCAAAGTCATGGAATAGTTTGGGTCAGAAGGGACCTTAAAGGTAATCCAGTCCCACGCTCTGCCATGGGCAGGGGCGCTTCCCATGGGATCAGGCTGCCCAAGGCCCATCCTTGAACCCCTCCAGGGATGGGGCAGCCACAGCTTCCCTGGGCACCCTGGGCCAGGGCCTCACCACTCTTGGTGAAGAAATTCCCCCTTATGGCTAGTCTAAACCTGCCCCTCTCCAGTTTATAGCCATCGCTCCTCATCCTGTCACCACAAGCCTTTGTAACCAGTGCCTCCCCAGCTTTCTCGTAGCCCATTCAGGTACTGCCAGGTCACTATAAGGTCTCCTGGGAGCCTTCTCTTCTCCAGGCTGATGAACCCCAACTCTCTCAGCCTGTCCCAATAGGGAAGGCGTTCCAGCTCTTGGGTCATCCTGGTAGCCTCCTCTGCAGCCATTCCAACAGCTCCATCTCCTCATGTTGAATATAAATAGATACAAAAAAATTGGAAGTTTGGGATAAAAATTGCCAATACCTAGCATTGCAGAATATGGAGCACTTATTAATCTTGTTCAGACCTCAACCCTTCAGCAGGACTAGCAGTATGGGGTGAGTGCTGACTATGGCAGACTGTCTACCCTCTGAAATCTTCAGCCACCTCTGAGCTCTGTCAGTACCACCAGCACCGTCCCATCCATCTCAGTCTGTGAGTTGGACAGAATAGAATTGTGAGCCAACTGTTCAGCTTCTGTTTTGCTTCAAAACAGAAGCTCTTGGAGATGACACTGTGCTTACTCATTGAATAAATGCTTTCACCAAATCCCTAAACTCTTTTATTTAGGGCCTGTTTGACTATGGGAATGTTTTATTTCTGTCAGTCTGCCAAAAACACATGGAGTGGCACCCTTTTTCCATGACTGCAGATCCACTGGTGTTTGCAGCAATACTTCTGTATGATGGTGTGCTGCAAATGTTTAACCTGAGTGAACTGCTGCACTGTTCTGCAGGCTCTAGTGGGTTTAGAACTGGACATTTCTTTGATCCCTCTGATAGGGGAGATGGTGTTTTCTGCAGGTGCCATCAACTCAGACGTTCTGTCCTTTAGTTCTCTGTGCAGTGGAAAGCACTCTCTCTTCTGATTAATATTTCTCATTTGGTGAATTATCTCTAACCTTAGCAAATAGATACTGATACCGTGGAAAGTATGTGAAAGAGGCAAATAGGGAGCTCGTAGGCAGAGAAAGGATAATGCTTTTTTATGGTAAATATCGACTTCAAGATGAGCTAGGCTCTCAGGAGTACATTAAATAAGAGCTATGCGGCAGGACCGGGGCAGAGATGCTCTAACTGTAACTAGGATGTAATACATATTTTTTTAAACCTGTGAAGTGCATTAAATATTGTTTTGTTTTATGCACCTCAGATCTTTATTGACTGATGTAGTGAAATATAGGAGTAATTTAATGATGGATAGGAAACTAGTACAGTAAGTTCTAAGAAATGAGGATGAGTAGGATGTTGTAATAAACTACAAGTCACCGATTCTGAAGTTGTGTGTTACAAATTTCAGGCAGAGCATTTCTGAAGTGAGTTGGAATTGGAGCTGGGCCACAATTTAGATTTCTAATTTATGATTCAATCTCCCCTTCACCCAGCTTTCTCTGAGAGGATGTCTGCCTCAGTCAAATGACTCTGGTCCCATCATCTGCAGCCCTAGCTCTGCAAATGTGTTAGGTTTTTAACTCTGAACGTCTTAATTTTTTCCCAAATCACAGACTTACTTTCTATCTTTTATCATTGTTCAGTTGAATATGTTCTGTTTCCTTTCAGACAGAATTACTTTACAGCACAATAAACAGATGATAGTAGCACGGAGAGATGTATACAGGCTAGTTTACCAGGTTAAATTCATTTTGCAGGTGAAAAGCAGCAAAGATCAAGTCATGGTGGTTTTTGTATTGGGTTTTGACACAAGCACATACAGTGATGGCCTGTCTCTGGCTTGCTGGCCTATGCTGAATGCAGTGCTTCTTTATCTTTGTTAAATTAAAGATAGCATGATGACGTGTTGCGGTTATGTTTTCTTTTTGGCTATATAGATTTGCTCAAAGTCTATAGGCCAGTATGTATCCAGTTGTTTATCAGAGTGTAAGTGCACTCTGAATTTGGTTTCACAGCTGAGGACAGTTAGTGGCAGAACCTTTGTTGTGCTAGACCTGTGATAACATGGTGTTAGGTCTGCGAGTTACCCTATAGCACCAGAGTTCCTGAGTTGTCCTGAAACTTTGCAAAATCTTTTAAATATCCATCTGCCTTTTAGTCATCTGAATATCTTTATGTGTGGTTTCCACAGCCCATCAGAATTCAGTAATTGGAGCCCATGCTTTTTTAATTTGTTGTTCAGTGTCAGTAACTAGCAGGCTGTGGATTTTGTGGGCAGCCACTATTCACAGCAAATTGATGGGACTACATTTTCAATTCTTGCTTCAACCTGAACAGAGGTTGCAGACAGGTGGGTATTGGTCTCTTCTCCCAAGTGACAGGTGGTAGGACGAAAGGGAAGGGCCTCAAGCTGTCCCAGGAAAGTTTCAGATTGGACATTAGGAAAAAAATTCATCATGGAAAAGGTTCTCAGGCACTGGAACAGGCTGCCCAGGGAGGTGATTGGTTTCCCATCCCCGGAGGGATTTAAAAGGTGGGCAGATGAAGTGCTTAGGGGTGTGATTCAGTAGTGGATAGGTATGATTGGACATGATGATCTCAAAAGTCTTTTCCAACCCAGGGATTCTATGATTCAGAAAATGTATCTGCCTTCCACGGCATGTGCAGGTGTTAGCTTGTGCCTTTGCATGCACTGACTTATCTGGATGTCAGACAAAAGCTTCCTTTCTGCTCAGTGCATGAGTTCTGTCCCACTTCTGTAAAGTGCTGTTGTACAAGTATGAAACTCTAGCTCTTTCCTGAGAATCCAAGCAGTTTTAATCAAGGCTCGTAAGTTCTCTCACAGCAGGAAGTTTTAGGTATTTCTTCTGAACTGTTGCGTGTGCTGCTGGCTACCAGACACTGAAGCATCAGCAGTGCATCCTAAAATGAGAGAAGCAGTGGAGTGGAAGTCTGAGGTGAGCTGAGTAGCTCCGTGAAACCTCCTTGAATAAAGGCCCCGAGGGTGTCTTGCAGTCTCGGAGCACCTGATTGGTGTGGTGCTCACTGTGGTCTTCCAGGCCACGTGTGTAAGGAGCAGGATGTGCTTTCCAGTTTACAATCAGTTGCAGTGTCCAAACAAAATCCCTTTGAAATAAGGTTCCCTGACATCTGCTGTTCAATGACCCTCAAAACTTCTCATTCCTTGCTTGTTTTAGAGTTGCTGATTATCCATCTGCACCGTATTCAGAAAGACCTGTTAGTGCTGTCATGAGAATATCTCACAGAGCAGTTTTATTTCATTTTCCGTGTCTTAGGAGAGTGATTTATATTAGACAACTACCAAGCATTATAGGGAAGTTTTTCTTTTAACTGGTTTATAGTGTGTTGCAGCTGGGGTATAGTGGGTATTCACGCTTTTACACTGATATGTAGAAGCTTAGTAATATCCATCTACTTAGGGTGTTTGGCTTGCATCTTTCTTGTGTAAGAACAGCTGACTTCACCACATCAACAGTAAGATTAACCTTGATTTGTTCCCAGAGTGGTTTCTGTAGTATCCTACTGATTTCCTCATCTTCCAATTCTACACTTCAGCTTAAACATTTTTGATTCTGATAGGAGGACAGAGTTGCCTTTTGGGGGCTGCTGGCTGTATCCCTTTGACCCATACAGCTATCTAGACATGTGTTCTTCTGTCTCCTTGTGCTTACAGCTTCCTTGGTGCTCCTTCACACCTTGCTGCTGATTAGATTGAAGGCTTTGCCAGGACTTTGTCCCGAAACTGTCACAGTCCTGTTGCAGAGCTGAAATGATGCTCACTGTTAGTATGGGTGTGTGTGATTGTACTAAAAGTAAACAGAACCTAAAAGCAAAAATACAGGAAAAACCTGTTTCAGTAGTACTAGTTTCATCTTCATGAATTACTGCTCTGTGGCTTTGGAGATGCAAATGCTGCTCTACCTAAAATATTTGAAGGGGGGGGAGGGGGGGGGAAGGGAGAAATAATACAAGGCATCTTACAGAATAATCTGTATTTCAGTACAAAGGTGAATTTGTTTGTAGCATTATAAACAGCAAAAGAGACGAGGACTAATTTTTTAGAGTAATCAGCACAGTAAGAAATAGTGGGTTGGGGGGGGGGGGGAAAGACATATTTTCTTAAAACTGACACTTCTTTCCTGGGAAGATATTCCAGAAGGCACTGAAGGTGGGTGTAGTGGGGGTGGCTGGGAGGGCGTGCAGCCCAGGTGCCTGTACAGATCAGATGGGAGCAGTGTGTGGCCCTTCCCTGCTTTCAGTAGGAGTAGATGGTTCAAGTCTCATTGTTTTTTAGTGGTAGAAATAAAGAAACTGTTAGGTGCCTCTACTTAGCAACAGGATCCCAAAGGTCTGTGAGCTCCCTAGGAGACTATACATGCATGGAAGAGTTCTGGCAGCAGCACGGAGGCACGCTGTCCCTGGATGGTGCTAATGACCGTTCTGTTTCATTGCCAGCTGATTGGGCAGCAACCACTTTGGTTTCCAAAATACCAGAATACCTACAGAAAGTGAAACTGGATCCTAAAACGTCACATTTATGTGCTAGATTTTGCCAGTAATGGGTTTAACAAAGATTTAATTGCACCCCCAGATAGGATCAAATTGTAGGATGTGTTGCAGCTGAGGAGAGGTGCTATCCAGAGAGGTGAAGGAGCCTTCCAGAGAGCAGTCTTTTTGTCCCTTCAGGACAGTGGTCTGAATGACAAAGGAAGCGCAGTGCAAGGGAAAGGGAAATAAAGCAGGAATCTGTAGAGGGTGGGGGGGAAAACTATGGCGTCGAGAAAACTGGCAGTTTGCTGAATAGGACACCAGTGAGAACAGGGGATTGGGTAAGGTTCATCTTTCAGTGAGCTCTGCTGGTGTCATCTGCAGCTCAAATTAGTAATTAAGTGTCTTCCCCAGAGTTACTGGAAAGATTCGAGGAGATGGTTTGAACAGAAAATGTCTGTAAAAGTTATAAGTGGAAATTAGGAACAGAACTTGCATTTCCAGGTGTGACATTATGCAGAAAGGGCAATCTGTCCTAACACTGAGTGACATCTAATATAACTGTTTATTAGGATTGTAGCTTGATTATAAAATGAGGATTTTTGTTCACTTCTTGAAGTCTTTGTTCCTCATTTGAGGGAAAAGAGTTACCTTAAACTGCAAGAGAACTCTTCCTGGGGGAGGAGGGGTGTGAAGTCAGCTCTTTTTGCCTTAACCATTTTGCCTGAAGACTGCCTGCTTGTGCGTCGGGCTCAACAGGACAATGGAAGAGCGAGCACCGCTCTCTCTTGCTTGGGTGGACTCCAGACCCAGAGGTGGCTGCGTCTGCGTGGAGGTGATGCAGCTCTAAAGTGTCACCACTATAGACAACATGGATCTGAGTTTTCAATTTGATTTCTGTGACAAATACCTAAGTCTCGGGGTGGAATGTGAAGTCAGACTACGTTTATCTATTTGCCTTAAACATTTTGTTGGAGGACTACCTGCTTGAGGCACCAGCTTGTCAGTGGTGCCACAGCTCAGCGGGGGCAGTGCAGGAGCAGGCCCCACAGGCCCCGCTCTCCCTCACTGGCGGGGAGGGGAGGGGACGCAGCCATTGCTGCTGCCTCTGCTACCACCCCCACCCACCCCAAAAACAGGGAGAGAAAAGGACTTGGAAGGGAGCAGTCGGGTCTCACCTCCATGCTCGCTCTCAGTCGCACACTTCGATCAGAGCAGCCTGGGCCACGTGTTCCCGAGATCATCTGCTGCCTCTGATGTGGTGATTTCTTTACCTCTCTTTCTTTCTCTCTCCTCCGTCCCCATTACCTCATGGTATGTGTGTAGGATCGGATCCTCGGGACTGGGGTTGTTTTTGGGGATTCATTTCAGTAACTTTGGGTGGTTGCACCCTCCTCCATGTCTTAGTTGTGTGCCCTGGGATCTTGGTGTGTTTAGGTTTGCTGGAGCCAGAAATAAATCCTGCTTTTGATTCAACCTGGGAGTGACCTTATTGACCACACAGACAAACCAATCCACTTCCTCCCCCGCAACCTTTCCAGTCAGGGCTGGACAGGAACATGTGGCTCGTGGACCCCGGGTTATGACAAGGGGCTTGTCATTGAAATGAAAAATGAACAGCGTTTCCCAGAGGAATCACTTTGGGGTTATTTGGTCCTTTAAGCTTGTAGGTGAAGAAACTGAGAAGGAAAAGCAATCATGCAGTTGCAAAATACTGCTTGTTTGCGCATTTGGAACTGCAGATTGTCTTTTATAACCCCATTACCTGCTTGTTTGTTGTTTTTTTTTTTGGTCACTGTTGTTTCTTGGTTTATTGGAATAAAGAGAGGAAGTAGTTAAGAAGTAATAATTTTTACAAGTTCACAGAGAGACCGCTTGTCAGATCATGTCCTGTTGATAGAATTCTATTAGTCATAGTTCTTGTAGAGAAAAAGCTAAATGTTTAATGCTTGTGCTAATTACACTCATTGACAACAGGACATGTAATACATCGTGAAGTTGCAAGGAATGGGTTTCGACTTCTTTATTAGCTAGAGGCTCATAATCATTTTCGTAGAGGAAATTGTTACTTCTAAATCCAGGCATAAGCACTATGCGGTAGGAAGGAGAATTCTTTTTTTCACCTATATACTGATTTTTTTTCAAAATAGAGCCATGCTTTAAGTATATATATACACATATAAGTATGTAAAGCATGGTTTTAATTTAAAAGCGTGTATCAAAAATAAGTATGAGAGGGAAAATAAGGATCTCTTTAAAATCCTCTTTAGATAAGACAAACAGTTCAGCGTTTAGATCAGGAATTATGTATTAGTTTCACATTGTTTCTGGAAGTTAAGGGAGAAAAGCATGTGTGTATATATATGGTTATAACACATTTTCACCTTGCTGCTGCTTCCTTCCCCATCTCCTTTGCCCCCTAAGCCGAACAGTAACAGAACAGATACCTTACAGGGTGGCAGACTGCACCTTGTGATGGGGTACGAATAAGAAATCTGAACCGCCCATACAGCCACCACTGGATACAGAACAAGGAATATAAAAATAATAAGGTTCATTACCTCTGAAACTCCTCTCAGTATGTGAGATAATGAATCCAGGTCCTGCCGCTGTGGATTTTGAATAGATAGTTTGGCTGTAAGTGTTTATGGTTAAAAGCAGTATTTGCATAATGTTGGATGATACTCAGCGTGAATAATGATGGAAGAATCTGGCTCGTGATATTCAAAAGAAGAGCTAGAGTTGATTTCTGGTAACTAAATGCTGTTTCTAAAGATAAAAATGTCTGTTTTCCTTCTTTTTTTGTCCTAGTAATTATTTTGGGGAAAAACAGAATTGAGATCATGACCTTTGTTTAACGTAGCTACATACCCTTTTATTCATGTTTGACTGTGTTTTCCTGTGCTCATGGCTACTCATAAGTAAACAGGGCATTAGAGAAATCTTTCTGCCAACTCGTACTTGTTTACAATGGGATGTTATTCATTCTGACAAATTTGTTCTTTCAAGTTCAAGAAATAGTAACACCTCCTGGTGCAGTTCATAGTTCATAGTTCATTTGTTGATCTTTGTTACTCTCTTATGGAAAATCAGTTGTGACAACTCAATAATAATACACTTCTTCATGGAGTCGTGGAAGAACCTCTTCAGAGGCCAATTTTGTTAAATAACGTGGTTACATACAGCTTTTCAATAAAGGAATGCTTAGCTTTACACTTAAGTGAACTGTGAATTTACTGAATTACTCATCTTAGGTGTCTGGTTACTATTATAGTGATAAATATGCGACTGGTATGTGAGGTG
This sequence comes from Coccyzus lansbergi, assembly GCA_033558105.1. NCBI lineage: Eukaryota > Metazoa > Chordata > Aves > Cuculiformes > Coccyzidae > Coccyzus > Coccyzus lansbergi. The sequence continues at coordinate 208,238 of JAUMJK010000181.1, read as the reverse complement.
TGGATATGGTTGGGACTCGTTTGCTGTTAATCTAAACTCTGAAGTTCGTCTGCACATCTGTAGTAGCTGCAACCCGCAGTGCAGTAGTGACAGTTGCAGGGAGCCTTGCTCCTCTGAGTTGTTCCATGAGGTCCCTTTCCCACAGCTGCCTTATCAGTGTTGTAATAAATCCTCTGTAAATGTCTGTTTTCATATGATTTTTTTTTAAGACCAAGAAGTTTGGCTGTCAGTGCTTAAAAGAAGGATAGACTTCTACAAGTTGATGAGCAAGGGGAATAATGTTATCTGTTTATCCAGAACTGTTGATGAGAACTGGCCTTAACGTGGAATTTGTTGATTTTGGAAAATGCCTATGTTATTCTGAGGAAGCATACAGTATACTTAGGAAGTATTTTCTGAAGTACTGAAAAATATCCTTCTTAAAATGGTTTAGATATTGTGTATTATTTCTTTCAATTAATGGTAAGATGTTGTGAATTAATAATTTCAGAATGCATTTCAACAATTCTCAGAGAAAACTTTCCCAAACTTTGAAAAACAGTTCAGAAGTCTGCTCCATAAGAAACTGGTTTAGAATCTCTATCATCTTACCTAACTATGTACCTTTTTAGTGGCAAGCAAGCATGGATAGAACATTGAATGGTTATATTATAGACCTTGCATGTTGGCGAGTCAGTCAGAAAATGGAGGGAAGGTATCACGATACGACTAATAGGGTGATAGACGATTTCACAGTAGGACCGTGAACGCTAAGGTATTTCACTTCTTGCTGGACAGACAGACATGAACTGTTGCTGTAAACTACTTCCAAAATACTGTCAGAGGATAGGCTCAATAAGCCATGGTGCAGTACCCAGTGCCTGTCAGTCTGTCTGTAAGATTTTGCATGGGCAAGTCCTGATAGAATTTTCAAAATCGCCTAAGGCAGTATTTCTTGTGATCTTAAAGGTTTTTCTTCCACCATTTAAGCCCATTGTTTCCTCTCCTGTTTACTATGAGTGGCATGAGAAAGTTATTCTGCCTTTCTAACAACAGCTTATGCCCCTGCTTCATCATTTAACAATCCATTTTTTTCTGTTATAAGCTATATTTCTGAGACTTCTGCACACTTTTATTTTTGTCCTCTGAGCTGTCCAATTGACTTGTGTCTTTCCAGAACTTTGCTATCCAGTCTAAGAGCTGTATCTGGCACCTTTGGGTTGAGAATAAAATTGTGAGGTTTACAGGGTGTGCTCTTATTTATACATTGCATAGTGGTATTTGTCATTTTCTTAAACTTCATGTGTTGATTTATATATAGTTCTGATCCAATTTTAATTGTAATCTCATTTTTAAAAACATTTTTATATGATTCATGAAAATTGTAATGGGCAAAGTTATACCAAAGCAAGGACGGTGTGGCTAGGCCCAGAGTGTGACAGACTGTGGAAACCTGAACAAGTTTTAGAAATGTTTTTTTAATTTAATTTCAACAGAAGCACAAAGCACAGTCTGAATGGTTCCATTTTGAATTACTGAAATGGACAAACTGCAAGGGAAAAAAGCTATCTAAGATAAAATTATGTTTTGTAGACTGCTCCAGATTAAGTGGAAACTTTTGAAGTAGTTCTGCTGTTTTATTAACAAAAATAAACCAGAGCAGTTCTGCCTTAATCATAGAATCATGGAATACTTTAGGTTGGAAGAGACCTCAAAGCCCATCCAGTTCCACCCCTGTCCTGAGTAGGGACACCTCCCATGGGATCAGGGGCTCCAAGCCCCATCCAGCCTGGCCTTGAACCCCTCCAGGGATGGGGCAGCCACCTCTGCTCTGGGCAACCTGGGCCAGGACCTCACCACTCTCATGGTGAAGAAATTCCTCTTTCTATCTAGTCTAAATCTAAGTTTATACCCACTGCCCCTCGTCCTATCACTACAAGTCTTTGTAACCAGTCCCTAAACTATTCATTTATTCATTCATTCATTCATTAATTCGTTCATTCATTCCTCCTGGACTTCACAAGGGTTGTGACTTACAGATTTCTGCCACCTACAGAAAATAAGGCCCATTTGAATGATCTTCTGCTGGCCTTTAATCTTCCCTTTACCTTCTTTCAGGAGTTTGATTTGCTGGATCATAAATGACGCTTGTTGCCTCATGCATATCACACATAATCATAAAAAATGTAAGAATCTAAGGAACAGTTTGTCTTTGGTCTGGGATTTCTTTGTTTTGTTCTCCTGGAAATGCCCTGACCTACAACATCCCTCTTGCGACAGCAGAACAAGCAGAAGAATCTCATTCTCTAGCTACTTTAGAACAGAAGTGGATTTTCCTTTAAGATGACACAGTGATGGAATGGGTGAGGTTAGAAGGGGATTCTGTCTCTTAAAGATTTTTGTTAACACTTTCCTGAGGTTAAAGCAACAGTTGTCTTTTCTGAATTGGGCCAAAATTTCTTAAGTCTTTGTACTTATGTTAGAGGTACTGATATGGTTGTATTTGTGTAAAATCCTAGTGAATAGAGATTAAGTTGCTTTTTTCCCTCGGTAACATCAGGGTTCATGGTTATGACTTATGTAATCCTGTGAGCATTTTACTGAGAGAGAGATGGTTTAGGTGTGCTTTTGTACTTAACATTGTTCAGTTTGACTTATTTCTGAAATTTTAGAAATCTACACTTAGAGCTTCTAAACAAAATCCCTCCTAAGTTGAGCAGAAAGTGGGTCCACATAATGATCTGTATGTGAGCGCGGGGTGAGTCTGAAACAAAAGTGGAAAGGAATTAATCCATTACATTGTTGTTATTAATCACACAATAACATATGACTATTTATAATCCTATCTTGGGGTCACAGATCACCCATTTCAAACCATGAAGTGTTAAGTTTGAAACTTACACTGATAATTATCTTGCTACTTAACTCAAACAATACTTCTAATAATTTTACTACAAACTTTTAGCTGAATGTTTATTCCGTAATCTTTCAGTCTCCTTCTCATGTGCTAGAAGTCTGAACAGGGCCTGCCAAATTCTCTGGTTTCTTCTTGACAGCTTCTGATTTGCTTTTGCATTTTACATGAAGCTCATGCAGTGCATTAATCATCCAAAATATAATTCATTGAGTGTAATGCAATATTAAATCATGCTGATAAGGTAGGCCATTTCCTCTTCATTCAGAGAAGCTGTAAAGAGCCCTCTGTTCTTTATTTGTTTGCTAAGCTGTCCAGAACTTTCTTGTAATTATATTCTAACAGCTCTGCTGAAGAATGCTACTATTGAGCCCTTGAGTTTATATAGTGAATGTGGAAGATAAATACTGTAGACTCATATAATAAGGTTGGAAGGAATCTTGACTGGTCATTTGGTCCAACCCCTTTTACAAAACGGGACCAATGTAAAACTTGTATCTAACTTTGAAGTTAGATCAGGGTCTCATGCAGTCAAGGTTTGAATATCTCAAATGACAGAATTCCACCCTATCTCTGGCAGCTTGTTCTAGAGTTTGAGCGTTCCCATTATGAAGAATATTTTTCCTTATGGGTAACTGGAATTTCTTTTGGACCTTGATTTTGTTGCTTCTTACCATTTTGTAGAGCACCTGAGAGAAGATAGAGTCAGCCCCTTCCCATTAACAGCTTGTTAGATAGTTAACAATAGCGACTGGATCTTTCAGTAACCTTCTTAGCTTTAGATTAATCAGATCCAGCACACTGAGCCTGGTGTCATGAGTGCTGTTCTTCAGTCCCCTAACCAAGACTGTAGTCATCTTGTGTGTCTTATGTGCAGTGGCACTGAACATTTTTTTCAATGTGATTCGTGTAATAGGAAGCCCAAGCTGGAAGCAGTACTCGAGATGTGATTGCATGCAAGTACTGGATAGCGGATAACAACCTCTTCATTTACTCTCTTTGCTACCCTCTTGCTAATATTGTCCAGTATGTGGTAACCCTTTTTTGTCCCAAAGACATGGTGCTGCCTTATGTTCGTTTTGTCTTTTGATGGGCCCCAGGTCCTTTTCTGCAAAACTGCTACCTAGGCAGCTGGCGTCCAGCACGTGTGATGCCATTTCATTCCAGGTGCAAGGCCCTGCATTTACAATTCTTGACTTCATAAGATTTTCATCAGCTCATTGTCTGGGCTGCCCAGGTCTCTCTGAGCAAGGAGCCTTACGCTCCACCTTCCACTGGTGTGATGTGGTTCTTTTTGTCTGACAGTCATGAAAGTTAAACAACTCAGGATTCCCAAGTAGCTGGTTGCTATGATGTTATACAGACAGCAATACTCTTCATGAATTGCAAAGTAATGATTACATTGTTGTTCTAATAATGAAAATCTTTATTATGATTTATTTATATGATAATCTGACCACAGACTATACATAATAAATACAATATCGATAATTTGCAGTTGATTTAAGTGTATTGAACTGCTCGTCTGATGCCTGTAAAATACAGTCATATCTTATGGACATAGTTTATGATCAAAGTCCCAAGGAACTTTTTCCTGCTGTGTCCTGGTGTTGTGTCTGTCTTGCTCCTTCCCCCTATCACCCCCCGCAATGTTAAATGCCTTCCTGTTCAAGTTTTGTAAGCATATTCTGCTTTTTCTATGTGGTCAGTGTGTAATAATTACTCCATTTCTTCTCTGCAATCTTTGCATCGTAAGAAATGTTCTTGTTTTCTAAGCATTGCAATTTTCCCCTGTAATCAATACTAAGACCAGGAAAGCAGTCTGGGAAAACTGATAATGATTCTGTGCCTTTCATTCTGTGTATGTCACTTGCTGCCCTCTCTGCACAGGTCGCTGGAATTACCTCCCGTATGTAACAGTACTGAAAAGGAACACTCTGAACTTTTCTTCACCCAACACTAGTCACTATAGACTTAAGCCGGAACTGCTTAGATTTCAGTAAGAGGTACTCTGTGTGTTAGCTGTCAAAAACCAGAGATAAACCAGACTTTCTTCCACTGGAAACAACTCATACTTGTAGAGATCAGGTGAACAGTCAATGTAGGCTTTTTGAGAGGAAGTAAGAGTGGACTTAACGGACATTTGGGCTAATGAGCAGCAGGACCAGTCCGCAGAACGTAACCAGATATATCCTTTGCAATAGAAGCAGTAATAGGTGTTCCTTGTGGGATGCTAATTTCATAGGCTGGAGGATATGATTAATTTTCTGCTAGTTTCCTTCACTGATGTGGAAGATCTGTTGTCAGTACGCACATTGTAAAAGGTCTGATGGGAACTGAGCAGCCAGATACATCCGAGAAAGAAAAAAAAATAGTTGAAAAGTCTTATTCTGACAACTGCCACTCTCATTGCTTGTCATCGTGGTTCATTTCACTTACGTTTGCTGCTGCCTTTACCCTGTAGACTAACAGTCCTTTGCTGTATGAATCTGTCAAGAGCAAATAAAGTCAAGTGCAGTTAATCTTTAAGGATTCTGTTAATGAAAGGAAGTTCTGTTAAAAATTATAGTCATGTGGATTCCAACATAGCTTGGATGTTCCTGTGTAGGGAAGCTATAGGGTCCTTTCCCTCGTTAGCATTCGTGGGTTTTTTTGCTTAAAGACTGTGTTAAAGAACTGAAAGCCTGTTAGGCATTCCTCTCTCCAAAGGCTATCTATATTCTGTCCTTAAAAGCAAAGAAGTGAAATGTGGGTTTCTACTCTGTAAACAATCCTTGTGTTGATATTTGTTGAATAAAGTTTAACTCTAGGCTCATTTTAACTTTGAAATTCTTTGACCTGAAGGGAATAAACAGGAATGAAGGGCTTTTGCTGAAGAGCATTAGAGGATGAATGAGGAATGTAGGGTTTAGAGTAATCTACTTGTTTGTTTGCTTAACTTTCAAGTGTTATTGTTTTCATTAGAACAAGCAATTTCAACAACACTCCATTCTCTGTGTTTTAGTGGTTGTGCAACTGTTGTTCATGTTTTCTGAACTAAAAGGAACTAGCAGCCTCTGCTGGCAAAAAACCTCACACCAATCCCAAACCAAAATGAACAAAACCCAACAAAGAGACCCTACTAGAAAAGTATTTTTAAGCTATCTATACCAGCATGTATTCAGTGGGTCTGCAAATGTGAAAAAAAAAATTAAATATGTCATTGACTGTGGATTTTTTACATCATTGCTTAAGTCACCTCATCTACTTGATTAAACCTCCTCCACGGTCTTCCAATCTCTGCAACGTTTAAGTGTGAGCTTTACTAACACAGCATCTACCTCTGCCATCATTTTTCTAAGAAACTAGTTTTCATTTTATCATGTAAACCCACTTTTCATGGTCTTTGGTTTTTGAACATGTATTCTAAGTCTTGTTGTTTGGAGGTCATTATACATAAGTTTTGTTAAAAAAGAGTTCCATACTATGGCTGAAGACTATTACTGATGCAGGAGGATGTGCTGCATGTGCAATTCCAGCTCTATTACTGATAACTCTCTTCTTGTGAGCTAAAGTTACAACCGAGCAAAAATCATACAGGGCTAAAATGTGCAACATATACCGAAGTTTCATGAAAAGAAAGAAGCCCCTTACTCCTTAAACTGAATGCTTACTATCTTTTCTCCAAGCTATTTCTAGAATAGTTTTCTTCTAAGAAAAGAACAGCCACTGCTTATTTTAGCAGTAAAATGCCCCAGTAAATTTACTGTGACATGGGAAGAATTTAGCCTTACCCTCTTTAAGAAATAAACACTCCATCTGCAGCTGATCGGCACTTTTTTAATATAATGAAAATAATTATAGAATAGTTTGGGTTGGACAGGACCTTAAAGATCATTCAGTTCCAACCCCTGCCACAGGCACAGACACCCCCGCAGTGATAATTAATAATATTATTGAATATGTAACAAATCATTTTAGGGATTCTAATTTACCTTCAGGTTGTTAAACAAGAGGCGTGTGCTAGGAGAGGTGACACAGTCGTGAAACCTAAGTTATTGGACTGAGTCTGCATCTCACTACTACAAAAGATCTTCTGTAAGAATTAAACAAACCAGGAAAAGAGACTTCACATCTGTAATAGTTTCTAGCCTGGCTGTTTCTGAGAACACTTCCAAGTGCGGTGTTGTGACTGGGAGACCTGTTGTGAGAAATTAGATTAAGTTCTTCTGTCTCTTTGATGTTTCCTTAGCAAGAATAATAAGCATAATTAGAGAATTCTGGTAAAAATATATCAACTCTGGCATAACTTATGGGAGTTATAAAGACTGTTGATTTTTTTTTGTCCCCATCTTCTTATTAAAAGTCTCATCTACACATCCTTGTTTTAGAAATGTTCCAACAAGATGTGACGCTGTATGTTAAGGAGAATGTGTACTTTTGCCTAGCTTCCTCCCTCCCCATCCTTTTTTGAAAGATGCTATTTTGAGTCCATCTAATGAGTGACTGGTTAGATGTTCCAAGAGAAGCTTTCCTCTAGGGGAAAAAGCTGAAAAGGACTTATTATAATAACAGCTGATGTTGGAAAATGGGTAAATGGCAAGGTGGGCTGAGAAGTAGTTGAATGGAGTTCTGAATGTTTTGGAACAGCTGAATTTTCAAGGGTTGTGCTTTCCGAGGCATCAGGTTGAGATCTTTTCTGGGGAAGACTTGTGAATAGCTGAAGAGGATTTTTCAGTCTGCTTCTAGTGATTAAGTGTTCATTTTGTTTCTCCAGCCTTGAGTGTAAGCTGGGACAGACTGTAAGCTACCTTAAGAGTCAGAGTAGTACCAGGGAAATCCTCACTGAGCTTAAACAACAAAGAAAATGTAAGAAATGCCTTTCAACTCTCAACACTTGCTCTGATGAGGTGCTTCTAGCTAGAAGCTTTTATGCTTGCATTTCTGCTGTCTCATGTAAAATTTGAAGTGTATGTGGTAGAAGGAAACAAAATGAAGTTGTTAATTTGCCCTTGTCATTTTGAGGCCAGACAGTGCTGGAAAATGGACAGGATTGGGGGCGGGATGGGGGGTTGGGAGGGAAAGGAGGGCTTTACAGCACTGGATGGCAATGTTAGACCAAAAAAATCCCTGACCTGGTACCCTCTTTTACTGGCAGAGGAGGTACACATTTTGAGTACATGGCTTTCTGGAATCTGAAAAAGAATAAAATATTAGATTGTATTAAACTGAACTACATTTCTTTATTATTACTATTGCAATAGCTTAGAAACCTCCTGGGCCATGAACTTCAGTGCGTTAGATGCTGTTGAAAACGTGTAAATCGTTTCATACCTACAAGAATTCAGTAACTTCCACTGTATCCAAGCTCCTTCTTTTAGTTATTGATGTTAGACTCAAATATGAGCAATTTATTTTGGTTTGTTTTTTTACAGTGAAGTGTGTGTTTTGAAACGTACCAAGCAAAAGTTTGCGAACTATGCTATAGCTATATACCCGCACATTAATTTTGTTTGTGAAGAATAATTTGGTGAAGTGTTTTCTTGAATGAAAAATGCAGATGAGACACTTGAAACATCTGTGGCTGCTCTGTTCGACTGCAGATAGCTGAGTACATTGCACTTTGTAATCCAGGTAGTGGTCCAGCCAACAATGGACATGGGAAATAAATTCCATTTTAACTAGATCAGAGCATGTTTCACAGGTTTTTTTGTTCAACTAATAAGCCCAGGAAAAGTAGTAATGTTGTCTTGAATACAGTTGTTAAAAATTAAAGATTTGTTTATCAAACTAAAATAATTCAGTTGCTTTGGCTCTCCTTTTTTTTTTTCTCTGAAGTATAACTTAGCTAGCTTTGTTAAACTGTTCCACTATATGTGTTTAGAGTAGCATAAGGCTTTGTTTCAGTTTGTTTGACATAGGTTTTTAAGATTTGCTACATAGATAAGAAAGCAGAAGTTAAATGCTAAACCACAATAAGTGCTTAGGCAAGCAGAACACAGCCTGACATCCTGGAGACATTGTGAACATGAAACCAGAAGACCAAACCACAGGACCTGAAGACCTACAAGACCCTACCTCAAAAGGAAGGACGTATAACCTGTGGAAAATTACAGAACTCTCCAGGGGCCTAACAACCTGACATCTGCAAGAAGACTATAAAAAGGGGGGGGGGGGAATTTTACCTTAAGTGCGGCAGTAGGTAGAGCTGAGACTCCCCTGTCGCCCAGCGCTGTTTTGCTCATATTCCGCTTACTATAATTAATAAAATTTATTAAGAATTTCACTCTTTGAGTTGAGTGTTTATAACACAGTTATACATTATGCCCTGTGTGTGTGTGAAAATAGTCTACTTCTTACACTTTGACCTCAGTTGCTTTACTTAAGTGTTGGTTGCAGGTGATTCTCTGTGGGATTAGTGCTATGGAAAGCACAAATCTCAGTGCTCACTTTACCGTACCTGACTCCTACTCTAACAAGCAATTCAGTGCATATAGAATCATGGAATAGTTTGGGTCAGAAGGGACCTTAAAAATCATCCAGTTCCAACACCTCCCATGGGATCATGCTGCCCAAGGCCCATCCAACCTGGCCTCGAACCCCTCCGGGGATGGGGCAACCACAGCTTCCCTGGGCAACCTGTTCCAGGGCCTCACCACTCTCTTGGTGAAGAAATTCCTCCTTATGGCTAGTCTAAATCTGTCTCTCTGCAGTTTATACCCATTGCCCCTCATCCTATCACCACAAGCCTTTGTAACCAGTCCCTCCCCGGCTTTCTTGTAGCCCCTTCAGCTATTTGGTCTTCTAAACATAGTATTTCCTTTTGAGCAGACAAATCAAGGGGGCTAGCTTTCCAAACTTAGATATTTAACTTCGCATGACAGCAACCAGGTAACTCAAGTAAAGATATAACATCTGAATATAAATACATGTGGATTATATCTAACAGAGATATGACATATATATGATACAGCTTAGTTGAGCAGCTAGTCTTGAGAAAGATAATCACAAAGATGACGTGAGGATAGCAACAGTTGGTTTTAGTGCTTCAGAGGATGGTTGGCTCTCTGCGGCATGGGATATGGAGCAGTTGATATGAATACTGCAATCACTGAATAACATCGGGACAGGAGTGCAAATGGACTAGTGTGTTATAATGTGTAAGGTGATTCCCTCTGTCCTAATCATCATAAGTTGCAGGAAGAGAATTTATAAGGCAATATGTCAAAGGCTAAAAAGTTGTTTCAAGACTGGAAGAGTTAAAGTGAAATTATCTGAGAGTCCCAGCAAATCTTCAAGGAACATGAGAAGGAACTCATAAACATGTAAAGGAGAGCTAATTGCAATAGGTTTATATATTTTAGATGTTAGACCTTAAGTAATAGGGAACTGTAGGTGTTACGAGACACCTGTGAAAGGGAAGGAATGTATGAGAATGTACATATGCACAGAATGTGTGGATAATTCTCATAAAGCAATGTCTGTAGTGTTTACACAAAGTTTACATTGTGACACGTTGCAACAGTGAACTGTAGGCTGTAGGAAAGCTGGTTTCTGGGTTCATGTCCTAACGCTTGTCTCATTTTTCCTATATATAAACAAAAAGAATGATCTTTGACTGTCTTGTGGACACCTGAAGAATACAATAGAGAAGACAAGCACCCCCTACACAGACTTATTTTCTTAAATATATATTCCTTATGTTGGAGTTTCAGTCTCCCTTCTTCCTCATCTCTAAAAGCTTGCATTCCTTCTCCTCCCCCTTAATCTTTCTATTTTACTTAAAATGGAACGTGTTGAATGAATTCCAAACGTTCTGGTAGGATACAGCAGCATATACTGAGGCTCTTCTTTTCCACTCACTGTGGTTTTTTGTAATTGTTTTCCTTCACATTTGATATATAAAATATGAGCTCATTGAGAGGAACCTAAATGGACCGAATTGTTAGGTTCTCTGTGGGTGTAACTGGTTGGTGTATACAGGCTCTGCTACTCTGGAAGTCAGGCAGGGCTTTAACTGTGTGTGTGTCTCATGGAATAAATGAGTAAATTATGTCTATTTAACCGAAGATGTTTGGGAATGTATCTTTTGGCAATCATGCTGAGTTGCAAACCAATATATTGAAATATCTGGCATCTCCTTGTTGTAGGGGAAGAGTTTCAATTTTACCAAGGTGATTACTTTCTTTAAAGAGTTGTTTGTGCCAATATCACAACAATATTATTAAGATAAATTAGATTTACATTTCCAATCATTTAATTTTACTAGATGAATAAAGCAGCAGCAAATTATATTCCAGTAACTGTCTTTGACAGTTTTGCAGTAAAAGTTAATGAAACCTAACTGTTTTGCTTTAGATTCAACTAATGTTGGATCAAAACTTGATTCCAGCAGCAGTCCATCCCTCCTCCTGATTTTGTTTTAGGACATGGTGGTCTTGAAAGTACTTGGGAAGGTCATTATTTTGGATAAAGGGATGTAAGTTTGTGGACATAGTGGAGCTCTGACCAGACTACCTGAGAATCTACCTCTTCTCTATTTCAATATGATCTGTTTGAACAGCAAGGCTCTGGCCTATCCTAAGGAACGTTTGCTGCACTCTGGTTTTATTGTCACTTGCAGTGAAATCGGGAAAATTCCACCTCATATGGGAGGAGAACTTGGGCTGCAAGTTATGACTGGGCAGAGTGGTGTGGCTAATAATGACTTTGGATTTCAAACAATAAGACCATAAGGGCCAAGAGTTGTAGTGAGATCATTTCCTTCCTTCATGTCATGCTGAATGGAGACATCCCTATCCTTCAGCTGGCAGACAGTCATATCTGGAGGCCTACTGGGAAAGGAACTGGATAATATCTTGGGAATATCTTGATTAAAATCTCTGACGTTTGCCTGATAGGGTGAATAATGGCTTACTGTAAAAGGGTGAATTCTGAAGGGTGCTTTATGTGTTGAAACATGCTCTGTGCAACATAATTCACATATTGAATGAACTTCTGGGATATCTGTTGGGCAGAAAAGAGAGGTGTTGGTGCTACTTACTGTATCATGTTGTGTCTGATTGTTCCAAGCAATTGTTATGTGCAAGGCAGTGCATGGGAGTTCTTGTGACTACAGTCCCTCTCTGCTGGTCACAGTACTGTTGGCAGAGCAGTATGTAAGGCTGTGTTATGGGGGATACGGTTCCTATTAAAAAGCAAGTAATTGACCTAACTCTGTTTTGTGTTTCAGGTTTTGGAGTTTTGTTTTGTACGATGTGTTTGGTTTTTTTTTTCTTTGCTTTGTTTTTTAAAGGTCAGTTAAAGCACCCAGCTAATCATTTCCCCAAGGAAACATAGATTTGAACTGCAGTGGAATCATATCTGGTTGTCTCAGTCAGCAGAGGAAAGTCTCTTATCTTTCCTTCCAGATTCCAGAAATTTTGTTTGGCTGCAAAGTATGTGAGGGGAAGGTATGAAAAGAAGGAAGAATTGGGAATTTCTTGCACTTACATAACTACTATAAATTATGTGATATCAAGTTATATTAAAAAGGACTCCAGTGCAAGAATTAGGGTTAGGGTGAACGTTGCTAGCACCCTTCACGCTGTGGTGTGAGGGACTCCGACTTCTGGCACAGCACAATGTGAAGGACTGTAGCTCCTAGCACCCCGCAGGGTGATGTCCTCCAGCTCCCAACATGCTCTGGAGTGAAGGACTCAACTGCCAGCCTGCTAGAGGACGAGAACTCACCTTGTGGCATGGCCTAGGGTGAAGGACACCCCCTGCAGCATGGGGTGTTTGGCTCTAGAAGGGTGTGGGGGCCTTTAAAACAGTACTGGGTGGCTCTAGAAGGATCAGGGGAAATTTAGAAGGGTCCAGGGTGGCTCTAGAATGTCTGGGGGCTTTTAGAAGGCCCCTAGGGGGCTCTAAAACAGTCTGGGGCCCTTAGAAGGGTCCTGGAAGGTTCTAGAAGGGTCTGGGTGCTTTTAGAGTAATCTTGGGGCGTTCTAGAAGGGTTTGGGGTCCTTTAGTAAAGGGCCTGGGGGAATCTAGAATGATCTGGATGCCTTTAAAAGGGCCCTGGGGTACTCTAGAATGGTCTGGGGGACTTTAGAAGGGTCCTGGGGTGCTCTAGAAGGGTCTGCAGGCATTTAGAAGTGGTATAGAAGGGTCCTGGAGCTCTAGAATGGTACTGAGGGGCTCTAGAAAGGTCTGGGGACATTTAGAAGGAGCATTGGGGACCCTAGAAGGGTCTGTGGGCCTTTGGGAGGGTCCTGGAGAGCTCTAGAAGGGTCTGGGGCCTTTGGAAGGGTCTTGCGTGTCTCTAGAAGGGGCTGGGGGCCTTTAGAAAGGATCTGAGGGGCCGTAGAAGGTTCTGGGGTCCATCAGAATAGTCCTAGGGGCTTCTAGAAGTGTTTGGAGGACTTTAGAAGAGCGTGGGGGGGCTCTAAAAGGGTCTGGGGTCTTCTAGAAGGGTGCTGGGGGCCTCCAGAAGGGTCTGGGGGCCTTTGGAAGGTCCCTGGAGAACTGTAGAAGGGTCTGGGGGCATTTAGAAGGGCCCTTGGGGACTCTAGAAGCGTCTGGGGGCGTTTGGAAGGGTCCTGAGGGGCTGTAGAAAAGTCTGGGTGCCATTAGAATGGTCCTAGTGTCCTCTAGAAGGGTTTGGTAGCCTTTGGAAGAGTTCTGAGGAGCTCTAGAAGGGGCTAGGGTCCTTTAGAAGTTGCCTCAGGGGCTCTAGAATGGTCTGCGGTCCTTTAGAAGGGCCCTGGGCTTATCTAGAAGGAGTTTGGGGACTTTAGAAGGATCCTGAGGGGCTGTAGAAGGGTCTGGGGCCTGTAGAAGGGCCCCGGGGTGGTCTAGACGGGTCTAGGGAGGGTCTTCAGAGGGGCTCTAGGTGGATCTAGGAGGGTCTGGGGGCCTTTAGAACAGTTTGGGGCGGCTGTAGAAGGGTTTAGGGTCCTTTAGAAGGGACCTTGAGGACTCTAGAAGCATCTGGGGGCATTTGGAAGGGTCCTGAGGTTCTGTAGAAAGGTCTGGAGGCCTTTGGAATGGTCCTAGTGTCCTCTAGATGTGTCTGGGGGCCTGTCGAAGAATCCTGAGCGGCTCTAGAAGGGTGTGTGGGCCTTTAGAAGGATACTGGGTGGATCTAGGAGGGTCTGGGGCCTTTTGAACGGTTCTGGGTGGCTCTGGAAGGGAATTGGGTTCTTTAGAATGGTCCTGGGGTGGGGGAGGGGGGGGGGGGGTGTCTAGAAGGGTCTGTGAGACTGTAGAAGGGCCCTGGGTGGCTCTGGAAGGGTCTGGGAGCCTTTAAAAAAGCCCTATTTGGCTCTAGAATGGTCTCAGAACCTTTAGAAGGATTCTGAGGGGCTCTAGAATGGTCTGGGGGCCTTTAGAATTGTCCGGGGGGGCTGTAGAATGGTCTCCGGGCCTTTAGAAGGGCCCTGGAGAGGGCTCTAGAAGTGTCTGTGGGCCTTTAGAAGAATCCTGAGATCTGGAAGGGTCTGGGGGCTTTTTGAAGGGCCCTGGGTGGATCTAGGAGGGTCTGCGGGCCTTTAGAATGGTCCTGGGGAGATCTTGAAGGGTCCGGTGGCTTTTAGAAGGGTCCTGAGGGTCTCTAGAAGCATCTGGAGGCCTTTGAGGGCCAGAGGGAGTCACCAGTTAGTGGTACTGGGTGGCATTGGTCTGGACTGGGGGGCTGCGAGACCAGAGGGAGGCACCAGTTAGTGGTACTGGGGGGGGAACTGGTCTGGACTAGGGGGCTGTGAGACTGGGGGTAGGCAGCAGTTAGCGGTACTGGGGGGCACTGGCCTGGACTGGGGGGCTTTGAGACCAGAGTGAGGCACTGGTTAGTGGTACTGGCGGCGGGGGCATTCGTCTGGACTAGGGGGCTGTGAGACCAGAGGGAGACACCAGTTAGTGGTACTGGGGGGCACTGGAGCAAATTGCGAGATACTGGTCTTGAGTAGGGGGCTATGAGACTGGAGAGGGCACCAGTTAGTGGTATTGGTGGTACAGAAACTGTCAGCCTCTGGCCTGGACAGGCACACACTCTCCTGGGTGGAAAACTATTTGGATGGAGGGCCCAGAGAATAGTGGGAAATGGAGTCTGCTCCAGCTGGAGGCCAGTGACAAGTGGTGTCCCCAGGGCTCAGTGCTGGGTCCAACCCTGTTCAATGTCTTCATCAATGACCTGGATGAAGGCATCGAGTGCTCCCTTAGCCGGTTTGCAGATGACACTAAGCTGAGTGGAACCTGGATCTGCTGGAGGGTCAGGAGGCTCCAAAGGGATCTGAACAGGCTGGATCCATGGGTTGAGACCAACGGGATGAGGTTCAACAAGGCCAAGTGGTGGATCCTGCACTTGGGGCACAACAACCCTGGGCAGATACAGACTAGGAGAAGTCTGGCTGGAAACTGCCTGGAGAAGAAGGACCTGTGGGTGTTGGTTGACAGCGACTGAACATGAGCCAGCAGTGGCCCAGGTGGCCAAGAAGGACAATGGCACCTTGGCTTGTATCAGAAACAGTGTGACCAGCAGGGCCAGGGAGGTTCTTCTCCCTCTGTACTCAGCACTGGTGAGGCCGCCTCTTGAATCCTGTGTTCAGTTCTGGGCCCCTCACCACGAGAAGGATGTTGAGGCTGTGGAGCAAGTCCTGAGAAGAGCAACAAAGCTGGTGAAGGCGCTGGAGAACAGGCCTGATGAGGAATGGCTGAGAGAGCTGGGGGTGTTTATCCTGGAGAAGAGGAGGCTGAGGGGAGACCTCATTGCTGTCTACAACTACCTGAAAGGAGGTTGTGGAGAGGAGGGAGCTGGGCTCTTCTCCCAAGTGACAGGGGACAGGGTGACAGGGAATGGCCTAAAGCTCCACCAGGGGAGGTTCAGACTAAACATCAGGAAAACTTTTTCATGGGAAGGGTCATTGGGCATTGGCAGAGGCTGCCCAGGGAGGGGGTTGATTCACCTTCCCAGGAGGGGTTTAAGGGACAGGTGGACAAGGTGCTGAGGGACATGGTGATTGATGAGAATGGTTGGACTCGATGATCCGGTGGGTCTCTTCCAAACTGCTGATTCTGTGATTCTATGAAACCCAACCCAACATCCACCAAACCAAACCCAACATCCACCCAATGTCCACCCAAAGCAGTTCTTATTGTTTATACTGGTTTATTCTTGGTTTCTGCTGGTTTCTACTTGTTACTAGTGGTTTATTCTTGGTTTTATCTAGTTTATTCTTGGTTTCTTCTGGTTTCTTCTTGGTTCCTCCTGGTCCCTCCTGCTCTACTCCTGGTCCCCGGTTCCCCCAGTTCCCCCACAGTTGCCCCCCTCCAGCTGCTCCATCAGGCAGGGCTGCAGCTCCCTCATGGCGTGGAGGAAGACGCTGTGGCCGCGGGGGCCCCAGGCAGAGGCTCCGTCCAGGAGGCGTCTCATCTGCTCCTGAGGAGTGTGGGCAGCAGCGACAAAGGCCGCGTCCTCCCTGCTGATGGCACCGGCTGCCTGCAGACGGTCCAAGATGGCCAACACTGCCCGCGTCCTCCCCACCAGCGCCGCGCGGTGACGGGACACAAAGGCCTCGTCCATGGACGGCGCCAGGAACTCCTCGAAGGCCTCAGTGGGGCCTGCGGGACAACAGAGCCTGGGATGAGCCCACCAAACCCTTGGGAGATGCCACCAAACTCAACCCAACATCCACCAAACCCAACCAACTCAACCCGAGGGCCACCAAATCCTTGGGTGATGCCACCCAACCCGAGCTGAGGTCCCCTGGACACCCTCCTCTCACCGTCTCCCGCTTCGAGAGTGTCTGCCAGGTCCCTGCGGTGGATGCTCCTGAGGGCCTGGGCGGTAACGACGGCAGCAAAGGCCTCGCGGTAGCGTCCCACCAGCAGCTGCGTGAGGTCCAGGGCGTCGGCGTCTTCCATAGTGCCACGGGGAATGGTGCCCAGCGCCACCGGCACCACCGCCCGGTTCAGCTCCACCTTGAGGCGCCGAAGCTCCGACCCTGACAGTTCCTCCAGCGCCCGCAGGATGCGGTCACGGCCCCCCGGCATCGCCCCTGGCAACTGGCACCACACTGGGACCAGTAACCGCTCCAGTTATGGCACCAGAATCAGTAACAGCACCAATAATGGCACTGGAACCAGTAACAGCACCAGTTATGGCAATTGTTAAGGTACTGGAACCAGTAACGGCACCAGAACCAGTTATGGCACCAGTTAAGATATTGGAACCAGAATCAATTATGGCACCAGAACCAATTATGGCACCAGTTAAGGTACTGAAATCTGTAATGGCACCAGTTATGGCACTGGAACAAGTAATAGCACCAGTTACAGCACTAGTTAAGGTACTGGAACCAGTAACGGCACCAGTTAAGATACTGGAACCAGTAAGGTTGCTGGTTGTGCCCCTGGTAAGGGGCTCTGGTGCTTCCGGCACCTCTGGGGAAGGAAGGAAGTGGTGAGAGGGCGGGGACTGGGCTGGACTGGGGTATACTGGGAATGTGGGGGGGGTATACTGGGTTATACTGGGGCCGTGGGGGATTTATACTGGGGCCATGTTGGGGTATACTGGGTTATAGGGGGTATGATGGGATCATATTGAGTTATACTGGGGTTATACTGGGGTATAATGGGGTTATATGGGGTTGTACTGGGGTTATACTGGGGTCCTGATGTTCCATAGACCGGTCCTAGGGCTCCCTAGAATGATCCTGGAGGTCCCTAAAGGGGTCCTGGGGGTCCCATAAGTGACTCCTCCTGCCCCATAAGTGATTCCCCAGCCCCTTAAGTGATTCCTCCTGCCCCATAAGTGACTCCTCCTACCTGCCCCATAAGTGACTCCCCAGCCTCACAAGTGACTCCTCCTGCCCCATAAGTCACTCCCTAGCCCCCTAAGTGACTCCTCTTGCCCCATAAGTTACTCCCCAGCCCCCTAAGTGACTCCTCCTGCCCCATAAGTGACTAGAATAACCAGGTTGGAAGAGACCCAGCAGATCATCGAGTCCAACCATTCCTATCGAGCACTAACCATGCTGCTTAGCGCCTTCCCCGCCCGTTCCCGCCCTGCACTGCCCTCCGAGGGACCAAGTGTTGGTCGTCGTCTTGTCCCGCCTCCGCGCTCTTCGCTGCCCTTCTGGCAGCCGCCGGCTGCGGCCACCGCGGTGCTGGCTGGGGCAGGGAGAGGGACAGCGCCCCGCGTCCCCCGTGGGCACCCGTGTTCCCCCCGTCCATCCCGAGCCCCGCGTGTCCCCTATCCCTGCCGGGGTTGCCCGCGTCCCCTGCGTCCCGTGACAGCCCCGTCTGGCTCGGCTGCCCCTGGGAAAGGCCCCGCAGGGAGCGCTCCCATTGGCTGCATCGCACGTCACTCAGCGAGCAGCCACCAATCAGCGCTGGGAGAGCGCCCGGGGGGCGGGACGAGTCGGAGTGCGAGTGAGTGAGTGCTGCTCACCCTCGCTGCCCGCCGGGTCCCGCAGCGGCACCGCTCGGGTCGGCTCGAGCGGAGCTGGGCTCGGGTGAGTCAGAGGCGCCTGGAGAGGCGCGGATCGAGGGTGGCGGGGGTGGGGGGGAGCGGCGCGGGGGAGCTGTCTGTGTCCGGCGGCGCCGCTGTGTGTGTGTGTGTGTGTGTGTGTGTGTGTGTGTGCTGTCTGTGTCCGGCGGCGCCGCTGTGTGTGTGTGTGTGTGTGTGTGTGTGTGCGTGCTGTCTGTGTCCGGCGGCGCCGCTGTGTGTGTGTGTGTGTGTGTGTGTGTGTGCTGTCTGTGTCCGGCGGCGCCGCTCTGTGTGTGTGTGTGTGTGTGTGTGTTCATTTCAAGCATGGTTACTTGGAGTATTTTGCCGTAACAGCTCCTTCCTTTTGCTGTGTCAGCAGAGAGAACTTGGCAGAAGTGTTGGCAATGAGATAACCCCCCGCGGAATCCTGACCTCTCTCCAGGGAGAGGGGGAAAAGTGACATGGCGGTGACTTCCAGGCCAGCAGCATTCGGGTATGTGGCTTTCTTGGGACTTGACTTTGCTAATCGCTGTCGATCGAGTTGACAGATTGAGCCGGAGCGTTCTCTGTGTTGTGTTAGCATGTGACAGCATCGCGTTTAAGCCCATGCCGATTGAGACGACAGTACTAGGGTGCAGTGTGCTTCGTCAACCCAACCTGTGCGAAGGGAAGCGTTGCTTGCAACATGGGGAACAAAATTGTTCCTAGTGCCAGCAACAGAAAGGGAGCTGTGAAGTAACCCCAACAGGGATTATGTGAAACGCATAATAAAGGAGTCGGTGTTGCTGCTGAGCTGCCTTCAGACTGTCTTTTCAAGTTTCCCTCTTGCAAACTGACTCCTTGTTAACTTTACAGCTGCTCTGAAAAAAGCTCCCAAACCCAGCGAGCAAAACCAGCTCTGCAAATCACAGAGGCAGCCCTGCTGAGCTGGCTGGGTTTCTGAGCTCTACAAGCGTAGTCTTGGGATCAGAATGAGTACCGATGATTCCCCCTGGCTGCCAGTTTCACCCTTGTCAAAACTGCAAACATTTGCTTCCTTTTGGCTTTGATTGCTGTTTTCACAGGTTCACAAGGCAAACACGGTGTGCGAATAAATACCGCAGTGTAGGAGGGAAGCCTGGCGACTGGCCACTGACTGTACCAAATTCTCCCAACATCTCAAGTAGATGGTGGCATGGATGGACTTGCATGTGATTGTAGGAGGGGGGGGTCTCATCACTCTCCGCTCTCTTGACAGGTGGAGAAGAGTGGGAGCTGTTGCTTTTGTGCGGCTGCTCGGTCTCGATCCTATGCTTGGTTCCATTCTTGTTATACTTGACATGTAGGAAGGGGTGAGCTCCGTCTGAGGCCTGGCACACAGGCAGTGCTGTGTGGTCTCCGTGGCCTTGCTTTGCGTCCAGGCATGTTGTCCTCTGGAGGCTAAACCAGGCTTTGTTCCTTCCTACAAATATCACATTCACTTTTGTCACGGGGCTGAGGGCCACCTCATCTCGTTGCCCTGCTAACAATCCTTTCTGTGCATTCCCTCCTGCAGGTCTCTCTCCTTGGCGCCGTGTGGGAAGTGGATCCCTCTCCTTCTCCTGCCTGTGCCCAGGCAAAAGACATTGTCTGCAAAAGCTTTCGATCGGTCACCGGCTGCTGTATTCGTTTTGCTTTTTCAGTGTTGGAAACGAAGAATGAAGGGGGTGGTGGAGGCTGTTTGGGGTGCATGGCATTGGCACCACGAGCCAGGGTTCGGCACAGGGAGTACCGTGCTGCACGGGCGGCCGATTGGCTCGGACGAGCTCGCTGGCGGCCAGGGGCACGTGCCGGATCACAATGGTGTGCAGATGTTCGGCAGGGAAGTGTTATGGCTTTTGATGCATCTGCCGCTTTCAGAGTCCCCTTGTATCGGCCTGGAATTCTGTGTCCTTTCCTGCAGCAGGTCAGTTTTGACTTTCCAGCCTGCCTGTATTTTACAGCCCAAGTGTCTCCTGTCAGAATGGCTTCTGTCGTCCAGAGACAGCGTGCAGGAGTCGGGGAAGGCTGTGGCCTTTCCCCTGGTAGCACCACCTCTCCCTTTCTGCTGCCGCTCAGAGGGAGGGCAGTGAAGGTGAGTGAGATTTCCTGGCTGCAGAGAGTGTCCCCTCAGCACAGGAAGAGGGGAGCCTGCGGCTGCTACTGTGCCTGTTAGCGCATCCCTGCTTGCCGCAGGGCTGCCTGTGCACTGCGGAACTGGAGCAAAGCGCCGGTGCCTTGCTGGAGGTCGGCCTGAGGGAAGGCAGGCACGGTGTGTGCCACTTCAGAGCCCGGCAGCACAGGAGGGTTGTGAGGGCAGTGCCGCGGGAGCTGCTACTCCAGCCGATTTGGCACCCATCCGGGTCATAGAATAGAATCATAGAATAACCAGGTTGGAAGAGACTCACTGGATCATCGAGTCAACCTGCAACGGGAGAAAACAGTAGAAAAATAGCTTCACCTGGTTCGGTGCATCTGCGTCATGGCCGCGGAGCAGTACTGCAGCCTGGGGTGGCAGGGGGCGAGAGGGGTGTGCAGGGTCCCTATCATTGACCATATAAGGGCAAACTGGGCAAATTGCCGTAAAAGGGCCCATAAACCTTACAAGGGCAAATACACCATGTAAGGGGCAAATTGCAATAAAAGGGCAAACTGAAAAATAAAAGGACAAATTGACCATACAGGCGCAAATCGATCATTGTCAAAGTGGGCCAATTGTCTTCAAAGGGCAAACTTGCCATTAAAAAGGGGAAATTGGTCTTATAAGGGCAAACTGGGCCAAGTGCCATCACAGGGCAATTTGACCACAGAAGGGCTAAAAGTAATCAGAACACGGCACATACAAAGTGGGATGGAGAAGCGACCAATCAGAATGCGGAAAGCATAGCAAATAAGAAGATAGATCTGGCAAAGTATAATTGAGGAGCAACCAATCAGAGCGCGGAATTTGAAGCCAATCAGAAGACAGCTCTAGCTAAGTGGGATCGAAAAACCACCAATCAGAGCGTGGAACTCAGAGCTAGTCGATGCCCTAAGAAATGAAAGGGGTGACTCAGTGCTGCCGTGACGTGGCCGAGTACCGGTACTGCAACCCAGAGCCCGGGGAAGGGTTCGTGGCGGGGCTAGTAAGTTCTGCCGTGCCGTTGCCACGGAGTGGTAGCCCGGGGCGGAGAGCGGTGCAGTTTGAAGAGGGGCTCGGATCCGCACGGCTCAGCTCTGCTCTTCGCTGCCCTTTCGCCCGCCTCCGGCTGTGGCCAACGGAGTGCAGGCTGGGGCTGGGAGGGGGACAGCGCCCCGTATCTCCTGTGGGCACCCAGGACCCCTGTGTCCCTCCCGTCGACCCCAAGTCCTGTGTGTCCCCTTGGCCCTTCCGGGGTGCCCGCGACCCCTGTATCCCCTGACAGCCCCGTGTGTCCAAGCTCCGCTCGACAGCTTGCAGCTGCACTCGGCCGCCCCTGGGAAGGGCCCCGCGGAGAGCGCTCCTATTGGCTGTGCCGTGCGTCACTCAGCGAGCAATGACCAATCAGCGCCGGAAGAGGGCCCGGGGGGGCGGGCCGAGGCGTACCGCAGGTGAGTGAGTCCTGCTGCGCACGTGGCCCGGGCGCCCTCGCTGCCCGCGGGACGAGTCACTGCGCCCGCCCCGGTGTTCGGGAAGGAGCTGCACTTCCAGCTGAGGCCCAACCGGCGCCTGGTGCTGCCGAGCGCTGTGGCCGAGTGGCAGGAGCATTTTGAGGTGCTGCTCCGGGAGCCCCTGCAGCCGTGCTGCCTCTTCATGGGCAACATCTCGGGCGTGCCCGACGCCACCGTGGCCATCAGTAACTGCGACGGGCTGGAAAGCTTGGTGCCAGCTAGGAGGTCTGTTACACCACTGTGTTTCGGAGTGGTTTTCTTTTGAGAGGTGGATCGCAGTGTCCTGAATCCTGACTGGTTGGTGATGGGTTAGCTGGCAGCACCACATTTCTCCCCTTCACTGTCCGGCTGCCGCAGGTTCCCTATCATAAGAATCTTAGAATCATAGAATCACCAGGTTGGAAAAGATCCACCGGATCATAGAGTCCAACCATTCTCACCAATCACTAAACCATGTTCCTCAGCACCTTGTCCGCCCGTCCCTTAAACCCCTCCAGGGAAGGTGACTCAACACCCTCTCCAATGCCCAATGACCATTTCTGTCAACAATTTTGTCCTTATGTCGAGCCCAAATCTCCCTTGGTGGAGCTTGAGGCCATTCCCTCTCGTCCTGTCCCCTGTCACTTGGGAGAAGAGCCCAGCTCTCTCCTCTCCACAACCTCCTTTCAGGTAGTTATAGAAAGCAATGAGGTCTCTCCTCGGCCTCCTCTTCTCCAGGATAAACACCCCCACGTGGCCTGGTGCAGGGCGCTACATGCTTGAAGTGCTCTGTCCCCCTACCATATACACAGCTATATTTTTTAAATGGGTTTAAAAAGCTGCACACCTGTGCCTGAGCTGCCTCCTGTGCTGAGGTGTCAGGTGTTGTTACACCCTGCTCTTCATCCTCACTCACCGTGTTTTACTTTGGGATTGCTTCAGGAACCTTTGATCTGTGTTTCCCACCTCTTAAATGAGGCTGAGTGAGCTTGAGCATCTCCTGAAATCACTGTTAGCATGAATTCTTCCTCTTGGTCAGCATCTTTTTTGTTAGAGAGGGCCTTGTTTTTTTCCTAATAGCTGATGTGCTCAGAGTCTTTTGCCTTTCTGAGCGCAGGGTGAACACAGTTCAGCTCTGGTAACTTACTGAGCAGCACTTTAAGTGGCTCTGTTACCTCCTTAGCCCTGGTATCAACTCTGCCTGTGGATTTCCTATCTTCAATATGCCTGAAGAATCACTTCTATTTTTTTTATACCTCCTGCCCATTGCTCTTCAGATTTCCTTTGAGCCAATTCAGTTCTTGTTTTAGGTGCCAGAGTTTGCTGTTCTCTCCTGGTACCACTTACATTACTCCTGTGTTGGAATGAATGTTCCATTTTGCCTTTTTTAAAAAAATTTATCTTTTTAATTGCTTTATTCTAGGACTTGCTTAAACCAATTTTGGCTTCCAGTACAAACAATTTGGCATTCCTTTCTTTTTATACAGTGCCTGGTGTACTATACAAGCAGAAATGATAGAGTTGCACAGTTAGCATTACACATTTTGTCTACATATAGTAGGTTGTTTTGTTTTGTTTTGTTTTTTGCCAACAGTTTTGGCACATAATCCACAACTTTTCAAGCTTCTCTTTTTGGAATGAATTGAAGCTGTGAGTTTGCAAAAATTTCTCTGTGACAAGGATTGCGGTGGGGCTGGCAAATTTTGGGCAGGCTTGAAAGCTTTAAAGATATTTCCTATAACTCTAGCAAGCAACTAGTAATGCTGCTTCTGGAATGAAAACCTGTTTTTCAAGTGTGCAGGTTACATTGCAGCTGTAATTCCTGCTGACATCATGAGTGAAAGAATGCTAGAAGCTGTCCATGTCCCACCACGGCCGGGAAGTAGCAAGGATGGTTTTAGGGGTTTACTCTTCCCTGGAGCCCACTCTACTGATCGGGACCATCTGAAACCATCTTTGGTTTAACTTCCCCAGGCTTTTCCAGGCTTTTCTAGGTTTTTCTAGGCTTTAGTCCATCTTGGTCTCTTGCACACCTTCTCGGACAGAGGTTGATTGTCATTATTTTTGTCATACCTGGGCTGTAGGTAGGAGCAACGATGGCAGTTTAGGATGTAGCTGGCATTGCAAGATGCTTTTGTATGTGGGTTTATGTAGCCATATCTATCTTGCCATCCATGGTACCCCCAAGCCTGCTCTTTTAGTGTCGTTGAAAGGAAGAAGTGTTTCTTCCCCTATGATTAGCAGCTCGGGGTGCTTGCTCCATTCCTCTTTACCTTCATTAACCCTTGATGCAGATGGTTCTGTGGGGGCTTTGCTGCTGCTGTGCAGGGTGGGATTAGCCCAGCTGCGTTGTGCTAATGCACAGAGCTTTGGTGTTTGCAAACATCAGGGTCTTCTGCAGGGTGGTTTCCGGATGCCCGATTTCCAAAGCTATCCTGGGACACAGTGTTAGCGTTGTGGTTGCTGATGTTAGCGTCATCTTGCAGATGTTTTATTTCTTCGTGTAGCAGCACTAGGGGAGATAAAAAATATTGTTTCTTTTTCTTCCTGCAATTTATTTGTTGTTCTGTGGCCAACAAATAAATGCCCTGGCCTCAAGAAGTACTTTTTCATCATCTGGTAAAGCACATGTGGCAATTGGAGGCTGGGGAGGAGGTCAGGAGGACAGAGCTCGAGCAGGGGCTCAGCTCCTCTCTCAGTAAAGAGGGGTTTGTGATATATCCAGCACAGCAGTTGGTTTCTGTCCTTCATGCGTTTTTCTGTCTGGTTGTAGATAGCTGTATGGTCCTTTGGTGTAAGGAAGCCTTACAGCTTACATATCCCCTTTGGAGGAACTGTGAGACCAAGAGGACCCCAAAAGCAGTAAAAAGGGCTTGATGTAGCAAATGGAACAAGAAGTAGAAGCAGAATGCAGCAATAAGTGTCGATGGGATGCAAGGATGGGATTTCTGGCCATGCTGTACCTCCAGCATGACCTGGCAGAGAAGCAGCAGAACGTCTAGAAGGGATGTGCCCCTCAGGACTGCTGTTAATGTCATGCTGGATGGGGAGTAACTTAACATGGGGAGAAGCACTGGCTGTAGGGAACTGTGTTCCTCTTTGATATGCACATACCCTGCAATTGCTCTGGACTTTTTCTACAAGTTATCCATGTGCTTTAAGAGGGGATTGCGGCTTTTGTGTCCCAGTGTAGCCTGCGTGGGAGGCACAGGACCACACTTGGCTCATCGTTTCTGGGCAGAGGAATCATTTGGGGATGCTGTGGATGAAGGCTCTGTACACAAAGAGATTACGCTGTGTATAAACAGAGACTGAGATTATAACTAATGAGAAAAAAAATCCTCAGTTCTTGAAAAAGAGGATACACATTTAGTCTTTCCTATATCCATATTTAGCCATGTAAATGAGCTGATTTCTTTTTCTTTTCACAGATGCCAAACCCATGGCTGTTAATTGCTACAGGCACCCACATGTTAAAATCCAGTTTGCTTTTTTCTTTTCTTTTGGCAAAGATGTCTTATACCAGGATGGGGATAAGCTGTCGTCCATAACATAATTTCAAAGCTGATCCAATACACCAAATTCCTAACTGATAAAGTAGCATTAGTCAGAAAACTTACATGGCAGACACATCTCACTGCAGCAAAGATATCCCATCTTTCCACGTCAACTTCAGCCCCGTGCGGTTGACCTTGCTTCCTTTGTGCTTTGCTATCTGCTAATTGCAGAGATGAGTGAAAGCTCTGTAGGCATCGTATTTGATTTTTGTGCCTGACTTTCCCCTGCTGCTCTCCAGGATTATTTGCACTGACACCAATGTGCTGCAGACTGTAGAGCCAGCATTTTCCATCCCTGTCACCCTGGCCTGCTGTGGATGGGTGGCAGCAGATAAGCAGAGCACAAAAGCCCTCAGGAGCAGTAATTAACAGGGGATGAAGGGAGAAACAGTCCTCATAATGATACCCCAGTGCAAAAGGTATAGACTTATCTTCCAGGATTTTCCTTGCAGCTCCTGAACTGTAGGGTTATTTCTGGAAGGAAAAAAGATGCGAGGTTGAATGCCCAGAGGGTGAGATGTTTCTTTGGTTACATAGATCCCAGGACTTTATGTGGGTATGAGTGCTTTTCTCCCATGTGATAATCCTAATTTTTTGGCAGTGACATGCAAACCAGGCCTTATTTGGGCTTAAAAGCTAATTAATTAGTTAGCACTGAGTGTATCTCTGTGTCCTCACGCTACCAGGAGCTCCATTTCAGTCCTTGGGCTTGAGTCACCTGGCAAAGCCCTCTTGGAGCAACTCCTTGTAGACATCCCAAAAATCTTTTGCCTTGGCACAACGAGCAGGGGAAAGCAGCCAAGGAGCACAAAGTTTTCACATCCATTCATGGGAATTACTTCTTTGCTGTTTTAAAATAAAACAAGGTGCTAGCTGCTTCACAGGTGCAATGCAGGATAATATTGTTTCTAATGATGGAGAAGCCCTACTTAGCCCCCAAACTCTTGTCAAATTCCTTTTCCCCCACTACCTTTTTTCCCTAACTTTTTCATTTATTTTTTTTCCTTTCCTTTCTGCCCCCTACCCCCCTTCCCCCCAGTTCTTTACCCAGTCAGTCAGCCTTATAGAGTGAGGAAATCCATCTGGGAGCCTGGAGCAGGTCTGCTGCTGGGCTCACTCACAGCAGCGCTCCGACCCAGAGCATGCCAAGTACCATGACCACGCTGTATTCCTCACCAGGCAAGATTTTGGTCCCGCACGTATGCAAGGTACTGTATTTATCTCGATCAGGTATGTGCAGTTTGCTTGGGGAAAGGCAGTCAGGGGAGAGGATTTCTTGCAAACACAGTCTGTTTCTTGGTCAGCAAGATCCAGAAAAAGGTTATAAAAATTGGTATTTTTTTATATGTGAAGTAGAAGAAAGAGAGAATTAATCCTGGGCATCAACACAAATGGATAAAAGATCATCTTTATTCATTCTGCCCTTACTTTGCTTTCATGCACCAATCTTCCCCTTGTCTCAAAGTGCCTTAAAAAGTTTAAAAATAACAAATCCAAAAGAGAGAATACCACAGGGACCTTCACCACTCCAGTCAAGCCTATCTGTCATCTAGAGGACCTTTAGAACCTAGTTTTACATTGGTTGGTTTCTTGGCCCTCATAGGACTTGGACATGGAAGCACTGAGTAAACCCTGGGCCAAAGAGGAGGGCTTTGTGCAGTCTACAGGAGTGATGCTAGGAATCCTCTCACCCGCTTGGTGCAGAGGCTGTACCGATGTGTACAGAGAAGTTAGACACCTAGGGAAAAATGAAAAACAAGTGCAGGAAAAGCTTCTGGCATTTGCTGGCTTGTTTAGAAACACAAATGCTTTGGTGGAATCATGAGAAATGACTTCTCACAGTTCCCCTGAGCCTTCTGCTTCCAAATTGCTAACTCCTTTTCCCATACTGCTGGCAAGTTCTGAATTTCCCATCAGGAGGAGGCTCCCTTCGATTCCATGAACATACTGGTAGTTTCACACTGATTTATAGCACAAGTCCTTGTGGTGTGCATGGGAGGAATGACAGGTGGAGTTGTCTTGCCCTCACTTTGATTACCTCCCTAAAAGGGATCTCTCTGCAGCAGGGGATCAACAGCAGATGTCCAGCTGGAAGCCCTCTTGAATGTGCTATTGGCTATCAAAGAGCAGAGCTTGGGTTGTGCCAGCAGCCTTACAGCATTGACCTGCCTTGGGCTCCTTGTCTGGAGCTGTACAGCAGTGTGGGTGAAATACCAGGTTTTGTTTCATTTTTCTAGGCCCTTCCTGGCAAAGTGACTGTGTCCAAAAGGCATTGGTGAGAGGACCTTTTTTGGCATGTTGGCAAAGGGGGGAGACTTGCTGGACCCCCCCCACCCCGGTTAACAGGAGTTGAGACATATGGAATAGCCCTGCTGGGGGGATGCACTTCCCAGGCCCTTCCCCTTTTCCCTGTGGATCTGGCTTCCTGCTTTTCACGCATCTCTGGGGTGGATATTTGCTTTCTGCAGAAGTCCTCATGGCTGCCATGTCCTCAGTTGGCTGTATTGCATGGCCCAAGGTGCAGGTGCTGCTCACCTACTGGGAGCTGCCCTCTTCTTGGGCTGCTTGAATAGTAAGTTTGCTTACTTTTGCCCTCTTTCCTCAAAATGATGTCCTGCTAGCTCCATATCACCCCTTTTCAGCTCAGAGCTACATGCAATGAAGGACCAGACTATGGCACCTCCAGTACTTGCTCATGGCCTGTTTCCACTGGTGGTATCTAAGCAGCTTGCTGAGGTGATGGCAAATTCCTGCTGGCTTCTTTAGCCACTGCTGTAGAATGCACATTGAGAAGCATCCTCTCTGCTCATGTGCCCTGAAGCTGAGCTTGAAGGCAGAGATAGTCCTGCCCCAAAGACCCTACAGCCTAAATCAACAAACCAGGAGAAAGGAAGCCTTTGAGGATGAAGTCCTCCAAGTCACAAAGACTTAGGGATGGAACCTGAACTCCATGAGCCTAACTCATGAGATCCTCTTAGCCTCGGCTATTTCCATGCTGGCGAGCCAACCATGTTTTGTCACCGCATTCCCACCAGACACAGCTCATACCTCCCTCTGTGTTGTGTTACTTCCCCATGGCCAGTAAACCAGGCCAGCATCTGATCTAGCGCTGGTTAAGTGGGATGCAAGTCCTTGTGGAGTGTCGTGGTCTTGCAGTGTAGCTCTTCTCTGTTCCAGGTCCAAGCTGAGCCCTGAGGAGGTTTACAAATACTTCTCAGTGCTGGCAGCAGCCTTGCTCATGGTGGAATGGAAGTGCTCATGGCCAATGCAGAGTAATTTTGGAATGCTGATGCAATTATTGTTCTGGGAATCAAGGGAAGCTGGAAGGCATGAAGGGGAAGGACCAGTGCATTTGGGCTGCAAATGAACCTCTGCCATTCAAGAGAAATGCCTCTCAGATGTGGATAGATGCATTGTGAGTTATTAATTGCTTCTGCTAAAACCCTGTGTAAACCAGAAGAGTGCCATGTCCTTCTGCGTTGGGCAGGCATGAAGGTCTTTATGGGAGAGGCTGGAGGATGCTTTTGCTTAGATTTGATTTATTGTGCTGCAGTCACCCACAGTTGGCCTTTGTGCAGGCTAGCGGTCCATGCAGAAGGTCAGAGAGGCTGAAAGCATATAAGAAACGTCCATAAAGAATTAAGTGGATTTGGAGGAAGCAGCTGGCTGGTGTCTTGCTGGTACAGTGAGGATGTGCTGCTCCTCCTATGTTATGTCTGGTAAGCATTTGCAGGCTCAACTAGTCTTTACCAATTAAGTATCTTCCAAGTAGTTGATTCTTGCCATTGTTCTCTGTGGAGATCCCTTTTCTTCTTCCAGTTCTCACTGGGGTGTTAATTATGAGAGACCCACTGGTGTGCCTTCCTGTGCATCCACTTTTTCGTTTCCTTTGTCTACACTCCTATCCAGACATCCAGAGCCTGGAATGTGGGAATGTGTGTCATTTTCAGACAAAGATGCTACATCGATTGCTCCTTGATATCCTGCTTCATCTGCTGCTGCTGCACATCCTGTTGCATCTCCTGATGCATCTTGATGCATCTCCTGCTGCTTCATAACCTGCAGCATCTCATGTGGCTGCACCACCCACGGTATGTTTTTCTCCTTAATATCCTGCTGTATGTTGTGGGCACAGTTTTCAAAACAGAAGGAGTCATGAGAAAAGAAGTAAAAAAATGCGGGTTTTGTATATTTAACCATCACAGCTCTATACCTCTTGTAACAAAGAAAAAACCTGAGTATTTTACGTAGCCATCAAGCTAATTTTGACCTGGCAATTAGAAATAGTCGTGCAAAATCGCCTTGTTGATAAAGTTGAAATGACCCCCGATGCAGCATGAGTAGATGCAGGAGAATATGCACCAGAAGGAGATTCAGCAACAGGAGATGCAGACACAGGTGCAGAAGCAGCAGATGAAACTGCCTGATACGCAGCAGGAATTGATGTGATAGCAGCTAAAACAGCAGGAGATGCGGCTGAGGATGCAGCAGCAGATGCAGCCGCTGGAGATGCAGAACGATATGAAGCAACAGGACATTCATCAGGAGATTCAGCAGCAGGAGATGAAGTAGGAGATTCAGCAAAAGGCGATTCAGAAGAAGATGCAGCAGGAGATGACACAGGAGGATGTGCTGCAGAAGGAGATGAAGCAGGAGATGCAATAGGATGAGATGCGGAAGTAGACATAACAACAGCAGATGAAGAAGCACCAGATGCTCAAGAGGAGATGCAGCAGAAAATTCAGCAGCAGGATGTGCAGCAGGAGATGTAGACATAGACCCAGCTGCAGGAGATTCAGCAGGAGATGCAACAGTAAATTATGCAAGAAAAAAGAGATCCGGCAGATGCAGGAGCAGCTGAAGAATAAGATGCAACAGGAGATGCCACAGGTGTTGAATCAGCAGAAGATTATGTAGCAGGAGATGCAACTGGAGATGCAGCATCACATGAAGGAGCAGGAGATGCAGTAGCAGACACAGCAGAAGAGATTCAAGAACATTATATGCAGCCAGATATGCATCAGTAGGAGATTAAACAGCAGCAGAAAATGCAGCAGTAGGAGATGCAGCAAAATATAAAGCTGCAGATGAGGAAACAGGAGATGCAGTAGGAGATGCAGTACCAGATGCAGCAGGAGATGCGGTTGCTGAAGATGCAGTTGGAGAAGATGCAAGTGGAGCTGAAGAAACAGGCACAGCACGAGATGACCCAGGAGATGCATCAGGAGGTGCAGAGGAAGGAGATTCACCAGCTGGATATAAAGAATAGGAGATGAAGAAGGAAATGCAGTAGAAGGAGATGCATCAGCAGGATGTGCAGCAATAGATGCAGCAAGAAATGCAGCTGCAGGAGATGAAGGAGGATCTGAAGAAGAAGAAGATGCAGAAAGTGATGCATGCGGCATACGGCTTCATATCCTTCTGCATCTCCTGCTGCCTCTACTGCTGCTGAGTCTGCTGCTACTTCTCCTGCTGAATCTACTGCTGCTGCGGCTATGTCTGCATCTCCTGCGGCTGCTTCTCCTTCTGTATCCCCATCTGCAACCGCATCAGTTCCTTCTGCATATTGTGCAGCTGCATCTGCTCCTTCTGCATCTGTGTCTGCATCTCCTGCTGCTGCACCTCCTGCTTCATCTCCTGCTGCTGCATTTTCTCCTGCATCTACTCATTCTGCATGTCCTGCTGCTGCATCTCCTGCAGTTGCATCTAATCTTCTGGCATCTCTTGATACTTACCCTGATGTTGCATCACCTCCTGAATCTCCTTCTGAATCACTTGCTGCTGCATCTCCTGAGGAATTATATCCTCCTGAACTCCTGCTGCTGAATGTCCTGCTGCTTCATTTCCTGCTGCTGAATGTCCTGCTGCTTCATTTCCTGCTGCTGCATCTTCTGATGCATCTCCTGTAGATGCAACTCCAGCAGCATAGAATGCTTCTGCATATCCTGTTACTGAAACTCCTGCAATATCTGCTGCTGATTTACCAGCTGCTGCTGGGTCTATGTCTGCATTTCGTTTGACTGTATCTCCCACTGGATCCCAAGCTGCATCAAGAACTTTTTCAGATACAAGCCTGAACCAACTTATACAAGCCTGAATCGACTTATAAAAGCCTATACAAAATGAAACGCCTTATAAAAGCCAGATCCGCCTTATACAAGCCTATACAATCCTAAACCGCATTATACAAGCCAATAAAATCATAAACCACCTTATACAAGACTATACAAGCCTGAACCGCCTTGTACAAACCTATACAATTAGCTTTATCTCTGCAAACGATTTCACTGCAACCTACAAAGCAGCTTTAGCTAACATTTTATTAGTGTGTCCTGAAATGTGTTCTATCTGCGCCTATTAATGCATTTAAGGAAAAGTGATTATCTCGAGCAGAGAAGCTGCTAACATCAGATTGTGGCTTTTATTAGCTTTATCTCTACAGGCGCTTTCACTGAAACGTACAAAGCAGATTTTGCTAGTGTTTTATTAGTGTCCTGAAATGTGTTCTAACAGCGCTTACTAAAGCTTTTAAGGAAAAGTGATTATCTCAAGCAGTGAAGCTACTATCCTCAGACTGTGGATTTCATTAGCTTTATCTCTGTAAGCGCTTTCACTGCAACCTACAAAGCAGCATTAACAGAGCTCCTTACTATGTTCTCTTGATATGTGTTCTATCTGCGCCTATTAAAGCATTTAAGGAAAAGTGGTTATCTCGAGCAGAGAAGCTGCTATCATCAGATGGTGGCTTTCCTTAGCTTTATCTCTATAAGCGTTTTCACTGAAAACTACGAAGCAGAATTAACAGAGTTCCTTACTATGTTCTCCTGATATTGCGCGGGGATATTGCGCGGATTTTGCACAGATTTTGCGCGGGAATATTGCGAGGATTATGCGCTGATATTGCACAAATAATGTAAGGATTATGCGCGGATATTGTGCGGGGATATTGCGCAGACATTACGCAGGGATATTGCGTGGATTATGCGCGGCTTATGCCCGGATATTGTGCGGATATTGCGCGGGGATATTCCGCGGATTTTGAGCAGGAATATTGCGCGAATATTGCGCGGGGATATTTCGCAGATTATGCACGGAAAATGAGCGGATAATGCATGAAATATTGCGCGGATATTGCACAGGGATATTGCACGGGAATATTGTTCGGATATTGCGCGGGGATATTGTGCGGATTATGCAGGGATATTGCGTGAATATTGCGCGGGGATAATGAGAAGCCAGGGCAAGGCAGGGCAAGACAGGGCAAGGCAGGGCAAGGCAGGGCAAGGCCAGGCCACAGGACTCTTCTAAAGGCCCCCAGACCATTGTAGACACACCCAGGACCCTTCTAAAGATGCCAAGACCCTTCTAAAGGCCCCCAGGCCCTTCTAGAAACACCCAGGTACCTTCTAAAGGAACCCGGTCCATTCCAGAGACCCCCCCCAGGACTATCAATAAGGCACCCAGACCCTTCTAGAGCCCACAGGACTGTTCTAAAGGCCCCCAGACCATTCTAGACACACTCAGGACCCTTCTAAAAAAGCCAAGACACTTCAAGAGCCCTCCAGAACCATTCTAAAGCCCCCCCAGACCCTTCTAGAGACACTCAGGGCCATTCTAAAGGACCCTGGGCCTTTCCAGAGAACCCCACGACCATCCAAAGGTCACCAGACCCTTCTAGAGCACACCAGGACTCCTCAAAGTGCCCCCAGAGCATTCTAGAGACCCTCAGGACCCTTCTAAAGATGCAAGGTCCCTTCTAGAGCCCCCCAGAGCCCTTCTAAAGGCCCCCAGACCCTTCTACAGACACCTAGGTCCATTCTAAAGGACCCTGGGGCATTCCAGAGAACCCCAGGACCATCTAAAGGCCCCCAGAGCCTTCTCGATAACCCCAGGACTCTTCAAAATGCCCCCAGAGATGTCTAGACACCCCCAGGACCATTCTAAAGACCCCCTGACCTTTCTAGAGACCCCCAGGACCCTGGCAATTACGTTAGGGTTAGCTTTGTGGTTAAGATTAGGGCTAGGGTTTGCTTAGGTGCTAGGGTTGGGGTTGGGCTTGTGTTAGGGTTTTGGTAAGGGTAAGGGTTATGGTTACGTTTAAGGGTTTGTGTTAGAGTTAGTGTTAGGGTTAGGCTTAATATTAGGGTTAAGTTTAGGTTTCGGGTTAGGGTTAGATATTCGGGCTAGGGTTAGGGTGCCCAGACCCTTCTAGAGCACACAGGACTCTTCTAAAGGCCCCCAGATCATTGTAGACACACCCAGGAACCTTCTAAAGATGCCAAGACCCTTCTAGAGCCCTCCAGAACCATTCTAAAGCCCCCCCAGACCCTTCTCGAGACATACAGGTCCATTCTAAAGGACACCGGGCCATTCCAGAGAACCCCAGGACCATCTAAAGGCCCCCAGACCCTTCTAGAGAACCCCAGGACTCTTCAAAATGTCCCCAGAGAATTCTAGACACCCTCAGGACATTTCTAAAGACCCCATGACCTTTCTAGAGACCCCCCAGGACCCTGGCATTTATGTTAGGGTTAGCTTTGTGGTTAAGATTAGGGTAGGGTTTGTTTAGGTGCTAGGGTTAGGGTTGGGGTTGTGTTAGGGTTTTTGTAAGGCTAAGGGTTATTGTTATGTTTTGAGATTTGTGTTAGAATTAGTGTTAGGGTAAGGCTTAAGATTAGGGTTAAGTTTAGATTTAGGGTTAGGGTTAGGTATTCGGGTTAGGGTTCCCAGATCCTTCTAGAGCACACAGGACACTTCTAAAGGCCCCCAGACCATTCTAGACACAGCCAGGACCCTGCTAAAGATGCCAAGACCCTTCTAGAGCCCTCCAGAACCATTCTAAAGCCCCCCAGACCCTTCTAGAGACACCCAGGACCTTTTGAAAGGCCCACAGGCCATTCCCGAGAACCCCAGGACCATCTGAAGGCCCCCAGACCCTTCTAGAGAACCCCAGGACTCTTCAAAATGCCCCCAGAGATGTCTAGACATCCTAAGGACAATTCTGAAGACCCCCTGACCTTTCTAGAGACCCCAGGACCCTGGCATTTACGTTAGGGTTAGCTTTGTGGTTAAGATTAGGGCTAGGGTTGGTTTAGGTGCTAGGGTTTGGGTTAGGGTTGTGTAAGAGTCGGTCAAAGGATCGATTTCTGTCTCAACATTTCTCCTCATTTTTAGGCCTCTTTAGACCTCTGAACTTGACTGTATATAACAGAAACACAGCTCTCAGAAAACCGGTCTCAGAAACTCAACCAGAACTGGTACAGAACGAATGCTTTGTACCTAACTACCTGTACCTGCTCCCTTATCTCGAAAATGTTTTGTACCTTTCTTCAAGCCTCCTTGCTCCTGACCATTGTGAAAGATCCATGAAGCAAGGAGGAAAAGACAGGAAGATTAATGACCACAGGCCCACAGCCAGCAGAGCATGCGCACAAGGTGATGATGACTACTGGCCTTTTCATCGGGAGACCCCAGATCGACCACCGCCGCCAGAAGGAGCGCGTGCGCAAGGGCGGGAGACTCACAGACACTCCTCTCTTGGCATGTGGGGGCCTGCTAGGTGGAGACTACCACATTCCCATAGGAAAGGCAGGTTACAGGTGCATAGACTGGCATAAAAGACAGCTCCACAACAGCTGAAATGAGAGGGGCAACAGGAAGATCAAGACAGAAGACCCCCTCCACCGTGGGACCAGCTCCAAGAAAGACCGAAACAACGGAACACCTTTCTGCACCGGGACTCCCAGAGACTCTGGACACCTGTGGACCCGTGGCAGTAGCTATGAACCTCATCTCCTTCTCTCTCCTTCATATGTCTTTCCTTGCTCTCTCTCTCTTTTTCTATCATAAGTCGTTTTATGGACATTATTAATAAAGTGCCTGTCGAGATCG
This sequence comes from Coccyzus lansbergi, assembly GCA_033558105.1. Taxonomy (NCBI): domain Eukaryota; kingdom Metazoa; phylum Chordata; class Aves; order Cuculiformes; family Coccyzidae; genus Coccyzus; species Coccyzus lansbergi. The sequence continues at coordinate 172,843 of JAUMJK010000181.1, read as the reverse complement.
AAATTTGACTCCCTTGACTCTCTGTCTCTTTGAGTTATTATTTTGCAACTCTGAAATCAGAAATGAAACGAAACATCACGAGTCAGCTTACGAGTGGACCGTGACAGGTTGGGGTTGTTTTAGGGTTTTGGTAAGGGTAAGGGTTATGGTTATGTTTAGGGGCTTGTGTTAGAGTTAGTGTTAGGGTTAGGTTTAATATTAGGGTTAAGTTTAGGTTTAGAGTTAGGTATTCGGGCTAGGGTTAGGGTCCCCAGACCCTTCCAGAGCACACAGGACCCTTCTAAAGATGCAAAGACCCTTCTAGAGCACCCCAGAGCCCTTCTAAAGGCCCCCTGACCCTTCTAGAGACACCCAGGTCCATTCTAAAGGCCTATAGGCCATTCCAGAGAACCACAGGACCATCAAAAGGCCCCCAGACCCTTCTACAGAACCCCAGGACAATTCAAAATGACCCCAGAGAATTATACAGACCCTCAGGACAAGTCTAAAGACCCTCTGACCTTTCTAGAGATACCCAGGACCCTGGAATTTATGTTAGGGTAGGATTTGTGGTTAAGATTAGGATAGGGTTAGTTTAGGTGCTAGGGTTAGGGTTAGTGTTGGGGTTGTGTTAGGGTTTTGGTAAGGGTAAGGGTTATGGTTATTTTTAGGGGCTTGTGTTAGAGTTAGTGTTAGGGTCAGGCTTAAGATTAGGGTTAAATTTAGGTTTAGGGTTAGGTATTCGGGCTAGGGTTAGGGTTAGGGTTCCCAGACCCTTCTAGAGCCCACAGGACTATTCTAAAGGCCCCAGACCATTCTAGAAACACCCAGGAACCTTCTAAAGATGCCAAGACACTTGGAGCCCCCCAGAACCATTCTAAAGCCCCTCAGAAACTTCTAGAGACACCCAGAACTCTTTAAATGGCCCACAGGCCATTCCAGAGAACCCCACGACCATCCAAAGGTCAACAGACCCTTCTAGAGCACCCCAGGACTCTTCAAACTGCCCCCAGAGCATTCTAGAGACCCTCAGGACCCTTCTAAAGATGCAAAGACCCTTCTAGAGCCCCCCAGAGCCCTTCTAAATCCCCCCAGACCCTTCTAGAGACACCCAGGTCCATTCTAAAGGACTCTGGGGTATTCCAGAGAACCCCAGGACCATCTAAAGGCCCCCAGACCCTTCTAGAGAACCCCAGGACTCTTCAAAATGCCCCCAGAGAATTCTAGACACCCTCAGGACATTTCTAAAGACCCCGTGACCTTTCTAGAGACACCCAGGACCCTGGCATTTACATTAGGGTTAGCTTTGTGGTTAAGATTAGGGCTAGGGTTGGTTTAGGTGCTAGGGTTAGGGTTAGGGTTGGGGTTGTGTTAGGGTTTTAGTAAGGGTAAGGGTTGTGGTTATGTTTAGGGGCTTGTGTTAGAGTTAGTGTTAGGGTTAGGCTTAAGATTAGGGTTAAGTTTAGGTTTAGGGTTAGGGTTAGGTATTCGGACTAGGGTCAGGATTAGGGTGCCCAGATCCTTCTGAAGCCCACAGGACTCTTCTAAACACCCCCAGACCATTCTAGACACACTCAGGAACCTTCTAAAGATGCAAAGACCCCTGGAGCCGCCCAGAACCATTCTAAAGCCTCCCCAGACCCTTCTAGAGACACCCAGGTGCATTCTAAAGGACTCTGGGGTATTCCAGAGACCCCCAGGACCATCTAAAGGCCCCCAGACCCTTCTAGAAAATCACATTACTCTTCAAATTGACCCCAGAGCATTCTAGAGAACTTCAAGACCATTCTAAAGACCCCCTAACTTTCTAGAGACCCCCAGGACCCTGGCATTTATGTCTGGGTTAGCATTGTGGTTAAGATTAGGACTAGGGTTTGTTTAGGTGCAAGGGTCAGCGTTAGGGTTGGGGTTGTGTTAGGGTTTTGGTAAGGGTAAGGGTTATGGTTGTGTTTCGGGGTTTGTGTTAGAGTTAGTGTTAGGGTTAGACTTAAGATTAGGGTTAAGTTTAGGTTTAGGGTTAGGTATTTGGGCTAGGGTCAGGGTTAGGGTCCCCAGACTCTTCTAGAGCCCACAGGACTCTTCTAGAGGAACCCAGACCATTCTAGACACACCCAGGATCCTTCTAAAGATACCAAGACCCTTCTAGAGCCCTCCAGAACCATTCTAAAGCCCCCAGACCCTTCTAGAGACACCCAGGACCTTTTGAAAGGCCCACAGGCCATTCCTGAGAACCCCAGGACCATCTAAAGGCCCCCAGACCCTTCTAGAGAACCCCAGGACTCTTCAAAATGCCCCCAGAGATGTCTAGACACCCTCAGGACAATTCTAAAGACCCTGTGAAATTTCTAGAGACCCCCAGGACCCTGGCATTTACGTTAGGGTTAGCTTTGTGGTTAAGATTAGGGCTAGGGTTTGTTTAGGTGCTAGGGTTAGGGTTGGGGTTGTGTTAGGGTTTTAGTAAGGGTAAGGGTTATGGTTATGTTTAGGGGCTTGTGTTAGAGTTAGTGTTAGGGTCAGGCTAAAGATTAGGGTTAAGTTTAGGTTTAGGGTTAGGGTTAGGTATTCGGGCTAGGGTTAGGGTTTTGGTCCCCAGACCCTTCCAGAGCACACAGGACTCTTCTAAAGATGCCAAGACCTTCAAGAGCCCCGCAGAGCTCTTCTAAAGGCCCCCTGACCCTTCTAGATACACCCAGGTCCATTCTAAAGGAACCCGGGGCATTCCAGAGAACCCCAGGACCATCTAAAGGCCCCCAGACCCTTCTAGAGAACCCCAGGACTCTTCAAAATGCCCCCAGAGAATTCTAGACACCCTCAGGACATTTCTAAGTTTAGGGTTAGGGTTAGGTATTCGGACTAGGGTCAGGGTTAGGGTGCCCAGATCCTTCTAAAGCCCACAGTACTCTTCTAAATGCCCCCAGACCATTCTAGACACACCCAGGACCCTTATAAAGATGCAAAGACCCCTGGAGCCCCCCAGAACCATTCTAAAGCCTCCCAAGACCCTTCTAGATACACCCAGGAACCTTACAAAGGCACAAAAGCCATTCAAGAGAACCCCACGACCATCCAAAGACGCCTAGACCCTTCTAGAGCACCCCAGGACTCTTGAAACTGCCCCCAGAGCATTCTAGAGACCCTCAGGACCCTTCTAAAGATGCAAAGACACATCTAGAGCCCCCCAGAGCCCTTCTAAAGGCCCCCAGACCCTTCTAGAGAACCCCAGGACTCTTGAAAATGCCCCCAGAGAATTCTAGACACCCTCAGGACATTTGTAAAGACCCCTGACAATTCTAGAGACCTCAAACACTCTGGCATTTATGTTAGGGTTGGCTTTGAGGTTTAGATTAGGGCTAGGGTTTGTTTAGGTGCTAGGGTTAGAGTTGGGGTTGTGTTAGGGTTTTGGTAAGGGAAAGGGTTATGGTTATGTTTATAGGTTTGTGTTAGAGCTAGTGTTAGGGTCAGGCTTAAGATTAGGATTAAGTTTAGATTTAGGTTTAGAGTTAGGGTCCCCAGAGCCTTCTAGAGACATCACATTGTGGCTTTCCTTATCTTTATCTCTACAAGCGCTTTCACTGCAACCTACAAAGCAGCATTAACAGAGCTCCTTACTTTGTCCTCTTGATATATGTTCTATCTGCGCCTTTTAATGCGTTTAAGGAAAAGTGATTATCTCGAGCAGAGAAGCTGCTATCATCACATTGTGGCTCTCGCTACGCTTTTCTCTATTAGCATTTTCACTGCAACCTACAAAGCAGAATAAACAGAGTTTCTTACTATGTTATCTTGATATGTGTTCTATCTGCGCTTACTAATGGATTTAAGGAAAAGTGATTATCTCGAGCAGAGAAGCTGCTATCATCAGATTGTGGCTTTCATTAGCTTTATCTCTACAGGCGCTTTCACTGCAACCTACAAAGCAGCTTTAGCTAGTGTTTTATTAGAGTGTCCTGAAATGTGTTCTAACAGTGCTTATTAATACATTTAAGGAAAAGTGATTATCTCGAGCAGAGAAGCTGCTATCATCAGATTGTGGCTTTCATTAGCTTTATCTCTGTAAGCGCTTTCACTGCAACCTACAAAGCAGAATTAACAGAGCCCCTTACTATGTTCTCTTGGTATGTTTTTTATTTGCGCCTCTTAATGCTTTTAAGGAGAAGTGATTATCTCGAGCAGAGAAGCTGCTATCATCAGATTGTGGCTTTCATTAGCTTTATCTCTGTAAGCGCTTTCACTGCAACCTACAAAGCAGAATTAACAGAGCCCCTTACTATGTTCTCTTGGTATGTTTTTTATTTGCGCCTCTTAATGCATTTAAGGAGAAGTGATTATCTCGAGCAGAGAAGCTGCTATCATCAGATTGTGGCTTTCATTAGCTTTATCTCTAGAAGGGCTTTCACTGCAACCTACAAAGCAGCTTTAGCTAGCATTTTATTAGACTGTCCTGAAATGTGTTCTATCTGCTCCTATTAATGCATTTAAGGAAAAGTGATTATCTCGAGTAGAGAAACTGCTAGCATCACGTTGTGGCTTTCAATAGCTTTACCTGTGCAAGCCCTTTCACTGCAAATTAAGAAGCAGCTTTAGCCAGCGTTTTATTAGTGTGTCCTGAAATGTGTTCTATCTTTGCCTAATAATGTATTTAAGGAAAAGTGATTATCTCGAGCAGAGAAGCTGCTATCATCAGATTGTGGCTTTCATTAGCTTTATCTCTACAAGCGCTTTCACTGCAACCTACAAAGCAACATTAACAGAGCTCCTTACAAAGTCAAATACAGAGTACTAAGGACAGAGTACAAGGTTTAAGGCACAAGCCAACAAAGTCAAATAGAGAGTACAAAGAATTATGTCAAGCAGAGAAGCTGCTAGAGACACCCAGGTCCATTCTAAAGGACCCCTGGCCATTCTCGAAACCCCCAGGACCATCCAAAGGCCCCCAGACCCTTCTAGAATACCCCAGGACTCTTCAGAATGCCCCCAGAGAATTCTAGACACACTCAGGACATTTTTAAAGACCCCCTGACCTTTCTAGAGACCACCAGAGCCATGGCATTTACGTTATTGTTAGCGTTGTTGTTAAGATTAGGGCTAGGATTGGTTTAGGTGCAAGGGTTAGGGTTAGGGTTGGGGTTGTGTTAGGGTTTTGGTAAGGGTAAGGGTTATGGTTATGTTTAGGGGCTTGTGTTAAAGTTAGTGCTAGGGTTAGGCTTAAGAATAGGGTTAAGTTTAGGTTTACGGATAAGGTTAGTTTTTCGGGCTAGGGTTAGGGTGCCCAGACCCTTCTAGAGCCCACAGGACTATTCTAAAGGCCCCCAGACCATTCTCGAAAAACCCAAGACCCTTCTAAAGATGCCAAGACCCCTGGAGCCCTCCAGAACCATTCTAAAGACCCCCAGACCCTTCTTGAGACAACCAGGACCCTTTGAAAGGCCCACAGGACATTCCAGAGAACCCCACGACCATCCAAAGACGCCTAGACCCTTCTAGAGCACCCCAGGACTCTTGAAACTGCCCCCAGAGCATTCTAGAGACCCTCAGGACCCTTCTAAAGATGCAAAGACCCTTCTAGAGCCCCCCAGAGCCCTTCTAAAGGCCCCCAGACCCTTCTAGAGACCCCCAGATCCATTCTAAAGGACCCTGGGCCATTCCAGAAACCCCCAGGAGCATCTAAATTCCCTCAGACCCTTCTAGAGAACCCGAGGACTCTTCAAAATGCCCCCAGAGAATTCTAGAGACCTTCAGGACCATTCTAAAGACCCCCTGACCGTTCTGGAGACCCCCAGGACCCTGGAATTTATGTTAGGGTTGGTTTGTGGATAAGATTAGGACTAAGGTTTGTTTAGGTGCTAGGGTTAGGGTTAGGGTTAGGGTTGGGGTTGTGTTAGGGTTTTGGTAAGGGTAAGGGTTATGGTTATGTTTAGGGGCTTTTGTTAGAGTTAGTGTTAGGGTTAGGCTTAAGATTAGGGTTAAGTTTAGGTTTAGGGTTAGGGTTAGGTATTCGAGCTAGGGTTAGGGTTAGGGTCCCCAGACCCTTCTAGAGCCCACAGGACTCTTCTAAAGGCCCCCAGGCCATTCTAGACACACTCAGGACCCTTTTAAAAATGAAAAGACCCGTCTAGAGCCCTCCAGAACCATTCTAAAGCCCCTCAGACCCTTCTAGAGACACCCAGGACTGTTTAAATGGCCCAGAGGCAATTCCAGGGAACCCCAGGACCATCCAAAGGCCCACAGACCATTCTAGAGCACACCAGGACTCTTCAAACTGCACCCAGAGCATTCTAGAGACCCTCAGGATCCTTCTAAAGATGCAAAGACCCTTCTAACGCCCCTCAGAGCCCTTCTAGAGGTCCCCAGACCCTTCTAGACAGACCCAGGTCCATTCTTAATGACTCAGGGCCATTATAGAGACCACAGGACTTTTCTAAAGCCCCGAGACCATTCTGGACACACCCAGGACACTTCTAAAGATGCCAAGACACTTCTAGAGCCCTCCAGAACCGTTCTAAAGCCCTCCCAGTGCCTTCTAGAGACACCCTGCACCCTTTTAAAGGCCCACAGGCCATTTCAGAGAACCCCAGGACCATCTAAAGGCCCCCAGACCTTTCTAGAGCACCCCACGACTCTTCAAACTGCCCCCAGAGCATTCTACAGACCCTCAGGAGCGTTCTAAAGACCTCCTGACCTTTCTAGAGACCCCCAGCACCCTGGCATTTATTTTAGGGTAAGATTTTTGGTTAAGATTAGGACTAGGGTTCGTTTAGATGCTAGAGTTAGGGTTAGTGTTGGGATTGTGTTAGGGTTTTGGTAAGGGTAAGTGTTCAGGTTATGTTTAGGGGTTTTTGTTAGAGTTAGTGTTAGGGTTAGGGTAAAGCTTAAGGTTAAGTTTAGTGTTAGGGTTAGGGTTTGGTATTCGGGCTAGAGTTAGGTTTAGGATCCCCAGACTCTTCTAGATCCCACAGGACTCTTCTAAAGGCCCCCAGACCATTCTAGACACACCCAGGACCCTTCTAAATATGCAAAGACCCTTCTAGAGCCCCCCAGAGCCCTTCTAAAGCCCCCCAGACCCTTCTAGAGACATACAGGTCCATTCTAAAGGACACCGGGCCATTTCAGAGACCCCCCAGGACCATTTGAAGGCCCCCAGACCCTTCTAGAGAAACCCTGGACTCTTTAAAATGCCCCCCGAGAGTTCTAGAGACCCTCAGGAGCATTCTAAAGACCCCCTGACCTTTCTAGATACCTCCAGGACCCTGGCATTTACATTAGGGTTAGCATTGTGGTTAAGATTAGGGCTAGGGTTGGTTTAGGTGCTAGGGCTAGAGATGGGGTTGTGTTAGGGTTTTGGTAAGGGTAAGGGTTATGGTTATGTTTAGCGGTTTGTGTTAGAGATAGTGTTAGGACAGGTTTAATATTAGGGTTAAGTTTAGATTTAGGGTTAGGGTTAGGTATTCAGGCTAGGGTTAGGGTTAGGATCCCCAGAGCCTTCTAGAGACATCAGATTGTGGCTTTCATTAGCTTTATCTGTACAAGCGCTTTCACTGTAACGTACAAAGCAGAATTAACAGAGCTCCTTGTTATGTTCTCTTGATATGTGTTCTATCTGCGCCTATTATTGCATTCAAGGAAAAGTGATTATCTTGAGCAGAGAATCTGCTATCATCAGATGGTGGCTTTCATTAGCTTTATCTCTACATGTGCTTTCACTGTAACCTAGGAAGCAGAATTAACAGAGCTTCTTATTATGTTCTCTTGATATGTGTTCTATCTACTCCTATTAATGCATTTAAGGAAAAGTGATTATCTTGAGCAGAGAAGCTGCTATCATCAGATTGTGGCTTTCATTAGCTTTATCTCTACAAGCGCTTTCACTGCAACCTAGGAAGCAGAATTAACAGAGCTCCTTACTATGTTCTCTTGATATGTGTTCAATCTGCGCCTATTAATGCATTTAAGGAAAAGTGATTATCTCGAGCAGAGAAGCTGCTATCATCAAATTGAGGCTTTCATTAGCTTTATCTCTGTAAGCGCTTTCACTGCAACCTAAGAAGCAGCATTAACAGAACTCCTTTCAAAGTCAAATACAGAGTACTAAGGACAGAGTACAAGGTTTGAGGTGCAAGCCAACAAAGTCAATTACAGAGTACAAAATACTAACGACTGATTACAAGGTTTAATGCACAAGCCAACAAAGTAAAATACAGAGTACCAAATTGTAAGGACAGAGTACAAGGTTTAAGGCGCAAGCCAACAAAGTCAAATACAGAGTAATAAGGACAGAGTACAAGGTTTAAGGCGCAAACCAACAAAGTCAAATAGAGAGTACAAAGAGTTATGTCGAGCAGAGAAGCTGATAGAGACACCCAGGTCCTTTCTAAAGGACCCTGGGCCATTCTAGAGACTCCCAGGACCATCCAAAGGCCCCCAGACCCCTCTAGAATATCCTAAGACTCTTCAAAATACACCCAGAGAATTCTAGACACACTCAGGACAATTCTAAAGACTCCCTCACCTTTCTAGAGACCCCCAGGACCCTGGCATTTATGTTAGGATTAGCATTGTGTTTAAGATTAGGGCTAGGGTGGGTTTAGGAGCTAGGGTCAGGGTTAGGGTTAGGGTTGGGGTTGTGTTAGGGTTTTGGTAAGGGTAAGGGTTATGGTAATGTTTAGAGGTTTGTGTTAGAGTTAGTGTTAGGGTTAGACTTAAGATTAGGGTTAAGTTTAGGTTTAGGGTAAGGGTTAGGTATTCAGGCTAGGGTAATGGTTAGGGTCCCCAGACTCTTCTAGAGCCCACAGGACTCTTCTAAAGGCCCCCAGACCATTCTAGACACATCCAGGACCCTTCTAAAGATGCCAAGACCCTTCTAGAGCCCTCCAAAACCCTTCTAAAGACCTCCTAGTCCCTTCTAGAGACACTCTGGACCCTTTGAAAGGCCCACAGGCCATTGCAGAGAACCCCAGGACCATCCAAAGGCCCTAAGACCCATCTAGAGAACCCCAGGACTCTTCAAAATGCCCACAGGCCATTCCAGAGAACCCCAGGACCATCCAAAGGCCCCCGACCCTTCTACAGAACCCCAGGACAATTCAAAATGCCCCCAGAGAATTATACAGACCCTCAGGACCATTCTAAAGAACCCCTGACCTTTCTAGAGACCACCAGAACCCTGGTATTTACGTTAGGGTTAGCTTTGTTGTTAAGATTAGGGCTAGGGTTGGTTTAATTGCAAGGGTTGGGGTTAAGGTTGGGGTTTTGGTATGGGTTAGGGTTTTGGTAAGGGTAAGGGTTATAGTTATGTTTAGGGGTTATAGTGTTAGGGTTAGGCTTAAGATTAGGGTTAAGTTTTGGGTTAGGGTTAGGGTTAGGTATTCGGGCTAGGGTTAGGGTTATGGTCCTCAGACCCTTCTAGAGCACACAGGACTCTTCTAAACGCCCCCAGACAATTCTAGACACACCCAGGACCCTTCTAAAAATGCCAAGACCAATCTAGAGCACTCCAGACCCATTCAAAAGCAACCCAGACCCTTCTAGAGACACCCAGGACACTTTGAAGGGCCCACAAGACGTTCCAGAGAACCCCACGACCATCCAAAGACCCCCAGACCCTTCTAGAGCACCCCAAGACTCTTGAAACTGCCCCCAGAGCATTCAAGAGACACTCATGGCCCTTCTAAATATGCAAAGACCCTTCTAGAGCCCTCCAGCGCCCTTCTAAAGGCCCCCAGACCCTTCTAGAGACACCCAGGTCCATTCTAAAGTACCCCGGGCCATTCCAGAGACCCCCAGGACCATCTTAAGGCCCCCAGACCCTTCTAGAATACCCCAGGAATCTTCAAAATGCCCCCAGAGAATTCTAGACACACTCAGGACAATTCTAAAGATCCCCTGACCTTTCTAAAGAGCACCAGAACCCTGGCATTTACGTTAGGGTTAGCTTTGTGGTTAAGATTAGGGCTAGGGTTCGTTTAGTTGCAAGGGTTAGGGTTTGGGTTGTGTTGGGGTTTTGGTATGGGTAAGGGTTGTGGTTATGTTTAGGGGTTTGTGTTAGAGTTAGTGTTACGTTTAGACTTAAGATTAGGGTTAAGTTTAGGTTTAGGGTTAGGGTTAGGTATTCGAGCTTGGGTTAGGGTTTAGGTCCCCAGACCCTTCTAGAGCCCACAGGACTCTTCTAAAGGCCCACAGACCATTGTAGACACACCCAGGACATTTCTAAAGATGTCAAGACCCTTCTAGTGCCCCCCAGAGCCCTTCTAAAGGCGCCTAGACCCTTCTAGAGGCACCCAGGTCCATTCTAAAGGACCCCGGGCCATTCCAGAGAACCCCAGGACCATCTAAAGTCCCTAAGACCCTTCTAGAAAGTCTCATTACTCTTCAAATTGACCCCAGAGCATTCTAGAGACCCTCAGGAGCATTCTAAAGACCCCCTGACCTTTCTAGACACCCCCAGGACCCTGGCATTTATGTTAGGATTAGCATTGTGGTTAAGATTAGGGCTAGGGTGGGTTTAGGTGCTAGGGTTAGGGTTAGGGTTAGTGTTGGGGTTGTGTTAGGGTTTTGGTAAGGGTAAGGGTTATAGTTATGTTTACGGGTTTTTGTTAGACTTAGTGTTAGTGTTAGGTTTAAGATTAGGGTTAAGTTTAAGTTTAGGGTTAAAGTTAGGGTTTCAGGCTAGGGTTAGTGTCCCCAGACCCTTCTAGAGCCCATAGGATTCTTCTAAAGGCCCCCAGACCATTCTAGACACATCCAGGACCCTTCTAAAGATGCCAAGACCCTTCTAGAGCCTCCAGAACTATTCTAAAGCCCCCTGAGACCCTTCTAGAGACACCCAGGACCCTTTGAAAGACCTACAGGCTATTCCAGAGAATCCCAGGAGTAGGCTAGGCAAGCTAGGCAAGGCTAGGCAAGGCAAGGCAAGGCAAGGCAAGGATTTTCAGCAGGAATATTACTCTGGGATATTTCACGGATTATGCGCGGATAATGCTTGGATATATTGCGCGGATATTGCCCAGATATTGCATGGGGAAATTGCGCTGATTATGCTTGCATAATGCGCGGATTATCCGCACGGATATTGCGCGGGGATATTGCGCTAATATTGTAGAGATTACGCACGGATAATGCGCAGTATATTGCGCGGATTGTGCGCGGGTATTGTGCGGATTATGCGCGGGAATAATGCGCGGATTATGTGCGGATTATGCGAGGATATTGCTTGGATATTGCGCAGGGATATTGCGTGGGGATAATGTGTGGATTATGCGCTGATACCCCCCAGGACCATCAATAAGGCACCCAGACCCTTCGAGAGAACCACAGGACTCTTCAAAATGCCCCCAGAGAATTCTAGAGTGGTTAAGATTAGGGCTAGGGTTTCTTTAGGTGCTAGGGTTTGGGTTAGGGTTAGGGTTGCGGTTGTGTTAGGGTTATGGTAAGGGAGACCCCCCAGGACCCTGGCATTTATGTTAGGATTAGCATTGTGTTTAAGATTAGGGCTAGGGTGGGTTTAGGAGCTAGGGTCAGGGTTAGGGTTAGGGTTGGGGTTGTGTTAGGGTTTTGGTAAGGGTAAGGGTTATGGTTATGTTTAGGGGTTTGTGTTAGAGTTAGTGTTAGGGTCAGGCTTAAGATTAGGGTTAAGTTTAGGGTTAGGGTTAGTTATTCGGGCTAGGGTTACGGTTAGGGTCCCCAGACCCTTCTAGAGCCCACAAGACTCTTCTAAAGGCCACCAGACCATTATAGACACACCCAGGACCTCTTGAAAGGCCCACAGGCCATTCCCGAGAACCCCAGGACCATCTAAATGCCCCCAGACATTTCTAGAGAACTCCGGGACTTTTCGAAATGCCCCCAGAGATTCTAGAGACCCTCAGTACCATTCTAAAGACACCCTGACCTTTCTAGAGACCCCCAGGACTCTGGCATTTATGTTAGGGTTAGCTTTATGGTTAAGGTTAGGGCTAGAGTTGGTTTAGGTACTAGGGTTAGGGTTAGGGTTAGGGTTAGGGTTGGGGTTGTGTTAGGGTTTTGATAAGGGTAAGGGATATGGTTATTTTTAGGGGTTTGTGTTAGAGTAAGTGTTAGGGTTAGGCTTAAGATTAGTGTTAAGTTTAGGTTTAGGGTTAGGGTTAGGTATTCGGGCTAAGGGAAGGGTTAGGGTCCCCAGACCCTTCTAAAGCCCACAGGTATCTTCTAAAGGCCCCCAGACGATTCTAGACACACCCAGGACCCTTCTAAAGATGCAAGGACCCTTCTAGAGCCCCCCAGAGTCCTTCTAAAGGCCCCCAGAACATTCTAGACAAACCCAGGTCCATTCTAAAGAACCCTGGGCCTTTCCAGAGACCCCCAGGACCATCTAAAGGCACCCAGACCCTTCCAGAGAACACCAGGACTCTTCAAAATGCCCCCAGAGAATTCTAGACACCCTCAGGACATTTCTAAAGACTCCGTGACCTTTCTTGAGACCCCCAGGACCCTGGCATTTACATAAGGGTTAGCTTTGTGGTTAAGATTAAGGCTAGGGTTTGTTTAGGTGCAAGGGTTAGGGTTAGGGTTGGGATTGTGTTAGGGTTTTGGTAAGGGTAACGGTTATGGTTATGTTTCGGAGTTTGTGTTAGAGTTAGTGTTAGGGTTAGGCTTAAGATTAGGGTTAAGTTTAGGTTTAAGGTTAGGGCTGGTATTCAGGCTAGGGTCAGGGTTAGGGTCCCCAGACCCTTCTAGAGCCCACAGGACTCTTCTAATGGTCCCCAGACCATTCTAGACACACCCAGGACCCTTCTAAAGATGCCAAGACCCTTCTAGAGCCCTCCAGAACCATTCTAAAGCCTCCCCAGACCCTTCTAGAGATACCCAGGACCCTTTGAAAGGCCCACAGGCCATTCCAGAAAACCCCAGGACCATCCAAAGGTCCCCAGACCCTTCTAGAGCACCCCAGGACTCAAACTGCCCCCAGAGCATTCAAGAGACCCTAAGGACCGTTCTGAAGATGCAAAGTCCCTTCTAGAGCCCCCCAGGACTCAAACTGCCCCCAGAGCATTCAAGAGACCCTAAGGACCGTTCTGAAGATGCAAAGTCCCTTCTAGAGCCCCCCAGGACCATCTAAAGGCCCCCAGACCATTCTAGATAACCACAGGACTCTTCAAAATGCCCCCAGAGAATTCTAGACACCCTCAAGAGCATTCTAAAGACCCCCTGACCTTTCTAGAGACCCCCAGGACCCTGGCATTTACGTTAGGGTTAGCTTTGTGGTTAAGATTAGGGTTAGGGTTGGTTTAGGTGCTAGGGTTAGGGTTAGGGTTAGGGTTGGGGTTGTGTTAGGGTTTTGGCAAGGGAAAGGGTAATGTATATGTTTCAGGATTTGTGTTAGAGTTAGTGTTAGGGTTAGGCTTATTATTAGGTTTAAGTTTAGGTTTAGGGTTAGGATTAGGTGTTCGGGCTAGGGTTAGGGTCCCCAGATCCTTCCAGAGCCCACAGGACTCTTCTAAAGGCCCCCAGACCATTCTAGATACACCCAGGACCCTTCTAAAGATGCCAAGACCCTTCTAGAGCCCTCCAGAACCATTCTAAAGCCCCCCAGACCCTTCTAGAGACACCCACGTCCATTCTAAAGGACCCTGGGCTTTTCCAGAGACCCCCAGGACCATCTAAATGCCCTCACAACACTTCTAGAGAACCCTAGGACTCTTCAAAATGCCCCCAGAGATGTCTAGACACCCTCAGGACAATTCTAAAGACCCCATGACCTTTCTAGAGATCCCCATGACCCTGGCATTTACATTAGGGTTAGCTTTGTTGTTAAGATTAGGACTAGCGTTTGTTTAGCTGCTAGGGTCAGGGTTAGGGTTGGGATTGTGTTATCCGCGGGGATATAGCGCGGATACTGCGCGGGATAATGCGAGGATATTGTGCGAGGATATTGCGCAGATATTGCGTGGGGATATTGCGGGTATATTGGGCGGGGATATTGCGCGGAATTTGCGCGGATTATGCGGGGAGATTGCAAGGGGATATTGCGCCAATATTGCTAGGATTATGCTCGGAATATGATCGGATTATGCGCGGATATTGCTCCGATTTAGCGTGGGAATATTGCGCGGATTATGCGCGGATATTGCACACATAATGCGCAGACATTACGCAGGGATATTGTGTGGATATTGCGCGGATTTTGTTCCGATATTGCACTGATTATGCGTTGATAATACGCGGATTATCGGCAAGGAAATTGCGCGAGGATATTGCTCGGATATTGTGAAGATTATGCAAGGATACTGCACGGTATATTGCGTGGATTATGCGCGGATATTGTGTCGATTATACGCGGGAATAATGCACAGATAATGCACGGATATTGTGCGGGGATAATGCGAAGGCAAGGCAAGGCAGGGCAAGGCAGAGCAAGGTCAGGTCACAGGACTCTTCTAAAGGTCCCCAGACCATTCTAGACACACCCAGGACACTTCTAAAGATGCCAAGACCCTTCTAAAGGCCCCCAGGCCCTTCTAGAGACACCCAGGTCCATTCTAAAGGGCCCCGGGCCATTCCAGAGACCCCCCAGGACCATCAGTAAGGCACCTAGACCCTTCTAGAGAATCCCAGGACTCTTCAAAATGCCCCCAGAGAATTCTAGAGACCATCAGGACATTTCTAAAGACCCCCTGACCTTTCTAGAGACCCCCAGGACCCTGGCATTTATGTTAGGGTTAGTTTTGTGGTTAAGATTAGGGCTAGGGTTTGTTTAGCTGCTAGGGTAAGGGTAAGGGTTGGGGTTGTGTTAGGGTTTTGCTAAGGGTAAGGGTTATGGTTATGTTTAGGGGTTTGTGTTAGTGTTAGATTATCTCGAGCAGAGAAGCAGCTATCATCAGATTGTGTCTTTCCATAGCCTTATCTCTACAACCGCTTTCACTGCAACCTACAAAGCAGCACTAGCAGAGCTCCTTACTATATTCTCTTGATATGTATTCTATCTGGACCTACTAATGCATTTAAGGTAAAGCTATTATCTCGAGCAGAGAAGCTTCTATCATTAGATTGTGTCTTTCCTTAGACTTATCTCTACAAGGGGTTTCACTGCAACCTACAAAGCAGAGCTAACAGAGCTCCTTACTATGTTCTCTTGATATGTGTTCTATCTGCGCCTATTAATGCATTTAAGGAAAAGCGATTATCTCGAGCAGAGAAGCTGCTATCATCACATTGTGGTTCTCGTTACGCTTTACTCTACAAGCGCTTTCACTGCAACCTACAAAGCAGCATTAACAGAGCTCCTTACTATGTTCTCTTGATATGTGTTCTATCTGCACCTATTAATGCATTTAAGGAAAAGCAATTATCTCTAGTAGAGAAGCTGCTATCATCAGATTGTGGCTTTCCATAGCCTTATCTCTACAACCGCTTTCACTGCAACCTACAAAGCAACACTAGCAGAGCTCCTTACTATGTTCTCTTGATATGTGTTCTGTCTGTGCCTAGTAATGCACTTAAGGAAAAGCGATTATCTCGAGCAGAGAAGCTGCTATCA
Source organism: Coccyzus lansbergi (assembly GCA_033558105.1). NCBI lineage: Eukaryota > Metazoa > Chordata > Aves > Cuculiformes > Coccyzidae > Coccyzus > Coccyzus lansbergi. Next base: position 157,356 of record JAUMJK010000181.1, on the reverse strand, counting down.
TCAGACTGTGGTTTTCATTAGCTTTATCTCTACAAGTGCTTTCACTGAACCTACAAAGCAGCTTTGGCTAGCGTTTTATTAGAGTGTCCTGAAATGTTTTCTATCAGCGCTTACTAAAGCATTTAAGGAAAAGTTATAACCCCGAGCAGAGAAGCTGCTATCATCAGATTGTGGCTTTCATTAGCTTTATCTGTGCAAGCGTATTCACTTAAACCTACAAAGCAACTTTAGCTAGCGTTTTATTAGAGTGTCCTGGAATGTGTTCTATCTGTGCTTATTAGTGCATGTGATCTAACAGCGCTTACTTAAGCATTTATGGAATAGTTATTACCTCGAGCAGAGAAGCTGCTATCATCAGATTGTGGCTCTTGTTATGCTTTTCTCTACAAGAGCTTTCACTGCAACCTACAAAGCAGAATTAACAGAGCTCCTTACTATGTTCTCTTGATATGTGCTCTATCTGCGCCTATTAATGCATTTAAGGAAAAGTGATCTACGAAGTAGTGATCTATGACCTATGAAGCAGCATTAACAGAGCTCCTTACAAAGTCAAATACAGAGTACTAAGGACAGAGTACAAGGTTTAAGGCACAAGCCAACAAAGTCAAATACAGAGTACAAAGGATTATCTCGAGCAGAGAAGCTGCTAGAGACACCCAGGTCCATTCTAAAGGACCCCGGGCCATTCTAGAGACACCCAGGACCATCCAAATCCCCCCAGACCCTTCTAGAATACCCCAGGACTCTTCAAAATGCCATCAGAGAATTCTAGACACAATCAGGACCATTCTAAAGACCCCCTGACCTTTCTAGAGACCACCAGAACCCTGGTATTTAATTATGGTTAGCTTTGTTGTTAAGATTAGTGATAGGGTTGGTTTAGTTGCAAGAGTTAAGGTTAGAGTTGGGGTTGTGTTAGGGTTTTGGTAAGGGTAAGGGTTACGGTTATGTTTAGGTTTTTGTGTTAGAGTTAGTGGTAGGGTTAGGCTTAAGATTAGGGTTAAGTTTAGGTTTAGGGTTAGGGTTAGGTATTTGGGCTAGGGTCAGGGTTAGGGTCCCCAGACCATTCAGGATCCCACAGGTCTCTTCTAAAGGCCCCCAGACCATTCTAGACACACCCAGGACATTTCTAAAGATGTCAAGACCCTTCTAGCGCCCCCCAGAGCCCTTCTAAAGGCCCCCAGCCCCTTCTAGAGACACCCAGGTCCATTCTAAAGGACCCCGGGCCATTCCAGAGACCCCCAGGACCATCTAAATGCCCCCAGACCCTTCTAGAAAACCCCAGGACTCTTGAAAATGCACCCAGAGAATTCTAGACACCCTCAGGACCATTCTAAAGACCCCCTTACCGTTCTAGAGACCCCCAGGACCCTGGCATTTATGTTAGGATTAGCTTTGTGGTTAAGATTAAGGCTAGGGTTGGTTTCGGCGCTAGGGTCAGGGTTAGGGTTAGGATTAGGGTTGGGCTTGTGTTAGGGTTTTGGGAAGGCTCAGGGTTATGTTTATGTTTAGGGGTTAGTGTTAGAGTTGGTGTTAGGGTTAGGCTTAAGATTAGGGTTAAGTTTAGGTTTCGGGTTAGGGTTAGGTATTCGGGCTAGGGTTAGGATCCCCAGACCCTTCTAGAGCACACAGGACTCTTCTAAAGGCCCCCAGACAATTCTAGACACACCCAGGACCCTTCTAAAGATGCCAAGACCATTCTAGAGTCCTCCAGAACCGTTCTAAAGCCCCCCCAGACCGTTATAGAGACACCCAGGACCCTTTGAAAGGCCTACAGGTCATTCCAGAGAACCCCAGGACTAGGTTAGGCAAGGCTAGGCAAGGCAAGGCAAGGCAAGGCAAGGCTAGGATTTTGAGCAGGAATATTGCGCAGATATTGCATGGGGATATTTCACGGATTACGCGTGCATAGTGCGCGGATATATTGCGCAGACATTGCCCGGATATTGCATGGGGAAGTTGTGCAGAAACTACTCGGGTATTGCGCAGATTATGTGCGGATAATGCGCTGATTATCTGCACGGATATTGCGCGGATATTGTGCAGATTATGCGCTGATAATGCGCGGATAATGCCTGAATATTGCGCGGATTATACGCGGATATTGCGCCGGGGATTTTTCACGAGGATATTGCAAGGGAATATTGTTCGGATATTGCGCGAGGATATTGTGCGGATTATGCGGGGATATTGCGTGGGGATATTGCGTGGATTATGGTGGGATTATGCGCGGATATTGCGTGGAAACTGCGCGGATTATGCACGGGTATTGAACGGGGATATTGCGCAAAGATTGCGTGGGGATATCACGTGGATTTTGCGCGGAGTTTGGGCGGATGTATTGCGCAGGGATTTTGCGCGGATATTGTGCAGGTAATGCGCGGATTATGCGTGGATATTGCGTGTGGATATTGCGCAGATATTGCGCGAGATAATCATCTGGCATCAACTACTCCAGGAGGAGTAGTCCCCTCTAGGAGGGCTGAAGGCTCTGCTACTCAGCTGAAGTGCATTTACACCAATGCACGCAGCATGGGGAACAAGATGGAAGAGCTGGAAGCCGTTGTAGGGCAAGGTGCCTTTGATGTCGTTACCATCACGGAAACGTGGTGGGATGACTCTTATAACTGGAATATGGGTATGGTGGGTTATAAACTCTTCAGGAGGGATAGAAAGGGTAGGAGAGGGGGTGGAGTAGCCCTCGTTGTAAGGGAGGACTTGGACACCTCCGAGATGGACTGTGGCAATGGGGAGATTGAGTGCCTGTGGGTTAAGATCAAGGGAGCCTATTACAAGGGAGGCTTTGTTATGGGAGTCTGTTACAGGCCACCCAGCCAAGGAGAAGCAGCTGATGAGCTCTTCTTTAAACAGCTGGGGTCAATCTCCAAGTCAGTGCCTCTTGTCCTTGTGGGAGACTTCAATCTCCCTGATATCTGCTGGAAGTACAACACAGCAGAAAGAAAGCAGTCTAGGAGGTCCCTGGAGTGCGTGGAAGATAACTTCCTTGCACAACTGGTCAATGAACATACGAGGGAAGGTGCCCTCCTGGACTTGCTGTTTGTCAACAGAGAGGGGCTAGTGGGGGATGTGAGAGTAGGGGGTCGCCTAGGTCTTAGTGATCATGAGATGATAGGGTTTTCTGTCCTAGGTGAAGCGAAGAGGGTACTAAGCAGGATGGTTGCACTAAATTTTCAGAGGGCAGACTTTGAACTGTTTAGAAGGCTGGTTGGCAAAGTCTCCTGGGAGACAGCATTTGAGGTCAAGGGAGCCCATGAGGGCTGGGAGTTCCTCAAAAAGGAGATCCTGGCAGCTCAGGAGAAAACCATCCCCGTGTTCTGGAAAAAAGGCCGGCAGGGGAAAAAAACAGCTTGGTTAAGTAGGAAATCTTGAGTCAAATTAGAAAAAAAAGGAAGATTTATAGGCTCTGGAAGGGGGGACAGGCCTCTTGGGGGGACTTCAGGAGGGAAGTGAGGCTATGTAGGGAAAAAATCAGATGGGCTAAGGCCGAGCTAGAGGTCAGATTAGCTAAGTCAGCAAAAGACAATAAAAAATCTTTTTATAAGTATATTAACAGTAAAAGGAGGACAAAGGAGACCATACAGTCCCTTTTGGACTCAGAGGGAACAGCAGTGACAGGGGACGAGGAGAAGGCTGAGGTACTTAATGCCTTCTTTGCCTCAGTCTTTAATTGTAAAGAAAGCTGTTCCCTCTGTGTAGATACCCTGGAAACAGAGGAGCAATATGAGGCTCCCATAGTCCAAGAGGAGGTGGTCAGAGCCCTGCTTGGCCAGCTGGACACCCACAAGTCCATGGGGCCAGATGGGATACATCCTAGGGTTTTGAGGGAGCTGGTGGATGTATTGACCAAACCCCTTTCCATCATCTTCCAGCAGTCCTGGAAGACTGGGGAGGTACCTCTGGACTGGAGACTGGCTGATGTAGTTCCCATTTACAAGAAGGGTTGCAGGGAGGATCCGGAGAACTACAGGCCAGTCAGTCTGACCTCAGTGCCAGGGAAAGTCATGGAACAGGTGATCTTGAGTGCTATCATGAAGCACTTACAAGAGAACCGGGTGATCAGGCCCAGTTAACATGGGTTTACCAGAGGCAGGTCCTGCCAAACCAACCTGATCGCCTTCTATGACAAAGTCACTTGGCTGCTGGATGAAGGAAAGGCTGTGGATGTGGTCTTTCTGGACTTCAGTAAAGCCTTTGACACAGTTTCTCACAGCATTCTGCTGCGGAAACTGTCAGCCTCTGGCCTGGACAGACACACACTCTCCTGGGTAGAAAACTGGCTGGATGGTCGGGCCCAGAGAGTGGTGGTAAATGGTGTTAAGTCCAGTTGGAGGCCAGTGATGAGTGGTGTCCCCCAGGGCTCAGTGCTAGGTCCAGTCCTGTTCAATGTCTTCATCAACGACCTGGATGAGGGCATTGAGGGTACCCTTAGCAAGTTTGCAGATGACACAAAGCTGTGTGCAAGTGTGGATCTGCTGGAGGGTAGGGAGGCTTTGCAAAGGGACCTAAACAGGCTGGACCGCTGGGCAATGTCCAACGGCATGAGGTTTAACACGGCCAAATGCCGGGTCCTGCACTTGGGGCACAACAACCCTATGCAGAGCTACAGAGTGGGAGAAGCCTGGCTGGAAAACTGCCAGGAGGAGAGGGACCTGGGGGTGTTGGTCGACAGCCGACTGAACATGAGCCAGCAGTGTGCCCAGGCGGCCAAGAAGGCCAATGGCATCCTGGCTTGTATCAGCAGGTCCAGGGAGGTGATTCTCCCTCTGGACTCAGCACTGGTGAGGTCGCTCCTTGAATATTGTGTCCAGTTCTGGGTCCCTCACCACAAGAAGGATGTTGAGGCTCTGGAGCAAGTCCAGAGAAGAGCGACGAGGCTGGTGAAGGGGCTGGAGAACAGACCCTATGAGGAGCAGCTGAAAGAGCTGGGGTTGTTTATCCTGGAGAAGAGGAGGCTGAGAGGAGACCTCATTACTCTCTACAAGTACCTGAAAGGTGGTTGTGTAGAGGAGGGAACTGGCCTCTTCTCTCAAGTGACAGGGGACAGGACGAGAGGGAATGGCCTCAAGCTCCGCCAGGGTAGGTTTAGGCTGGAGATTAGGAGAGGTTTTTCACGCAGAGGGTCATTGGGCATTGGAACAGGCTGCCCAGGGAGGTGGTTGAGTCACCTTCCCTGGAGGTGTTTAAGGTGTGGGTGGATGAGGTCTTGAGGGACTTGGTTTAGTGTTAGATAGGAATGGTTGGACTAGAAGATCCGATGGGTCCCTTCCAACCTGGTTGTTCTGTGATTCTGTGATAATGCGTGGATATTGCGCGGGGATATTTCGCGGATTATGCTCGGATTATGGTCGGATTATGCGTGGATATTGATCTGAAACTGCGCGGATTATGCACGGGTATTGCACGGGGATATTACGCAAATATTGTGCAGGGATATTGCGCGGAGATATTGCGCAGATTTTACGCGGAATTTGGGCGGGTATATTGTGCATATTATGTGCGGATATTGTGCAGAAAATGCGTGGAATATGCGCAGATATTGTGCGGGGATATTGCGTGGGAATATTGCTCAGATTATGCGCGGATATGGCTTGGATATTGCGCGGTAATATTCCACGGATATTGCGCCGATATTTTGCGGGGATTTTGCGCGGATTTTGGTGGATTTTGAGCAGGAATATTGCGCGGATATTGTGCGGGGATATTTCGTGGATTATGCGCTGATAATGCGCGGATATATTGCATGGATATTACCCTGATTTCCGCGGGGAAATTGCGCGAAAACTGCGCGGATTTTTCAAGGATAATGCGCAGATTATGCGCGGATATATTGTGCAGATATTGCCCACATATTACGAGGGGAAATTGCGCAGATACTGCGCAGATATTTCACGGATTATGCACGGATATTGCTCGGGATAACGCACTTATATTGCTCTGGGATATTGCACAGGGATATTGGGCGGATTATGAGCGGATTATGCGGGGATATTCCACGGGGATATTGCGCGGATATTGCTCGGATTGTGCAAGGATTATGAGCGGATATTGCGTGGATATTGCGCGGATATTGTTTGGGGAAATTGCGCGGATTATACGAGGGAATATCGGGCGGATATTGTGCAGATTATGCGTGGCAATAATGCGCACATTATGAGCGGATATATTGCTCGGATATTCCGCACATATTGCGCGGGGAAATTGCACGGAAATTGGGCGTATATTGAGCGGATCATGCGAGGATAATGCGCGGATTATCCGCATGGATATTGCGCTGGGACATTGCGTGGATATTGTGCAGATTATGCGCCGATATTGCGCGGATAATGCACGAAATATTGCGCAGATTATGCACGGGTATTGCACGGGTATTGCACGGGGATATTGCACTGACATTGCACGGGAATATTGCACAGATATTGCGCGGGGATATAGCGCGGATTTTGCGCTGATTTGGGGCGGGTATATTGCGCGGATTATGCGCGGATATTGTGCGGGGATATTGCTCGGGGATATTGCGTGGGGATCTTGAGCGGATTATGCGCAGATATTGCGCAGATTATGCGCGGATATTGTTTGGATATTGCGTGGATTATGCGGAAATATTGCGTGGATATTGTGAAGGCATATTGTGCGGGGATAATGCGCGGATATTGCGTCGATAATGCGCGGATAATGCGCGGATTATCCTCACGGATATTGCGCTGGGATTATGCGCGGATATTGCAGGGGTATATTGCGCGGATATTGCAAGGAGTATGCAGGGATATTGCGCATATTCTGCTAGGATTATGCTCGGATTATGCACGGATATTGTGCGGGGATATTGCACGGGGATATTGCGTGGGTATATTGCGCGGATTATGCACGAAATATTGCTTGGATATTGCGCTGAAACTGCGTGGATTATGCACGGGTATTGCACGGGGATACTGCGTGGATATTGCACTGCGATATAGCGCGGGAAAATGCTCGGATATTGCGCGTATATTGGGCGAGGATATTGCGTGGAATTTGCACCGATTATGCGGGGATATTGAGCGGGAATATTGCACGGATTGTGCGGGGATATTGCACGGGGATATTGAGCAGAAATTACGCAGGGATATTGCGTGGATATTGCGAGGATTTGGAGCAGGAATATTACACGAATATTGCGCGGTGATATTATGTGGATTATGTGCGGATAATGCGCGGATATATTGCGCGGATATCCTCACGGATATTGTGCGGGGATATTGCGCGGATTATGCGGGGATAATGAACAGATTATGCACGGGGATATTGCGTAGATATTGTGCAGATTATGCGCGGATATTGCGCAGATAATGCGCGGATACTATTGGATATTGCACGGATTATACGCGGATAATGCGGGGATTATGCGCTGATACTGCGCAGATATTGCCCGGATATTGTGCGGGGATATTGCACAGATATTGTGCAGATTATGCGCAGATATTGCATGGATTATCCGCACGAATATTGCGTGGGGATATTGCGCGGTATATTGCATGGATAATGCTCGGATAATGCGTGGTATATTGCGTGGATTATGCGCGGATATTGCGTGGATTATAAGCAGGAATATCGCGAGGCTATTGTGCAGATTATGAGAGGGAATAATGCGCAGATTATGCGCGGATATTGCGCGGATTATACGCAGGAATATCGAGCTGATAGTGTGAGGATTATGCGGGGGAATAATGCGCAGATTATGCGTGGATATTGCGCGGATTATGAACAGATATTGCGCAAGGATATTGCATGGGAATATTGTTCGGATATTGCGCGGGGATATTGCGCGGATTATGCAGGGATATTGCGCGGGGATAATGCGAAGGCAAGGCAAGGCAAGGCCGGGCAGGGCAGGGCAGAGCAAGGCCAGGTCACAGGACTCTTCTAAAGGCCCCCAGACCATTCTATACACACCCAGGACACCTCTAAAGATGCCAAGACGCTTCTAAAGGCCCCCAGGCCCTTCTAGAGACATCCAGGTCCCTTCTAAAGGAACCCGGTTCATTCCAGAGACCCCCCAGGACTATCAATAAGGCACCCAGACCCTTCTAGAGAATCCCAGGACTCTTCAAAATGCCCCCAGAGAATTCTAGAGACCCTCAGGACCATTCTAAAGACCCCCTGACCTTTCTACAGACCCCCAGGACCCTGGAATTTATTTTAGGATTAGCTTTGTGGTTCAAAGTAGGGCTAGGGTTTGTTTAGCTGCTAGGGTTAGGGTTAGGATTGTGTTAGGGTTTTGGTAAGGGAAAGGGTAATGGATAGGTTTCAGGGTTAGAGCTAGTGGTAGGGTTAGGCTTAAGATTAGGGTTAAGTTTAGGTTTAGGGTTAGGTATTCAGGCTAGGGTTAGGGTTAGGGTCCCCAGACCCTTCTAGACCCCACAGGACTCTTCTAAAGGCCCCCAGACCATTCTAGACACACCCAGGACCCTTCTGAAGATGCAGAGACACTTCTAGAGCATACCAGAGCCCTTCTAAAGGCTCCCAGACCCTTCTAGAGACACCCAGGGCCATACAAAAGGACCCTGGGCCTTTCCAGAGACACCCAGGATCATCTAAAGGCCCCCAGAGCCTTCTAGAGAACCGCAGGACTCTTCAAAATGCCCCCAGAGATGACTAGACAGCTTCAGGACAATTCTAAAGACCCCGTGACCTTTCTATAGACCCCCAGGACCCTGGTACTTACGTTAGGGTTAACTTTGTGGTTAAGATTAGGGCTAGGGTTTGTTTAGGTGCTAGGGTTAGGTTTAGGGTTGGGGTTGTGTTAGGGTTTTGGTAAGGGAAAGGGTAATGGATATGTTTCGGGGTTAGTGTTAGGGTTAGGCTTAACATTAGGGTTAAGTTTAGGTTTAGGGTTAGGCTTAGGTATTCGGGCTAGTGTTAGGGTCCCCAGACCCTTCTAGAGCACACAGGACTCTTCTGAAGGCCCGCAGACCATTATAGACACACTCAGGACCCTTATAAAGATGTCAAGACCCTTCAAGAGCCCTCCAGAACCATTCTAAAGCCCCTCAGACCCGTCTAGAGACACCCGGGACTCTTTAAATGGCCCACAGGCCATTCCAGGGAACCCCAAGACCACCCGAAGGCCCATAGACCATTCTAGAGCACCCCGCTACTCTTCAAAACCGTCTACAGAGCATTCAAGAGACCCTCAGGATCCTTCTAAAGATGCAAAGAACATTCTAGAGCACCCCAGAGCCCTTCTAAAGGCCCCAAGACACTTCTAGAGAAACCCAGGTCTATTCTAAAGGACCCCGGGCCATTCCAGAGACCCCCCAGGACCATCTAAAGGCCCCCAGACCCTTCTAGAGAACCCCAGGACTATTCAAAATGCCCCCAGAGATTTCTAGACACCCTCAGGACCATTCTAAAGACCCCCTGACCTTTCTAGAGACCCCCCAGGACCCTGGAATTTATGTTAGGGTAAGATTTGTGGTTAAGATTAGGGTTAGGGTTTGTTTAGCTGCTAGGGTTAGGGTTAGGATTGTGTTAGGGTTTTGGTAAGGGTAATGTTTATGTTTAGGGGTTTGTGTTAGAGTTAGTGTTAGGGTTAGGTTTAAGATTAGGGTTAAGTTTAGGTTTAGGGATAGGGTTAGGTATTCGGGCTAGGGTTAGGGTCTCCAGACACTTCTAGAGAACACAGGACTCTTCTCAAGGCCCCCAGATTCTAGAGAATCCGCGGACTCTTCAAAATACCCCCAGAGAATTCTAGAGACACTCAGGACAATTCTAAAGACCCCTGACATTACTAGAGACCTCAAGGACCCTGCATTTATGTTAGGGTTAGCTTTGTGGTTAAGATTAGGGCTAGGATTCATTCAGGTACTAGGGTTAGGGTTGGGGTTGTGTTAGGCTTTTGGTAAGGGAAAAGGTTATGTTTATGTTTAGGGGTTTGTGTTAGAGTTAGTGTTAGGGTCAGGCTTAAGATTAGGGTTAAGTTTAGATTTAGGGTTAGGTATTCGTGCTAGTATTAGGGTTCAGGCCCCCAGAGCCTTCTAGAGATATCAGATTGTGGCTTTCATTAGCTTTATCTGTACAAGCGCTTTCACTGCAAACTACAAAGCAGCATTAACAGAGCCCCTTACTATGTTGTCTTGATATGTGTTCTATCTGCCCCTAGTAATGCATTTAAGGTAAAGAGATTATTTCGAGCAGAGAAGCAGCTATCATCAGATTGTAGCTTTCATTAGCTTTACCTCTACAAGGGGTTTCACTGCAACCTACAAAGCAGCATTAACAGAGCCCCTTACTATGTTATCATGATTTGTGTTCTATCTGAGCCTAGTAATGCATTTAAGGAAAAGCGATTATCTAGAGCAGAGAAACTGCTATCGTCAGATTGTGGCTCTCGTTACGCTTTTCTCTACAAGTGCTTTCACTGCAAACTATGAGCAGAATTAACAGAGCTCCTTAATATGTTCTCTTGATATGTCTTCTGTCTGCCTCTATTAATGCATTTAAGAAGAAGTGATTATGTCAACCAGAGAAGCTGCTATCATGAGATTGTGGCTTTCACTAGCTTTATCTCTACAAGCGCTTTCATGGCAAACTACAAAGCAGCACTAGCAGAGCTCCTTACTATGTTCTCTTGGTATGTGTTCTATCTGGGCCTACTAATGCATTTAAGGAAAAGCGATTATCTCTAGCAGAGAAACTGCTATCATCAGATTGTGTCTTTCCATAGCCTTATGTCTACAAGCGCTTTCACTGCAACCTACAAAGCAGAGCTAACAGAGCTCCTTACTATGTTCTCTTGATATGTGTTCTTTCTGCGCCTGTTCTCTTGATATGTGTTGTATCTGCACCTATTAATGCATTTAAGTTAAAGCTATTATCTCGAGCAGAGAATATGCTATCATTAGATTGTGGCTTTCCATAGCCTTATCTCTACAAACGCTTTCACTGCAGCCTACAAAGCAGAGCTAACAGAGCCCCTTACTATGTTCTTTTTATATGTGTTCTATCTGCGCCTAGTAATGCATTTAAGGTAAAGAGATTATCTAGAGCAGAGAAGATGCGATCATCAGATTGTGTCTTTCCATAGCCTTATCTCTACAAGCGCTTTCACTGCAAACGACAAAGCAGCATTAACAGAGCCCCTTACTATGTTCTCTTGATATGTGACCTATCTGCGCTTACTAGTGCATTTAAGGAAAAGTGATTATCTCGACTAGAGAATCTGCTACCATCAGATTGTGGCTCTCATTGGCTTTATCTCTGCAAGCGCTTTCACTGCAAACAACAAAGCAGCTTTAGCTAGCGTTTTATTAGAGTGTCCTGAAATGTGTTCTATCTTCTCCTATTAATGCATTGAAGGAAAAGTGATTATCTCCAGCAGAGAAGCTCCTATCATCATATTGTGGCTCTCGTTACCGTTTTCTCTGCAACGCTTTCACTGCAACCTACGAAACAACATTAACAGAGCCCCTTACTATGTTCACTAGATAAGTGTTCTTTCTGCCCCTATTAATGCATTTAAGGAAAAGCGATTATCTCGAGCAGAGAAGCTGCTATCATAAAAATTTGGCTTTCGTTAGCTTTACCTCTACAAGCGCTTTCAATGCAACCTACAAAGCAGCTTTAGCTAGCGATTTATTAGAGTGTCCTGAAATGTGTTCTAATAGGGCTTACTAAAGCATTTAAGGAAAAGTGATTATGTCGAGCAGAGAAGCTGCTATCATGAGATTATGGCTTTCATTAGCTTTATCTCTGCAAGCGCTTTCAGAGAAACCTACAAAGCAGCTTTAGCCAGCTTTTTATTAGACTGTCCTTAAATGTGATCTAACAGCGCTTACTAAAGCATTTAAGGAAAAGTTATTACCTCGAGCAGAGAAGCTGCTCTCATCAGATTGTGGCTCTCGTTACGCTTTTCTCTACAAGAGCTTTCACTGCAAACTACGAAGCAGAATTAACAGAGTTCCTTACTATGTTCTCTTGATGTGTGACCTATCTGCGCTTACTAATGCATTTAAGGAAAAGTGATTATCTCGATCAGAGAAGCTGCTATCATCAGACTGTGGCTTTAATTGGCAGAGAAGCTGCTAGAGACACCCAGGTCCATTCTAAAGGTCCCCAGATCCTTCTAGAATACCCCAGGACTCTTCAAAATGCCACCAGAGAATTCTAGACACACTCAGGACAATTCTAAAGACCCCCTGACCTTTCTAGAGACCACCAGAACACTGGCATTTACATTATGGTTAGCTTTGTTGTTAAGATTAGTGATAGGGTTGGTTTAGTTTCAAGAGTTAAGGTTAGGGTTAGGGTTGTGTTAGGGTTTTGGTAAGGGTAAGGGTTATGGTTATGTTTAGGGTTTAGTGCGTCAATAATGCGCGGATTATCCTCGCGGATATTGCGCTGGGATTATGCGCGGATATTGCGTGGGTATATTGCAGGATATTGCGTGGAGTACGCAGGGATATTGCGCATATTCTGCTAGTATTATGCTAGGATATTGTTCGCTGACATTGCATATGGATATTGTGCAGATAATGCTCGGAATATGCGTGGATGTGGCGCGGATATTGCACGGATATTGCGCAGATTATGCGCTGATATTGCGTGGTATATTGCGCGGATAATGCACGAAGTATTGCTTAGATATTGCGCTGAAACTGCGTGGATTATGCACGGGTATTGCACGGGGATATTGCGTGGATATTGTGCAAGGGTATAGCGAGGTTATTGCGCGGGGATATTGTGAGGATATTGTTTGGGTATTGCACGGATTATGCGGAAATATTGAGTGGATATTGTGCGTGGATATTGCGCGTATATTGGGTTAGGATATTGCGTGGAATTTGCTCGGATTATGCAGGGATATTGCGCGGGGATACTGCACAGATATTGGACTATCAATAAGGCACCCAGACCCTTCTAGAGAATCCCAGGACTCTTCAAAATGCCCCCAAGAGAATTCTAGAGACCCTCAGGAGCATTCTAAAGACCCCCTGACATTTCTAGAGACCCCCAGGACCCTGGCATTTACGTTAGGGTTAGCTTTGTGGTGAAGATTAGGGCTAGGGTTTGTTTAGATTCTAGGGTTAGGGTTGAGGTTGTGTTAGGGTTTTGGTAAGGGAAAGGGTAATGGATAGGTTTCAGGGTTTGTGTTAGAGCTAGTGGTAGGGTTAGGCTTAAGATTAGGGTTAAGTTTAAGTTTAGGGTTAGGTATTCGGGTTAGGGTTAGGGTTAGGGTTAGGGTTAGGGTCCCCATACCCTTCTAGACCCCACAGGACTCTTCTAAAGGCCCCCAGACCATTCTAGACACACCCAGGACCCTTCTGAAGATGCAAAGACCCTTCTAGAGCCTACCAGAGCCTTTCTAAAGGCCCCCAGACCCTTCTAGAGACACCCAGGGCCATTCTAAAGGACCCTGGGCCTTTCCAGAGACCCCCAGGATCATCTAAAGGCCCCCAGAGCCTTCTAGAGAACCGCAGGACTCTTCAAAATGCCCCCAGAGATGACTAGACAGCTTCAGGACAATTCTAAAGACCCCGTGACCTTTCTTGAGACCCCCAGGACCCTGGTACTTACGTTAGGGTTAGCTTAGTGGTTAAGATGAGGGCTAGGGTTGGTTTAGGTGCTAGGGATAGGTTTAGGTTTAGGGTTGTGTTAGGGTTTTGGTAAGGGAAAGGGTAATGGATATGTTTCGTGGTTAGTGTTAGGGTTAGGCTTAAGATTAGGGTTAAGTTTACATTTAGGTTTAGGGTTAGGTATTCGGCTAGGGTTAGGGTTAGGGGACCCAGATCCTTCTAGAGCACACAGGACTCTTATAAAAGCCCCCAGACCATTCTAGACACACCCAGGACCCTTCTAAAGATGCCAAGACCCTTCTAGAGCCCTCCAGAACCATTCTAAAGCCTCCCAGACCCCTCTAGAGACACCAAGGACTCTTTGAAAAGCACACAGGCAATTCCAGAGAACTCCATGACCATCCAAAGGTCGCCAGACCCTTCTAGAGCAACGCAGGACTCTTCAAACTGTGCCCAGAGCATTCTAGAGACCCTCAGGACCCTTCTAAAAGCACCTTCTAGAGCACCCCAGAGCCCTTCTAAAGGTCCCCAGACCCTTCTAGAGAAACCCAGGTCTTTCCTAAAGGGCCCCGGGCCAATACAGAGAACTCCAGGACCATCTAAAGACCCCCAGACCCTACTAGAGAACCCCAGGACTCTTGAAAATACCCCCAGAGAATTCTAGAGACCCTCAGGACAATTCTAAAGACCCCTGACATTACTAGAGACCTCAAGGACCCTGCATTAATGTTAGGGTTAGCTTTGTGGTTAAGATTAGGACTAGGATTGGTTCAGGTAATAGGGTTAGGTTTGAGGTTGTGTTAGGCTTTTGGAAAGGGTAAAGGTTATGGTTATGTTTAGGGGTTTGTGTTAGAGTTAGTGTTAGGGTCAGGTTTAAGATTAGGGTTAAGTTTAGGTTTAGGGTTAGGTATTCGTGCAAGGATTAGGGTCCCCAGAGCCTTCTAGAGATATCAGATTGTGGATTTCATTAGCTTTATCTGTACAAGCGCTTTCACTGCAAACTACAAAGCAGCATTAACAGAGCCCCTTACTATGCTCTCTTGATATGTGTTCTATCTACGCCTAGTAATGCATTTAAGGAAAAGCGATTATGTCAAGCAGAGAAGCTGCTATCATCAGATAGTGGCTTTCGTTAGCTTTACCTCTGCAAGCGCTTTCAGTGCAACCTACAAAGCAGCTTTAGCTAGTGTTTTATTAGAGTGTCCTTAAATGTGATCTAACAGAGCTTACTTAAGCATTTCAGGAAAAGTTATTACCTCGAGCAGAGAAGCGGCTATCATCAGATTGTGGCTCTCATTACGCTTTTCTCTAAAAGCGCTTTAACTGCAAATTATGAGCAGAATTAACAGAGCTTGTTACTATGTTCTCTTCATATGTCTTCTGTCAACCTCTATTAATGCATTTAAGGAAAAGTGATTATCACGATCAGAGAAGCTGCTATGATCAGATTTTGGCTTCAACTTGCTTTATCTCTACAAGCGCTTTCACTGCAAACTACAAAGCAGGATTAATAGCGCTCCTTACTGTGCTCTCTTGAAATGTGTTCTATCTGCTCTTACTAAGGCATTTAAGAAAAAGTGTTTATAACGAGTAGAGAAGCTGCTATCATCAGATAATGGCTCTCGTTTCCCTTTTCTCTACAACTGCTTTCACTGCAGCCTAAAAAGCAGCACTAGCAGATCACCTTACTATGTTCTCTTGGTGAGTGTTCTATCTGCCCCTAGTAATGCATTTAAGGAAAAGCGGTTATGTCGAGCAGAGAAGCTGCTCTCATAAGATTGTGGCTTTCATTAGCTTTATCTCTACAAGTGCTTTTACTGCAAACTACAAAGCAGCATTAACACAACCCCTTACTATGTTCTCTTGATATGTGTTATATCTGCACCTATTAATGCATATAATGTAAAGCTATTATCTCTAGCAGAGAAGCTGCTATCATCAGATTGTGGTTCTCGTTACGCTTTTCTCTACAAGAGCTTTCACTGCAACATACAAAGCACTAGAAGAGCTCCTTACAATGTTCTCTTGAAATGTGTTCAATATGCGCTTATTAGTGCATTTAATGAAAAGCGATTATCTCGTGTAGAGAAGCTGCTATCATCAGACTGATTTATTCATTAGCTTTATCTCTGCAAGCGCTTTCACTGCAAACTACAAAGAAGCTTTGACTAGCGTTTTATTAGAGTGTCCTGAAATGTGTTCTAACAGCGCTTACTAAAGAGTTTAAGGGAAAGTGATTATTTCGAGCAGAGAAGCTGCTCTCATCAGATTGTGGGCTTTCCATAGCCTTATCTCTACAAGCTCTTTCACTGCAACCTACAAAGCAGAGCTGACAGAGTTCCTTACTATGTTCTCTTGATGTGTATTTTATCTGCGCCTAGTATTACATTTACGTAAAAGAGATTATCTCGAGCAGAGAAGATGCTAACATCGCATTGTGGTTCTCGTTACGCTTTACTCTACAAGCGCTTTCACTGCAACCTACAAAGCAGCATTAACAGAGCTCCTTACTATGTTCTCTTGATATGTGTTCTATCTGCGCCTGGTAATGCATTTATGGAAAAGTGATTATCTCGAGCAGAGAAGCGGCTGTCATCAGATTGTGGCTTTTATTAGCTTTAGCTCTGCAAGCTCTTTCACTGGAAACCACAAAGCAGAATTCACAGAGTCCATTCCTATGTTCTCTTGATATGTGTTCTATCTGCGCCTATTAATGCGTTTAAGGGAAAGCGATTATCTCTGGCAGAGAAGCTGCTCTCATCAAATTGTGGCTTTCCGTAGCCTTATCTCTGCAAACGCTTTCACTGCAATCTACAAAGCAGCATTAACAGAGCTGCTTACTCTGTTATATTGATATATGTTCTAACTGCGCCTAGTAATGCATTTAAGGTAGAGCGATTATCTCGAGTAGAGAAGCTGCTGTCATCAGATTGCGGTTTTAATTAGCTTTATCTCTACAAGCGTTTTCTCGGAAACCTACAAAGCAGCTTTAACTAACGTTTTATTAGACTGTCCTGAAATGAGTTCTTACAGCGCTTACTAAAGAGTTTAAGGAAAAGTGATTATCTCGAGCAGAGAAGCTGCTCTCATCAGATTGTTGGCTTTCCATAGCCTTATCTCTACAAGCACTGAAAACTACAAAGCAGCATTAACAGAACCCCTTACTATGTTCTCTTGATATGTGTTCCGTCTGCGCCTGGTAATGCATTTAAGGAAAAGTGATTATATGGAGAAGAGGATCAACTATCATGAGATTGTCGCTTTCATTAGCTTTATCTCCACAAGTGCTTTCACTGCAAATTACAAAGCAGCATTAACAGAGCCCCTTACTATGTTCTCTTGATATGTGTTGTTTCTGTGCCTATTAATGCATTTAAGGTAAAGCGATTATCGCGAGCAGAGAAAATGCTATCTTTAGACTTTGTCCTTCCATAGCCTTATCTCTACAACCGCTTTCACTGCAACCGACAAAGCAGCACTAGTAGAGCCCCTTACTATGTTCTCTTTATATGTGCTCTATCTGGTCCTACTAATGCTTTAAGGTAAAGCGATTATCTCCAGCAGAGAAGCTGCCCTCATCAGATTGTGGCTTT
Source organism: Coccyzus lansbergi (assembly GCA_033558105.1). Classification (NCBI taxonomy): domain Eukaryota; kingdom Metazoa; phylum Chordata; class Aves; order Cuculiformes; family Coccyzidae; genus Coccyzus; species Coccyzus lansbergi. Next base: position 140,192 of record JAUMJK010000181.1, on the reverse strand, counting down.
CATTAGCTTTATTTCTACAAGCGCTTTCACTGCAACCAACAAAGCAGCTTTGGCTTGCTTTTTATTAGAGTGCCCTGAAATGTGCTCCTTCAGAGCTTACTAAAGCACTTGAGGAAAAGTTATAACCTAGAGCAGAGAAGCTGCTATCATCAGATTGTGGCTCTCGTTCGCTTTTCTATACAAGCGCTTTCACTGCAAACTAGATAGCAGAATTAACAGAGCTCCTTACTATGTTCTATTGGTATGTGTTGTATCTGCGCCTATCAATGCATTTAAGGAAAATCGATTACCTCGAGCGGAGAAGCTGCTATGAAGAGATTGTGGCTTTCATTAGCTTTAGCTCTACAAGCGCTTTCACTGAAACCTACAAAGCAGAGCTGACAGACCTCCTTACTATATTCTCTTGATGTGTGTTCTATCTGCACCTGGTATTAAATTGTAGGAAAAGAGATTATCTCGAGCAGAGAAGATGCTATCATCACATTGTGGTTCTCGTTACGCTTTACTCTGCAAGCGCTTTCACTGAAACCTACAAAGGAGCATTAACAGAGCATCTTACTTTCTATGTTTCCTTGATATGTCTTGTATCTTCGCCTATTAATGCATTTAAGGTAAAGCGATTATCTCGAGCAAAGAAGCTGCTGTCATCAGATTGTGTTTTTGATATAGCCTTATCTCTACAAGCGCTTTCACTGCAACCTACAAAGCAGAGCTGACAGAGTTCCTTACTATGTTCTCTTGATATGTATTTTATCTGCGCCTAGTATTACATTTACGTAAAAGAGATTATCTCGAGCAGAGAAGATGCTAACATCGCATTGTGGTTCTCGTTACGCTTTACTCTACAAGCGCTTTCACTGCAACCTACAAAGGAGCATTAACAGAGCTGCTTACTCTGTTATATTGATATATGTTCTAACTGCGCCTAGTAATGCATTTAAGGTAGAGCGATTATCTCGAGAAGAGAAGCTGCTATCATCAGATTGCGGCTTTCATTAGCCTTATCTCTCCAAGGGTTTTCACTGCAACCTAGGAATCGGAATTATCAGAGCTCCTTACTACATTCTCTTGATGTGTGTTCTATCTGCGCCTATTAATTCATTTAAGAAAAAGCGATTATCTCGAGCAGAGATGATGCTATCATCACGTTGTGGTTCTCATTACGCTTTACTCTACAAGCGCTTTCACTGCAACATACAAAGCAGCATTAACAGAGCTCCTTACTGTGTTATATTGATATATGTTCTAACTGCGCCTAGTAATGCGTTAAAGGAATAGCATTATCTCGAGCAGAGAAGCTGCTGTCATCAGATTGTGGCGTTCAGTAGCTTTAGCTCTGCAAGCGCTTTCACTGGAAACTACAAAGCAGCATTAACAGAGCCCACTTCTACGTTCTCTGGATATGTGTTCTGTCTGCGCCTAGTAATGCATTCAACGTAAAGAGATTATCTCGAGCAGAGAACCTGTTGTCATAAGATTGTGGCTTTCCATAGCTTTATATCTGCAAGCGCTTTCACTGAAACCTACAAAGCAGAGCTTACAGAGCTCTTTACTATATTCTCTTGATATGTGTTGTATCTGCTCCTATTCATGCATTTAATTAAATGCGATTATCTCGTGCAGAGATGCTGCTATCATCTGATTGTGTTTTTTCTATAGCCTTATCTCTACAAGCGCTTTCACTGCAACCTACAAAGCAGCATTAACAGAGCTCCTTACTGTGTTATATTGATATATGTTCTAACTGCGCCTAGTAATGCATTTAAGGTAAAGCGATTATCTCGAGTAGAGAAGCTGCTATCATAAGATCGTGGCTTTCCATTGCCTTATCTCTGCAAGCGCTTTCACTGAAACCTTCAAAGCAGCTTTAACTAGCGTTTTGTTTTATTAGACTGTCCTGAAATGCGTTCTAACAGCGCTTACTAAAGAGTTTAAGGGAAAGCGATTATCTCGAGCAGAGAAGCTGCTCTAAGGAGATTGTTGGCTTTCCATAACCTTATCTCTACAAGCTCTTTCACTGCAACCTACAAAGCAGAGCTGACAGAGTTCCTTACTATGATCTCTTGATGTGTATTTTATCTGCGCCTAGTATAACATTTACGTAAAAGAGATTATCTCGAGCAGAGAAGATGCTAACATCGCATTGTGGTTCTCGTTACGCTTTACTCTACAAGCGCTTTCACTACAACCTAGAAAGCAGCATTAACAGAGCCCCTTACTATGTTCTCTTGATATGTGTTGTTTCTGTGCCTATTAATGCATTTAAGGTAAAGCGATTATCGCGAGCAGAGAAAATGCTATCTTTAGACTTTGTCCTTCCATAGCTTTATCTCTACAACCGCTTTCACTGCAACCTACAAAGCAGCACTAGTAGAGCCCCTTACTACGTTCTCTTTATATGTGCTCTATCTGGTCCTACTAATGCTTTAAGGTAAAGCGATTATCTCCAGCAGAGAAGCTGCCCTCATCAGATTGTGGCTTTCATTAGCTTTATTTCTACAAGCGCTTTCACTGCAACCAACAAAGCAGCTTTGGCTTGCTTTTTATTAGAGTGCCCTGAAATGTGCTCCTTCAGAGCTTACTAAAGCACTTGAGGAAAAGTTATAACCTAGAGCAGAGAAGCTGCTATCATCAGATTGTGGCTCTCGTTCGCTTTTCTATACAAGCGCTTTCACTGCAAACTAGATAGCAGAATTAACAGAGCTCCTTACTATGTTCTATTGGTATGTGTTGTATCTGCGCCTATCAATGCATTTAAAGAAAATCGATTACCTCGAGCAGAGAAGCTGCTATGAAGAGATTGTGGCTTTCATTAGCATTAGCTCTTACAAGCGCTTTCACTGAAACCTACAAAGCAGAGCTGACAGACCTCCTTACTATATTCTCTTGATGTGTGTTCTATCTGCACCTGGTATTAAATTGTAGGAAAAGAGATTATCTCGAGCAGAGAAGATGCTATCATCACATTGTGGTTCTCGTTACGCTTTACTCTGCAAGCGCTTTCACTGAAACCTACAAAGGAGCATTAACAGAGCATCTTACTTTCTATGTTTCCTTGATATGTCTTGTATCTTCGCCTATTAATGCATTTAAGGTAAAGCGATTATCTCGAGCAGAGAAGCTGCTGTCATCAGATTGTGTTTTTGATATAGCCTTATCTCTACAAGCGCTTTCACTGTAAGCTACAAAGCAGTACTGACAGACCTCCTTGCTATGTTCTCTTGATACGTGTTCTATCTGCGCCAAGTATTACTTTAAAGGAAAAGAGATTATCTGCAGCAGAGAAGATGCTATCATCACATTGTGGTTCTCGTTACGCTTTACTCTACAAGCGCTTTCACTGCAACCTACAAAGGAGCATTAACAGAGCATCTTACTGTGTTATATTGATATATGTTCTGACTGCTCCTAGTGATGCATTTATGGTAAAACGATTATCTCGAGTAGAGAAGATGGAATAATAAGATCGTAGCTTTCCGTGGCCTTATCTCAGCAAGCGCTTTCACTGAAACCTACAAAGCAGCATTAACAGAACCCCTTACTATGTTCTCTTTATATGTGTTCAGTCAGCGCCTAGCAATGCATTTAAGGAAAAGTTAATATCTCGAGAAGAGAAGCTGCTATCATCAGATTGCGGCTTTCATTAGCCTTATCTCTACAAGGGCTTTCACTGCAACCTAGGAATCGGAATTATCAGAGCTCCTTACTACATTCTCTTGATATGTGTTCTATCTGCGCCTATTAATGCATTTAAGGTAAAGCGATTATCTCCAGCAGAGAAGATGCTATCATCACGTTGTGGTTCTCGTTACGCTTTACTCTACAAGCGCTTTCACTGCAACCTACAAAGCAGCATTAACAGAGCTCCTTACTGTGTTTTATTGATATATGTTCTAACTGCGCCTAGTAATGCGTTAAAGGAAAAGTGATTATCTCGAGCAGAGAAGCTGCTGTCATCAGATTGTGGCTTTCAGTAGCTTTAGCTCTGCAAGCGCTTTCACTGGAAACTACAAAGCAGCATTAACAGAGCCCACTTCTACGTTCTCTGGATATGTGTTCTGTCTGCGCCTAGTAATGCATTCAACGTAAAGAGATTATCTCGAGCAGAGAACCTGTTGTCATAAGATTGTGGCTTTCCATAGCTTTATATCTGCAAGCGCTTTCACTGAAACCTACAAAGCAGAGCTGACAGAGTTCCTTACTATATTCTCTTGATATGTGTTGTATCTGCTCCTATTCATGCATTTAATTAAATGCGATTATCTCATGCAGAGATGCTGCTATCATCTGATTGTGTTTTTTCTATAGCCTTATCTCTACAAGCGCTTTCACTGCAACCTACAAAGCAGCATTAACAGAGCTCCTTACTGTGTTATATTGATATATGTTCTAACTGCGCCTAGTAATGCGTTAAAGGAAAAGCGATTATCTCGAGCAGAGAAGCTGCTGTCATCAGATTGTGGCTTTCAGTAGCTTTAGCTCTGCAAGCGCTTTCACTGGAAACTACAAAGCAGCATTAACAGAGCCCACTTCTACGTTCTCTGGATATGTGTTCTGTCTGCGCCTAGTAATGCATTCAACGTAAAGAGATTATCTCGAGCAGAGAACCTGTTGTCATAAGATTGTGGCTTTCCATAGCTTTATATCTGCAAGCGCTTTCACTGAAACCTACAAAGCAGAGCTTACAGAGCTCTTTACTATATTCTCTTGATATGTGTTGTATCTGCTCCTATTCATGCATTTAATTAAATGCGATTATCTCGTGCAGAGATGCTGCTATCATCTGATTGTGTTTTTTCTATAGCCTTATCTCTACAAGCGCTTTCACTGCAACCTACAAAGCAGCATTAACAGAGCTCCTTACTGTGTTATATTGATATATGTTCTAACTGCGCCTAGTAATGCATTTAAGGTAAAGCGATTATCTCGAGTAGAGAAGCTGCTATCATAAGATCGTGGCTTTCCATTGCCTTATCTCTGCAAGCGCTTTCACTGAAACCTTCAAAGCAGCTTTAACTAGCGTTTTGTTTTATTAGACTGTCCTGAAATGCGTTCTAACAGCGCTTACTAAAGAGTTTAAGGGAAAGTGATTATCTCGAGCAGAGAAGCTGCTCTAAGGAGATTGTTGGCTTTCCATAGCCTTATCTCTACAAGCTCTTTCACTGCAACCTACAAAGCAGAGCTGACAGAGTTCCTTACTATGTTCTCTTGATATGTATTTTATCTGCGCCTAGTATTACATTTACAAAAAAGAGATTATCTCGAGCAGAGAAGATGCTAACATCGCATTGTGGTTCTCGTTACGCTTTACTCTACAAGCGCTTTCACTGCAACCTAGAAAGCAGCATTAACAGAGCCCCTTACTATGTTCTCTTGGTATGTGTTCAATCTGCGCCTGGTAATGCATTTATGGAAAAGTGATTATCTCGAGCAGAGAAGCGGCTGTCATCAGATTGTGGCTTTTATTAGCTTTAGCTCTGCAAGCTCTTTCACTAAAAACCACAAAGCAGAATTCACAGAGTCCATTCCTATGTTCTCTTGATATGTGTTCTATCTCCGCCTATTAATGCGTTTAAGGGAAAGCGATTATCTCAGGCAGAGAAGCTGCTCTCATCAAATTGTGGCTTTCCGTAGCCTTATCTCTGCAAACGCTTTCACTGCAATCTACAAAGCAGCATTAACAGAGCTGCTTACTCTGTTATATTGATATATGTTCTAACTGCGCCTAGTAATGCATTTAAGGTAGAGCGATTATCTCGAGTAGAGAATCTGCTGTCCTCATCAGATTGTGGCTTTCATTAGCTTTATTTCTACAAGCGCTTTCACTGCAACCAACAAAGCAGCTTTGGCTTGCTTTTTATTAGAGTGCCCTGAAATGTGCTCCTTCAGAGCTTACTAAAGCACTTGAGGAAAAGTTATAACCTAGAGCAAGAGAAGCTGCTATCATCAGATTGTGGCTCTCGTTCGCTTTTCTATACAAGCGCTTTCACTGCAAACTAGGTAGCAGAATTAACAGAGCTCCTTACTATGTTCTATTGGTATGTGTTGTATCTGCGCCTATCAATGCATTTAAAGAAAATCGATTACCTCGAGCAGAGAAGCTGCTATGAAGAGATTGTGGCTTTCATTAGCTTTAGCTCTTACAAGCGCTTTCACTGAAACCTACAAAGCAGAGCTGACAGACCTCCTTACTATATTCCCTTGATGTGTGTTCTATCTGCACCTGGTATTAAATTGTAGGAAAAGAGATTATCTCGAGCAGAGAAGATGCTATCATCACATTGTGGTTCTCGTTACGCTTTACTCTGCAAGCGCTTTCACTGAAACCTACAAAGGAGCATTAACAGAGCATCTTACTTTCTATGTTTCCTTGATATGTCTTGTATCTTCGCCTATTAATGCATTTAAGGTAAAGCGATTATCTCGAGCAGAGAAGCTGCTGTCATCAGATTGTGTTTTTGATATAGCCTTATCTCTACAAGCGCTTTCACTGTAAGCTACAAAGCAGTACTGACAGACCTCCTTGCTATGTTCTCTTGATACGTGTTCTATCTGCGCCAAGTATTACTTTAAAGGAAAAGAGATTATCTGCAGCAGAGAAGATGCTATCATCACATTGTGGTTCTCGTTACGCTTTACTCTGCAAGCGCTTTCACTGCAACATACAAAGCAGCATTAACAGAACTCCTTACTGTTTTATATTGATATATGTTCTAACTGCGCCTAGTAATGCGTTAAAGGAAAAGCGATTATCTCGAGTAGAGAAGCTGCTGTCATCAGATTGCGGCTTTCATTAGCCTTATCTCTGCAAGCTCTTTCACTGGAAACCACAAAGCAGAATTCACAGAGTCCATTCCTATGTTCTCTTGATATGTGTTCTATCTGCGCCTATTAATGCGTTTAAGGGAAAGCGATTATCTCTGGCAGAGAAGCTGCTCTCATCAAATTGTGGCTTTCCGTAGCCTTATCTCTGCAAACGCTTTCACTGCAATCTACAAAGCAGCATTAACAGAGCTGCTTACTCTGTTATATTGATATATGTTCTAACTGCGCCTAGTAATGCATTTAAGGTAGAGCGATTATCTCGAGTAGAGAAGCTGCTGTCATCAGATTGCGGTTTTAATTAGCTTTATCTCTACAAGCGTTTTCTCGGAAACCTACAAAGCAGCTTTAACTAACGTTTTATTAGACTGTCCTGAAATGAGTTCTTACAGCGCTTACTAAAGAGTTTAAGGAAAAGTGATTATCTCGAGCAGAGAAGCTGCTCTCATCAGATTGTTGGCTTTCCATAGCCTTATCTCTACAAGCACTGAAAACTACAAAGCAGCATTAACAGAACCCCTTACTATGTTCTCTTGATATGTGTTCCGTCTGCGCCTGGTAATGCATTTAAGGAAAAGTGATTATATGGAGCAGAGGATCAACTATCATGAGATTGTCGCTTTCATTAGCTTTATCTCCACAAGTGCTTTCACTGCAAATTACAAAGCAGCATTAACAGAGCCCCTTACTATGTTCTCTTGATATGTGTTGTTTCTGTGCCTATTAATGCATTTAAGGTAAAGCGATTATCGCGAGCAGAGAAAATGCTATCTTTAGACTTTGTCCTTCCATAGCCTTATCTCTACAACCGCTTTCACTGCAACCGACAAAGCAGCACTAGTAGAGCCCCTTACTATGTTCTCTTTATATGTGCTCTATCTGGTCCTACTAATGCTTTAAGGTAAAGCGATTATCTCCAGCAGAGAAGCTGCCCTCATCAGATTGTGGCTTTCATTAGCTTTATTTCTACAAGCGCTTTCACTGCAACCAACAAAGCAGCTTTGGCTTGCTTTTTATTAGAGTGCCCTGAAATGTGCTCCTTCAGAGCTTACTAAAGCACTTGAGGAAATGTTATAACCTAGAGCAGAGAAGCTGCTATCATCAGATTGTGGCTCTCGTTCACTTTTGTATACAAGCGCTTTCACTGCAAACTAGGTAGCAGAATTAACAGAGCTCCTTACTATGTTCTATTGGTATGTGTTGTATCTGCGCCTATTAATGCATTTAAAGAAAATCGATTACCTCGAGCGGAGAAGCTGCTATGAAGAGATTGTGGCTTTCATTAGCTTTAGCTCTACAAGCGCTTTCACTGAAACCTACAAAGCAGAGCTGACAGACCTCCTTACTATATTCTCTTGATGTGTGTTCTATCTGCACCTGGTATTAAATTGTAGGAAAAGAGATTATCTCGAGCAGAGAAGATGCTATCATCACATTGTGGTTCTCGTTACGCTTTACTCTGCAAGCGCTTTCACTGAAACCTACAAAGGAGCATTAACAGAGCATCTTACTTTCTATGTTTCCTTGATATGTCTTGTATCTTCGCCTATTAATGCATTCAAGGTAAAGCGATTATCTCGAGCAGAGAAGCTGCTGTCATCAGATTGTGTTTTTGATATAGCCTTATCTCTACAAACGCTTTCACTATAAGCTACAAAGCAGTACTGACAGACCTCCTTGCTATGTTCTCTTGATACGTGTTCTATCTGCGCCAAGTATTACTTTAAAGGAAAAGAGATTATCTGCAGCAGAGAAGATGCTATCATCACATTGTGGTTCTGGTTACGCTTTACTCTACAAGCGCTTTCACTGCAACCTACAAAGGAGCATTAACAGAGCATCTTACTGTGTTATATTGATATATGTTCTGACTGCTCCTACTAATGCATACATGGTAAAACTATTATATCGAGTAGAGAAGATGGAATAGTAAGATCGTAGCTTTCCGTGGCCTTATCTCAGCAAGCGCTTTCACTGAAACCTACAAAGGAGCATTAACAGAGCCCCTTACTATGTTCTCTTTATATGTGTTCAGTCAGCGCCTAGCAATGCATTTAAGGAAAAGTTAATATCTCGAGAAGAGAAGCTGCTGTCATCAGATTGTGGCTTTCATTAGCTTTATTTCTACAAGCGCTTTCACTGCAACCAACAAAGCAGCTTTGGCTTGCTTTTTATTAGAGTGCCCTGAAATGTGCTCCTTCAGAGCTTACTAAAGCACTTGAGGAAAAGTTATAACCTAGAGCAGAGAAGCTGCTATCATCAGATTGTGGCTCTCGTTCGCTTTTCTATACAAGCGCTTTCACTGCAAACTAGGTAGCAGAATTAACAGAGCTCCTTACTATGTTCTATTGGTATGTGTTGGATCTGCGCCTATCAATGCATTTAAAGAAAATCGATTACCTCGAGCGGAGAAGCTGCTATGAAGAGATTGTGGCTTTCATTAGCTTTAGCTCTTACAAGCGCTTTCACTGAAACCTACAAAGCAGAGCTGACAGACCTCCTTACTATATTCTCTTGATGTGTGTTCTATCTGCACCAGGTATTAAATTGTAGGAAAAGAGATTATCTCGAGCAGAGAAGATGCTATCATCACATTGTGGTACTCGTTACGCTTTACTCTGCAAGCGCTTTCACTGAAACCTACAAAGGAGCATTAACAGAGCATATTACTTTCTATGTTTCCTTGATATGTCTTGTATCTTCGCCTATTAATGCATTTAAGGTAAAGCGATTATCTCGAGCAGAGAAGCTGCTGTCATCAGATTGTGTTTTTGATATAGCCTTATCTCTACAAGCGCTTTCACTGTAAGCTACAAAGCGGTACTGACAGACCTCCTTGCTATGTTCTCTTGATACGTGTTCTATCTGCGCCAAGTATTACTTTAAAGGAAAAGAGATTATCTGCAGCAGAGAAGATGCTATCATCACATTGTGGTTCTCGTTACGCTTTACTCTACAAGCGCTTTCACTGCAACATACAAAGCAGCATTTACAGAGCTCCTTACTGTGTTATATTGATATATGTTCTAACTGCGCCTAGTAATGCGTTAAAGGAAAAGCGATTATCTCGAGTAGAGAAGCTGCTGTCATCAGATTGCGGCTTTCATTAGCCTTATCTCTGCAAGCTCTTTCACTGGAAACCACAAAGCAGAATTCACAGAGTCCATTCCTATGTTCTCTTGATATGTGTTCTATCTGCGCCTATTAATGCGTTTAAGGGAAAGCGATTATCTCTGGCAGAGAAGCTGCTCTCATCAAATTGTGGCTTTCCGTAGCCTTATCTCTGCAAACGCTTTCACTGCAATCTACAAAGCAGCATTAACAGAGCTGCTTACTCTGTTATATTGATATATGTTCTAACTGCGCCTAGTAATGCATTTAAGGTAGAGCGATTATCTCGAGTAGAGAAGCTGCTGTCATCAGATTGCGGTTTTAATTAGCTTTATCTCTACAAGCGTTTTCTCGGAAACCTACAAAGCAGCTTTAACTAACGTTTTATTAGACTGTCCTGAAATGAGTTCTTACAGCGCTTACTAAAGAGTTTAAGGAAAAGTGATTATCTCGAGCAGAGAAGCTGCTCTCATCAGATTGTTGGCTTTCCATAGCCTTATCTCTACAAGCACTGAAAACTACAAAGCAGCATTAACAGAACCCCTTACTATGTTCTCTTGATATGTGTTCCGTCTGCGCCTGGTAATGCATTTAAGGAAAAGTGATTATATGGAGCAGAGGATCAACTTATCATGAGATTGTCGCTTTCATTAGCTTTATCTCCACAAGTGCTTTCACTGCAAATTACAAAGCAGCATTAACAGAGCCCCTTACTATGTTCTCTTGATATGTGTTGTTTCTGTGCCTATTAATGCATTTAAGGTAAAGCGATTATCGCGAGCAGAGAAAATGCTATCTTTAGACTTTGTCCTTCCATAGCCTTATCTCTACAACCGCTTTCACTGCAACCGACAAAGCAGCACTAGTAGAGCCCCTTACTATGTTCTCTTTATATGTGCTCTATCTGGTCCTACTAATGCTTTAAGGTAAAGCGATTATCTCCAGCAGAGAAGCTGCCCTCATCAGATTGTGGCTTTCATTAGCTTTATTTCTACAAGCGCTTTCACTGCAACCAACAAAGCAGCTTTGGCTTGCTTTTTATTAGAGTGCCCTGAAATGTGCTCCTTCAGAGCTTACTAAAGCACTTGAGGAAATGTTATAACCTAGAGCAGAGAAGCTGCTATCATCAGATTGTGGCTCTCGTTCACTTTTGTATACAAGCGCTTTCACTGCAAACTAGGTAGCAGAATTAACAGAGCTCCTTACTATGTTCTATTGGTATGTGTTGTATCTGCGCCTATTAATGCATTTAAAGAAAATCGATTACCTCGAGCGGAGAAGCTGCTATGAAGAGATTGTGGCTTTCATTAGCTTTAGCTCTACAAGCGCTTTCACTGAAACCTACAAAGCAGAGCTGACAGACCTCCTTACTATATTCTCTTGATGTGTGTTCTATCTGCACCTGGTATTAAATTGTAGGAAAAGAGATTATCTCGAGCAGAGAAGATGCTATCATCACATTGTGGTTCTCGTTACGCTTTACTCTGCAAGCGCTTTCACTGAAACCTACAAAGGAGCATTAACAGAGCATCTTACTTTCTATGTTTCCTTGATATGTCTTGTATCTTCGCCTATTAATGCATTTAAGGTAAAGCGATTATCTCGAGCAGAGAAGCTGCTGTCATCAGATTGTGTTTTTGATATAGCCTTATCTCTACAAACGCTTTCACTATAAGCTACAAAGCAGTACTGACAGACCTCCTTGCTATGTTCTCTTGATACGTGTTCTATCTGCGCCAAGTATTACTTTAAAGGAAAAGAGATTATCTGCAGCAGAGAAGATGCTATCATCACATTGTGGTTCTGGTTACGCTTTACTCTACAAGCGCTTTCACTGCAACCTACAAAGGAGCATTAACAGAGCATCTTACTGTGTTATATTGATATATGTTCTGACTGCTCCTACTAATGCATATATGGTAAAACTATTATATCGAGTAGAGAAGATGGAATAGTAAGATCGTAGCTTTCCGTGGCCTTATCTCAGCAAGCGCTTTCACTGAAACCTACAAAGGAGCATTAACAGAGCCCCTTACTATGTTCTCTTTATATGTGTTCAGTCAGCGCCTAGCAATGCATTTAAGGAAAAGTTAATATCTCGAGAAGAGAAGCTGCTGTCATCAGATTGTGGCTTTCATTAGCTTTATTTCTACAAGCGCTTTCACTGCAACCAACAAAGCAGCTTTGGCTTGCTTTTTATTAGAGTGCCCTGAAATGTGCTCCTTCAGAGCTTACTAAAGCACTTGAGGAAAAGTTATAACCTAGAGCAGAGAAGCTGCTATCATCAGATTGTGGCTCTCGTTCGCTTTTCTATACAAGCGCTTTCACTGCAAACTAGGTAGCAGAATTAACAGAGCTCCTTACTATGTTCTATTGGTATGTGTTGTATCTGCGCCTATCAATGCATTTAAAGAAAATCGATTACCTCGAGCGGAGAAGCTGCTATGAAGAGATTGTGGCTTTCATTAGCTTTAGCTCTTACAAGCGCTTTCACTGAAACCTACAAAGCAGAGCTGACAGACCTCCTTACTATATTCTCTTGATGTGTGTTCTATCTGCACCAGGTATTAAATTGTAGGAAAAGAGATTATCTCGAGCAGAGAAGATGCTATCATCACATTGTGGTACTCGTTACGCTTTACTCTGCAAGCGCTTTCACTGAAACCTACAAAGGAGCATTAACAGAGCATATTACTTTCTATGTTTCCTTGATATGTCTTGTATCTTCGCCTATTAATGCATTTAAGGTAAAGCGATTATCTCGAGCAGAGAAGCTGCTGTCATCAGATTGTGTTTTTGATATAGCCTTATCTCTACAAGCGCTTTCACTGTAAGCTACAAAGCGGTACTGACAGACCTCCTTGCTATGTTCTCTTGATACGTGTTCTATCTGCGCCAAGTATTACTTTAAAGGAAAAGAGATTATCTGCAGCAGAGAAGATGCTATCATCACATTGTGGTTCTCGTTACGCTTTACTCTACAAGCGCTTTCACTGCAACATACAAAGCAGCATTTACAGAGCTCCTTACTGTGTTATATTGATATATGTTCTAACTGCGCCTAGTAATGCGTTAAAGGAAAAGCGATTATCTCGAGTAGAGAAGCTGCTGTCATCAGATTGCGGCTTTCATTAGCCTTATCTCTGCAAGCTCTTTCACTGGAAACCACAAAGCAGAATTCACAGAGTCCATTCCTATGTTCTCTTGATATGTGTTCTATCTGCGCCTATTAATGCGTTTAAGGGAAAGCGATTATCTCTGGCAGAGAAGCTGCTCTCATCAAATTGTGGCTTTCCGTAGCCTTATCTCTGCAAACGCTTTCACTGCAATCTACAAAGCAGCATTAACAGAGCTGCTTACTCTGTTATATTGATATATGTTCTAACTGCGCCTAGTAATGCATTTAAGGTAGAGCGATTATCTCGAGTAGAGAAGCTGCTGTCATCAGATTGCGGTTTTAATTAGCTTTATCTCTACAAGCGTTTTCTCGGAAACCTACAAAGCAGCTTTAACTAACGTTTTATTAGACTGTCCTGAAATGAGTTCTTACAGCGCTTACTAAAGAGTTTAAGGAAAAGTGATTATCTCGAGCAGAGAAGCTGCTCTCATCAGATTGTTGGCTTTCCATAGCCTTATCTCTACAAGCACTGAAAACTACAAAGCAGCATTAACAGAACCCCTTACTATGTTCTCTTGATATGTGTTCCGTCTGCGCCTGGTAATGCATTTAATGAAAAGTGATTATATGGAGCAGAGGATCAACTATCATGAGATTGTCGCTTTCATTAGCTTTATCTCCACAAGTGCTTTCACTGCAAATTACAAAGCAGCATTAACAGAGCCCCTTACTATGTTCTCTTGATATGTGTTGTTTCTGTGCCTATTAATGCATTTAAGGTAAAGCGATTATCGCGAGCAGAGAAAATGCTATCTTTAGACTTTGTCCTTCCATAGCCTTATCTCTACAACCGCTTTCACTGCAACCGACAAAGCAGCACTAGTAGAGCCCCTTACTATGTTCTCTTTATATGTGCTCTATCTGGTCCTACTAATGCTTTAAGGTAAAGCGATTATCTCCAGCAGAGAAGCTGCCCTCATCAGATTGTGGCTTTCATTAGCTTTATTTCTACAAGCGCTATCACTGCAACTAACAAAGCAGCTTTGGCTTGCTTTTTATTAGAGTGCCCTGAAATGTGCTCCTTCAGAGCTTACTAAAGCACTTGAGGAAAAGTTATAACCTAGAGCAGAGAAGCTGCTATCATCAGATTGTGGCTCTCGTTCGCTTTTCTATACAAGCGCTTTCACTGCAAACTAGGTAGCAGAATTAACAGAGCTCCTTACTATGTTCTAATGGTATGTGTTGGATCTGCGCCTATTAATGCATTTAAGGAAAATCGATTACCTCGAGCGGAGAAGCTGCTATGAAGAGATTGTGGCTTTCATTAGCTTTAGCTCTACAAGCGCTTTCACTGAAACCTACAAAGCAGAGCTGACAGACCTCCTTACTATATTCTCTTGATGTGTGTTCTATCTGCACCTGGTATTAAATTGTAGGAAAAGAGATTATCTCGAGCAGAGAAGATGCTATCATCACATTGTGGTTCTCGTTACGCTTTACTCTGCAAGCGCTTTCACTGAAACCTACAAAGGAGCATTAACAGAGCATCTTACTTTCTATGTTTCCTTGATATGTCTTGTATCTTCGCCTATTAATGCATTTAAGGTAAAGCGATTATCTCGAGCAGAGAAGCTGCTGTCATCAGATTGTGTTTTTGATATAGCCTTATCTCTACAAGCGCTTTCACTGTAAGCTACAAAGCAGTACTGACAGACCTCCTTGCTATGTTCTCTTGATACGTGTTCTATCTGCGCCAAGTATTACTTTAAAGGAAAAGAGATTATCTGCAGCAGAGAAGATGCTATCATCACATTGTGGTTCTCGTTACGCTTTACTCTACAAGCGCTTTCACTGCAACCTACAAAGGAGCATTAACAGAGCATCTTACTGTGTTATATTGATATATGTTCTGACTGCTCCTACTAATGCATACATGGTAAAACTATTATATCGAGTAGAGAAGATGGAATAGTAAGATCGTAGCTTTCCGTGGCCTTATCTCAGCAAGCGCTTTCACTGAAACCTACAAAGGAGCATTAACAGAGCCCCTTACTATGTTCTCTTTATATGTGTTCAGTCAGCGCCTAGCAATGCATTTAAGGAAAAGTTAATATCTCGAGAAGAGAAGCTGCTGTCATCAGATTGTGGCTTTCATTAGCTTTATTTCTACAAGCGCTTTCACTGCAACCAACAAAGCAGCTTTGGCTTGCTTTTTATTAGAGTGCCCTGAAATGTGCTCCTTCAGAGCTTACTAAAGCACTTGAGGAAAAGTTATAACCTAGAGCAGAGAAGCTGCTATCATCAGATTGTGGCTCTCGTTCGCTTTTCTATACAAGCGCTTTCACTGCAAACTAGGTAGCAGAATTAACAGAGCTCCTTACTATGTTCTATTGGTATGTGTTGGATCTGCGCCTATCAATGCATTTAAAGAAAATCGATTACCTCGAGCGGAGAAGCTGCTATGAAGAGATTGTGGCTTTCATTAGCTTTAGCTCTTACAAGCGCTTTCACTGAAACCTACAAAGCAGAGCTGACAGACCTCCTTACTATATTCTCTTGATGTGTGTTCTATCTGCACCAGGTATTAAATTGTAGGAAAAGAGATTATCTCGAGCAGAGAAGATGCTATCATCACATTGTGGTACTCGTTACGCTTTACTCTGCAAGCGCTTTCACTGAAACCTACAAAGGAGCATTAACAGAGCATATTACTTTCTATGTTTCCTTGATATGTCTTGTATCTTCGCCTATTAATGCATTTAAGGTAAAGCGATTATCTCGAGCAGAGAAGCTGCTGTCATCAGATTGTGTTTTTGATATAGCCTTATCTCTACAAGCGCTTTCACTGTAAGCTACAAAGCGGTACTGACAGACCTCCTTGCTATGTTCTCTTGATACGTGTTCTATCTGCGCCAAGTATTACTTTAAAGGAAAAGAGATTATCTGCAGCAGAGAAGATGCTATCATCACATTGTGGTTCTCGTTACGCTTTACTCTACAAGCGCTTTCACTGCAACATACAAAGCAGCATTTACAGAGCTCCTTACTGTGTTATATTGATATATGTTCTAACTGCGCCTAGTAATGCGTTAAAGGAAAAGCGATTATCTCGAGTAGAGAAGCTGCTGTCATCAGATTGCGGCTTTCATTAGCCTTATCTCTGCAAGCTCTTTCACTGGAAACCACAAAGCAGAATTCACAGAGTCCATTCCTATGTTCTCTTGATATGTGTTCTATCTGCGCCTATTAATGCGTTTAAGGGAAAGCGATTATCTCTGGCAGAGAAGCTGCTCTCATCAAATTGTGGCTTTCCGTAGCCTTATCTCTGCAAACGCTTTCACTGCAATCTACAAAGCAGCATTAACAGAGCTGCTTACTCTGTTATATTGATATATGTTCTAACTGCGCCTAGTAATGCATTTAAGGTAGAGCGATTATCTCGAGTAGAGAAGCTGCTGTCATCAGATTGCGGTTTTAATTAGCTTTATCTCTACAAGCGTTTTCTCGGAAACCTACAAAGCAGCTTTAACTAACGTTTTATTAGACTGTCCTGAAATGAGTTCTTACAGCGCTTACTAAAGAGTTTAAGGAAAAGTGATTATCTCGAGCAGAGAAGCTGCTCTCATCAGATTGTTGGCTTTCCATAGCCTTATCTCTACAAGCACTGAAAACTACAAAGCAGCATTAACAGAACCCCTTACTATGTTCTCTTGATATGTGTTCCGTCTGCGCCTGGTAATGCATTTAAGGAAAAGTGATTATATGGAGCAGAGGATCAACTTATCATGAGATTGTCGCTTTCATTAGCTTTATCTCCACAAGTGCTTTCACTGCAAATTACAAAGCAGCATTAACAGAGCCCCTTACTATGTTCTCTTGATATGTGTTGTTTCTGTGCCTATTAATGCATTTAAGGTAAAGCGATTATCGCGAGCAGAGAAAATGCTATCTTTAGACTTTGTCCTTCCATAGCCTTATCTCTACAACCGCTTTCACTGCAACCGACAAAGCAGCACTAGTAGAGCCCCTTACTATGTTCTCTTTATATGTGCTCTATCTGGTCCTACTAATGCTTTAAGGTAAAGCGATTATCTCCAGCAGAGAAGCTGCCCTCATCAGATTGTGGCTTTCATTAGCTTTATTTCTACAAGCGCTTTCACTGCAACCAACAAAGCAGCTTTGGCTTGCTTTTTATTAGAGTGCCCTGAAATGTGCTCCTTCAGAGCTTACTAAAGCACTTGAGGAAATGTTATAACCTAGAGCAGAGAAGCTGCTATCATCAGATTGTGGCTCTCGTTCACTTTTGTATACAAGCGCTTTCACTGCAAACTAGGTAGCAGAATTAACAGAGCTCCTTACTATGTTCTATTGGTATGTGTTGTATCTGCGCCTATTAATGCATTTAAAGAAAATCGATTACCTCGAGCGGAGAAGCTGCTATGAAGAGATTGTGGCTTTCATTAGCTTTAGCTCTACAAGCGCTTTCACTGAAACCTACAAAGCAGAGCTGACAGACCTCCTTACTATATTCTCTTGATGTGTGTTCTATCTGCACCTGGTATTAAATTGTAGGAAAAGAGATTATCTCGAGCAGAGAAGATGCTATCATCACATTGTGGTTCTCGTTACGCTTTACTCTGCAAGCGCTTTCACTGAAACCTACAAAGGAGCATTAACAGAGCATCTTACTTTCTATGTTTCCTTGATATGTCTTGTATCTTCGCCTATTAATGCATTTAAGGTAAAGCGATTATCTCGAGCAGAGAAGCTGCTGTCATCAGATTGTGTTTTTGATATAGCCTTATCTCTACAAACGCTTTCACTATAAGCTACAAAGCAGTACTGACAGACCTCCTTGCTATGTTCTCTTGATACGTGTTCTATCTGCGCCAAGTATTACTTTAAAGGAAAAGAGATTATCTGCAGCAGAGAAGATGCTATCATCACATTGTGGTTCTGGTTACGCTTTACTCTACAAGCGCTTTCACTGCAACCTACAAAGGAGCATTAACAGAGCATCTTACTGTGTTATATTGATATATGTTCTGACTGCTCCTACTAATGCATATATGGTAAAACTATTATATCGAGTAGAGAAGATGGAATAGTAAGATCGTAGCTTTCCGTGGCCTTATCTCAGCAAGCGCTTTCACTGAAACCTACAAAGGAGCATTAACAGAGCCCCTTACTATGTTCTCTTTATATGTGTTCAGTCAGCGCCTAGCAATGCATTTAAGGAAAAGTTAATATCTCGAGAAGAGAAGCTGCTGTCATCAGATTGTGGCTTTCATTAGCTTTATTTCTACAAGCGCTTTCACTGCAACCAACAAAGCAGCTTTGGCTTGCTTTTTATTAGAGTGCCCTGAAATGTGCTCCTTCAGAGCTTACTAAAGCACTTGAGGAAAAGTTATAACCTAGAGCAGAGAAGCTGCTATCATCAGATTGTGGCTCTCGTTCGCTTTTCTATACAAGCGCTTTCACTGCAAACTAGGTAGCAGAATTAACAGAGCTCCTTACTATGTTCTATTGGTATGTGTTGTATCTGCGCCTATCAATGCATTTAAAGAAAATCGATTACCTCGAGCGGAGAAGCTGCTATGAAGAGATTGTGGCTTTCATTAGCTTTAGCTCTTACAAGCGCTTTCACTGAAACCTACAAAGCAGAGCTGACAGACCTCCTTACTATATTCTCTTGATGTGTGTTCTATCTGCACCAGGTATTAAATTGTAGGAAAAGAGATTATCTCGAGCAGAGAAGATGCTATCATCACATTGTGGTACTCGTTACGCTTTACTCTGCAAGCGCTTTCACTGAAACCTACAAAGGAGCATTAACAGAGCATATTACTTTCTATGTTTCCTTGATATGTCTTGTATCTTCGCCTATTAATGCATTTAAGGTAAAGCGATTATCTCGAGCAGAGAAGCTGCTGTCATCAGATTGTGTTTTTGATATAGCCTTATCTCTACAAGCGCTTTCACTGTAAGCTACAAAGCGGTACTGACAGACCTCCTTGCTATGTTCTCTTGATACGTGTTCTATCTGCGCCAAGTATTACTTTAAAGGAAAAGAGATTATCTGCAGCAGAGAAGATGCTATCATCACATTGTGGTTCTCGTTACGCTTTACTCTACAAGCGCTTTCACTGCAACATACAAAGCAGCATTTACAGAGCTCCTTACTGTGTTATATTGATATATGTTCTAACTGCGCCTAGTAATGCGTTAAAGGAAAAGCGATTATCTCGAGTAGAGAAGCTGCTGTCATCAGATTGCGGCTTTCATTAGCCTTATCTCTGCAAGCTCTTTCACTGGAAACCACAAAGCAGAATTCACAGAGTCCATTCCTATGTTCTCTTGATATGTGTTCTATCTGCGCCTATTAATGCGTTTAAGGGAAAGCGATTATCTCTGGCAGAGAAGCTGCTCTCATCAAATTGTGGCTTTCCGTAGCCTTATCTCTGCAAACGCTTTCACTGCAATCTACAAAGCAGCATTAACAGAGCTGCTTACTCTGTTATATTGATATATGTTCTAACTGCGCCTAGTAATGCATTTAAGGTAGAGCGATTATCTCGAGTAGAGAAGCTGCTGTCATCAGATTGCGGTTTTAATTAGCTTTATCTCTACAAGCGTTTTCTCGGAAACCTACAAAGCAGCTTTAACTAACGTTTTATTAGACTGTCCTGAAATGAGTTCTTACAGCGCTTACTAAAGAGTTTAAGGAAAAGTGATTATCTCGAGCAGAGAAGCTGCTCTCATCAGATTGTTGGCTTTCCATAGCCTTATCTCTACAAGCACTGAAAACTACAAAGCAGCATTAACAGAACCCCTTACTATGTTCTCTTGATATGTGTTCCGTCTGCGCCTGGTAATGCATTTAATGAAAAGTGATTATATGGAGCAGAGGATCAACTATCATGAGATTGTCGCTTTCATTAGCTTTATCTCCACAAGTGCTTTCACTGCAAATTACAAAGCAGCATTAACAGAGCCCCTTACTATGTTCTCTTGATATGTGTTGTTTCTGTGCCTATTAATGCATTTAAGGTAAAGCGATTATCGCGAGCAGAGAAAATGCTATCTTTAGACTTTGTCCTTCCATAGCCTTATCTCTACAACCGCTTTCACTGCAACCGACAAAGCAGCACTAGTAGAGCCCCTTACTATGTTCTCTTTATATGTGCTCTATCTGGTCCTACTAATGCTTTAAGGTAAAGCGATTATCTCCAGCAGAGAAGCTGCCCTCATCAGATTGTGGCTTTCATTAGCTTTATTTCTACAAGCGCTATCACTGCAACTAACAAAGCAGCTTTGGCTTGCTTTTTATTAGAGTGCCCTGAAATGTGCTCCTTCAGAGCTTACTAAAGCACTTGAGGAAAAGTTATAACCTAGAGCAGAGAAGCTGCTATCATCAGATTGTGGCTCTCGTTCGCTTTTCTATACAAGCGCTTTCACTGCAAACTAGGTAGCAGAATTAACAGAGCTCCTTACTATGTTCTAATGGTATGTGTTGGATCTGCGCCTATTAATGCATTTAAGGAAAATCGATTACCTCGAGCGGAGAAGCTGCTATGAAGAGATTGTGGCTTTCATTAGCTTTAGCTCTACAAGCGCTTTCACTGAAACCTACAAAGCAGAGCTGACAGACCTCCTTACTATATTCTCTTGATGTGTGTTCTATCTGCACCTGGTATTAAATTGTAGGAAAAGAGATTATCTCGAGCAGAGAAGATGCTATCATCACATTGTGGTTCTCGTTACGCTTTACTCTGCAAGCGCTTTCACTGAAACCTACAAAGGAGCATTAACAGAGCATCTTACTTTCTATGTTTCCTTGATATGTCTTGTATCTTCGCCTATTAATGCATTTAAGGTAAAGCGATTATCTCGAGCAGAGAAGCTGCTGTCATCAGATTGTGTTTTTGATATAGCCTTATCTCTACAAGCGCTTTCACTGTAAGCTACAAAGCAGTACTGACAGACCTCCTTGCTATGTTCTCTTGATACGTGTTCTATCTGCGCCAAGTATTACTTTAAAGGAAAAGAGATTATCTGCAGCAGAGAAGATGCTATCATCACATTGTGGTTCTCGTTACGCTTTACTCTACAAGCGCTTTCACTGCAACCTACAAAGGAGCATTAACAGAGCATCTTACTGTGTTATATTGATATATGTTCTGACTGCTCCTAGTGATGCATTTATGGTAAAGCGATTATCTCGAGTAGAGAAGATGGAATAATAAGATCGTAGCTTTCCGTGGCCTTATCTCAGCAAGCGCTTTCACTGAAACCTACAAAGCAGCATTAACAGAACCCCTTACTATGTTCTCTTTATATGTGTTCAGTCAGCGCCTAGCAATGCATTTAAGGAAAAGTTAATATCTCGAGAAGAGAAGCTGCTATCATCAGATTGCGGCTTTCATTAGCCTTATCTCTACAAGGGCTTTCACTGCAACCTAGGAATCGGAATTATCAGAGCTCCTTACTACATTCTCTTGATATGTGTTCTATCTGCGCCTATTAATGCATTTAAGGTAAAGCGATTATCTCCAGCAGAGAAGATGCTATCATCACGTTGTGGTTCTCGTTACGCTTTACTCTACAAGCGCTTTCACTGCAACATACAAAGCAGCATTAACAGAGCTCCTTACTGTGTTTTATTGATATATGTTCTAACTGCGCCTAGTAATGCGTTAAAGGAAAAGTGATTATCTCGAGCAGAGAAGCTGCTGTCATCAGATTGTGGCTTTCAGTAGCTTTAGCTCTGCAAGCGCTTTCACTGGAAACTACAAAGCAGCATTAACAGAGCCCACTTCTACGTTCTCTGGATATGTGTTCTGTCTGCGCCTAGTAATGCATTCAACGTAAAGAGATTATCTCGAGCAGAGAACCTGTTGTCATAAGATTGTGGCTTTCCATAGCTTTATATCTGCAAGCGCTTTCACTGAAACCTACAAAGCAGAGCTGACAGAGTTCCTTACTATATTCTCTTGATATGTGTTGTATCTGCTCCTATTCATGCATTTAATTAAATGCGATTATCTCATGCAGAGATGCTGCTATCATCTGATTGTGTTTTTTCTATAGCCTTATCTCTACAAGCGCTTTCACTGCAACCTACAAAGCAGCATTAACAGAGCTCCTTACTGTGTTATATTGATATATGTTCTAACTGCGCCTAGTAATGCGTTAAAGGAATAGCGATTATCTCGAGCAGAGAAGCTGCTGTCATCAGATTGTGGCTTTCAGTAGCTTTAGCTCTGCAAGCGCTTTCACTGGAAACTACAAAGCAGCATTAACAGAGCCCACTTCTACGTTCTCTGGATATGTGTTCTGTCTGCGCCTAGTAATGCATTCAACGTAAAGAGATTATCTCGAGCAGAGAACCTGTTGTCATAAGATTGTGGCTTTCCATAGCTTTATATCTGCAAGCGCTTTCACTGAAACCTACAAAGCAGAGCTGACAGAGCTCTTTACTATATTCTCTTGATATGTGTTGTATCTGCTCCTATTCATGCATTTAATTAAATGCGATTATCTCGTGCAGAGATGCTGCTATCATCTGATTGTGTTTTTTCTATAGCCTTATCTCTACAAGCGCTTTCACTGCAACCTACAAAGCAGCATTAACAGAGCTCCTTACTGTGTTATATTGATATATGTTCTAACTGCGCCTAGTAATGCATTTAAGGTAAAGCGATTATCTCGAGTAGAGAAGCTGCTATCATAAGATCGTGGCTTTCCATTGCCTTATCTCTGCAAGCGCTTTCACTGAAACCTTCAAAGCAGCTTTAACTAGCGTTTTGTTTTATTAGACTGTCCTGAAATGCGTTCTAACAGCGCTTACTAAAGAGTTTAAGGGAAAGTGATTATCTCGAGCAGAGAAGCTGCTCTAAGGAGATTGTTGGATTTCCATAGCCTTATCTCTACAAGCTCTTTCACTGCAACCTACAAAGCAGAGCTGACAGCGTTCCTTACTATGTTCTCTTGATATGTATTTTATCTGCGCCTAGTATTACATTTACAAAAAAGAGATTATCTCGAGCAGAGAAGATGCTAACATCGCATTGTGGTTCTCGTTACGCTTTACTCTACAAGCGCTTTCACTGCAACCTAGAAAGCAGCATTAACAGAGCCCCTTACTATGTTCTCTTGGTATGTGTTCAATCTGCGCCTGGTAATGCATTTATGGAAAAGTGATTATCTCGAGCAGAGAAGCGGCTGTCATCAGATTGTGGCTTTTATTAGCTTTAGCTCTGCAAGCTCTTTCACTGGAAACCACAAAGCAGAATTCACAGAGTCCATTCCTATGTTCTCTTGATATGTGTTCTATCTGCGCCTATTAATGCGTTTAAGGGAAAGCGATTATCTCAGGCAGAGAAGCTGCTCTCATCAAATTGTGGCTTTCCGTAGCCTTATCTCTGCAAACGCTTTCACTGCAATCTACAAAGCAGCATTAACAGAGCTGCTTAATCTGTTATATTGATATATGTTCTAACTGCGCCTAGTAATGCATTTAAGGTAGAGCGATTATCTCGAGTAGAGAATCTGCTGTCCTCATCAGATTGTGGCTTTCATTAGCTTTATTTCTACAAGCGCTTTCACTGCAACCAACAAAGCAGCTTTGGCTTGCTTTTTATTAGAGTGCCCTGAAATGTGCTCCTTCAGAGCTTACTAAAGCACTTGAGGAAAAGTTATAACCTAGAGCAAGAGAAGCTGCTATCATCAGATTGTGGCTCTCGTTCGCTTTTCTATACAAGCGCTTTCACTGCAAACTAGGTAGCAGAATTAACAGAGCTCCTTACTATGTTCTATTGGTATGTGTTGTATCTGCGCCTATCAATGCATTTAAAGAAAATCGATTACCTCGAGCAGAGAAGCTGCTATGAAGAGATTGTGGCTTTCATTAGCTTTAGCTCTTACAAGCGCTTTCACTGAAACCTACAAAGCAGAGCTGACAGACCTCCTTACTATATTCTCTTGATGTGTGTTCTATCTGCACCTGGTATTAAATTGTAGGAAAAGAGATTATCTCGAGCAGAGAAGATGCTATCATCACAATGTGGTTCTTGTTACGCTTTACTCTGCAAGCGCTTTCACTGCAACCTACAAAGGAGCATTAACAGAGCATCTTACTGTGTCATATTGATATATGTTCCTACTGCTACTAGTAACGCATTTATGGTAAAACGATTATCTCGAGTAGAGAAGATGGAATCATATGATCGTAGCTTTCCGTGGCCTTATCTCTAAAAGCGCTTTCACTGAAACCTACAAAGCAGCATTTACAGAGCCCCTTACTATGTTCTCTTGATAGGTGTTCAGTCAGCGCCTAGCAATGCATTTAAGGAAAAGTTAATATCTCGAGAAGAGAAGCTGCTATCATCAGATTGCGGCTTTCATTAGCCTTATCTCTACAAGGGCTTTCACTGCAACCTAGGAATCGGAATTATCAGAGCTCCTTACTACATTCTCTTGATATGTGTTCTATCTGCGCCTATTAATGCATTTAAGGTAAAGCGATTATCTCCAGCAGAGAAGATGCTTTCATCACGTTGTGGTTCTCGTTACGCTTTACTCTACAAGCGCTTTCACTGCAACATACAAAGCAGCATTAACAGAGCTCCTTACTGTGTTATATTGATATATGTTCTAACTGCGCCTAGTAATGCGTTAAAGGAAAAGTGATTATCTCGAGCAGAGAAGCTGCTGTCATCAGATTGTGGCTTTCAGTAGCTTTAGCTCTGCAAGCGCTTTCACTGGAAACTACAAAGCAGCATTAACAGAGCCCACTTCTACGTTCTCTGGATATGTGTTCTGTCTGCGCCTAGTAATGCATTCAACGTAAAGAGATTATCTCGAGCAGAGAACCTGTTGTCATAAGATTGTGGCTTTCCATGGCTTTATATCTGCAAGCGCTTTCACTGAAACCTACAAAGCAGAGCTTACAGAGCTCTTTACTATATTCTCTTGATATGTGTTGTATCTGCTCCTATTCATGCATTTAATTAAATGCGATTATCTCGTGCAGAGATGCTGCTATCATCTGATTGTGTTTTTTCTATAGCCTTATCTCTACAAGCGCTTTCACTGCAACCTACAAAGCAGCATTAACAGAGCTCCTTACTGTGTTATATTGATATATGTTCTAACTGCGCCTAGTAATGCATTTAAGGTAAAGCGATTATCTCGAGTAGAGAAGCTGCTATCATAAGATCGTGGCTTTCCATTGCCTTATCTCAGAAAGCGCTTTCACTGAAACCTTCAAAGCAGCTTTAACTAGCGTTTTGTTTTATTAGACTGTCCTGAAATGCGTTCTAACAGCGCTTACTAAAGAGTTTAAGGGAAAGCGATTATCTCGAGCAGAGAAGCTGCTCTAAGGAGATTGTTTGCTTTCCATAACCTTATCTCTACAAGCTCTTTCACTGCAACCTACAAAGCAGAGCTGACAGAGTTCCTTACTATGTTCTCTTGATATGTATTTTATCTGCGCCTAGTATTACATTTACGTAAAAGAGATTATCTCGAGCAGAGAAGATGCTAACATCGCATTGTGGTTCTCGTTACGCTTTACTCTACAAGCGCTTTCACTGCAACCTAGAAAGCAGCATTAACAGAGCCCCTTACTATGTTCTCTTGGTATGTGTTCAATCTGCGCCTGGTAATGCATTTATGGAAAAGTGATTATCTCGAGCACAGAAGCGGCTGTCATCAGATTGTGGCTTTTATTAGCTTTAGCTCTGCAAGCTCTTTCACTGGAAACCACAAAGCAGAATTCACAGAGTCCATTCCTATGTTCTCTTGATATGTGTTTTATCTGCGCCTATTAATGCGTTTAAGGGAAAGCGATTATCTCTGGCAGAGAAGCTGCTCTCATCAAATTGTGGCTTTCCGTAGCCTTATCTCTGCAAACGCTTTCACTGCAATCTACAAAGCAGCATTAACAGAGCTGCTTACTCTGTTATATTGATATATGTTCTAACTGCGCCTAGTAATGCATTTAAGGTAGAGCGATTATCTCGAGTAGAGAAGCTGCTGTCATCAGATTGCGGTTTTAATTAGCTTTATCTCTACAAGCGTTTTCTCGGAAACCTACAAAGCAGCTTTAACTAACATTTTATTAGACTGTCCTGAAATGTGTTCTTACAGCGCTTACTAAAGAGTTTAAGGAAAAGTGATTATCTCGAGCAGAGAAGCTGCTCTCATCAGATTGTTGGCTTTCCATAGCCTTATCTCTACAAGCACTGAAAACTACAAAGCAGCATTAACAGAACCCCTTACTATGTTCTCTTGATATGTGTTCCGTCTGCGCCTGGTAATGCATTTAAGGAAAAGTGATTATATGGAGCAGAGGATCAACTATCATGAGATTGTCGCTTTCAGTAGCTTTATCTCTACAAGTGCTTTTACTGCAAATTACAAAGCAGCATTAACAGAGCCCCTTACTATGTTCTCTTGATATGTGTTGTTTCTGTGCCTATTAATGCATTTAAGGTAAAGCGATTATCGCGAGCAGAGAAAATGCTATCTTTAGACTTTGTCCTTCCATAGCCTTATCTCTACAACCGCTTTCACTGCAACCTACAAAGCAGCACTAGTAGAGCCCCTTACTACGTTCTCTTTATATGTGCTCTATCTGGTCCTACTAATGCTTTAAGGTAAAGCGATTATCTCCAGCAGAGAAGCTGCCCTCATCAGATTGTGGCTTTCATTAGCTTTATTTCTACAAGCGCTTTCACTGCAACCAACAAAGCAGCTTTGGCTTGCTTTTTATTAGAGTGCCCTGAAATGTGCTCCTTCAGAGCTTACTAAAGCACTTGAGGAAAAGTTATAACCTAGAGCAGAGAAGCTGCTATCATCAGATTGTGGCTCTCGTTCGCTTTTCTATACAAGCGCTTTCACTGCAAACTAGGTAGCAGAATTAACAGAGCTCCTTACTATGTTCTATTGGTATGTGTTGTATCTGCGCCTATCAATGCATTTAAGGAAAATCGAATACCTCGAGCGGAGAAGCTGCTATGAAGAGATTGTGGCTTTCATTAGCTTTAGCTCTTACAAGCGCTTTCACTGAAACCTACAAAGCAGAGCTGACAGACCTCCTTACTATATTCTCTTGATGTGTGTTCTATCTGCACCTGGTATTAAATTGTAGGAAAAGAGATTATCTCGAGCAGAGAAGATGCTATCATCACAATGTGGTTCTTGTTACGCTTTACTCTGCAAGCGCTTTCACTGCAACCTACAAAGGAGCATTAACAGAGCATCTTACTGTGTCATATTGATATATGTTCCTACTGCTACTAGTAACGCATTTATGGTAAAACGATTATCTCGAGTAGAGAAGATGGAATCATATGATCGTAGCTTTCCGTGGCCTTATCTCTGCAAGCGCTTTCACTGAAACCTACAAAGCAGCATTTACAGAGCCCCTTACTATGTTCTCTTGATAGGTGTTCAGTCAGCGCCTAGCAATGCATTTAAGGAAAAGTTAATATCTCGAGAAGAGAAGCTGCTATCATCAGATTGCGGCTTTCATTAGCCTTATCTCTACAAGGGCTTTCACTGCAACCTAGGAATCGGAATTATCAGAGCTCCTTACTACATTCTCTTGATATGTGTTCTATCTGCGCCTATTAATGCATTTAAGGTAAAGCGATTATCTCCAGCAGAGAAGATGCTTTCATCACGTTGTGGTTCTCGTTACGCTTTACTCTACAAGCGCTTTCACTGCAACCTACAAAGCAGCATTAACAGAGCTCCTTACTGTGTTATATTGATATATGTTCTAACTGCGCCTAGTAATGCATTTAAGGTAAAGCGATTATCTCGAGTAGAGAAGCTGCTATCATAAGATCGTGGCTTTCCATTGCCTTATCTCTGCAAGCGCTTTCACTGAAACCTTCAAAGCAGCTTTAACTAGCGTTTTGTTTTATTAGACTGTCCTGAAATGCGTTCTAACAGCGCTTACTAAAGAGTTTAAGGGAAAGCGATTATCTCGAGCAGAGAAGCTGCTCTAAGGAGATTGTTGGCTTTCCATAACCTTATCTCTACAAGCTCTTTCACTGCAACCTACAAAGCAGAGCTGACAGAGTTCCTTACTATGTTCTCTTGATATGTATTTTATCTGCGCCTAGTATTACATTTACGTAAAAGAGATTATCTCGAGCAGAGAAGATGCTAACATCGCATTGTGGTTCTCGTTACGCTTTACTCTACAAGCGCTTTCACTGCAACCTAGAAAGCAGCATTAACAGTGCCCCTTACTATGTTCTCTTGGTATGTGTTCAATCTGCGCCTGGTAATGCATTTATGGAAAAGTGATTATCTCGAGCAGAGAAGCGGCTGTCATCAGATTGTGGCTTTTATTAGCTTTAGCTCTGCAAGCTCTTTCACTGGAAACCACAAAGCAGAATTCACAGAGTCCATTCCTATGTTCTCTTGATATGTGTTCTATCTGCGCCTATTAATGCGTTTAAGGGAAAGCGATTATCTCTGGCAGAGAAGCTGCTCTCATCAAATTGTGGCTTTCCGTAGCCTTATCTCTGCAAACGCTTTCACTGCAATCTACAAAGCAGCATTAACAGAGCTGCTTACTCTGTTATATTGATATATGTTCTAACTGCGCCTAGTAATGCATTTAAGGTAGAGCGATTATCTCGAGTAGAGAAGCTGCTGTCATCAGATTGCGGTTTTAATTAGCTTTATCTCTACAAGCGTTTTCTCGGAAACCTACAAAGCAGCTTTAACTAACGTTTTATTAGACTGTCCTGAAATGTGTTCTTACAGCGCTTACTAAAGAGTTTAAGGAAAAGTGATTATCTCGAGCAGAGAAGCTGCTCTCATCAGATTGTTGGCTTTCCATAGCCTTATCTCTACAAGCACTGAAAACTACAAAGCAGCATTAACAGAGCCCCTTACTATGTTCTCTTGATATGTGTTGTTTCTGTGCCTATTAATGCATTTAAGGTAAAGCGATTATCGCGAGCAGAGAAAATGCTATCTTTAGACTTTGTCCTTCCATAGCCTTATCTCTACAACCGCTTTCACTGCAACCGACAAAGCAGCACTAGTAGAGCCCCTTACTACGTTCTCTTTATATGTGCTCTATCTGGTCCTACTAATGCTTTAAGGTAAAGCGATTATCTCCAGCAGAGAAGCTGCCCTCATCAGATTGTGGCTTTCATTAGCTTTATTTCTACAAGCGCTTTCACTGCAACCAACAAAGCAGCTTTGGCTTGCTTTTTATTAGAGTGCCCTGAAATGTGCTCCTTCAGAGCTTACTAAAGCACTTGAGGAAAAGTTATAACCTAGAGCAGAGAAGCTGCTATCATCAGATTGTGGCTCTCGTTCGCTTTTCTATACAAGCGCTTTCACTGCAAACTAGGTAGCAGAATTAACAGAGCTCCTTACTATGTTCTATTGGTATGTGTTGTATCTGCGCCTATTAATGCATTTAAGGAAAATCGATTACCTCGAGCGGAGAAGCTGCTATGAAGAGATTGTGGCTTTCATTAGCTTTAGCTCTACAAGCGCTTTCACTGAAACCTACAAAGCAGAGCTGACAGACCTCCTTACTATATTCTCTTGATGTGTGTTCTATCTGCACCTGGTATTAAATTGTAGGAAAAGAGATTATCTCGAGCAGAGAAGATGCTATCATCACAATGTGGTTCTTGTTACGCTTTACTCTGCAAGCGCTTTCACTGCAACCTACAAAGGAGCATTAACAGAGCATCTTACTGTGTCATATTGATATATGTTCCTACTGCTACTAGTAATGCATTTATGGTAAAACGATTATCTCGAGTAGAGAAGATGGAATCATATGATCGTAGCTTTCCGTGGCCTTATCTCTGCAAGCGCTTTCACTGAAACCTACAAAGCAGCATTTACAGAGCCCCTTACTATGTTCTCTTGATAGGTGTTCAGTCAGCGCCTAGCAATGCATTTAAGGAAAAGTTAATATCTCGAGAAGAGAAGCTGCTATCATCAGATTGCGGCTTTCATTAGCCTTATCTCTACAAGGGCTTTCACTGCAACCTAGGAATCGGAATTATCAGAGCTCCTTACTACATTCTCTTGATATGTGTTCTATCTGCGCCTATTAATGCATTTAAGGTAAAGCGATTATCTCCAGCAGAGAAGATGCTATCATCACGTTGTGGTTCTCGTTACGCTTTACTCTACAAGCGCTTTCACTGAAATCTACAAAGGAGCATTAACACAGCTCCTTACTGTGTTATATTGATATATGTTCTAACTGCGCCTAGTAATGCGTTAAAGGAAAAGTGATTATCTCGAGCAGAGAAGCTGCTGTCATCAGATTGTGGCTTTCAGTAGCTTTAGCTCTGCAAGCGCTTTCACTGGAAACTACAAAGCAGCATTAACAGAGCCCACTTCTACGTTCTCTGGATATGTGTTCTGTCTGCGCCTAGTAATGCATTCAACGTAAAGAGATTATCTCGAGCAGAGAACCTGTTGTCATAAGATTGTGGCTTTCCATGGCTTTATATCTGCAAGCGCTTTCACTGAAACCTACAAAGCAGAGCTTACAGAGCTCTTTACTATATTCTCTTGATATGTGTTGTATCTGCTCCTATTCATGCATTTAATTAAATGCGATTATCTCGTGCAGAGATGCTGCTATCATCTGATTGTGTTTTTTCTATAGCCTTATCTCTACAAGCGCTTTCACTGCAACCTACAAAGCAGCATTAACAGAGCTCCTTACTGTGTTATATTGATATATGTTCTAACTGCGCCTAGTAATGCATTTAAGGTAAAGCGATTATCTCGAGTAGAGAAGCTGCTATCATAAGATCGTGGCTTTCCATTGCCTTATCTCTGCAAGCGCTTTCACTGAAACCTTCAAAGCAGCTTTAACTAGCGTTTTGTTTTATTAGACTGTCCTGAAATGCGTTCTAACAGCGCTTACTAAAGAGTTTAAGGGAAAGCGATTATCTCGAGCAGAGAAGCTGCTCTAAGGAGATTGTTGGCTTTCCATAACCTTATCTCTACAAGCTCTTTCACTGCAACCTACAAAGCAGAGCT
This sequence comes from Coccyzus lansbergi, assembly GCA_033558105.1. Lineage (NCBI taxonomy): Eukaryota > Metazoa > Chordata > Aves > Cuculiformes > Coccyzidae > Coccyzus > Coccyzus lansbergi. Next base: position 109,087 of record JAUMJK010000181.1, on the reverse strand, counting down.
GACAGAGTTCCTTACTATGTTCTCTTGATATGTATTTTATCTGCGCCTAGTATTACATTTACGTAAAAGAGATTATCTCGAGCAGAGAAGATGCTAACATCGCATTGTGGTTCTCGTTACGCTTTACTCTACAAGCGCTTTCACTGCAACCTAGAAAGCAGCATTAACAGAGCCCCTTACTATGTTCTCTTGGTATGTGTTCAATCTGCGCCTGGTAATGCATTTATGGAAAAGTGATTATCTCGAGCAGAGAAGCGGCTGTCATCAGATTGTGGCTTTTATTAGCTTTAGCTCTGCAAGCTCTTTCACTGGAAACCACAAAGCAGAATTCACAGAGTCCATTCCTATGTTCTCTTGATATGTGTTTTATCTGCGCCTATTAATGCGTTTAAGGGAAAGCGATTATCTCTGGCAGAGAAGCTGCTCTCATCAAATTGTGGCTTTCCGTAGCCTTATCTCTGCAAACGCTTTCACTGCAATCTACAAAGCAGCATTAACAGAGCTGCTTACTCTGTTATATTGATATATGTTCTAACTGCGCCTAGTAATGCATTTAAGGTAGAGCGATTATCTCGAGTAGAGAAGCTGCTGTCATCAGATTGCGGTTTTAATTAGCTTTATCTCTACAAGCGTTTTCTCGGAAACCTACAAAGCAGCTTTAACTAACATTTTATTAGACTGTCCTGAAATGTGTTCTTACAGCGCTTACTAAAGAGTTTAAGGAAAAGTGATTATCTCGAGCAGAGAAGCTGCTCTCATCAGATTGTTGGCTTTCCATAGCCTTATCTCTACAAGCACTGAAAACTACAAAGCAGCATTAACAGAACCCCTTACTATGTTCTCTTGATATGTGTTCCGTCTGCGCCTGGTAATGCATTTAAGGAAAAGTGATTATATGGAGCAGAGGATCAACTATCATGAGATTGTCGCTTTCAGTAGCTTTATCTCTACAAGTGCTTTTACTGCAAATTACAAAGCAGCATTAACAGAGCCCCTTACTATGTTCTCTTGATATGTGTTGTTTCTGTGCCTATTAATGCATTTAAGGTAAAGCGATTATCGCGAGCAGAGAAAATGCTATCTTTAGACTTTGTCCTTCCATAGCCTTATCTCTACAACCGCTTTCACTGCAACCTACAAAGCAGCACTAGTAGAGCCCCTTACTACGTTCTCTTTATATGTGCTCTATCTGGTCCTACTAATGCTTTAAGGTAAAGCGATTATCTCCAGCAGAGAAGCTGCCCTCATCAGATTGTGGCTTTCATTAGCTTTATTTCTACAAGCGCTTTCACTGCAACCAACAAAGCAGCTTTGGCTTGCTTTTTATTAGAGTGCCCTGAAATGTGCTCCTTCAGAGCTTACTAAAGCACTTGAGGAAAAGTTATAACCTAGAGCAGAGAAGCTGCTATCATCAGATTGTGGCTCTCGTTCGCTTTTCTATACAAGCGCTTTCACTGCAAACTAGGTAGCAGAATTAACAGAGCTCCTTACTATGTTCTATTGGTATGTGTTGTATCTGCGCCTATCAATGCATTTAAGGAAAATCGAATACCTCGAGCGGAGAAGCTGCTATGAAGAGATTGTGGCTATCATTAGCTTTAGCTCTTACAAGCGCTTTCACTGAAACCTACAAAGCAGAGCTGACAGACCTCCTTACTATATTCTCTTGATGTGTGTTCTATCTGCACCTGGTATTAAATTGTAGGAAAAGAGATTATCTCGAGCAGAGAAGATGCTATCATCACAATGTGGTTCTTGTTACGCTTTACTCTGCAAGCGCTTTCACTGCAACCTACAAAGGAGCATTAACAGAGCATCTTACTGTGTCATATTGATATATGTTCCTACTGCTACTAGTAATGCATTTATGGTAAAACGATTATCTCGAGTAGAGAAGATGGAATCATATGATCGTAGCTTTCCGTGGCCTTATCTCTGCAAGCGCTTTCACTGAAACCTACAAAGCAGCATTTACAGAGCCCCTTACTATGTTCTCTTGATAGGTGTTCAGTCAGCGCCTAGCAATGCATTTAAGGAAAAGTTAATATCTCGAGAAGAGAAGCTGCTATCATCAGATTGCGGCTTTCATTAGCCTTATCTCTACAAGGGCTTTCACTGCAACCTAGGAATCGGAATTATCAGAGCTCCTTACTACATTCTCTTGATATGTGTTCTATCTGCGCCTATTAATGCATTTAAGGTAAAGCGATTATCTCCAGCAGAGAAGATGCTTTCATCACGTTGTCGTTCTCGTTACGCTTTACTCTACAAGCGCTTTCACTGCAACATACAAAGCAGCATTAACAGAGCTCCTTACTGTGTTATATTGATATATGTTCTAACTGCGCCTAGTAATGCGTTAAAGGAAAAGTGATTATCTCGAGCAGAGAAGCTGCTGTCATCAGATTGTGGCTTTCAGTAGCTTTAGCTCTGCAAGCGCTTTCACTGGAAACTACAAAGCAGCATTAACAGAGCCCACTTCTACGTTCTCTGGATATGTGTTCTGTCTGCGCCTAGTAATGCATTCAACGTAAAGAGATTATCTCGAGCAGAGAACCTGTTGTCATAAGATTGTGGCTTTCCATGGCTTTATATCTGCAAGCGCTTTCACTGAAACCTACAAAGCAGAGCTTACAGAGCTCTTTACTATATTCTCTTGATATGTGTTGTATCTGCTCCTATTCATGCATTTAATTAAATGCGATTATCTCGTGCAGAGATGCTGCTATCATCTGATTGTGTTTTTTCTATAGCCTTATCTCTACAAGCGCTTTCACTGCAACCTACAAAGCAGCATTAACAGAGCTCCTTACTGTGTTATATTGATATATGTTCTAACTGCGCCTAGTAATGCATTTAAGGTAAAGCGATTATCTCGAGTAGAGAAGCTGCTATCATAAGATCGTGGCTTTCCATTGCCTTATCTCAGAAAGCGCTTTCACTGAAACCTTCAAAGCAGCTTTAACTAGCGTTTTGTTTTATTAGACTGTCCTGAAATGCGTTCTAACAGCGCTTACTAAAGAGTTTAAGGGAAAGCGATTATCTCGAGCAGAGAAGCTGCTCTAAGGAGATTGTTTGCTTTCCATAACCTTATCTCTACAAGCTCTTTCACTGCAACCTACAAAGCAGAGCTGACAGAGTTCCTTACTATGTTCTCTTGATATGTATTTTATCTGCGCCTAGTATTACATTTACGTAAAAGAGATTATCTCGAGCAGAGAAGATGCTAACATCGCATTGTGGTTCTCGTTACGCTTTACTCTACAAGCGCTTTCACTGCAACCTAGAAAGCAGCATTAACAGAGCCCCTTACTATGTTCTCTTGGTATGTGTTCAATCTGCGCCTGGTAATGCATTTATGGAAAAGTGATTATCTCGAGCAGAGAAGCGGCTGTCATCAGATTGTGGCTTTTATTAGCTTTAGCTCTGCAAGCTCTTTCACTGGAAACCACAAAGCAGAATTCACAGAGTCCATTCCTATGTTCTCTTGATATGTGTTTTATCTGCGCCTATTAATGCGTTTAAGGGAAAGCGATTATCTCTGGCAGAGAAGCTGCTCTCATCAAATTGTGGCTTTCCGTAGCCTTATCTCTGCAAACGCTTTCACTGCAATCTACAAAGCAGCATTAACAGAGCTGCTTACTCTGTTATATTGATATATGTTCTAACTGCGCCTAGTAATGCATTTAAGGTAGAGCGATTATCTCGAGTAGAGAAGCTGCTGTCATCAGATTGCGGTTTTAATTAGCTTTATCTCTACAAGCGTTTTCTCGGAAACCTACAAAGCAGCTTTAACTAACATTTTATTAGACTGTCCTGAAATGTGTTCTTACAGCGCTTACTAAAGAGTTTAAGGAAAAGTGATTATCTCGAGCAGAGAAGCTGCTCTCATCAGATTGTTGGCTTTCCATAGCCTTATCTCTACAAGCACTGAAAACTACAAAGCAGCATTAACAGAACCCCTTACTATGTTCTCTTGATATGTGTTCCGTCTGCGCCTGGTAATGCATTTAAGGAAAAGTGATTATATGGAGCAGAGGATCAACTATCATGAGATTGTCGCTTTCAGTAGCTTTATCTCTACAAGTTCTTTTACTGCAAATTACAAAGCAGCATTAACAGAGCCCCTTACTATGTTCTCTTGATATGTGTTGTTTCTGTGCCTATTAATGCATTTAAGGTAAAGCGATTATCGCGAGCAGAGAAAATGCTATCTTTAGACTTTGTCCTTCCATAGCCTTATCTCTACAACCGCTTTCACTGCAACCTACAAAGCAGCACTAGTAGAGCCCCTTACTACGTTCTCTTTATGTGTGCTCTATCTGGTCCTACTAATGCTTTAAGGTAAAGCGATTATCTCCAGCAGAGAAGCTGCCCTCATCAGATTGTGGCTTTCATTAGCTTTATTTCTACAAGCGCTTTCACTGCAACCAACAAAGCAGCTTTGGCTTGCTTTTTATTAGAGTGCCCTGAAATGTGCTCCTTCAGAGCTTACTAAAGCACTTGAGGAAAAGTTATAACCTAGAGCAGAGAAGCTGCTATCATCAGATTGTGGCTCTCGTTCGCTTTTCTATACAAGCGCTTTCACTGCAAACTAGGTAGCAGAATTAACAGAGCTCCTTACTATGTTCTATTGGTATGTGTTGTATCTGCGGCTATCAATGCATTTAAGGAAAATCGAATACCTCGAGCGGAGAAGCTGCTATGAAGAGATTGTGGCTTTCATTAGCTTTAGCTCTTACAAGCGCTTTCACTGAAACCTACAAAGCAGAGCTGACAGACCTCCTTACTATATTCTCTTGATGTGTGTTCTATCTGCACCTGGTATTAAATTGTAGGAAAAGAGATTATCTCGAGCAGAGAAGATGCTATCATCACAATGTGGTTCTTGTTACGCTTTACTCTGCAAGCGCTTTCACTGCAACCTACAAAGGAGCATTAACAGAGCATCTTACTGTGTCATATTGATATATGTTCCTACTGCTACTAGTAACGCATTTATGGTAAAACGATTATCTCGAGTAGAGAAGATGGAATCATATGATCGTAGCTTTCCGTGGCCTTATCTCTGCAAGCGCTTTCACTGAAACCTACAAAGCAGCATTTACAGAGCCCCTTACTATGTTCTCTTGATAGGTGTTCAGTCAGCGCCTAGCAATGCATTTAAGGAAAAGTTAATATCTCGAGAAGAGAAGCTGCTATCATCAGATTGCGGCTTTCATTAGCCTTATCTCTACAAGGGCTTTCACTGCAACCTAGGAATCGGAATTATCAGAGCTCCTTACTACATTCTCTTGATATGTGTTCTATCTGCGCCTATTAATGCATTTAAGGTAAAGCGATTATCTCCAGCAGAGAAGATGCTTTCATCACGTTGTCGTTCTCGTTACGCTTTACTCTACAAGCGCTTTCACTGCAACATACAAAGCAGCATTAACAGAGCTCCTTACTGTGTTATATTGATATATGTTCTAACTGCGCCTAGTAATGCGTTAAAGGAAAAGTGATTATCTCGAGCAGAGAAGCTGCTGTCATCAGATTGTGGCTTTCAGTAGCTTTAGCTCTGCAAGCGCTTTCACTGGAAACTACAAAGCAGCATTAACAGAGCCCACTTCTACGTTCTCTGGATATGTGTTCTGTCTGCGCCTAGTAATGCATTCAACGTAAAGAGATTATCTCGAGCAGAGAACCTGTTGTCATAAGATTGTGGCTTTCCATGGCTTTATATCTGCAAGCGCTTTCACTGAAACCTACAAAGCAGAGCTTACAGAGCTCTTTACTATATTCTCTTGATATGTGTTGTATCTGCTCCTATTCATGCATTTAATTAAATGCGATTATCTCGTGCAGAGATGCTGCTATCATCTGATTGTGTTTTTTCTATAGCCTTATCTCTACAAGCGCTTTCACTGCAACCTACAAAGCAGCATTAACAGAGCTCCTTACTGTGTTATATTGATATATGTTCTAACTGCGCCTAGTAATGCATTTAAGGTAAAGCGATTATCTCGAGTAGAGAAGCTGCTATCATAAGATCGTGGCTTTCCATTGCCTTATCTCTGCAAGCGCTTTCACTGAAACCTTCAAAGCAGCTTTAACTAGCGTTTTGTTTTATTAGACTGTCCTGAAATTCGTTCTAACAGCGCTTACTAAAGAGTTTAAGGGAAAGCGATTATCTCGAGCAGAGAAGCTGCTCTAAGGAGATTGTTGGCTTTCCATAACCTTATCTCTACAAGCTCTTTCACTGCAACCTACAAAGCAGAGCTGACAGAGTTCCTTACTATGTTCTCTTGATATGTATTTTATCTGCGCCTAGTATTACATTTACGTAAAAGAGATTATCTCGAGCAGAGAAGATGCTAACATCGCATTGTGGTTCTCGTTACGCTTTACTCTACAAGCGCTTTCACTGCAACCTAGAAAGCAGCATTAACAGTGCCCCTTACTATGTTCTCTTGGTATGTGTTCAATCTGCGCCTGGTAATGCATTTATGGAAAAGTGATTATCTCGAGCAGAGAAGCGGCTGTCATCAGATTGTGGCTTTTATTAGCTTTAGCTCTGCAAGCTCTTTCACTGGAAACCACAAAGCAGAATTCACAGAGTCCATTCCTATGTTCTCTTGATATGTGTTCTATCTGCGCCTATTAATGCGTTTAAGGGAAAGCGATTATCTCTGGCAGAGAAGCTGCTCTCATCAAATTGTGGCTTTCCGTAGCCTTATCTCTGCAAACGCTTTCACTGCAATCTACAAAGCAGCATTAACAGAGCTGCTTACTCTATTATATTGATATATGTTCTAACTGCGCCTAGTAATGCATTTAAGGTAGAGCGATTATCTCGAGTAGAGAAGCTGCTGTCATCAGATTGCGGTTTTAATTAGCTTTATCTCTACAAGCGTTTTCTCGGAAACCTACAAAGCAGCTTTAACTAACGTTTTATTAGACTGTCCTGAAATGTGTTCTTACAGCGCTTACTAAAGAGTTTAAGGAAAAGTGATTATCTCGAGCAGAGAAGCTGCTCTCATCAGATTGTTGGCTTTCCATAGCCTTATCTCTACAAGCACTGAAAACTACAAAGCAGCATTAACAGAGCCCCTTACTATGTTCTCTTGATATGTGTTCCGTCTGCGCCTGGTAATGCATTTAAGGAAAAGTGATTATATGGAGCAGAGGATCAACTATCATGAGATTGTCGCTTTCATTAGCTTTATCTCCACAAGTGCTTTCACTGCAAATTACAAAGCAGCATTAACAGAGCCCCTTACTATGTTCTCTTGATATGTGTTGTTTCTGTGCCTATTAATGCATTTAAGGTAAAGCGATTATCGCGAGCAGAGAAAATGCTATCTTTAGACTTTGTCCTTCCATAGCCTTATCTCTACAACCGCTTTCACTGCAACCTACAAAGCAGCACTAGTAGAGCCCCTTACTACGTTCTCTTTATATGTGCTCTATCTGGTCCTACTAATGCTTTAAGGTAAAGCGATTATCTCCAGCAGAGAAGCTGCCCTCATCAGATTGTGGCTTTCATTAGCTTTATTTCTACAAGCGCTTTCACCGCAACCAACAAAGCAGCTTTGGCTTGCTTTTTATTAGAGTGCCCTGAAATGTGCTCCTTCAGAGCTTACTAAAGCACTTGAGGAAAAGTTATAACCTAGAGCAGAGAAGCTGCTATCATCAGATTGTGGCTCTCGTTCGCTTTTCTATACAAGCGCTTTCACTGCAAACTAGGTAGCAGAATTAACAGAGCTCCTTACTATGTTCTATTGGTATGTGTTGTATCTGCGCCTATCAATGCATTTAAGGAAAATCGAATACCTCGAGCGGAGAAGCTGCTATGAAGAGATTGTGGCTATCATTAGCTTTAGCTCTTACAAGCGCTTTCACTGAAACCTACAAAGCAGAGCTGACAGACCTCCTTACTATATTCTCTTGATGTGTGTTCTATCTGCACGTGGTATTAAATTGTAGGAAAAGAGATTATCTCGAGCAGAGAAGATGCTATCATCACAATGTGGTTCTTGTTACGCTTTACTCTGCAAGCGCTTTCACTGCAACCTACAAAGGAGCATTAACAGAGCATCTTACTGTGTCATATTGATATATGTTCCTACTGCTACTAGTAACGCATTTATTGTAAAACGATTGTCTCGAGTAGAGAAGATGGAATCATATGATCGTAGCTTTCCGTGGCCTTATCTCTGCAAGCGCTTTCACTGAAACCTACAAAGCAGCATTTACAGAGCCCCTTACTATGTTCTCTTGATAGGTGTTCAGTCAGCGCCTAGCAATGCATTTAAGGAAAAGTTAATATCTCGAGAAGAGAAGCTGCTATCATCAGATTGCGGCTTTCATTAGCCTTATCTCTACAAGGGCTTTCACTGCAACCTAGGAATCGGAATTATCAGAGCTCCTTACTACATTCTCTTGATATGTGTTCTATCTGCGCCTATTAATGCATTTAAGGTAAAGCGATTATCTCCAGCAGAGAAGATGCTTTCATCACGTTGTGGTTCTCGTTACGCTTTACTCTACAAGCGCTTTCACTGCAACATACAAAGCAGCATTAACAGAGCTCCTTACTGTGTTATATTGATATATGTTCTAACTGCGCCTAGTAATGCGTTAAAGGAAAAGTGATTATCTCGAGCAGAGAAGCTGCTGTCATCAGATTGTGGCTTTCAGTAGCTTTAGCTCTGCAAGCGCTTTCACTGGAAACTACAAAGCAGCATTAACAGAGCCCACTTCTACGTTCTCTGGATATGTGTTCTGTCTGCGCCTAGTAATGCATTCAACGTAAAGAGATTATCTCGAGCAGAGAACCTGTTGTCATAAGATTGTGGCTTTCCATGGCTTTATATCTGCAAGCGCTTTCACTGAAACCTACAAAGCAGAGCTTACAGAGCTCTTTACTATATTCTCTTGATATGTGTTGTATCTGCTCCTATTCATGCATTTAATTAAATGCGATTATCTCGTGCAGAGATGCTGCTATCATCTGATTGTGTTTTTTCTATAGCCTTATCTCTACAAGCGCTTTCACTGCAACCTACAAAGCAGCATTAACAGAGCTCCTTACTGTGTTATATTGATATATGTTCTAACTGCGCCTAGTAATGCATTTAAGGTAAAGCGATTATCTCGAGTAGAGAAGCTGCTATCATAAGATCGTGGCTTTCCATTGCCTTATCTCTGCAAGCGCTTTCACTGAAACCTTCAAAGCAGCTTTAACTAGCGTTTTATTAGACTGTCCTGAAATGCGTTCTAACAGCGCTTACTAAAGAGTTTAAGGGAAAGTGATTATCTCGAGCAGAGAAGCTGCTCTAAGGAGATTGTTGGCTTTCCATAGCCTTATCTCTACAAGCTCTTTCACTGCAACCTACAAAGCAGAGCTGACAGAGTTCCTTACTATGTTCTCTTGATATGTATTTTATCTGCGCCTAGTATTACATTTACGTAAAAGAGATTATCTCGAGCAGAGAAGATGCTAACATCGCATTGTGGTTCTCGTTACGCTTTACTCTACAAGCGCTTTCACTGCAACCTAGAAAGCAGCATTAACAGTGCCCCTTACTATGTTCTCTTGGTATGTGTTCAATCTGCGCCTGGTAATGCATTTATGGAAAAGTGATTATCTCGAGCAGAGAAGCGGCTGTCATCAGATCGTGGCTTTTATTAGCTTTAGCTCTGCAAGCTCTTTCACTGGAAACCACAAAGCAGAATTCACAGAGTCCATTCCTATGTTCTCTTGATATGTGTTCTATCTGCGCCTATTAATGCGTTTAAGGGAAAGCGATTATCTCTGGCAGAGAAGCTGCTCTCATCAAATTGTGGCTTTGCGTAGCCTTATCTCTGCAAACGCTTTCACTGCAATCTACAAAGCAGCATTAACAGAGCTGCTTACTCTGTTATATTGATATATGTTCTAACTGCGCCTAGTAATGCATTTAAGGTAGAGCGATTATCTCGAGTAGAGAAGCTGCTGTCATCAGATTGCGGTTTTAATTAGCTTTATCTCTACAAGCGTTTTCTCGGAAACCTACAAAGCAGCTTTAAATAACGTTTTATTAGACTGTCCTGAAATGTGTTCTTACAGCGCTTACTAAAGAGTTTAAGGAAAAGTGATTATCTTGAGCAGAGAAGCTGCTCTCATCAGATTGTTGGCTTTCCATAGCCTTATCTCTACAAGCACTGAAAACTACAAAGCAGCATTAACAGAGCCCCTTACTATGTTCTCTTGATATGTGTTGTTTCTGTGCCTATTAATGCATTTAAGGTAAAGCGATTATCGCGAGCAGAGAAAATGCTATCTTTAGACTTTGTCCTTCCATAGCCTTATCTCTACAACCGCTTTCACTGCAACCGACAAAGCAGCACTAGTAGAGCCCCTTACTACGTTCTCTTTATATGTGCTCTATCTGGTCCTACTAATGCTTTAAGGTAAAGCGATTATCTCCAGCAGAGAAGCTGCCCTCATCAGATTGTGGCTTTCATTAGCTTTATTTCTACAAGCGCTTTCACTGCAACCAACAAAGCAGCTTTGGCTTGCTTTTTATTAGAGTGCCCTGAAATGTGCTCCTTCAGAGCTTACTAAAGCACTTGAGGAAAAGTTATAACCTAGAGCAGAGAAGCTGCTATCATCAGATTGTGGCTCTCGTTCGCTTTTCTATACAAGCGCTTTCACTGCAAACTAGGTAGCAGAATTAACAGAGCTCCTTACTATGTTCTATTGGTATGTGTTGTATCTGCGCCTATTAATGCATTTAAGGAAAATCGATTACCTCGAGCGGAGAAGCTGCTATGAAGAGATTGTGGCTTTCATTAGCTTTAGCTCTACAAGCGCTTTCACTGAAACCTACAAAGCAGAGCTGACAGACCTCCTTACTATATTCTCTTGATGTGTGTTCTATCTGCACCTGGTATTAAATTGTAGGAAAAGAGATTATCTCGAGCAGAGAAGATGCTATCATCACAATGTGGTTCTTGTTACGCTTTACTCTGCAAGCGCTTTCACTGCAACCTACAAAGGAGCATTAACAGAGCATCTTACTGTGTCATATTGATATATGTTCCTACTGCTACTAGTAATGCATTTATGGTAAAACGATTATCTCGAGTAGAGAAGATGGAATCATATGATCGTAGCTTTCCGTGGCCTTATCTCTGCAAGCGCTTTCACTGAAACCTACAAAGCAGCATTTACAGAGCCCCTTACTATGTTCTCTTGATAGGTGTTCAGTCAGCGCCTAGCAATGCATTTAAGGAAAAGTTAATATCTCGAGAAGAGAAGCTGCTATCATCAGATTGCGGCTTTCATTAGCCTTATCTCTACAAGGGCTTTCACTGCAACCTAGGAATCGGAATTATCAGTGCTCCTTACTACATTCTCTTGATATGTGTTCTATCTGCGCCTATTAATGCATTTAAGGTAAAGCGATTATCTCCAGCAGAGAAGATGCTATCATCACGTTGTGGTTCTCGTTACGCTTTACTCTACAAGCGCTTTCACTGAAATCTACAAAGGAGCATTAACACAGCTCCTTACTGTGTTATATTGATATATGTTCTAACTGCGCCTAGTAATGCGTTAAAGGAAAAGTGATTATCTCGAGCAGAGAAGCTGCTGTCATCAGATTGTGGCTTTCAGTAGCTTTAGCTCTGCAAGCGCTTTCACTGGAAACTACAAAGCAGCATTAACAGAGCCCACTTCTACGTTCTCTGGATATGTGTTCTGTCTGCGCCTAGTAATGCATTCAACGTAAAGAGATTATCTCGAGCAGAGAACCTGTTGTCATAAGATTGTGGCTTTCCATGGCTTTATATCTGCAAGCGCTTTCACTGAAACCTACAAAGCAGAGCTTACAGAGCTCTTTACTATATTCTCTTGATATGTGTTGTATCTGCTCCTATTCATGCATTTAATTAAATGCGATTATCTCGTGCAGAGATGCTGCTATCATCTGATTGTGTTTTTTCTATAGCCTTATCTCTACAAGCGCTTTCACTGCAACCTACAAAGCAGCATTAACAGAGCTCCTTACTGTGTTATATTGATATATGTTCTAACTGCGCCTAGTAATGCATTTAAGGTAAAGCGATTATCTCGAGTAGAGAAGCTGCTATCATAAGATCGTGGCTTTCCATTGCCTTATCTCTGCAAGCGCTTTCACTGAAACCTTCAAAGCAGCTTTAACTAGCGTTTTGTTTTATTAGACTGTCCTGAAATGCGTTCTAACAGCGCTTACTAAAGAGTTTAAGGGAAAGCGATTATCTCGAGCAAAGAAGCTGCTCTAAGGAGATTGTTGGCTTTCCATAACCTTATCTCTACAAGCTCTTTCACTGCAACCTACAAAGCAGAGCTGACAGAGTTCCTTACTATGTTCTCTTGATATGTATTTTATCTGCGCCTAGTATTACATTTACGTAAAAGAGATTATCTCGAGCAGAGAAGATGCTAACATCGCATTGTGGTTCTCGTTACGCTTTACTCTACAAGCGCTTTCACTGCAACCTAGAAAGCAGCATTAACAGAGCCCCTTACTATGTTCTCTTGGTATGTGTTCAATCTGCGCCTGGTAATGCATTTATGGAAAAGTGATTATCTCGAGCACAGAAGCGGCTGTCATCAGATTGTGGCTTTTATTAGCTTTAGCTCTGCAAGCTCTTTCACTGGAAACCACAAAGCAGAATTCACAGAGTCCATTCCTATGTTCTCTTGATATGTGTTTTATCTGCGCCTATTAATGCGTTTAAGGGAAAGCGATTATCTCTGGCAGAGAAGCTGCTCTCATCAAATTGTGGCTTTCCGTAGCCTTATCTCTGCAAACGCTTTCACTGCAATCTACAAAGCAGCATTAACAGAGCTGCTTACTCTGTTATATTGATATATGTTCTAACTGCGCCTAGTAATGCATTTAAGGTAGAGCGATTATCTCGAGTAGAGAAGCTGCTGTCATCAGATTGCGGTTTTAATTAGCTTTATCTCTACAAGCGTTTTCTCGGAAACCTACAAAGCAGCTTTAACTAACATTTTATTAGACTGTCCTGAAATGTGTTCTTACAGCGCTTACTAAAGAGTTTAAGGAAAAGTGATTATCTCGAGCAGAGAAGCTGCTCTCATCAGATTGTTGGCTTTCCATAGCCTTATCTCTACAAGCACTGAAAACTACAAAGCAGCATTAACAGAACCCCTTACTATGTTCTCTTGATATGTGTTCCGTCTGCGCCTGGTAATGCATTTAAGGAAAAGTGATTATATGGAGCAGAGGATCAACTATCATGAGATTGTCGCTTTCAGTAGCTTTATCTCTACAAGTGCTTTTACTGCAAATTACAAAGCAGCATTAGCAGAGCCCCTTACTATGTTCTCTTGATATGTGTTGTTTCTGTGCCTATTAATGCATTTAAGGTAAAGCGATTATCGCGAGCAGAGAAAATGCTATCTTTAGACTTTGTCCTTCCATAGCCTTATCTCTACAACCGCTTTCACTGCAACCTACAAAGCAGCACTAGTAGAGCCCCTTACTACGTTCTCTTTATATGTGCTCTATCTGGTCCTACTAATGCTTTAAGGTAAAGCGATTATCTCCAGCAGAGAAGCTGCCCTCATCAGATTGTGGCTTTCATTAGCTTTATTTCTACAAGCGCTTTCACTGCAACCAACAAAGCAGCTTTGGCTTGCTTTTTATTAGAGTGCCCTGAAATGTGCTCCTTCAGAGCTTACTAAAGCACTTGAGGAAAAGTTATAACCTAGAGCAGAGAAGCTGCTATCATCAGATTGTGGCTCTCGTTCGCTTTTCTATACAAGCGCTTTCACTGCAAACTAGGTAGCAGAATTAACAGAGCTCCTTACTATGTTCTATTGGTATGTGTTGTATCTGCGCCTATCAATGCATTTAAGGAAAATCGAATACCTCGAGCGGAGAAGCTGCTATGAAGAGATTGTGGCTATCATTAGCTTTAGCTCTTACAAGCGCTTTCACTGAAACCTACAAAGCAGAGCTGACAGACCTCCTTACTATATTCTCTTGATGTGTGTTCTATCTGCACCTGGTATTAAATTGTAGGAAAAGAGATTATCTCGAGCAGAGAAGATGCTATCATCACAATGTGGTTCTTGTTACGCTTTACTCTGCAAGCGCTTTCACTGCAACCTACAAAGGAGCATTAACAGAGCATCTTACTGTGTCATATTGATATATGTTCCTACTGCTACTAGTAATGCATTTATGGTAAAACGATTATCTCGAGTAGAGAAGATGGAATCATATGATCGTAGCTTTCCGTGGCCTTATCTCTGCAAGCGCTTTCACTGAAACCTACAAAGCAGCATTTACAGAGCCCCTTACTATGTTCTCTTGATAGGTGTTCAGTCAGCGCCTAGCAATGCATTTAAGGAAAAGTTAATATCTCGAGAAGAGAAGCTGCTATCATCAGATTGCGGCTTTCATTAGCCTTATCTCTACAAGGGCTTTCACTGCAACCTAGGAATCGGAATTATCAGAGCTCCTTACTACATTCTCTTGATATGTGTTCTATCTGCGCCTATTAATGCATTTAAGGTAAAGCGATTATCTCCAGCAGAGAAGATGCTTTCATCACGTTGTCGTTCTCGTTACGCTTTACTCTACAAGCGCTTTCACTGCAACATACAAAGCAGCATTAACAGAGCTCCTTACTGTGTTATATTGATATATGTTCTAACTGCGCCTAGTAATGCGTTAAAGGAAAAGTGATTATCTCGAGCAGAGAAGCTGCTGTCATCAGATTGTGGCTTTCAGTAGCTTTAGCTCTGCAAGCGCTTTCACTGGAAACTACAAAGCAGCATTAACAGAGCCCACTTCTACGTTCTCTGGATATGTGTTCTGTCTGCGCCTAGTAATGCATTCAACGTAAAGAGATTATCTCGAGCAGAGAACCTGTTGTCATAAGATTGTGGCTTTCCATGGCTTTATATCTGCAAGCGCTTTCACTGAAACCTACAAAGCAGAGCTTACAGAGCTCTTTACTATATTCTCTTGATATGTGTTGTATCTGCTCCTATTCATGCATTTAATTAAATGCGATTATCTCGTGCAGAGATGCTGCTATCATCTGATTGTGTTTTTTCTATAGCCTTATCTCTACAAGCGCTTTCACTGCAACCTACAAAGCAGCATTAACAGAGCTCCTTACTGTGTTATATTGATATATGTTCTAACTGCGCCTAGTAATGCATTTAAGGTAAAGCGATTATCTCGAGTAGAGAAGCTGCTATCATAAGATCGTGGCTTTCCATTGCCTTATCTCTGCAAGCGCTTTCACTGAAACCTTCAAAGCAGCTTTAACTAGCGTTTTATTAGACTGTCCTGAAATGCGTTCTAACAGCGCTTACTAAAGAGTTTAAGGGAAAGTGATTATCTCGAGCAGAGAAGCTGCTCTAAGGAGATTGTTGGCTTTCCATAGCCTTATCTCTACAAGCTCTTTCACTGCAACCTACAAAGCAGAGCTGACAGAGTTCCTTACTATGTTCTCTTGATATGTATTTTATCTGCGCCTAGTATTACATTTACGTAAAAGAGATTATCTCGAGCAGAGAAGATGCTAACATCGCATTGTGGTTCTCGTTACGCTTTACTCTACAAGCGCTTTCACTGCAACCTAGAAAGCAGCATTAACAGAGCCCCTTACTATGTTCTCTTGGTATGTGTTCAATCTGCGCCTGGTAATGCATTTATGGAAAAGTGATTATCTCGAGCAGAGAAGCGGCTGTCATCAGATTGTGGCTTTTATTAGCTTTAGCTCTGCAAGCTCTTTCACTGGAAACCACAAAGCAGAATTCACAGAGTCCATTCCTATGTTCTCTTGATATGTGTTCTATCTGCGCCTATTAATGCGTTTAAGGGAAAGCGATTATCTCTGGCAGAGAAGCTGCTCTCATCAAATTGTGGCTTTGCGTAGCCTTATCTCTGCAAACGCTTTCACTGCAATCTACAAAGCAGCATTAACAGAGCTGCTTACTCTGTTATATTGATATATGTTCTAACTGCGCCTAGTAATGCATTTAAGGTAGAGCGATTATCTCGAGTAGAGAAGCTGCTGTCATCAGATTGCGGTTTTAATTAGCTTTATCTCTACAAGCGTTTTCTCGGAAACCTACAAAGCAGCTTTAACTAACGTTTTATTAGACTGTCCTGAAATGTGTTCTTACAGCGCTTACTAAAGAGTTTAAGGAAAAGTGATTATCTTGAGCAGAGAAGCTGCTCTCATCAGATTGTTGGCTTTCCATAGCCTTATCTCTACAAGCACTGAAAACTACAAAGCAGCATTAACAGAGCCCCTTACTATGTTCTCTTGATATGTGTTGTTTCTGTGCCTATTAATGCATTTAAGGTAAAGCGATTATCGCGAGCAGAGAAAATGCTATCTTTAGACTTTGTCCTTCCATAGCCTTATCTCTACAACCGCTTTCACTGCAACCGACAAAGCAGCACTAGTAGAGCCCCTTACTACGTTCTCTTTATATGTGCTCTATCTGGTCCTACTAATGCTTTAAGGTAAAGCGATTATCTCCAGCAGAGAAGCTGCCCTCATCAGATTGTGGCTTTCATTAGCTTTATTTCTACAAGCGCTTTCACTGCAACCAACAAAGCAGCTTTGGCTTGCTTTTTATTAGAGTGCCCTGAAATGTGCTCCTTCAGAGCTTACTAAAGCACTTGAGGAAAAGTTATAACCTAGAGCAGAGAAGCTGCTATCATCAGATTGTGGCTCTCGTTCGCTTTTCTATACAAGCGCTTTCACTGCAAACTAGGTAGCAGAATTAACAGAGCTCCTTACTATGTTCTATTGGTATGTGTTGTATCTGCGCCTATTAATGCATTTAAGGAAAATCGATTACCTCGAGCGGAGAAGCTGCTATGAAGAGATTGTGGCTTTCATTAGGTTTAGCTCTACAAGCGCTTTCACTGAAACCTACAAAGCAGAGCTGACAGACCTCCTTACTATATTCTCTTTATGTGTGTTCTATCTGCACCTGGTATTAAATTGTAGGAAAAGAGATTATCTCGAGCAGAGAAGATGCTATCATCACATTGTGGTTCTTGTTACGCTTTACTCTGCAAGCGCTTTCACTGAAACCTACAAAGGAGCATTAACAGAGCATCTTACTGTGTTATATTGATATATGTTCTGACTGCTACTAGTAATGCATTTATGGTAAAACGATTATCTCGAGTAGAGAAGATGGAATCATAAGATATAGATTTCCGTGGCCTTATCTCTGCAAGCGCTTTCACTGAAACCTACAAAGCAGCATTAACAGAGCCCCTTACTATGTTCTCTTGATAGGTGTTCAGTCAGCGCCTAGCAATGCATTTAAGGAAAAGTTAATATCTCGAGAAGAGAAGCTGCTATCATCAGATTGCGGCTTTCATTAGCCTTATCTCTACAAGGGCTTTCACTGCAACCTAGGAATCGGAATTATCAGAGCTCCTTACTACATTCTCTTGATATGTGTTCTATCTGCGCCTATTAATGCATTTAAGGTAAAGCGATTATCTCCAGCAGAGAAGATGCTATCATCACGTTGTGGTTCTCGTTACGCTTTACTCTACAAGCGCTTTCACTGAAATCTACAAAGGAGCATTAACAGAGCATCTTACTTTCTATGTTTCCTTGATATGTCTTGTATCTTCGCCTATTAATGCATTTAAGGTAAAGCGATTATCTCGAGCAGAGAAGCTGCTGTCATCAGATTGTGTTTTTGATATAGCCTTATCTCTACAAGCGCTTTCACTGTAAGCTACAAAGCTGTACTGACAGACCTCCTTGCTATGTTCTCTTGATACGTGTTCTATATGCGCCAAGTATTACTTTAAAGGAAAAGAGATTTTCTGCAGCAGAGAAGATGCTATCATCACATTGTGGTTCTCGTTACGGTTTACTCTACAAGCGCATTCACTGCAACCTACAAAGGAGCATTAACAGAGCATCTTACTGTGTTATATTGATATATGTTCTGACTGCTCCTAGTAATGCATTTATGGTAAAACGATTATCTCGAGTAGAGAAGATGGAATCATAAGATCGTAGCTTCCGTGGCCTTATCTCAGCAAGCGCTTTCACTGAAACCTACAAAGCAGCATTAACAGAGCCCCTTACTATGTTCTCTTTATATGTGTTCAGTCAGCGCCTAGCAATGCATTTAAGGAAAAGTTAATATCTCGAGAAGTGAAGCTGCTGTCATCAGATTGCGGCTTTCATTAGCCTTATCTCTACAAGGGCTTTCACTGCAACCTAGGAATCGGAATTATCAGAGCTCCTTACTACATTCTCTTGATATGTGTTCTATCTGCGCCTATTAATGCATTTAAGGTAAAGAGATTATCTCGAGCAGAGAAGATGCTATCATCACATTGTGGTTCTCATTACGCTTTACTCTACAAGCGC
Source organism: Coccyzus lansbergi (assembly GCA_033558105.1). NCBI lineage: Eukaryota > Metazoa > Chordata > Aves > Cuculiformes > Coccyzidae > Coccyzus > Coccyzus lansbergi. The sequence goes on along the minus strand of JAUMJK010000181.1, from coordinate 90,661 downwards.
TTTCACTGCAACATACAAAGCAGCATTAACAGAGCTCCTTACTGTGTTATATTGATATATGTTCTAACTGCGCCTAGTAATGCATTTAAGGTAAAGCGATTATCTCGAGTAGAGAAGCTGCTATCATAAGATCGTGGCTTTCCATTGCCTTATCTCTGCAAGCGCTTTCACTGAAACCTTCAAAGCAGCTTTAACTAGCGTTTTGTTTTATTAGACTGTCCTGAAATGCGTTCTAACAGCGCTTACTAAAGAGTTTAAGGGAAAGCGATTATCTCGAGCAGAGAAGCTGCTCTAAGGAGATTGTTGGCTTTCCATAACCTTATCTCTACAAGCTCTTTCACTGCAACCTACAAAGCAGAGCTGACAGAGTTCCTTACTATGTTCTCTTGATATGTATTTTATCTGCGCCTAGTATTACATTTACGTAAAAGAGATTATCTCGAGCAGAGAAGATGCTAACATCGCATTGTGGTTCTCGTTACGCTTTACTCTACAAGCGCTTTCACTGCAACCTAGAAAGCAGCATTAACAGAGCCCCTTACTATGTTCTCTTGGTATGTGTTCAATCTGCGCCTGGTAATGCATTTATGGAAAAGTGATTATCTCGAGCAGAGAAGCGGCTGTCATCAGATTGTGGCTTTTATTAGCTTTAGCTCTGCAAGCTCTTTCACTGGAAACCACAAAGCAGAATTCACAGAGTCCATTCCTATGTTCTCTTGATATGTGTTTTATCTGCGCCTATTAATGCGTTTAAGGGAAAGCGATTATCTCTGGCAGAGAAGCTGCTCTCATCAAATTGTGGCTTTCCGTAGCCTTATCTCTGCAAACGCTTTCACTGCAATCTACAAAGCAGCATTAACAGAGCTGCTTACTCTGTTATATTGATATATGTTCTAACTGCGCCTAGTAATGCATTTAAGGTAGAGCGATTATCTCGAGTAGAGAAGCTGCTGTCATCAGATTGCGGTTTTAATTAGCTTTATCTCTACAAGCGTTTTCTCGGAAACCTACAAAGCAGCTTTAACTAACATTTTATTAGACTGTCCTGAAATGTGTTCTTACAGCGCTTACTAAAGAGTTTAAGGAAAAGTGATTATCTCGAGCAGAGAAGCTGCTCTCATCAGATTGTTGGCTTTCCATAGCCTTATCTCTACAAGCACTGAAAACTACAAAGCAGCATTAACAGAACCCCTTACTATGTTCTCTTGATATGTGTTCCGTCTGCGCCTGGTAATGCATTTAAGGAAAAGTGATTATATGGAGCAGAGGATCAACTATCATGAGATTGTCGCTTTCAGTAGCTTTATCTCTACAAGTGCTTTTACTGCAAATTACAAAGCAGCATTAACAGAGCCCCTTACTATGTTCTCTTGATATGTGTTGTTTCTGTGCCTATTAATGCATTTAAGGTAAAGCGATTATCGCGAGCAGAGAAAATGCTATCTTTAGACTTTGTCCTTCCATAGCCTTATCTCTACAACCGCTTTCACTGCAACCTACAAAGCAGCACTAGTAGAGCCCCTTACTACGTTCTCTTTATATGTGCTCTATCTGGTCCTACTAATGCTTTAAGGTAAAGCGATTATCTCCAGCAGAGAAGCTGCCCTCATCAGATTGTGGTCTCGTTCGCTTTTCTATACAAGCGCTTTCACTGCAAACTAGGTAGCAGAATTAACAGAGCTCCTTACTATGTTCTATTGGTATGTGTTGTATCTGCGCCTATTAATGCATTTAAGGAAAATCGATTACCTCGAGCGGAGAAGCTGCTATGAAGAGATTGTGGCTTTCATTAGCTTTAGCTCTACAAGCGCTTTCACTGAAACCTACAAAGCAGAGCTGACAGACCTCCTTACTATATTCTCTTGATGTGTGTTCTATCTGCACCTGGTATTAAATTGTAGGAAAAGAGATTATCTCGAGCAGAGAAGATGCTATCATCACATTGTGGTTCTTGTTACGCTTTACTCTGCAAGCGCTTTCACTGAAACCTACAAAGGAGCATTAACAGAGCATCTTACTGTGTTATATTGATATATGTTCTGACTGCTCCTAGTAATGCATTTATGGTAAAACGATTATCTCGAGTAGAGAAGATGGAATCATAAGATATAGATTTCCGTGGCCTTATCTCTGCAAGCGCTTTCACTGAAACCTACAAAGCAGCATTAACAGAGCCCCTTACTATGTTCTCTTGATAGGTGTTCAGTCAGCGCCTAGCAATGCATTTAAGGAAAAGTTAATATCTCGAGAAGAGAAGCTGCTATCATCAGATTGCGGCTTTCATTAGCCTTATCTCTACAAGGGCTTTCACTGCAACCTAGGAATCGGAATTATCAGAGCTCCTTACTACATTCTCTTGATATGTGTTCTATCTGCGCCTATTAATGCATTTAAGGTAAAGCGATTATCTCGAGCAGAGATGATGCTATCATCACGTTGTGGTTCTCATTACGCTTTACTCTACAAGCGCTTTCACTGCAACATACAAAGCAGCATTAACAGAGCTCCTTACTGTGTTATATTGATATATGTTCTAACTGCGCCTAGTAATGCATTTAAGGTAAAGCGATTATCTCGAGTAGAGAAGCTGCTATCATAAGATCGTGGCTTTCCATTGCCTTATCTCTGCAAGCGCTTTCACTGAAACCTTCAAAGCAGCTTTAACTAGCGTTTTGTTTTATTAGACTGTCCTGAAATGCGTTCTAACAGCGCTTACTAAAGAGTTTAAGGGAAAGTGATTATCTCGAGCAGAGAAGCTGCTCTAAGGAGATTGTTGGCTTTCCATAGCCTTATCTCTACAAGCTCTTTCACTGCAACCTACAAAGCAGAGCTGACAGAGTTCCTTACTATGTTCTCTTGATATGTATTTTATCTGCGCCTAGTATTACATTTACGTAAAAGAGATTATCTCGAGCAGAGAAGATGCTAACATCGCATTGTGGTTCTCGTTACGCTTTACTCTACAAGCGCTTTCACTGCAACCTAGAAAGCAGCATTAACAGAGCCCCTTACTATGTTCTCTTGGTATGTGTTCAATCTGCGCCTGGTAATGCATTTATGGAAAAGTGATTATCTCGAGCAGAGAAGCGGCTGTCATCAGATTGTGGCTTTTATTAGCTTTAGCTCTGCAAGCTCTTTCACTGGAAACCACAAAGCAGAATTCACAGAGTCCATTCCTATGTTCTCTTGATATGTGTTCTATCTGCGCCTATTAATGCGTTTAAGGGAAAGCGATTATCTCTGGCAGAGAAGCTGCTCTCATCAAATTGTGGCTTTGCGTAGCCTTATCTCTGCAAACGCTTTCACTGCAATCTACAAAGCAGCATTAACAGAGCTGCTTACTCTGTTATATTGATATATGTTCTAACTGCGCCTAGTAATGCATTTAAGGTAGAGCGATTATCTCGAGTAGAGAAGCTGCTGTCATCAGATTGCGGTTTTAATTAGCTTTATCTCTACAAGCGTTTTCTCGGAAACCTACAAAGCAGCTTTAACTAACGTTTTATTAGACTGTCCTGAAATGTGTTCTTACAGCGCTTACTAAAGAGTTTAAGGAAAAGTGATTATCTCGAGCAGAGAAGCTGCTCTCATCAGATTGTTGGCTTTCCATAGCCTTATCTCTACAAGCACTGAAAACTACAAAGCAGCATTAACAGAGCCCCTCACTATGTTCTCTTGATATGTGTTGTTTCTGTGCCTATTAATGCATTTAAGGTAAAGCGATTATCGCGAGCAGAGAAAATTCTATCTTTAGACTTTGTCCTTCCATAGCCTTATCTCTACAACCGCTTTCACTGCAACCGACAAAGCTGCACTAGTAGAGCCCCTTACTACGTTCTCTTTATATGTGCTCTATCTGGTCCTACTAATGCTTTAAGGTAAAGCGATTATCTCCAGCAGACAAGCTGCCCTCATCAGATTGTGGCTTTCATTAGCTTTATTTCTACAAGCGCTTTCACTGCAACCAACAAAGCAGCTTTGGCTTGCTTTTTATTAGAGTGCCCTGAAATGTGCTCCTTCAGAGCTTACTAAAGCACTTGAGGAAAAGTTATAACCTAGAGCAGAGAAGCTGCTATCATCAGATTGTGGCTCTCGTTCGCTTTTCTATACAAGCGCTTTCACTGCAAACTAGGTAGCAGAATTAACAGAGCTCCTTACTATGTTCTATTGGTATGTGTTGTATCTGCGCCTATTAATGCATTTAAGGAAAATCGATTACCTCGAGCGGAGAAGCTGCTATGAAGAGATTGTGGCTTTCATTAGCTTTAGCTCTACAAGCGCTTTCACTGAAACCTACAAAGCAGAGCTGACAGACCTCCTTACTATATTCTCTTGATGTGTGTTCTATCTGCACCTGGTATTAAATTGTAGGAAAAGAGATTATCTCGAGCAGAGAAGATGCTATCATCACATTGTGGTTCTTGTTACGCTTTACTCTGCAAGCGCTTTCACTGAAACCTACAAAGGAGCATTAACAGAGCATCTTACTGTGTTATATTGATATATGTTCTGACTGCTACTAGTAATGCATTTATGGTAAAACGATTATCTCGAGTAGAGAAGATGGAATCATAAGATATAGATTTCCGTGGCCTTATCTCTGCAAGCGCTTTCACTGAAACCTACAAAGCAGCATTAACAGAGCCCCTTACTATGTTCTCTTGATAGGTGTTCAGTCAGCGCCTAGCAATGCATTTAAGGAAAAGTTAATATCTCGAGAAGAGAAGCTGCTATCATCAGATTGCGGCTTTCATTAGCCTTATCTCTACAAGGGCTTTCACTGCAACCTAGGAATCGGAATTATCAGAGCTCCTTACTACATTCTCTTGATATGTGTTCTATCTGCGCCTATTAATGCATTTAAGGTAAAGCGATTATCTCCAGCAGAGAAGATGCTATCATCACGTTGTGGTTCTCGTTACGCTTTACTCTACAAGCGCTTTCACTGAAATCTACAAAGGAGCATTAACAGAGCATCTTACTTTCTATGTTTCCTTGATATGTCTTGTATCTTCGCCTATTAATGCATTTAAGGTAAAGCGATTATCTCGAGCAGAGAAGCTGCTGTCATCAGATTGTGTTTTTGATATAGCCTTATCTCTACAAGCGCTTTCACTGTAAGCTACAAAGCTGTACTGACAGACCTCCTTGCTATGTTCTCTTGATACGTGTTCTATATGCGCCAAGTATTACTTTAAAGGAAAAGAGATTTTCTGCAGCAGAGAAGATGCTATCATCACATTGTGGTTCTCGTTACGGTTTACTCTACAAGCGCATTCACTGCAACCTACAAAGGAGCATTAACAGAGCATCTTACTGTGTTATATTGATATATGTTCTGACTGCTCCTAGTAATGCATTTATGGTAAAACGATTATCTCGAGTAGAGAAGATGGAATCATAAGATCGTAGCTTCCGTGGCCTTATCTCAGCAAGCGCTTTCACTGAAACCTACAAAGCAGCATTAACAGAGCCCCTTACTATGTTCTCTTTATATGTGTTCAGTCAGCGCCTAGCAATGCATTTAAGGAAAAGTTAATATCTCGAGAAGTGAAGCTGCTGTCATCAGATTGCGGCTTTCATTAGCCTTATCTCTACAAGGGCTTTCACTGCAACCTAGGAATCGGAATTATCAGAACTCCTTACTACATTCTCTTGATATGTGTTCTATCTGCGCCTATTAATGCATTTAAGGTAAAGCGATTATCTCGAGCAGAGATGATGCTATCATCACGTTGTGGTTCTCATTACGCTTTACTCTACAAGCGCTTTCACTGCAACATACAAAGCAGCATTAACAGAGCTCCTTACTGTGTTATATTGATATATGTTCTAACTGCGCCTAGTAATGCATTTAAGGTAAAGCGATTATCTCGAGTAGAGAAGCTGCTATCATAAGATCGTGGCTTTCCATTGCCTTATCTCTGCAAGCGCTTTCACTGAAACCTTCAAAGCAGCTTTAACTAGCGTTTTATTAGACTGTCCTGAAATGCGTTCTAACAGCGCTTACTAAAGAGTTTAAGGGAAAGTGATTATCTCGAGCAGAGAAGCTGCTCTAAGGAGATTGTTGGCTTTCCATAGCCTTATCTCTACAAGCTCTTTCACTGCAACCTACAAAGCAGAGCTGACAGAGTTCCTTACTATGTTCTCTTGATATGTATTTTATCTGCGCCTAGTATTACATTTATGTAAAAGAGATTATCTCGAGCAGAGAAGATGCTAACATCGCATTGTGGTTCTCGTTACGCTTTACTCTACAAGCGCTTTCACTGCAACCTAGAAAGCAGCATTAACAGAGCCCCTTACTATGTTCTCTTGGTATGTGTTCAATCTGCGCCTGGTAATGCATTTATGGAAAAGTGATTATCTCGAGCAGAGAAGCGGCTGTCATCAGATTGTGGCTTTTATTAGCTTTAGCTCTGCAAGCTCTTTCACTGGAAACCACAAAGCAGAATTCACAGAGTCCATTCCTATGTTCTCTTGATATGTGTTCTATCTGCGCCTATTAATGCGTTTAAGGGAAAGCGATTATCTCTGGCAGAGAAGCTGCTCTCATCAAATTGTGGCTTTCCGTAGCCTTATCTCTGCAAACGCTTTCACTGCAATCTACAAAGCAGCATTAACAGAGCTGCTTACTCTGTTATATTGATATATGTTCTAACTGCGCCTAGTAATGCATTTAAGGTAGAGCGATTATCTCGAGTAGAGAAGCTGCTGTCATCAGATTGCGGTTTTAATTAGCTTTATCTCTACAAGCGTTTTCTCGGAAACCTACAAAGCAGCTTTAACTAACGTTTTATTAGACTGTCCTGAAATGTGTTCTTACAGCGCTTACTAAAGAGTTTAAGGAAAAGTGATTATCTCGAGCAGAGAAGCTGCTCTCATCAGATTGTTGGCTTTCCATAGCCTTATCTCTACAAGCACTTTCACTGAAAACTACAAAGCAGCATTAACAGAGCCCCTTACTATGTTCTCTTGATATGTGTTCCGTCTGCGCCTGGTAATGCATTTAAGGAAAAGTGATTATATGGAGCAGAGGATCAACTATCATGAGATTGTCGCTTTCATTAGCTTTATCTCTACAAGTGCTTTTACTGCAAATTACAAAGCAGCATTAACAGAGCCCCTTACTATGTTCTCTTGATATGTGTTGTTTCTGTGCCTATTAATGCATTTAAGGTAAAGCGATTATCGCGAGCAGAGAAAATGCTATCTTTAGACTTTGTCCTTCCATAGCCTTATCTCTACAACCGCTTTCACTGCAACCTACAAAGCAGCACTAGCAGAGCCCCTTACTACGTTCTCTTTATATGTGCTCTATCTGGTCCTACTAATGCTTTAAGGTAAAGCGATTATCTCCAGCAGAGAAGCTGCCCTCATCAGATTGTGGCTTTCATTAGCTTTATTTCTACAAGCGCTTTCACTGCAACCAACAAAGCAGCTTTGGCTTGCTTTTTATTAGAGTGCCCTGAAATGTGCTCCTTCAGAGCTTACTAAAGCACTTGAGGAAAAGTTATAACCTAGAGCAGAGAAGCTGCTATCATCAGATTGTGGCTCTCGTTCGCTTTTCTATACAAGCGCTTTCACTGCAAACTAGGTAGCAGAATTAACAGAGCTCCTTACTATGTTCTATTGGTATGTGTTGTATCTGCGCCTATTAATGCATTTAAGGAAAATCGATTACCTCGAGCGGAGAAGCTGCTATGAAGAGATTGTGGCTTTCATTAGCTTTAGCTCTACAAGCGCTTTCACTGAAACCTACAAAGCAGAGCTGACAGACCTCCTTACTATATTCTCTTGATGTGTGTTCTATCTGCACCTGGTATTAAATTGTAGGAAAAGAGATTATCTCGAGCAGAGAAGATGCTATCATCACATTGTGGTTCTTGTTACGCTTTACTCTGCAAGCGCTTTCACTGAAACCTACAAAGGAGCATTAACAGAGCATCTTACTGTGTTATATTGATATATGTTCTGACTGCTACTAGTAATGCATTTATGGTAAAACGATTATCTCGAGTAGAGAAGATGGAATCATAAGATATAGATTTCCGTGGCCTTATCTCTGCAAGCGCTTTCACTGAAACCTACAAAGCAGCATTAACAGAGCCCCTTACTATGTTCTCATGATAGGTGTTCAGTCAGCGCCTAGCAATGCATTTAAGGAAAAGTTAATATCTCGAGAAGAGAAACTGCTATCATCAGATTGCGGCTTTCATTAGCCTTATCTCTACAAGGGCTTTCACTGCAACCTAGGAATCGGAATTATCAGAGCTCCTTACTACATTCTCTTGATATGTGTTCTATCTGCGCCTATTAATGCATTTAAGGTAAAGAGATTATCTCCAGCAGAGAAGATGCTATCATCACGTTGTGGTTCTCGTTACGCTTTACTCTACAAGCGCTTTCACTGCAACATACAAAGCAGCATTAACAGAGCTCCTTACTGTGTTATATTGATATATGTTCTAACTGCGCCTAGTAATGCGTTAAAGGAATAGCGATTATCTCGAGCAGAGAAGCTGCTGTCATCAGATTGTGGCTTTCAGTAGCTTTAGCTCTGCAAGCGCTTTCACTGGAAACTACAAAGCAGCATTAACAGAGCCCACTTCTACGTTCTCTGGATATGTGTTCTGTCTGCGCCTAGTAATGCATTCAACGTAAAGAGATTATCTCGAGCAGAGAACCTGTTGTCATAAGATTGTGGCTTTCCATAGCTTTATATCTGCAAGCGCTTTCACTGAAACCTACAAAGCAGAGCTTACAGAGCTCTTTACTATATTCTCTTGATATGTGTTGTATCTGCTCCTATTCATGCATTTAATTAAATGCGATTATCTCATGCAGAGATGCTGCTATCATCTGATTGTGTTTTTTCTATAGCCTTATCTCTACAAGCGCTTTCACTGCAACCTACAAAGCAGCATTAACAGAGCTCCTTACTGTGTTATATTGATATATGTTCTAACTGCGCCTAGTAATGCATTTAAGGTAAAGCGATTATCTCGAGTAGAGAAGCTGCTATCATAAGATCGTGGCTTTCCATTGCCTTATCTCTGCAAGCGCTTTCACTGAAACCTTCAAAGCAGCTTTAACTAGCGTTTTGTTTTATTAGACTGTCCTGAAATGCGTTCTAACAGCGCTTACTAAAGAGTTTAAGGGAAAGTGATTATCTCGAGCAGAGAAGCTGCTCTAAGGAGATTGTTGGCTTTCCATAGCCTTATCTCTACAAGCTCTTTCACTGCAACCTACAAAGAAGAGCTGACAGAGTTCCTTACTATGTTCTCTTGATATGTATTTTATCTGCGCCTAGTATTACATTTACATAAAAGAGATTATCTCGAGCAGAGAAGATGCTAACATCGCATTGTGGTTCTCGTTACGCTTTACTCTACAAGCGCTTTCACTGCAACCTAGAAAGCAGCATTAACAGAGCCCCTTACTATGTTCTCTTGGTATGTGTTCAATCTGCGCCTGGTAATGCATTTATGGAAAAGTGATTATCTCGAGCAGAGAAGCGGCTGTCATCAGATTGTGGCTTTTATTAGCTTTAGCTCTGCAAGCTCTTTCACTGGAAACCACAAAGCAGAATTCACAGAGTCCATTCCTATGTTCTCTTGATATGTGTTCTATCTGCGCCTATTAATGCGTTTAAGGGAAAGCGATTATCTCTGGCAGAGAAGCTGCTCTCATCAAATTGTGGCTTTGCGTAGCCTTATCTCTGCAAACGCTTTCACTGCAATCTACAAAGCAGCATTAACAGAGCTGCTTACTCTGTTATATTGATATATGTTCTAACTGCGCCTAGTAATGCATTTAAGGTAGAGCGATTATCTCGAGTAGAGAAGCTGCTGTCATCAGATTGCGGTTTTAATTAGCTTTATCTCTACAAGCGTTTTCTCGGAAACCTACAAAGCAGCTTTAACTAACGTTTTATTAGACTGTCCTGAAATGTGTTCTTACAGCGCTTACTAAAGAGTTTAAGGAAAAGTGATTATCTCGAGCAGAGAAGCTGCTCTCATCAGATTGTTGGCTTTCCATAGCCTTATCTCTACAAGCACTGAAAACTACAAAGCAGCATTAACAGAACCCCTTACTATGTTCTCTTGATATGTGTTCCGTCTGCGCCTGGTAATGCATTTAAGGAAAAGTGATTATATGGAGCAGAGGATCAACTATCATGAGATTGTCGCTTTCATTAGCTTTATCTCTACAAGTGCTTTTACTGCAAATTACAAAGCAGCATTAACAGAGCCCCTTACTATGTTCTCTTGATATGTGTTGTTTCTGTGCCTATTAATGCATTTAAGGTAAAGCGATTATCGCGAGCAGAGAAAATGCTATCTTTAGACTTTGTCCTTCCATAGCCTTATCTCTACAACCGCTTTCACTGCAACCTACAAAGCAGCACTAGCAGAGCCCCTTACTACGTTCTCTTTATATGTGCTCTATCTGGTCCTACTAATGCTTTAAGGTAAAGCGATTATCTCCAGCAGAGAAGCTGCCCTCATCAGATTGTGGCTTTCATTAGCTTTATTTCTACAAGCGCTTTCACTGCAACCAACAAAGCAGCTTTGGCTTGCTTTTTATTAGAGTGCCCTGAAATGTGCTCCTTCAGAGCTTACTAAAGCACTTGAGGAAAAGTTATAACCTAGAGCAGAGAAGCTGCTATCATCAGATTGTGGCTCTCGTTCGCTTTTCTATACAAGCGCTTTCACTGCAAACTAGGTAGCAGAATTAACAGAGCTCCTTACTATGTTCTATTGGTATGTGTTGTATCTGCGCCTATTAATGCATTTAAGGAAAATCGATTACCTCGAGCGGAGAAGCTGCTATGAAGAGATTGTGGCTTTCATTAGCTTTAGCTCTACAAGCGCTTTCACTGAAACCTACAAAGCAGAGCTGACAGACCTCCTTACTATATTCTCTTGATGTGTGTTCTATCTGCACCTGGTATTAAATTGTAGGAAAAGAGATTATCTCGAGCAGAGAAGATGCTATCATCACATTGTGGTTCTTGTTACGCTTTACTCTGCAAGCGCTTTCACTGAAACCTACAAAGGAGCATTAACAGAGCATCTTACTGTGTTATATTGATATATGTTCTGACTGCTCCTAGTAATGCATTTATGGTAAAACGATTATCTCGAGTAGAGAAGATGGAATCATAAGATATAGATTTCCGTGGCCTTATCTCTGCAAGCGCTTTCACTGAAACCTACAAAGCAGCATTAACAGAGCCCCTTACTATGTTCTCTTGATAGGTGTTCAGTCAGCGCCTAGCAATGCATTTAAGGAAAAGTTAATATCTCGAGAAGAGAAGCTGCTATCATCAGATTGCGGCTTTCATTAGCCTTATCTCTACAAGGGCTTTCACTGCAACCTAGGAATCGGAATTATCAGAGCTCCTTACTACATTCTCTTGATATGTGTTCTATCTGCGCCTATTAATGCATTTAAGGTAAAGCGATTATCTCCAGCAGAGAAGATGCTATCATCACGTTGTGGTTCTCGTTACGCTTTACTCTACAAGCGCTTTCACTGCAACATACAAAGCAGCATTAACAGAGCTCCTTACTGTGTTATATTGATATATGTTCTAACTGCGCCTAGTAATGCGTTAAAGGAAAAGCGATTATCTCGAGCAGAGAAGCTGCTGTCATCAGATTGTGGCTTTCAGTAGCTTTAGCTCTGCAAGCGCTTTCACTGGAAACTACAAAGCAGCATTAACAGAGCCCACTTCTACGTTCTCTGGATATGTGTTCTGTCTGCGCCTAGTAATGCATTCAACGTAAAGAGATTATCTCGAGCAGAGAACCTGTTGTCATAAGATTGTGGCTTTCCATAGCTTTATATCTGCAAGCGCTTTCACTGAAACCTACAAAGCAGAGCTTACAGAGCTCTTTACTATATTCTCTTGATATGTGTTGTATCTGCTCCTATTCATGCATTTAATTAAATGCGATTATCTCGTGCAGAGATGCTGCTATCATCTGATTGTGTTTTTTCTATAGCCTTATCTCTACAAGCGCTTTCACTGCAACCTACAAAGCAGCATTAACAGAGCTCCTTACTGTGTTATATTGATATATGTTCTAACTGCGCCTAGTAATGCATTTAAGGTAAAGCGATTATCTCGAGTAGAGAAGCTGCTATCATAAGATCGTGGCTTTCCATTGCCTTATCTCTGCAAGCGCTTTCACTGAAACCTTCAAAGCAGCTTTAACTAGCGTTTTGTTTTATTAGACTGTCCTGAAATGCGTTCTAACAGCGCTTACTAAAGAGTTTAAGGGAAAGTGATTATCTCGAGCAGAGAAGCTGCTCTAAGGAGATTGTTGGCTTTCCATAGCCTTATCTCTACAAGCTCTTTCACTGCAACCTACAAAGCAGAGCTGACAGAGTTCCTTTCTATGTTCTCTTGATATGTATTTTATCTGCGCCTAGTATTACATTTACATAAAAGAGATTATCTCGAGCAGAGAAGATGCTAACATCGCATTGTGGTTCTCGTTACGCTTTACTCTACAAGCGCTTTCACTGCAACCTAGAAAGCAGCATTAACAGAGCCCCTTACTATGTTCTCTTGGTATGTGTTCAATCTGCGCCTGGTAATGCATTTATGGAAAAGTGATTATCTCGAGCAGAGAAGCGGCTGTCATCAGATTGTGGCTTTTATTAGCTTTAGCTCTGCAAGCTCTTTCACTGGAAACCACAAAGCAGAATTCACAGAGTCCATTCCTATGTTCTCTTGATATGTGTTCTATCTGCGCCTATTAATGCGTTTAAGGGAAAGCGATTATCTCTGGCAGAGAAGCTGCTCTCATCAAATTGTGGCTTTGCGTAGCCTTATCTCTGCAAACGCTTTCACTGCAATCTACAAAGCAGCATTAACAGAGCTGCTTACTCTGTTATATTGATATATGTTCTAACTGCGCCTAGTAATGCATTTAAGGTAGAGCGATTATCTCGAGTAGAGAAGCTGCTGTCATCAGATTGCGGTTTTAATTAGCTTTATCTCTACAAGCGTTTTCTCGGAAACCTACAAAGCAGCTTTAACTAACGTTTTATTAGACTGTCCTGAAATGTGTTCTTACAGCGCTTACTAAAGAGTTTAAGGAAAAGTGATTATCTCGAGCAGAGAAGCTGCTCTCATCAGATTGTTGGCTTTCCATAGCCTTATCTCTACAAGCACTGAAAACTACAAAGCAGCATTAACAGAACCCCTTACTATGTTCTCTTGATATGTGTTCCGTCTGCGCCTGGTAATGCATTTAAGGAAAAGTGATTATATGGAGCAGAGGATCAACTATCATGAGATTGTTGCTTTCATTAGCTTTATCTCCACAAGTGCTTTCACTGCAAATTACAAAGCAGCATTAACAGAGCCCCTTACTATGTTCTCTTGATATGTGTTGTTTCTGTGCCTATTAATGCATTTAAGGTAAAGCGATTATCGCGAGCAGAGAAAATGCTATCTTTAGACTTTGTCCTTCCATAGCCTTATCTCTACAACCGCTTTCACTGCAACCTACAAAGCAGCACTAGTAGAGCCCCTTACTACGTTCTCTTTATATGTGCTCTATCTGGTCCTACTAATGCTTTAAGGTAAAGCGATTATCTCCAGCAGAGAAGCTGCCCTCATCAGATTGTGGCTTTCATTAGCTTTATTTCTACAAGCGCTTTCACTGCAACCAACAAAGCAGCTTTGGCTTGCTTTTTATTAGAGTGCCCTGAAATGTGCTCCTTCAGAGCTTACTAAAGCACTTGAGGAAAAGTTATAACCTAGAGCAGAGAAGCTGCTATCATCAGATTGTGGCTCTCGTTCGCTTTTCTATACAAGCGCTTTCACTGCAAACTAGGTAGCAGAATTAACAGAGCTCCTTACTATGTTCTATTGGTATGTGTTGTATCTGCGCCTATTAATGCATTTAAGGAAAATCGATTACCTCGAGCGGAGAAGCTGCTATGAAGAGATTGTGGCTTTCATTAGCTTTAGCTCTACAAGCGCTTTCACTGAAACCTACAAAGCAGAGCTGACAGACCTCCTTACTATATTCTCTTGATGTGTGTTCTATCTGCACCTGGTATTAAATTGTAGGAAAAGAGATTATCTCGAGCAGAGAAGATGCTATCATCACATTGTGGTTCTTGTTACGCTTTACTCTGCAAGCGCTTTCACTGAAACCTACAAAGGAGCATTAACAGAGCATCTTTCTGTGTTATATTGATATATGTTCTGACTGCTACTAGTAATGCATTTATGGTAAAACGATTATCTCGAGTAGAGAAGATGGAATCATAAGATATAGATTTCCGTGGCCTTATCTCTGCAAGCGCTTTCACTGAAACCTACAAAGCAGCATTAACAGAGCCCACTTCTACGTTCTCTGGATATGTGTTCTGTCTGCGCCTAGTAATGCATTCAACGTAAAGAGATTATCTCGAGCAGAGAACCTGTTGTCATAAGATTGTGGCTTTCCATGGCTTTATATCTGCAAGCGCTTTCACTGAAACCTACAAAGCAGAGCTGACAGAGTTCCTTACTATATTCTCTTGATATGTGTTGTATCTGCTCCTATTCATGCATTTAATTAAATGCGATTATCTCATGCAGAGATGCTGCTATCATCTGATTGTGTTTTTTCTATAGCCTTATCTCTACAAGCGCTTTCACTGCAACCTACAAAGCAGCATTAACAGAGCTCCTTACTGTGTTATATTGATATATGTTCTAACTGCGCCTAGTAATGCGTTAAAGGAAAAGCGATTATCTCGAGCAGAGAAGCTGCTGTCATCAGATTGTGGCTTTCAGTAGCTTTAGCTCTGCAAGCGCTTTCACTGGAAACTACAAAGCAGCATTAACAGAGCCCACTTCTATGTTCTCTGGATATGTGTTCTGTCTGCGCCTAGTAATGCATTCAACGTAAAGAGATTATCTCGAGCAGAGAACCTGTTGTCATAAGATTGTGGCTTTCCATAGCTTTATATCTGCAAGCGCTTTCACTGAAACCTACAAAGCAGAGCTTACAGAGCTCTTTACTATATTCTCTTGATATGTGTTGTATCTGCTCCTATTCATGCATTTAATTAAATGCGATTATCTCGTGCAGAGATGCTGCTATCATCTGATTGTGTTTTTTCTATAGCCTTATCTCTACAAGCGCTTTCACTGCAACCTACAAAGCAGCATTAACAGAGCTCCTTACTGTGTTATATTGATATATGTTCTAACTGCGCCTAGTAATGCATTTAAGGTAAAGCGATTATCTCGAGTAGAGAAGCTGCTATCATAAGATCGTGGCTTTCCATTGCCTTATCTCTGCAAGCGCTTTCACTGAAACCTTCAAAGCAGCTTTAACTAGCGTTTTGTTTTATTAGACTGTCCTGAAATGCGTTCTAACAGCGCTTACTAAAGAGTTTAAGGGAAAGTGATTATCTCGAGCAGAGAAGCTGCTCTAAGGAGATTGTTGGATTTCCATAGCCTTATCTCTACAAGCTCTTTCACTGCAACCTACAAAGCAGAGCTGACAGAGTTCCTTACTATGTTCTCTTGATATGTATTTTATCTGCGCCTAGTATTACATTTACATAAAAGAGATTATCTCGAGCAGAGAAGATGCTAACATCGCATTGTGGTTCTCGTTACGCTTTACTCTACAAGCGCTTTCACTGCAACCTAGAAAGCAGCATTAACAGAGCCCCTTACTATGTTCTCTTGGTATGTGTTCAATCTGCGCCTGGTAATGCATTTATGGAAAAGTGATTATCTCGAGCAGAGAAGCGGCTGTCATCAGATTGTGGCTTTTATTAGCTTTAGCTCTGCAAGCTCTTTCACTGGAAACCACAAAGCAGAATTCACAGAGTCCATTCCTATGTTCTCTTGATATGTGTTCTATCTGCGCCTATTAATGCGTTTAAGGGAAAGCGATTATCTCTGGCAGAGAAGCTGCTCTCATCAAATTGTGGCTTTGCGTAGCCTTATCTCTGCAAACGCTTTCACTGCAATCTACAAAGCAGCATTAACAGAGCTGCTTACTCTGTTATATTGATATATGTTCTAACTGCGCCTAGTAATGCATTTAAGGTAGAGCGATTATCTCGAGTAGAGAAGCTGCTGTCATCAGATTGCGGTTTTAATTAGCTTTATCTCTACAAGCGTTTTCTCGGAAACCTACAAAGCAGCTTTAACTAACGTTTTATTAGACTGTCCTGAAATGTGTTCTTACAGCGCTTACTAAAGAGTTTAAGGAAAAGTGATTATCTTGAGCAGAGAAGCTGCTCTCATCAGATTGTTGGCTTTCCATAGCCTTATCTCTACAAGCACTGAAAACTACAAAGCAGCATTAACAGAGCCCCTTACTATGTTCTCTTGATATGTGTTGTTTCTGTGCCTATTAATGCATTTAAGGTAAAGCGATTATCGCGAGCAGAGAAAATGCTATCTTTAGACTTTGTCCTTCCATAGCCTTATCTCTACAACCGCTTTCACTGCAACCGACAAAGCTGCACTAGTAGAGCCCCTTACTACGTTCTCTTTATATAGAGAAGCTGCTATCATCAGATTGTGGCTCTCGTTCGCTTTTGTATACAAGCGCTTTCACTGCAAACTAGGTAGCAGAATTAACAGAGCTCCTTACTATGTTCTATTGGTATGTGTTGTATCTGCACCTATTAATGCATTTAAGGAAAATCGATTACCTCGAGCGGAGAAGCTGCTATGAAGAGATTGTGGCTTTCATTAGCTTTAGCTCTACAAGCGCTTTCACTGAAACCTACAAAGCAGAGCTTACAGAGCTCTTTACAATATTCTCTTGATATTTGTTGTATCTGCTCCTATTCATGCATTTAATTAAATGCGATTATCTCGTGCAGAGATGCTGCTATCATCTGATTGTGTTTTTTCTATAGCCTTATCTCTACAAGCGCTTTCACTGCAACCTACAAAGCAGAGCTGACAGAGCTCCTTACTGTGTTATATTGATATATGTTCTAACTGCGCCTAGTAATGCATTTAAGGTAAAGCGATTATCTCGAGTAGAGAAGCTGCTATCATAAGATCGTGGCTTTTCATTGCCTTATCTCTGCAAGCGCTTTCACTGAAACCTTCAAAGCAGCTTTAACTAGCGTTTTGTTTTATTAGACTGTCCTGAAATGCGTTCTAGCAGCGCTTACTAAAGAGTTTAAGGGAAAGTGATTATCTCGAGCAGAGAAGCTGCTCTAAGGAGAGCTTTAGCTCTACAAGCGCTTTCACTGAAACCTACAAAGCAGAGCTGACAGACCTCCTTACTATATTGTCTTGATGTGTGTTTTATCTGCACCTGGTATTAAATTGTAGGAAAAGAGATTATCTCGAGCAGAGAAGATGCTATCATCACATTGTGGTTCTCATTACGCTTTACTCTGCAAGCGCTTTCACTGCAACCTACAAAGCAGCATTAACAGAGCCCATTACTATGTTCTTTTGATATGTGTTCTGTCTGCGCCCAGTAATGCATTTAAGGAAAAGTGAATATCTAGAGAAGAGAAGCTGCTACCATCAGATTGCGGCTTTCATTAGCTTTATTTCTACAAGGGCTTTCGCTGCAACCTAGGAGTCACAATTATAAGAGCTCCTAACTATGTTCTCTTGATATGTGTTCTATCTGGGCCTACTAATGTATTTAAGGAAAAGCGATTATCTCGATAAGGTAAGATGCTATCATCACATTGAGGTTCTCGTTACGCTTTACTCTATAAGCGCTTTCACTGCAACCTAGAAAGCAGCACTAGCAGAACTCTTTTCTATGTTTCCTTTATATGTGTTCTATCTGCGCCTAGTAATGCATTTAAAGAAAAGAGATTATCTCGAGCGGAGGATCAGCTCTCATCAGATTGTGGCTTTCATTACTTTATCTCTACAAGCGCTTTGACTGCAAACTACAAAGCAGCATTAACAGAGCCCCTTACTATGTTCTCTTGATATGTCTTGTTACTGCGGCTATTAATGCATTTAAGTTAAAGTGATTATCTCGAGCAGATAATATGCTGTCTTCAGATTGTGGCTTTCCATAGCCTTATCTCTACAAGCTCTTTCACTGCAACCTACAAAGCAGAGCTGACAGAGCTCCTTACTATGTTCTCTTGATATGTATTTTATCTGCGCCTAGTATTACATTTAAGGAAAAGAGATTATCTCGAGCAGAGAAGATGCTAACATCGCATTGTGGTTCTCGTTACGCTTTACTCTACAAGCCCTTTCACTGCAACCTAGAGAGCAGAATTAACAGATCTCCTTACTATGTTCTCTTGATATGTGTTTTATCTGCGCCTGGTAATGCATTTATGGAAAAGTGATTATCTCGAGCAGAGAAGCAGCTGTCATATGATTGTGGCTTTTATTAGCTTTAGCTCTGCAAGCGCTTTCACTGGAAACCACAAAGCAGCATTAACAGAGTCCATTACTATGTTCTCTTGATATGTGTTCTATCTGCACCTAGTATTACATTTAAGGTAAAGCGATTATCTCTAGCAGAGAAGCTGCTCTCATCAGATTGTGGCTTTCCATAGTCTTATCTCTGCAAGCGCTTTCACTGAAACCTACAAAGCGGCTTTATCTTGCGTTTTATTAGAGTGTCCGTACATTTGTTCTACCTGCGCCTAGTAATGCATTTAAGGAAAAGTGATTATATGGAGCAGAGGATCAGCTATCATCAGATTGTGGCTTTCATTACTTTATCTCTACAAGAGCTTTAACTGCAAACTACAAAGCAGCATTAGCAGAACCCCTTACTATGTTCTCTTGATATGTGTTGTATCTGCGCCTATTAATGCATTTAAGGAAAAGCGATTATCTCGAGCAGAGAAGCTACTATCATGAGATTGTGTCTTTCCTTAGCCTTATCTCTACATGCGCTTTCAGTGCAACATACAAAGCAGCTTTAACTAGCGTTTTATTAGAGTTTCCTTAAATGTGTTCTATCTGCGCCTAATAATGCATTTAAGGAAAAGAGATTAACTCGAGCAGATGATCAGCTATCGTCAGATTGTGGCTATCATTAGCTTTATCTCTACAAGTGCTTTTACTGTAAACTACAAAGCAGCATTAACAGAGCCCCTTACTGTGTTCTCTTGATACGTCTTGTTTCTGCGGTTCTTAATGCATTTAAGTTAAAGCGATTATCTCGAGCAGATAATACGGTATCATCAGATTGTGTCTTTCCATAGCCTTATCTCTACAACCGCTTTCACTGCAAGCTACAAAGCAGCACTAGCAGATCTCCTTCTATGTTCTCTTGATACGTGTTCTACCTTCGCCTAGTAAGGCATTTAAGGAAAAGCGATTATCTCGAGCAGAGAAGCTTCTATCATCAGTTTGTGTCTTTCCTTAGCCTTATCTATACAGGCGCTTTCACTGAATCCGACAAAGCAGCACTACCAGAGCTCCTTACTATGTTCTCTTGATATGTGTTCTGTCTGCGCATAATAAGGCATTTAAGGTGAAGCTCTTATCTCGAGCAGAGAAGCTTCTATCATCAGATTGTGTCTTTCCTTAGTATTATCTCTACAAGCGCTTTCACTGCAAACAACAAAGTAGCAATAGCAGAGATCTTTACTATGTTCTCTTGATATGTGTTCTATCTGCGCCTATTAATGCATTTAAGGTAAAGCGATTATCTCGAGCAGAGATGATGCTGTCATCACATTGTGGTTCTCGTTACGCTTTACTCTACAAGCGCTTTCACTGCAACCTACAAAGGAGCATTAACAGAGCATCTTACTTTCTATGTTTCCTTGATATGTCTTGTATCTTCGCCTATTAATGCATTTAATATCTCGAGAAGAGAAGATGGAATCATAAGATCGTAGCTTTCCGTAGCCTTATCTCTGCAAGCGCTTTCAATGAAAACTACAAAGCAGCATTAACAGAGCCCCTTACTATGTTCTCTTGATATGTGTTCAGTCAGCGCCTAGCAATGCATTTAACGTAAAGAGATTATCTCGAGAAGAGAAGCTGCTATCATCAGATTGCGGTTTTCATTAGCCTTATCTCTACAAGGGCTTTCACTGCAACCTAGGAATCATAATTATCATAGCTCTTTCCTACATTCTCTTGATATGTGTTCTATCTGCGCCTATTAATGCATTTAAGGTAAAGCGATTATCTCGAGCAGAGATGATGCTATCTTGACATTGTGGTTCTCATTACGCTTTACTCTACAAGCGCTTTCACTGCAACCTACAAAGCAGCATTAACAGAGCTCCTTACCGTGTTATATTGATGTATGTTCTAACTGTGCCTAGTAATGCATTTAAGGTAAAGCGATTATCTCGAGTAGAGAAGCTGCTATCATAAGATTGTGGTTTTCCATAGACTTATCTCTGCAAGCGCTTTCTTTGAAACCTACAAAGCAGCTTTAACTAGTGTTTTATTAGACTGTCGTGAAATGTGTTCTAACAGCGCTTATTGAAGAGTTTAAGGAAAAGTGATTATCTCGAGCAGAGAAGCTGCTCTAATGAGATTGTTGGCTTTCCATAGCCTTATCTCTACAAGCGCTTTCACTGAAAACTAAAAAGCAGCATTAACAGAGCCCATTACTATGTTCTCTTGATATATGTTCTGTCTGCGCCTAATAATGCATTTAAGGAAAAGTGATTATCTCGAGCAGAGGATCAGCTATCATCAGATTGTTGCTTTCATTAGCTTTATCTCTACAACCCCTTTCACTGCAACCTACAACGCAGCACTAGCAGAACTCTTTACTATGTTCTCTTGATATGTGTTGTATCTGCTCCTATTAATGCACTTAAGGAAAAGCGATTATCTCGAGCAGAGATGATGCTATCATCACATTGTGGTTCTCGTTACGCTTTACTCTACAAGCTCTTTCACTGCAACCTAGAAAGCAGCATTAACAGAGCTCCTTACTATGTTCTCTTGATATGTGTTCTATCTGCGCCTGTTCTCTTGATATGTGTTGTTTCTGCGCCTATTAATGCATTTAAGGTAAAGCGATTATCGCGAGCAGAGAAAATGCTATCTTTAGACTTTGTCCTTCCATAGCCTTATCTCTACAACCGCTTTCACTGCAACCTGCAAAGCAGCACTAGTAGAGCCCCTAACTATGTTTTCTTTATATGTGTTCTATCTGGGCCTACTAATGAGTTAAGGTAAAGCGATTATCTCCAGCAGAGAAGCTGCCCTCATCAGATTGTGGCTTTCATTATCTTTATTTCTACAAGCGCTTTCACTGCAACCTACAAAGCAGCTCTGGCTTGCTTTTTATTAGAGTGCCCTGAAATGTGCTCCTTCAGCGCTTACTAAAGCACTTGAGGAAAAGTTATAACCTAGAGCAGAGAAGCTGCTATCATCATATTGTGGCTCTCGTTCACTTTTCAATACAAGAGCTTTCACTGCAAACTAGGTAGCAGAATTAACAGAGCTCCTTACTATGTTCTATTGGTATGTGTTGTATCTGCTCTTACATTTAAGGAAAAGAGATTATCTCGAGCAGAGAAGATGCTATCATCACATTGTGGTTCTCGTTACGCTTTACTCTACAAGCGCTTTCACTGCAACCTACAAAGCAGCATTAACAGAGCTTCTTACTATGTTCTCTTGATATGTGTTCTGTCTGCGCCCAGTAATGCATTTAAGGAAAAGTGAATATCTAGAGAAGAGAAGCTGCTATCATCAGATTGCGGCTTTCATTAGCTTTATCTCTACAAGGGCTTTCACTGCAACCTAGGAGTCACAATTATCAAAGCTCCTTACTATATTCTCTTGGTATGTGTTCTGTCTGAGTCTAGTAAGGCATTTAAGGTGAAGCTGTTATCTCGAACAGAGAAGCTGCTCTCATCAGATTGTGTCTTTCCTTAGCCTTATCTCTACAAGCGCTTTCACTGCAAACTACAAAGCAGCACTAGCAGAGCTCCTTACTATGTTCTCTTGATATGTGTTCTCTCTGGGCCTACTAATGCATTTAAGGAAAAGCTATTATCTCCAGCAGAGAAGCTGCTATCATCAGATTGTGGCTTTCATTAGCTTTATCTCTAGAAGCGCTTTCACTGCAACCTACAAAGTACCTTTTGCTAGCTTTTTATTAGAGTGTCCTGAAATGTGTTCCATCAAAGCTTACTAAAGCATTTAAGGAAAAGTTATAACCTCGAGCAGAGAAGGTGCTGTCATCAGATTGTGGCTCTCGTTCGCTTTTCTATACAAGCGCTTTCACTGCAACCTAGGAAGCAGAATTAACAGAGCCCATTACTATGTTCTCTTGATATGTGTTGTATCTGCGCGTATTAATGCATTTAAGGAAAATCGATTATCTCCTGCAGAGAAGCTGCTATCATCAGATTGTGGCTTTCGTTAGCTTTAGCTCTACAAGCGCTCTGAGTGCAACCTACAAAGCAGTATTAAGAGAACCCTTTACCATGTTCTCTTTATATGTGTTGTTTCTGCAGCTATTAATGCATTTATGTTAAAGCGATTATCTTGAGCAGATAAGCTGCGATTACCTCGAGCAGATAAGCTGCTATCATCAGATTGTGTATTTCCATAGCCTTATCTCCACAACCACTTTCACTGCAACCTAGGAACAGAATTAACAGAACTCCTTTCTATGTTCGCTTGATATGTTTTCTATCTGGGCCTAGTAATGCATAAAAGTTAAAGCGATTATCTCGATCAGGTAAGCTGCTGTCATCAGATTATGTCTTTCCTTAGCCTTATCTCTACAAGCACTTTCACTACAACCTACAAAGCAGAGCTGACAGAGCTGCTTATTATGTTCCCTTGATATGTGTTTTATCTGCGCCTAGTATTACATTTAAGGAAATGAGATTATCTCGAGCAGAGAAGATGCTAACATCACATTGCGGTTCTCGTTACGCTTTACTCTACAAGCGCTTTCACTGCAACCTACAAAGCAGAATTAACAGAGCTCCTTACTGTGTTATATTGGTATATGTTCTAACTGCTCCTAGTAATGCATTTAATGTAAAGCGATTATCTCGAGTAGAGAAGCTGCTATCATAAGATCGTGGCTTTCCATAGCCTTATCTCTGCAAGTGCTTTCACTGAAACCTACAAAGCAGCTTTAACTAGCGTTTTATTAGACTGTCCTGAAATGTGTTCTTACAGCGCTTACTAAAGAGTTTAAGGAAAAGTTAATATCTCGAGCAGAGAAGCTACTCTCATCAGATTGTTGGCTTTCCATAGCCTTATCTCTACAAGCGCTTTCAATGAAAACTACAAAGCAGCATTAACAGAGCCCCTTACTAGGTTCTCTTGATATGTGTTCTGTCTGCGCCTAGCAATGCATTAAAGGAAAAGTGAATATCTAGAGAAGAGAAGCTGCTATCATCAGATTGCGGCTTTCATTAGCTTTATCTCTACAAGGGCTTTCACTGCAACCTAGGAATCAGAATTATCAGAGCTCCTTACTATATTCTCTTGATATGTGTTCTATCTGCGCCTAGTAATGCATTTAAGGAAAAGAGATTATATCGAGCAGATGATCAGCTATCATCAGATTGTGGCTTTCATTACTTTATCTCTACAAGCGCTTTGACTGCAAACTACAAAGCAGCATTAACAGAGCCCCTTACTATGTTCTCTTGATATATGTTCTGCCTTCGCCTAGTAAGGCATTTAAGGAAAAGCGATTATCTCGAGCAGAGAAGCTTCTACCATCAGATTGTGTCTTTCCTTAGCCTTATCTCTACAAGCGCTTTCACTGCAACCTACAAAGCAGCACTAGCAGAGCTCTTTACTATGTTCTCCTTATATGTGTTGTATCTGCGCCTATTAATGCATTTAAGGAAATGCGATTATCTCGAGCAGAGAAGCTGCTATCATCAGATTGTGGTTCTCGTTACGCTTTACTCTACAAGCCCTTTCTTGCAAGTGCAAACTATAAAGCAGCATTAACAGAGTCCCTTACTATGTTCTCTTGATATGAGTTCTAGGTGCGCATTTAAGGAGAAGTGATCTACGAAGCAGCATTAACAGAACTCCTTTCAATGTCAAATACAGAGTACTAAGGACAGAGTACAAGGTTTAAGGCACAAACCAACAAAGTCAAATACAGATTACAAAATACTAAGGACAGGGTACAAGGTTTAAGGTGCAAGCCAACAAAGTCAAATAGAGAGTACAAAGAATTATGTCGAGCAGAGAAGTTGCTAGAGACACCCAGGTCTATTCTAAAGGACCCCGGGCCATTCTAGAGACCCCCAGGACCATCCAAATCCCCCCAGACCCTTCTAGAATACCCCAGGACTCTTCAAAATGCCACCAGAGAATTCTAGACACACTCAGGACCATTCTAAAGACCCCCAGACCTTTCTAGAGACCACCCTGACATTTACATTATGGTTAGCTTTGTTGTTAAGACTAATGGTAGGGTTGGTTTAGCTGCAAGAGTTAAGGTTAGGGTTAGGGTTGTGTTAGTGTTTTGGTAAGGATAAGGGTAATGGCTATGTTTAGGGTTTCGTTTTAGAGTTAGTGTTAGGGTTAGGCTTAAGATTAGGGTTAAGTTTAGGTTTAGGGTTAGGTATTCGTGCTAGGGTCAGGGTTAGGGTCCCCAGACCCTTCTGGATCCCACAGGTCTCTTCTAAAGGCCCCCAGACCATTCTAGACACACCCAGGACATTTCTAAAGATGTCAAGACCCTTGTAGAGCCCCCCCAGAGCCCTTCTAAAGGCCCCCAGACCCTTCTAGAGACACCCAGGTCCATTCTATAGGACCCCGGGCCATTCCAGAGACCCCCAGGACCATCTAAAGGCACCCAGAGCCTTCTAGAGAACCCCAGGACTCTTCAAAATGCACCCAGAGAATTCTAGACAGCCTCAGGACCATTCTAAAGACCCCCTGACCATTCTAGTGACCCCCCAGGACCCTGGCATTTACGTTAGGGTTAGCTTTGTGGTTAAGATTAGGGCTAGGGTGGGTTTCGGCGCTAGGGTCATGTTTAGGGTTAGGGTTGGGCTTGTGTTAGGGTTTTGGTAAGTGTAAGGTTTATGTTTATGTTTAGGGGTTTCTGTTAGAGGTAGTGTTAGGGTTAGGCTTAAGATTAGGGTTAAGTTTAGGTTTAGGGTTAGGGTTAGGTTTTTGGGCTTCGTTTAGGGTCCCCAGACCCTTCTCGAGCCCACAGGACTCTTCTAAATGCCCCCACACCATTCTAGACACACCCAGGACCCTTCTAAAGATGTCAAGACCATTCTAGAGTCTCCAGAACCGTTCTAAAGCCCCTCAAGACCCTTCTAGATACAGCCAGGACCCTTTGAAAGGCCTACAGGCCATTCCAGAGAACCCCAGGACTAGGCTAGGCCAGGCTAGGCAAGGCTAGGCAAGGCAAGGGATGGCAAGGCAAGGTTAGGATTTTGAGCAGGAATATGCATTGATATTGCGCGGGGATATTTCACGGATTATGCGTGCATAATGCGCAGATATATTACGCGGATATTGCCTGGATATTGCAGGGGGAAGTTGCATGGAATCTGCTCGGATATTGTGCAGATTATGCACGGATAATGCGCGGATTATCCGCACGGATATTGAGCGGATATTGTGCAGATTATGCGTGGATAATGCGCGGATAATGCCGGAATATTGCGCAGATTATACGCGGATATTGCGCGGGGATATTTCGAGAGGATATTGCGAGAGAATATTGTTCGGATATTGCACGAGGATATTGCGCGGATTATAGGAGCTAATACTGCACGGATATTGCACGGATTATCTGCATGGATATTGTGCAGGGATATTGCGTGGATATTGTGCAGATTATGCGTGGATATTGCGCGTTATATTGCTCGGAAACTGCACTGATAATGCGTGGATTGTCGTCGCGGATATTGCACTGGGATTATGCGTGGATATTGCGCAGGGGTATTGTGGGGATTATGCGGGGATATTGTGCATATTATGCTAGGATTATTCTCGGATTATGAGCGGATATTGCGCGGGGATATTGTGCAGATTATGCGCGGATATTGCGCGGTATATTGCTCGGATAATGCGAGGATTATGCGTGAAATATTGCATGGATATTGCGCAGAAACTGCGCGGATTATGCACAGGTAGTGCTCGGGGGTATTGCGCTAATATTGCGCGGGGATATAGCGCGGATATTGCGTGGGATAATGCGCGGATATTGCACAGGGATATTGCACGGATTATGCGTGATATTGCGTGGGGATATTGTGCAGATTATGGTGGGATTATGCGCGGATATTGCACGAGTATTGAATGGGGATATTGCGCAAAGATTGCGCGGGGATATCGCGGGGATCTTGCGCTGAGTTTGGGTGGGTATATTGCGCGGGGATTAAGACCGGATATAGTGCAGGTAATGCGTGGATTATGCGCGGATATTGCTTGGGGATATTGCGCTGATATTGCTGGAGATAATGCTCAGATATTGCGCAAGGATATTGCGCAAGGATATTGTGCGGGGATATTGCGCGGAGTATGGTCGGATTATGGTCGGATTATGCGTGGTTATTGCGTGGAAACTGCGCGGATTATGCACGGGTATTGCACGGGGATATTGCGCAACTATTGCGCAAGGATATTGCGTGGAGATATCGCGCAGATTTTGCGTGGATTTTGCGCGGATTTTTGGTGGGTATATTGCGTGGATTATGTGCGGATATTGTGCAAAAAATGCGTGGAATATGCGCGGATATTTTGCGGGGATATTGCGCGGATTATGCACGGATTATGCGAGGATATTGAGCGGGAATATTGAGCGGATTATGCGCGGATATTGCTTGGATATTGCGCGGTAATATTCCACGGATATTGCGCCAATAATGCGTGGGGATTTTTCGCGGATTTTGGCGGATTTTGAGCAGGAATATTGTGTGGATATTGTGCGGGGATATTTCGTGGATTATGCGCGGATATATTGCACAGATATTGCGTGGGATAACGCGCGGATATTGCGCTAGGATATTGCGCGGGGATATTGGGCGGATTACGCGGGGATATTGCACAGATATTGCTCGGATTATGCTCGGATTATGAGCGGATATTGTGTGGATATTGAGCGGATATTGTGTGGGGAAATTGCGCGGATTGTACGAGGGAATATCGTGCAGATTATGAGCGGCAATAATGCGCAGATTATGCACGAATATATTACGTGGATTATACAAGAGAATATCTCGCGGATATTGCACGGATTATCCACACGGATATTGCATGGGGATATTGCGTGGATATTGTGCATATTAAACGCCGATATTGCGCGTTATATTGCGCAGATAATGCACGGATTATACTCGGATTATGCTCGGATATTGTGCGGGGATATTGCGCGGATATTGCGCAGATATTGGGCGGGGATATTGCGTTGGGATATTGCGCTGATATTGCGTGGGTGTATCGTGCGTATATCGGGAGAGGATATTGCTCGGAATTTGCGTGGATTATGCGGGGATATTGCACGGGGATATTTCTCAGATTATGCGCGGATATTGCGCGGAGATATTGCAAGGATTATGTGCATATTATGCGGGGATACTGTATGGATTATGCTGGGATATTGCGCCCGGATATTACACGGATTTTGCGCTGATTTTGTGCAGGATTATGTGCGGATATTACGCAGATAATGCGCGGATATTGTTCAGGGATATTGCAAGGATTATGCGCAGGTATTGCGCAGATATTGCGCGGATTATGCATGGATATTGTTCGGGGATATTGCGCAGATTATGCGTGGATATTGCGTAGATATTGCGGGGATTATGCGCGGATATTGCGCGGGGATATTCCGCGGATATTGCGAGGATATTGCGCCTATATTGCGGGGGATATTTAGTGGATTATGCGCGGATAATGTGCGGATGTATTGCGCGGATATTGCCCGGATATTGAGCGGGGAAATTGCGCGGATATTGTGCAGATAATGCGTGGATATTGCACGAATTTTTCGCACGGACGTTGCGCGGGGATATTGCGCGGATATTGTCCAGATTATACTCTGATATTGTGTGGTATATTGTGCGGATAATGCGCAATATATTGTGCGGATTATGGGCGGTTATCATGCGGATTATATGCGGGAATATCGCGCAGATATTGTGCGGATTATGCGCGGGAATAATGCGCAGATTATGCACTGATATTGTGAGGATTATGTGTGGATATTACCCGGGGATATTGTGCAGATTATGTGGGGATATTGCGTGGGTATTGCGCAGGGATACTGCGCGGGGATAATGCATGGATTATGCGCGGATTATCCACACGGATATTGCGCAGGGATATTGCGCAGATATTGTGCTGAGTATGCGCAGATATTGCACGGATTATGCGCGGATATTGCATGGGAATATTGCACGGGAATATTGTTCGGATATTGCGCGGGCATATTGGGCAGATTATTCAGGGATATTGCGTGGATATTGCGCGGGGATAATGAGAAGGCAAGGCAAGGTAGGGTAAGGCAAGGCAGGGCAATGCAAGGCAGGGCAGCGCAATGCAGGGCAATGCAGGGCAAGGCCAGGCCACAGAACTCTTCTAAAGGCCCCCAGACCATTCTAGACACACCCAGGACCCCTCTAAAGATGCCAAGACCGTTCTAAAGGCCCCCAGGCCCTTCTAGAGACACCCAGGTCATTTCTAAAGGAACCCGGTCCATTACAGAGACCCCCCAGGACCACCAATAAGGCACCCAGACCCTTCTAGACAATCCCAGGACTCTTCAAAATGCTCCCCTCAGGAGCATTAAAAAGACCCACTGACCTTTCTAGAGACCCCCAGGACCCTGGCATTTACGTTAGGGTTAACTTTGTGGTTAAGATTAGGGCTAGGGTTTGTTTAGCTGCTAGGGTTAGGGTTGGGCTTGTGTTAGGGTTTTGGGAAGGGTAAGGGTTATGGTTATGTTTAGGGGTTTGTGTTAGGGTTAGGTTTAAGATTAGGGTTAAGATTAGGGTTAAGTATAGGTTTCGGGTTAGGGTTAGGTATTCGGGCTAGGGTTAGTTTTAGGGTACCCAGACACTTCTAGAGACCACAGGAATCTTCTAAAGGCCCCCAGACCATTCTAGACACACTCAGGACCCTTCTAAAGATGCCAAGACTCTTCTAGATCCTCCAGAACCATTCTAAAGCCCCCCCCCCAGACCCTTCTAGAGACACCAAGGACCCTTTGAAAGGCCTACAGGCCATTCCAGAGAACCCCAGGACAAGGCTAGGCAAGGCTATGCAAGGTAAGGCAAGGCAAGGATTTTGAGCAGGAATAATGCCCGGATATTGCGCGGGGAAATTGCGCGGAAACTGCACGGATATTGCGTGGCTTATGCTCTCATAATGCACATATTATCCACATGGATATTGCGAGGGGATATTGCGCGGATATTGCGCAGATTATGCACGGATAATGCACGGATAATGCGCCGTATATTACGCGGATTATACTCGGTAATATCGCGCAGATATTGTGCGGATTATGCGCGGGAATATTGCTCAGATTATGCGTGAAAATTGCGTGGATTATGCGCGGATATTGCGGGGGGATATTTCACTGGGATATTGCGTGGGAATATAGTTCGGATATTGAGCGGGGATATTGGGCTGATTATGCCGGGATATTGTGTGTTTATTGCACAGGGATAATTCATGGATATTGTGAGGATTATCCTAGCGGGTATTGCGCAGAGATTATGCACAGATATTGCTCTGGGATATTGCGCGGATATTCCTTGGATATTGCGTGGATTATGCAGGGATATTGCGCATATTATGCTAGGATTATGCTCGGATTATGCGTGGATATTGCGCGGGGATATTGCGCGGGGATATTGCGCGGATAATGCTCGGAATATGCGTGGATATGGCACAGATATTGCACAGATATTGTGCAGATTTTGAGCAGAAATTGCGCGGTATATTGCGTGGATAATGAGCGAAATATTGCACGGATATTGCCCGGAAACTGAGCAGATTATGCACTGGTATTGCTCGGGGATATAGCGCGGGGGTATTATGCGGATTATACTCGGATTATGCGAGGATATTACATGGGGATATTGCGCGGATATTACATGGGGATATTGCTCGGATTTTCTGCAGATTTTGAGCGGGAATATTGTGCGGATTATGCGCGGATATTGCACAGATAATGCGCGGATTATGCTCAGATAATGCCCGGATTATGCACGGACATTGTGCGGGGATATAGCGCAGACATTACGCAGGGATATTGCTTGGATATTGCCCAGATTATGCACAGATATTGTGCGGATATTGCGCGGGGATATTCCGCGGATTTTGCGCAGATTTTGAGCAGGAATATTGCGCGAATATTGAGCGGATATTGCGCGGGCAAATTGCGCGGAAACTGCGCAGATATTGTGCAGATTATCCACACTGATATTGCGCAGGGATATTGCGCGGATATTGAGCGGTATATTGCGCGGATTATGAACGGATATTCCGCGGATCATTCGCGGGAATATCTCGCTGATATTGTGCGGATTATGCCCGGGAATAAGGTACAGATTATGCGAGAATTATGCGCGGATATTGCGCGGGGATATTGCACGGATTATGCGGGGATAATGTCTGGATATTGCGTGGGGATATTGCGAGGGGATAATCCGCATATTATACGGGGATATTGCGCAGATTATCCTCACGGATATTGCGCTGGGATACCGTGCATATATTGTACACGGAGATTGCGCAGATAATGCGAGGAATATGCGCGGATATTGTGCGGGAATATTGTGCAGACATTACGCAGGGATATTGCATGGATATTGCTCGGATTATGCGTGGATAATGCGCGGAATGTGCGTGGATATGGCGGGGATATTGAGCGGATATTGCTCGAAATATGCGGGGATATTGCTCGGGGATATTGCTCGGGGATATTGCGCGGAATGTGCGTGGATATGGCGGGGATATTGAGCGGATATTGCGCGAAATATGCGGGGATATTGCTCGGGGATATTGCTCGGGGATATTGCGCGGAGTATTCTCGGATTATGCGCGGATATTGCGCGGGGATATTGAGCGGGGATATTGCCTGGATATTACGCAGATAATGAGTGGATATTGTTCAGGGATATTGCGGGGATTATGTGCAGATATTCCGCGGATATTGCGAGGATATTGCGCCGATATTGCGGGGGATATTTAGCATATTATGCGCGGATAATGTGCGGATATAATGCACAGATATTGCCCGGATATTGAGCGGGGAAATTGCGCGGATATTGTGCAGATTATACGCGGGAATATCGTGCGGATTATGTGCAGTAAAAATGCGCAGATTATGCGAGGATATTGTGCGGATATTGTGCAAATTATGCGCAGATATTGTGCAAATTATGCGCAGATTATGCGCGGATATTGCGCGGGAATATTGTTCGGATTATGTAGGAATATTGTGTGGATATTGCGCGGGGATAATGCGAAGGCAAGTCAAGGCAAGGCAGGGCAAGGCAAGGCCAGGATACAGGACTCTTCTAAAGGCCCCAAGACCATTCTAGACACACCCAGGACCCTTCTAAAAATGCCAAGACCCTTCTAGAGCCTCCAGAACCATTCTAAAGCCCCCCCAGACCCTTCTAGAGACACCCAGGACTCTTTGAAAGGCCTACAGGCCATTCCAGAGAACCCCAGGACTAGGCTAGGCAAGGCTAGACAAGGCTAGGTAATGCAAGGCAAGGCAAGGATTTTGAGCAGGAATATTGTCCGGATATTGCGCGGGGAAATTGCGTGAAAACTGTGTGGATATTGCGCGGCTTATGCTTGCATAATGCGCATATTATCTGCACAGATAATAAATGCATTACTAGGCGCAGATAGAACACAATCTGATGATAGCAGCTTCTCTGCTCGAGATAATCCCTTTTCCTTAAATGCATTAATAGGCGCAGATACAACACATATCAAGAGATCATAGTAAGGGGCTCTGTTAATGCTGCTTTTTAGTATGCAGAGAAAGCGCTTGTCGAGATAATGCCAATGAAAGCCACAATTTGATGATAGCAGATTCTCTGCTCGAGATAATCGCTTTTCCTTAAATGCATTACTAGGCGCAGATAGAACACATATCAAGAGAACATAGTAAGGGGCTCTGTAAATGCCGCCTTGTAGTTTGCAGAGAAAGCAATTGTCGAGAAAACGCTAATGAAAACCACAATCTGATGATAGCAGCTTCTCTGCTTGAGATAATCACTTTTCCTTAAATGCTTATGCAAGCACAGTTAGAACACATTTAAGGACACTCTAATAAAAAGCTAGCCAATGCTGCTTTGTAGGTCGCAGAGAAAGCGCTTATAGAGTTAAAGCTCATGAAAGCCACAATCTGATGATAGCAGCTTCTCTGCTCGAGATAATCGCTTTTCCTTAAATGCATTACTAGGCGCAGATAGAAAGCGGATATTGTGCAGATTATGCGCAGGAATAATGCGCAAATTATGCGCTGATTATGCGCAGATATTGCGCACGGATATTGCACGGATTATGCGGGGATATTGCTCAGGGATATGGTGCGGGGATAATGAGCGTATTATGCGCGGATATTGTGCGGATTATCCTCGCGGATATTGCGGGTGGATACTGCACGGATATTGCGCACGGATATTGCGTGGATATTTCGCAGATATTGTGCAGATTATACGGGTATATTGCGCGTATTATGAAAGGGTTATGCTCGGATTATGCGTGGATATTGCACGGGGATATTGCACGGATATTGTGCGGGATAATGCGCGTATATTGCGTGGGGATATTGCGCGGATTATGCGGGTAATATGCGTGGATATGGCGGGGATATTGCGCTGATATTGTACAGATTATGCGCGAATATTGCTCGGTATGTTGTGTGGATAATGATCGAAATATTGCGCGGCTATTGCCCCGTATATTGCGAGGAAAATGCGCGGATATTGCGAGGGGATATTGCACCCGTATATTGCCCGGATTTTGCACGGGAATATTGCGTGGATTATGTGCGGATTATGCGCAGATAACGCGCGAATTACGCGCAGATATTGTTCGGCTATATTGCGCGGATTATGCGCAAATTATGCGCGGATATTAAGGGGATTATTCGCGGATATTGCGTGGATATTGCGCAGGGATAGTCTGCCGATATTGCGCCAACATTGCGTTGGGATATTTCTCGGATATATTGCGCGGATATTGTCCAGATACTGCGTTGGGAAATTGCGCGGATATTGTGCAGATTATGTGCCGATATTGCGCGGTATATTGCGCGGATAATGCGCAGATAATGCACAGAATATTGCGAGGATTATGCGCGGTTATCGCGCGGATTATACAAGGGAATATAGGGCTGATATTGTGCGGATTATTCGCGGAAATAATGCCAGATTATGCACTGATATTGCACGGATTATGTGCGGATATTGCCCGGGGATAATGCGCAGATTATGTGGGGATATTTCGTGGGTATTGCGCAGGGATACTGCGCGGGGATAATGAGCGGATTATGCGCGGATTATCCGCACGGATATATAGGCGCGGGGATATTGCTCGGATATTGTGCAGAGTATGTGCGGATAATGCACGGATTATGCGCGGATATTGCTCGGGAATATTGCACGGGAATATTGTTCGGATACTGCGTTGGGAAATTGCGCGGATTATGCAGGGATATTGCATGAATATTGCGAGGCGATAATGTGAAGGCAAGACAAGGCAAGGTAGGGCAAGGCAGAGCAAGGAAGGGCAGGGCAAGGTAGGGCAAGGACAAGGCACAGGACGCTTCTAACTGCCCCCAGACCATTCTAGACACACCCAGGACCCTTCTAAAGATGCCAAGACCCTTCTAAAGGCCCTCAGGCCCTTCCAGAGACACTCAGGTCACTTCTAAAGGAACCCGGTCCATTCCAGAGACCCACCGAAGACCACCAATAAGGCACCCAGACCCTTCTAGAGAATCCCAGGACTCTTCAAAATGCCCCCAGAGAATTCTAGAGACCCTCAGGAGCACTAAAAAGACCCCCTGACCTTTCTAGAGACCCCCAGGACCCTGGCATTTATGTTAGGGTTAACTTTGTGGTTACGATTAGGGCTAGGGTTGGTTTTCCTGTTAGGGTTAGGCTTTGGTTTAGGGTTACGGTTGGGATTGTGTTAGGGTTTTGGTAAGGGTAAGGGTTATGGTTATGTTTAGGGGATTATGTTAGAGTAAGTGTTAGGGCTAGGCTTAAGATTAGGGTTAAGTTTAGGTTTAGGTTAGGGTTAGGTATTCAGGCTAGGGTTAGGATTAGGGTGCCCAGACCATTTTAGAACCCACAGGACTCTTCTAAATGCCCCCAGACCATTCTAGACACAGTCAGGACCCTTATAAAAATGCCAAGACCCTTCTAGAACCATCCAGAATAATTCGAAAGCAGCCCACACCCTTCTAGAGACACCCAGGACATTTTTGAAAGGCCCACAGGCCATTCCCGAGAACCCCAGGACCATCCAAAGGCTCCACGACCCTTCTAGAGCACACCGGGACTCTTCAAACTGCCCCCAGAGCATTCTAGAGACATTCAGGACCCTTCTAAAGATGCCAAGACCCTGCTAGAGTGCCCCAGAGCCCTTCTAAAGACCCCCAGACACTTCTAGAGACACCCAGGTCCATTCTAAAGGGCCCCGGGCCATTCCAGAGACCCCCAGGACCATCTAAAGGCCACCAGAGCCTTCTAGAGAACCCCAGGACTCTTCAAATTGCCCCCAGAGAATCCAAGACAGCCTCAGGACGATTCTAAAGAACCCCTGACCTTTCTAGAGACCCCCAGGACCCTTGTATTTACGTTAGGATTAGCTTTGTGGTTAAGATTAGGGCTAGGGTTGGTTTAGGTGCTAGGGTTAGGGTTAGGGTTGTGCTTGTGGTAGGGTTTTTTGAAGGCTAAGGGTTATGGTTATGTTTAGGGCTGGGTGTTAGAGTTAGTGTTAGGGTTAGGCTTAAGATTAGAGTTAAGTTTAGGTTTCGGGTTACGGTTAGGTATTCGGGTTAGGGTTAGGGTCCCCAGACCCTTCTTGAGCCCACAGGACTCTTCTAAAGGCCTCCAGACCATTCTAGACACAGCCAGGAACCTTCTAAAGATGCCAAGACCCTTCTAGAGACTTCCAGAAAAATTCTAAAGCCCCCCACACCCTTCTAGAGACACCCAGGACCCATTGAAAGGCCCACAGGCCATTCCAGAGAACCCCATGACCATCCAAAGGCCCCACGACCCTTCTAGAGCACCCCGGGACTCTTCAAACTGCCCCCAGAGCATTCTATAGACCCTCAGGACCCTTCTAAACATGCCAAGACCCTTCTAGAGCCCTCCAGAACCATTCTAAAGCACCCCACAGCCTTCTAGAGACACTCAGGACCCTTTGAAAGGCCCACAGGCCATTCCAGAGAAGCCCAGGGCCATCCAAAGGCCCCACGACCCTTCTAGAGCACCCCGGGACTATTCAAAAAACCCCCAGAGCAGTGTAGAGACTCTCAGGACCCTTCTAAAGATGCTAAGATCTTTCTAGAGAGCCCCAGAGCCTTTCAAAAGGGCCCCAGGCCATTCCAGAGACCCCCAGGACCATCTAAAGGCCCCCAGGGCCTTCTAGAGAATCCCAGGACACTTCAAAATGCCCCCAGAGTATTCTAGACAGTCTCAGGACCATTCTAAAGACCCTCTGACCTTTCAAGGGACCCCCAGGACCCTGGCATTTATGTTAGGGTTAGCTTTGTGGTTGAGATTAGCGCTAGGGTAGGTTTAGGTGCTAAGGTTAGGGTTAGGGTTAGGGTTAAGGTTAGGGTTGGGCTTGTGTTAGGGTTTTGGGAAGGCTAAGGGTTATGGTTATGTTTAGGGCAGGGTGTTAGAGTTAGTGTTAGGGTTAGGCCTAAGATTAGGGTTAAGTTTAGGTTTCGAGTTAGGGTTAGGTATTCGGGCTAGGGTTAAGGTACCCAGACCCTTCTCGAGCCCACAGGACTCTTCTAAAGGCCCCCAGACCATTCTAGACACACCCAGGAACCTTCTAAAGATGCCAAGACCCTTCCAGAGCGCTCCAGAGCATTTCTATAGGCTCCCACAGCCTTCAAGAGACACCGATTACCCTTTGAAAGGCCCACAGGCCATTCCAGAGAACCTCAGGACCATCCAAAGGCCCCACGACCCCTCTAGAGCACCCCGGGACTCTTCAAACTGCCCCCCAGAGCATTCTAGAGACACTCAGGACCCTTCTAAAGATGCCAAGACCCTTCTAGAGCGCCACAGAGCCCTTCTAAAGGCCCCCAGACCGTTCTAGAGACACCCAGGTCCATTCTAAAGGGCCTCAGGCCATTCCAGAGAACCCCAGGACTATCTAAATGCACCCAGAACCTTCTAGAGAACCCCAGGAGTCTTGAAATTGCCCCCAGAGAATTCTAGACAGCCTCAGGACCATTCTAAAGACCCCCTGACCTTTCTAGAGAATTGCAGGATTCTGGCATTTACGATAGGGTTAGCTTTGTGGTTAAGATTAGGGCTAGGATTAGGGTTAGGGTTAGGGTTGGGCTTGTGTTAGGGTTTTGGGAAGGCTAAGGTTTATGGTTATGTTTAGGGCTGAGTGTTAGAGTTAGTTTTAGGGTTAGGCTTAATGTTAGGATTAAGTTTAGGTTTTGGTTTAGATTTAGGTATTCGTTCTAGGATTTGGGTCCACAGACACTTCTCGAGACCATAGGACTCTTCTAAGGGAGCCAGACCATTCTAGACACAGCCAGGACCCTTCTAAAGATGCCAAGACCCTTCTAGAGCCCTCCAGAACCATTTTAAATCCCCCGACAGCATTCTAGAGACACCCAGAACACTTTGAAAGGCCCACAGACCATTCCAGAGAATCCCAGGATCATGCAAAGGCCCCACGACCCTTCTAGAGCATCCCGGGACTCTTCAAACTGCCCCTAGAGCATTCTAGAGACCCTAAGGACCCTTCTAAAGATGCCAAGACCCTTCTAGAGCCCTCCAGAACCATTCTAAAGCACCCTACAACCTTCTAGAGACACCCAGGACCCTTTGAAAGGCCCACAGGACATTCCAGAGACCCCCAGGACCATCTAAAGGCACCCAGTGCCTTCTAGAGAATCCCAGGACTCTTCAAAATGCCCCCAGAGAATTCTAGACAGCCTAAGGACAGTTCTAAAGACCCCCAGACCATTCTAGAGACTCCCAGGACCCTGGCATTTACGTTAGGGTTAGAATTGTGGTTAAGATTAGGGCTAGGGTTGGTTTAGGTGCTAGGGTTAGGGTTAGGGTTAGGGTTGGGCTTGTGTTAGGGTTTTGGTAAGACTAAGGGTTATGGTTATGTTTAGGGCAGGGTGTTAGAGTTAGTGTTAGGGTTAGGCTTAAGATTAGGGTTAAGTTTAGGTTTCGGGTTAGGGTTAGTTATTAGGGCTAGGGTTATGGTCCCCAGACCATTCTAGATCCCACAGGACTCTTCTAAAGGCTCCCAGACAATTCTAGAAACAGCCAGGACCCTTCTAAAGATGCCAAGACCCTTCTAGAGCCCTCCAGAACCATTCTAAAGCCCCCCACACCCTTCTAGAGACACCCAGGACCCTTCAAAAGTCACACAGGCCATTCCAGAGACCCCCACGACCATCCAAAGGCCCCACGACCCTTCTAGAGCACCCCGGGACTCCTCAAACTTCCCCCAGAGCAATTTAGCGACGCTAAGGACCCATCTAAAGATGCCAAGACCCTTCTAGAGCGCTCTATAACCCTTCTAAAAGTCCCCAGGCCGTTCTAGATACACCCAGGTCCATTCTAAAGGGAACCCTGCCATTCCAGAGAACCCCAGATGCTTCTAAAGTCGCCCAGGGCCTTCTAGAGAATCCCAGGACTCTTCAAATTGCCCCCAGAGAATTCTAGACAGCCTCAGGAACATTCTAAAGACCCCCTGACCTTTCTAGAGACCCCCAGGACCCTGGCATTTATTTTAGGTGTAGCTTTGTGGTTAAGATTAGGGCTAGGTTTGGTTTAGGTGCTAGTGTTATGGTTAGGGTTAGGACTCTTCTAAAGGCCCACAGACCATTCTAGACACAGCCAGGACCCTTGTAACGTTGCCAAGACCCTTCTAGAGCGCCCCAGAACAATTCTAAAGCATTCCACACCCTTCTAGATACAGCCAGGACCCTTTGAAAGGCCCACAGGCCATTCCAGAGAACCCCAGGACCATCAAAAGGCCCCACGACCCTTCTAGAACAACCCGGGACTCCTCAAACTGCCCCCAGAGCATTATAGAGACACTCAGGACCCTTCCAAAGATGCCAAGACCCTTCTAGAGCGCCCCAGAGCCTTTCTAATGGCCCCCAGACCCTTGTAGAGACACCCAGGTCCATTCTAAAGGGCCCCGGGCCATTCCAGAGACCCCCAGGACCATCTAAAGGCCCCCAGGGCCTTCTAGATAACCCCAGGACTCTTCAAATTGCCCCCAGAGAATTCTAGACAGCCTCAGGACCATTCTAAAGACCCCTTGACCTTTATAGAGACACCCAGGACCCTGGCATTTACGTTAGGGTTAGTTTTGTGGTTAAGATTAGGGTTAGGGTTGGTTTAGGTGCCAGGGTTAGGGTTAGGGTTAGGGTTGGGCTTGTGTTAGGGTTTTGGGAAAGCTAAGGGTTATGGTTATGTTTAGGGCAGGGTGTTAGAGTTAGTGTTAGGGTTAGGCTTAAGATTAGGGTTAAGTTTAGGTTTCGGGTTAGGGTTAGGTATTCGGGCTAGGGTTAGGGTCCCCAGACCCTTCTCGAGACCACAGGACTCTTCTAAAGGCCCCCAGACCATTCTAGACACAGTCAGGACCCTTCTAAATATGCCAAGACCCTTCTCGAGCCCTCCAGAACCATTCTAAAGCCCCCCACACCCTTCTAGAGACACCCAGGACCCTTTGAAAGGCCCACAGGTCATTCCAGAGAACCCCAGGACCATCCAAAGGCCCCACGACCCTTCTAGAGCACCCCGGGACTCTTCAAACTGCTCCCACAGCATTCTAGAGACCCTCAAGAGCCTTCTACAGAAGCCAAGACCCTTCTAGAGTGCCCCAGAGGCCTTCTAAAGGCCCCCACACCCTTCTAGAGACACCCAGGTCTACTCTAAAGGGCCCCAGGCCATTCCAGGGAACCCCAGGTCCACCTAAAGACCCCCAGAGCCTTCTAGAGAATGCCAGGACTCTTCAAATTGCCCCCAGAGAATTCTAGACAGCCTCAGGAACATTCTGAAGACCCCTTGACCTTTCTAGAGACCCCCAGGACCCTGGAATTTACGTTAGGGTTAGCTTTCTGGTTAAGATTAGGGCTAGGGTTGGTTTAGGTGCTAGGGTTAGGGTTAGGGTTAGGGTTAGGGATGGGCTTGTGTTAGGGTTTTGGGAAGGCTAAGGGTTATGGTTATGTTTAGGACTGGGTGTTAGAGTTAGTGTTAGAGTTAGGGTTAAGATTAGGGTTAAGTTTAGGTTTCGGGTTAGCGTTAGGCATTCAGGCTAGGGTTAAGGTCCCCAGACCCTTCTTGAGCCCACAGGACTCATCTAAAGGCAACCAGACCATTCTAGACACAGCCAGGACTCTTCTAAAGATTCCAAGACCCATCTAGAACCCTCCAGAACCATTCTAAAGCCCCCCACACCCTTCTAGAGACACCCAGGACCCTTTGAAAGGCCCACAGGACATTCCAGAGAACCCCAGGACCATCCAAAGGCCCCAGGACTTTTCTAGAGCACCCCGGGACTCCTCAAACTGCCCCCAGAGCATTCTAGCGACCACAAGACGCTTCTAAAGATGCCAAGACCCTTCTAGAGCGCCCCAGAGCCCTTCTAACGGCCCCCACACCCTTTTAGAGACACCGAGGTCTACTCTAAAGGGCCCCAGGCCATTATAGATACCCCCAGGACCACCTAACGACCCCCAGAGCTTTATAGAGAACCCCAGGACTCTTCAAATTGCGCCCAGACAATTCTAGACAGCCTAAGGACCATTCTAAATACCCCCTGACCTTTCCAGAGACCTCCAGGACCCAGGCATTTACGTTAGGGTTAGCTTTGTGGTTAAGATTAGGGCTAGGGTTGGTTTAGGTGCTAGGGTTAGGGTTAGGTTTAGGGTTGGGCTTGTGTTAGGGTTTTGGGAAGTCTAAGGGTTATGGTTATGTTTAGGGCAGGGTGTTAGAGTTAGTGTTAGGGTTAGGCTTAAGATTAGAGTTAAGTTTAGTATTCGGGTTAGGATTAGTTATTCGGGCTAGGGTTAAGGTCCCCAGACCCTTCTCGATCCCACAGGACTCTTCAAAATGCCTCCAGACCATTCTAGACACAACCAGGACCCTTCTAAAGATGCCAAGACCCTTCTATAGCGCGCCAGAGCCCTTCTAAAGGCACCCAGACCCTTCTAGAGACACCCAAGTCCATTCTTAGGTGCAAGGGTTAGGTTTAGGGTTAGGGTTGGGCTTGTGTTAGGGTTTTGGGAAAGCTAAGGTTTACGGTTATGTTTAGGACTGGGTGTTAGAGTTAGTGTTAGGGTTAGGCTTAAGATTAGGGTTAAGTTTAGGTTTCGGGTTAGGGTAAGGTATTCGGGCTAGGATTAGGGTCCCCAGACCCTTCTCGAGCACACAGGACTCCTCTAAATGCCCCCAGACAATTCTATAAACAGCCAGGACTCTTCTAAAGATGCCAAGACCCTTCTTGAGCCCTCCAGAACCATTCTAAAGCCCCCCACACCCTTCTAGAGACACCCAGGACCCTTTGAAAGGCCCACAGGCCATTCCAGAGAACCCCAGGACCATGCAATGGCCCCACGACCCTTCTAGAGCACCCCGGGACTCTTCAAACTGCCCCCAGAGCATTCTAGAGACCTTCAAGAGCCTTCTAAAGATGCCAAGACCCTTCTAGAGCGCCCCAGAGCCCTTCTAAAGGCCCTCACACCCTTCTAGACAAACCCAGGTCCATTCTGAAGGACTCCAGACCATTCCGGAGTGCCATAGCACAATAAAAAGGCCCCCAGGGCCTTCTAGAGAATCCCAGGAGTCTTCAAATTGCCCCCAGAAAATTCTAGACAGCCTCAGGACCATTCTAAAGACCCCCTGACCTTTCTAGAGACCCCCAGGACCCTGACATTTACGTTAGGGTTAGCTTTGTGGTTAAGATTAGCGCTAGGGTTGGTTTACGTGCTAGGGTTAGGGTTAGGTTTAGGGTTAGGGTTGGACTTGTGTTAGGGTTTTGGGAAGGCTAAGGGTTATGGTTATGTTTAGGGCTGGGTGTTAGAGTTAGTGTTAAGGTTAGGCTTAAGATTAGGGTTAAGTTTAGGTTCCGGGTTTGGGTTAGGTATTCGGGCTAGGTTTAT
Organism: Coccyzus lansbergi; assembly: GCA_033558105.1. NCBI lineage: Eukaryota > Metazoa > Chordata > Aves > Cuculiformes > Coccyzidae > Coccyzus > Coccyzus lansbergi. The sequence continues at coordinate 49,358 of JAUMJK010000181.1, read as the reverse complement.
GGTCCCCAGACCCTTCTCAAGCCCACAGGACTCTTCAAAATGCTTCCAGACGATTCTAGACACAGCCAGGACCCTTCTAAAGATGCCAAGACCCTTGTAGAGCCCTCCAGAACCATTCTAAAGCCGCCCACACCCTTCTAGATACACCCAGGACCCTTGGAAAGGCTTGCAGGCCATTCCAGAGAACCCCAGGACCATCCAAAGGCCCCACGACCCTTCTAGAGCACCCCGGCACTCTTAAAACTGCCCCCAGAGCATTCTAGAGACTCTAAGGACCCTTCTAAATATGCCAAGACTGTTCTAGAGTGCCCCAGAGCCCTTCTAAAGGCCCCCAGACCCTTCTAGAGACGCCTAGGTCCATTCTAAAGTGCCTCATGCCATTCCAGAGAACCCCAGGACAATCTAAAGGCCCACAGAGCCTTCTAGAGAACCCCAGGACTCTTCAAATTGCCCCCAGAGAGTTCTAGACAGCTTCAGGACCATTCTAAAGACTCCCTGACCATTCTAGAGACCCCCAGGACCCTTCTAAAGATGCCAAGACCCTTCTAGAGCACCCCAGAGCCATTTTAAAGGCCCCCAGACCCTTCTAGAGAGACCCAGATGTATTCTAAAGGGCCACAAGCCATTCCAGAGACCTACAGGACCATCTAAAGGCCCCCAGAGTCTTCTAGAGAACCCGAGGACTCTTCAAATTTTCCCAAGAGAATTCTAGACAACCAAAGGACCATTCTAAGTACCCCCTGACCTTTCTAGAGACCACCAGGACCCTGGCATTTACGTTAGGGTTAGCTTTGTAGTTAAGATTAGGGCTAGGGTTAGGGTTAGGGTTAGGGTTGTGCTTGTGTTAGGTTTTTGGTAAGACTAAGGGTTATGGTTATGTTTAGGGCAGGGTGTTAGAGTTAGTGTTAGGGTTAGGCTTAAGATTAGGGTTAGGTTTAGGTTTCGGGTTAGGGTTAGATATTAGGGCTAGGGTTAGGGTCCCCAGACCATTGTAGATCCCACAGGACTCTTCTAAAGGCCCCCAGACAATTCTAGAAACAGCCAGGACCCTTCTAAAGATGCCAAGACCCTTCTAGAGCCCTCTAGAACCATTCTAAAGCCCCCCACACCCTTCTAGAGACACCCAGGACCCTTTGAAAGGCCCACAGGCCATTCCAGAGAGCCCCAGGACCATCCAAGTGCCCCACGACGCTTTTAGAGCACCCCGCGACACCTCAAACTGCCCCCAGAGCATTCTAGAGACCCTCAGGACCCTTCTAAAGATGCCAAGACCCTTCTAGAGCGCCCCAGAGCCCTTCTAAAAGTCCCCAGGCCGTTCTAGATACACCCAGGTCCATTCTAAAGGGTCCCGGGCCATTCCAGGGAACCCCAGGACCATCTAAAGCCTCCCAGGGCCTTCTAGAGAACCCCAGGACTCTTCAAATTGCCCCCAGAGAATTCTAGACAGCCTCAGGAACATTCTAAAGACCCCCTGACCTTTCTAGAGACCCCCAGGACCCTGGCATTTATTTTAGGCTTAGCTTTGTGGTTAAGATTAGGGCTAGGTTTGGTTTAGGTGCTAGTGTTATGGTTAGGGTTAGGGTTAGGGTTGGGCTTGTGTTAGGGTTTTGGGAAGGCTAAGGGTTATGGTTATGTTTAGGGCTAGGTGTTAGAGTTAGTGTTAGGGTTAGGCTTAAGATTAGGGTTAAGTTTAGGTTTCGGGTTAGGGTTAGGTATTGGGGCTAGGGTTAGGGTCCCCAGACCCTTCTGGAGCCCACAGGACTCTTCTAAAGGCCCCCAGACCATTCGAGACACAGTCAGGACCCTTGTAACGATGCCAAGACCCTTCTAGAGCCCTCCAGAACAATTCTAAAGCACTCCACACCCTTCTAGATACAGCCAGGACCCTTTGAAAGGCCCACAGGCCATTCCAGAGAACGCCAGTAACGTCCAAAGGCCCCACGACCCTTCTAGAGCAACCCGGGACTCTTCAAACTGCTCCCACAGCATTCTAGAGACCCTCAAGAGCCTTCTAAAGATGCCAAGACCCTTCTAGAGTACCCCAGAGCCCTTCTAAAGGCCCCCACACCCTTCTAGAGACACCCAGGTCCATTCTAAATGACCCCGGGCCATTCCAGGGAACCCCAGGACCATCTAAAGGCCCCAAGGGCCTTCTAGAGAATGCCAGGACTCTTCAAATTGCCCCCAGAGAATTCTAGACAGCCTCAGGACCATTCTAAAGACCCCTTGACCTTTCTAGAGACCCCCAGGACCCTGGCATTTACGTTAGGGTTAGCTTTCTGGTTAAGATTAGGGCTAGGGTTGGTTTAGGTGCTAGGGTTAGGGTTAGGGTTAGGGTTAGGGATGGGCTTGTGTTAGGGTTTTGGGAAGGCTAAGGGTTATGGTTATGTTTAGGGCTGGGTGTTAGAGTTAGTGTTAGAGTTAGGCTTACGATTAGGGTTAAGTTTAGGTTTCGAGTTAGGGTTAGGTATTCAGGTTAGGGTTAGGGTCCCCAGACCCTTCTTGAGCCCACAGGACTCTTCTAAAGGCCCCCACACCATTCTAGACACAGCAAGGACTCTTTTAAAGATTCCAAGACCCATATAGAACCCTCCGGAACCATTCTAAAGCCCCTCACACCCTTCTAGAGACACCCAGGACCCTTTGAAAGGCCCACAGTTCATTCCAGAGAACCCCAGGACCATCCAAAGGCCCCACGACCCTTCTAGAGCACCCCGGGACTCTTCAAACTGCCCCCAGAGCATTCTAGAGACCAGAGGATGCTTCGAAAGATGCCAAGACCCTTCTAGAGCGCCCCAGAGCCCTTCTAAAGGCCCTCACACCCTTCTAGACAAACCCAGGTCCATTCTGAAGGACTCCAGACCATTCCGGAGTGCCATAGCACAATAAAAAGGCCCCCAGGGCCTTCTAGAGAATCCCAGGAGTCTTCAAATTGCCCCCAGAAAATTCTAGACAGCCTCAGGACCATTCTAAAGACCCCCTGACCTTTCTAGAGACCCCCAGGACCCTGACATTTACGTTAGGGTTAGCTTTGTGGTTAAGATTAGCGCTAGGGATGGTTTACGTGCTAGGGTTAGGGTTAGGTTTAGGGTTAGGGTTGGACTTGTGTTAGGGTTTTGGGAAGGCTAAGGGTTATGGTTATGTTTAGGGCTGGGTGTTAGAGTTAGTGTTAAGGTTAGGCTTAAGATTAGGGTTAAGTTTAGGTTTCGGGTTCGGGTTAGGTATTCGGGCTAGGTTTATGGTCCCCAGACCCTTCTCAAGCCCACAGGACTCTTCAAAATGCCTCCAGATGATTCTAGACACAGCCAGGACCCTTCTAAAGATGCCAAGACCCTTGTAGAGCCCTCCAGAACCATTCTAAAGCCCCCCACACCCTTCTAGAGACACCCAGGACCCTTTGAAAGGCCCACAGGTCATTCCAGAGAACCCCAGGACCATCCAAAGCCCCCAGGACTTTTCTAGAGCACCCCGGGACTCTTCAAACTTCCCCCAGAGCATTCTAGAGACCCTAAAGACCCTTCTAAAGATGCCAAGACCCGTCAAGAGCGCCCCAGAGCCCTTCTAAAGGCCCCCAGACCCTTCTAGAGACACCCAGGTCCATTCTAAAGGGCCTCATGCCATTCCAGAGAACCCCAGGACAATCTAAAGGCCCACAGAGCCTTCTCGAGAACCCCAGGACTCTTCAAATTGCCCCCAGAGAGTTCTAGACAGCCTCAGGACCATTCTAAAGACTCCCTGACCATTCTAGAGACCCCCAGGACCCTTCTAAAGATGCCAAGACCCTTATAGAGCACCCTAGAACCATTCTAAAGGCCCCCAGACCTTTCTAGAGACACCCAGATGCATTCTAAAGGGCCACAAGCCATTCCAGAGACCTACAGGACCATCTAAAGGCCCCCAGAGTCTTCTAGAGAACCCCAGGACTCTTCAAATTTTCCCAAGAGAAATCTAGACAACCAAAGGACCATTCTAAGTACCCCCTGACCTTACTAGAGACCACCAGGACCCTGGCATTTACGTTAGGATTAGCTTTGTGGTTAAGATTATGGCTAGGGTTAGGGTTAGGGTTAGGGTTGTGCTTGTGTTAGGTTTTTGGTAAGACTAAGGGTTATGGTTATGTTTAGGGCAGGGTGTTAGATTTAGGGTTAGGGTTAGGCTTAAGATTAGGGTTAAGTTTAGGTTTCGGGTTAGGGTTAGTTATTAGGGCTAGGGTTATGGTCCCCAGACCATTCTAGATCCCACAGCACTCTTCTAAAGGCCCCCAGACAATTCTAGAAAGAGCCAGGACCCTTCTAAAGATGCCAAGACCCTTCTAGAGCCCTCCAGAACCATTCTAAAGACCCCCACACCCTTCTAGAGACACCCAGGACCCTTTGAAAGGCCCACAGGCCATTCCAGAGAACCCCAGGACCATCCAAGTGCCCCACGACGCTTCTAGAGCACCCCGCGACGCCTCAAACTGCCCCCAGAGCATTCTAGAGACCCTCAGGACCCTTCTAAAGACGCCAAGACCCTTCTAGAGCGCCCCAGAGCCCTTCTAAAAGTCCCCAGGCCGTTCTAGATACATCCAGGTCCATTCTAAAGGGAACCCTGCCATTCCAGAGAGCCCCGAAACCATCTAAAGCCTCCCAGGGCCTTCTAGAGAACGCCAGGACTCTTCAAATTGCCCCCAGAGAATTCTAGACAGCCTCAGGAACATTCTAAAGACCCCTTGACCTTTATAGAGACCCCCAGGACCCTGGCATTTACGTTAGGGTTAGCTTTGTGGTTAAGATTAGCGCTAGGGTTGGTTTACGTGCTAGGGTTAGGGTTAGGTTTAGGGTTAGGGTTGGGCTTGTGTTAGGGTTTTGGGAAGGCTAAGGGTTATGGTTATGTTTAGGGCTGGGTGTTAGAGTTAGTGTTAGGGTTAGGCTTAAGATTAGGGTTAAGTTTAGGTTTCGGGTTAGGATTAGTTATTCGGGCTAGGGTTAGTGTCCCCAGACCCTTCTCGAGCCCACAGGACTCTTCTAAAGGCTCCCAGACCATTCTAGACACAGTCAGGACCCTTCTAAAGATGCCAAGACCCTTGTAGAGCCCTCCAGAACAATTCTAAAGCACTCCACACCCTTCTAGATACAGCCAGGACCCTTTGAAAGGCCCACAAGCCATTCCAGAGAACCCCAGGACCATCCAAAGGACCCACGACCCTTCTAGAGCACCCGGGGACTCCTCAAACTGCCCCCAGAGCATTCTAGAGACACTCAGGACCCTTCCAAAGATGCCAAGACCCTTCTAGAGCGCCCCAGAGCCTTTCTAATGGCCCCCAGACCCTTGTAGAGACACCCAGGTCCATTCTAAAGGTCCCCGGGCTATTCCAGAGACCCCCAGGACCATCTAAAGGCCCACAGGGCCTTCTAGATAACCCCAGGACTCTTCAAATTGCCCCCAGAGAATTCTAGACAGCCTCAGGACCATTCTAAAGACCCCTTGACCTTTATAGAGACCCCCAGGACCCTGGCATTTACGTTAGGGTTAGCTTTGTGGTTTAGATTAGGGCTAGGGTTAGGGTTAGTGTTAGGGTTGTGCTTGTGTTAGGTTTTTGGGAAGACTAAGGGTTATGGTTATGTTTAGGGCTGGGTGTTAGAGTTAATGTTAGGGTTAGGCTTAAGATTAGGGTTAAGTTTAGGTTTCGGGTTAGGGTTAGTTATTAGGGCTAGGGTTATGGTCCCTAGACCATGCTCGATCCCGCAGGACTCTTCTAAAGGCACCCAGACAATTCTAGAAACAGCCAGGACCCTTCTAAAGATGCAAAGACCCTTCTAGAGCCCTCCAGACCCATTCTAATGCCCCCGACACCCTTCTAGAGTCACCCAGGACCCTTTGAAAGGCCCGCAGGCCATTCCAGAGAACCCCAGGACAATCTAAAGGCCCCATGACCCTTCTAGAGCAACCCGGGACTCTTCAAACTGCCCCCAGAGCATTCTAGAGACCCTCAGGACCCTTCTAAAAATGACAAGACCCTTCTAGAGAGCCTCAGATTCCTTCTAAAGCCCCCCACACCCTTCTAGAAACACCCAGGACCCTTTGAAAAGCACACAGGTCATTCCAGAGAACCACAGGACCATCTAAAGGCCCCCAGAGCCTTCTATAGAACCCCAGTACTCTTCAAACTGCCCCCAGAGCATTCTAGAGACCCTCAGGACCCTTCTAAACATGCCAAGACCCTTCAAGAGCGCCCCAGAGCCCTTCTAAAGGTCCCCACACCCTTCTAGAGTCACACAGGTCCATTCTAAAGGGCCCCAGGCTATTCCAGAGAACCTCAGGACCATCTAAAGGCCCCCAGAGCCTTCTAGAGAACCCCAGGACTCCTCAAATTGCCCCCAGAGAATTCTAGACAGCCTCAGGAACATTCTAAAGACCCCCTGACCTTTCTAGAGACCCCCAGGACCCTGACATTTACGTTAGGGTTAGCTTTGTGGTTAAGATTAGCGCTAGGGTTGGTTTACGTGCTAGGGTTATGGTTAGGTTTAGGGTTAGGGTTGGGCTTGTGTTAGGGTTTTGGGAAGGCTAAGGGTTATGGTTATGTTTAGGGCTGGGTGTTAGAGTTAGTGTTAGGGTTAGGCTTAAGATTAGGGTTAAGTTTAGGTTTCGGGTTAGGATTAGTTATTCGGGCTAGGGTTAGGGTCCCCAGACCCTTCTCGAGCCCACAGGACTCTTCTAAAGGCCCCCAGACCATTCTAGACACAGCCAGGACCCTTCTAAAGATGCCAAGACCCTTCTAGAGCGCCCCAGAGCCTTTCTAATGACCCCCGGACCCTTGTAGAGACACCCAGATCCATTCTGAAGGGCCCCGGGCTATTCCAGAGACACCAAGGACCATCTAAAGGCACCCAGGGCCTTCTAGATAACCCCAAGACTCTTCAAATTGCCCCCAGAAAATTCTAGACAGCCTCAGGAACATTCTAAATACCCCTTGACCTTTATAGAGACCCCCAGGACCCTGGCATTTAAGTTAGCGTTAGCTTTGTAGTTAAGATTAGGGCTAGGGTTGGTTTAGGTGCTAGGGTTAGGGTTAGGTTTAGTGTTAGGGTTGTGCTTGTGTTAGGTTTTTGGGAAGACTAAGGGTTATGGTTATGTTTAGGGATGGGTGTTAGAGTTAGGCTTAAGATTAGGGTTAAGTTTAGGTTTCGGGTTAGGGTTAGTTATTAGGGCTAGTTTTATCGTCCCCAGACCATTCTCGATCCCACAGGACTCTTCTAAAGGCACCCAGACAATTCTAGAAACAGCCAGGAAGCTTCTAAAGATGCCAAGACCCTTCTCGAGCCCTCCAGAACCATTCTAAAGCCCCCCACACCCTTCTAGAGACACCCAGGACACTTTGAAAGGCCCGCAGGCCATTCCAGAGAACCCCAGGACCATCCAAAGGCCCCATGACCCTTCTAGAGCAACCCGGGACTCTTCAAACTGCCCCCAGAGCATTCTAGAGACCCTCAGGACCCTTCTAAAGATGCCAAGACACTTATAGAGAGCCTCAGAGCCCTTCAAAAGGCCCTGAGAAACTTCTAGAATCACCCAGTTCCTTTCTAAAGGGCACCGGGCAAATCCAGAGACCCCCAGGACCATCTAAATGCCCCCAGAGCCTTCTAGAGTACCCCATGATTCTTCAAATCGCCCACAGAGAATTCTAGACAGCCTCAGGACCATTCTAAAGACCCCCTGACCTTTCTAGAGACCCCCAGGACCCTGACATTTACGTTAGGGTTAGCTTTGTGTTTAAGATTAGGGCTAGGGTTAGGGTTAGGGTTGGGCTTGTGTTAGGGTTTTGGGAAGGCTAAGGTTTATGCTTACGTTTAGGGCTGGGTGGTAGAGTTGGTGTTAGTGTTAGGCTTAAGATTAGGGTTAGGTTTTGGTTTCGGGTTAGGGTTAGGTATTTGGGTAGAGTTAGGGTCCCCACACCCTTCTTGTGCCCACAGGACTCCTCTAAATGCCCCCAGACCATTCTAGACACAGCCAGGACCCTTCTAAAGATGCCAAGACTCTTCTAGAGCCCTAAAGAACCATTCTAAAGCCCCCCACACGCTTCTAGAGACACCCAGGTCCATTCTAAAGGGCCCCGGGCCATTCCAGAGATCCCCAGGATTATCTAAATGCCCCCAGAGCCTTCCAGACAACCGCAGGACTCTACAAATTGCACTCAGATAGGTCTAGACAGCCTCAGGACCATTCTAAAGACCCCCTGACATTTCTAGAGACCCCCAGGCCCCTCCATTTACATTAGGGTTAGCTTTGTGGTTAAGATTAGGGCTAGGGTTGGTTTAGGTGCTAGGGTTAGGATTAGGCTTAGGGTTAGGGTTCTGTTAGGGTTTTGGGAAGGCTTAGAGTTATGGTTATGTTTAGGGCTGGGTGTTAGAGTTAGTGTTAGGGTTAGGCTTAAGATTAGGGTTAAGTTTAGGTTTCGGGTTAGGGTTAGTTATTCGTACTAGTGTTAGGGTCCCCAGACCCTTCTCAAGCCCACAGGACTATTCTAAAGGCCCCCAGACAATTCTAGACACAGCCAGGACCCTTCTAAAGATGCCATGACCCTTGTAGAGCCCTCCAGAACCATTCTAAAGCCTCCCCACACCCCTCTAGAGACACCCAGGACCCTTTGAAAGGCCCACAGGACATTCCGGAAAACCCCAGTACCATTCATAAGCCCCACCACCGTTCTAGAGCAACCCGGGACTCTTCAAACTGCCCCCAGAGCATTCTAGAGACCCTCAGGACCCTTCTAAAGACGCCAAGACCCTGCTAGAGCGCCCCAGAGCCCTTCTAAAGGCCCCCAGACCCTTCTAGAGACACCCAGGTCTACTCTAAAGGGCCCCGGACCATTCCAGAGAACCCAAGGACCATCTAAAGGCCCCAAGGGCCTTCTAGAGAACCCCAGGACTCTTCAAATTGCTCCCAGAGAATTCTAGACAGCCTCAGGAACATTCTAAAGACCCACTGACTTTTCAAGAGACCCACAGGACCCCGCATTTACTTTAGAGTTAGCTTTGTGGTTAAGATTAGGACTAGGTCTTGTTTAGGTGCTAGGGTTAGTGTTAGGGTTAGGGTTAGGGTTGGGCTTGTGTTAGGGTTTTGGGAAGGCTAACGGTTATGGTTATGTTTAGGGATTGGTGTTATAGTTAGTGTTAGGATTAGGCTTAAGATTAGGGGTAAGTTTAGGTTTCCGTTTAGGGTTAGGTATTTGGGTTAAGGTTAGGGTCCCTAGACCATTCTCGAGCCCACAGGACTATTCTAAAGGCCCCCAGACCATTCTAGACACAGCCAGGACCATTCTAAAGATGCCAAGACCCTTCTAGAGCACTCCAGAACCATTCTAAAGCCTCCCACACCCTTCTAGAGACATCCAGGACCCTTTGAAAGGCCCACAGGCCACTCCAGAGAACCCTAGGAAAATCCAAAGGCCCCACGACCCTTCTAGAGCACCCCAGGACTCTTCAAACTGACCCAGATCGTTCTAGAGACCCTCAGGACACTTCTAAAGATACCAAGACCCTGCTAGAGCGCCCCAGAGCCATTTTAAGGACTTCCAGACCCTTCTAGAGACAACCAGGTCCATCCTAAAGGGCCCCCATACATTCCAGAGACCCCCAGGACAATCTAAAGGCCCCAGAGCCTTCTAGAGAATCCCAGGACTCTTCAAATTGCCCCCAGAAAATTCTAGACAGCCTCAACTATTATGAAGACACCCTGACCTTTCTAGAGACCTCCAAAACCCTGGCATTTAGGTTAGGATTAGCTTTGTGGTTAAGATTACGGCTAGGTTTGGTTTAGGTGCTAGGGTTAGGTTTAGGGTTAGGGTTGGGCTTGTGTTAGGGTTTTGGGAAGGCTAAGGGTTATGGTTATGTTTAGGGCTGGGCATTAGAGTTAATGTTAGGGTTAGGCTTAAGATTAGGGTTAAGTTTAGGTTTCAACTTAGGGTTAGGTATTTGGACTAGGCTTAGAGTAACCACACCCTTCTCGAGCCCACAGGACTCTTCTAAAGTCCCCCAGACGATTCTAGACACAGCCAGGACCCTGCTAAAGATGCCAAGACCCTTCTAGAGCCCTCCAGAACCATTCTAAAGCTCCCCACACCCTTCTAGACACACCCAGGACCCTTTGAAAGGCCCACAGGCCATTCCAGAGAACCCCAGGACCATCCAAAGGCACCACGACCCTTCTAGAGCACCCCGGGACTTCAAAAGGCCCCCAGACCCTTCTAGAGAAACCCAGGTCCATTCTAAAGGGACCCGGGCCATTCCAGAGTCCCCCAGGACCATCTAAAGGCCCCCAGAGCCTTCTAGAGAACACCAGGACTCTTGAAATTGCCCCCAGAGAATTCTAGACAGCCTCTTACCGTTCTAAAGACCCCCTGACCTTTCTAGAGACCCCCAGGACCCTGGCATTTACGTCAGGGTTAGCTTTGTGCTTAAGATTAGGGCTAGGGTTGGTTTAGGTGCTAGGGTGAGGGTTAGGGTTGGGCTTGTGTTAGGGTTTTGGGAAAGCTAAGGGTTATGGTTATGTTTAGGGCTGGGTGTTACAGTTAGTGTTAGTGTTAGGCTTAAGATTAGGGTTAAGTTTATGTTTCGGGTTCGGGTTAGGTATTCGGGGTAGGGTTAGGGTCCCCAGACCCTTCTCGAGCCCAGAGGACTCATCTAAATGCGCCCAGAACTTTCTAGACACAGCCAGGAGCCTTCTAAAGATGCCAAGACCCTTCTAGAGCCCTCAGGAACCATTCTAAAACTCTCTACACCTTTCTAGAGACACCCAGGACCCTTTGAAAGGCCCACAGGCCATTCCAGAGAACGCCAGTAACGTCCAAAGGCCCCACGACCCGTCTAGAGCACCCCGGGACTCTTCAAACTGCGCCCAGAGCATTCTAGAGACAATGAGGACTCTTCTAAAGATGCCAAGACCCTGCTAGAGCGTCCCAGAGCCCTTCAAAAGGCCCCCAGACCCTTCTAGAGAAACCCACGTACATTCTAAAGGACCGCAGACTATTCTGGAGTCCCATAGTACCATAAAAAGGCCCCCAGGGCCTTCTAGAGAATCACAGGACTCTTCAAATTGCCCCCAGAAAATTCTAGACAGCCTCAGGACCATTCTAAAGACCCCCTGACCTTTCTAGAGACCCCCAGGACCCTGACATTTACGTTAGGGTTAGCTTTGTGTTTAAGATTAGCGCTAGGGTTGGTTTAGGTGCTAGGATTAGGGTAAGGGTTGGGCTTGTGTTAGGGTTTTGGGAAGGCTAAGGGTTATGGTTACGTTAAGGGCTTGGTGTTAGAGTTAGTGTTAGTGTTAGTGTTAATCTTAAGATTAGGGTTAAGTTTAGGTTTCGGGTTAGGTTAAGTATTCGGACTAGGGTTAGAGTAACCACACCCTTCACGAGCCCACAGGACTCTTCTAAAGTCCCCCAGACGATTCTAGACACAGCCAGGACCCTGCTAAAGATGCCAAGAACTTTTTAGAGCCCTCCAGAACCAATATAAAGCCTCCCACACACTTCTAGAGACACCCAGGACCCTTTGAAAGGCCCACAGGCCATTCCAGAGAACGCCAGGACCATCCAAATGCCCCACGACCCTTCTAGAGCAACCCGGGACTCTTCAAAGTGCCCCTAGAGCATTCTAGAGACACTGAGGACCATTCTAAAGATGCCAAGACCCTTCTAGAGTGACCTAGAGCCCTTCTAAAGGCCCCCAGACCCTTCTAGAGAAACCCAGGTCCATTCTAAAGGGCCTCGATCTTTTCCAGAGACCCCCAGGACCATCTAAAGGTACCTAGAGCCTTCTAGAGAACCCCAGGACTCTTCAAATTGCCCCCCGAGAACTCTAGACAGCCTCAGGACCATTCTAAAGACCCCCTGACCTTCCTAGAGACCCCCAGGACCCTGGTATTTACGTTAGGGTTAGCTTTGTGGTTAAGATTATGGCTAGGGTTGGTTTAGGTGCTAGGGTTAGGGTAAAGGTTAGGGTTAGGATTGGGCTTGTGTTAGGGTTTTGGGAAGTCTAAGGGTTATGGTTATGTTTAGGGCTGGGTGTTAGAGTTAGTGTTAGAGTTAGGCTTAAGATTAGGGTTAAGTTCAGATTCCGAGTTAGGGTTAGGTATTCGGGCTAGGGTTAGGGTCCCCAGACTCTCCTCGAGCCCACAGGACTCTTCTAAAGGCCCCCAGACAATTCTAGAAACAACCAGGACTCTGCTAAAGATGCCAAGACCCTTCTAGAGCCCTCCAGAACCATTCTAAAGCTCCCCACACCCTTCTAGAGACACCCAGGACCCTTTGAAAGGCCCACAGGCCATTCCAGAGAACCCCAGGACCATTCAAAGACCCCACGACTCTTCTAGAGCACCCCGGGACTTTTCAAACTGCCCCCAGAGCATTCTAGAGACCCTCAGGACCCTTCTAAAGATGCCAAGACCCTTCTAGAGCGCCCCAGAGCCCTTCTAAATGCCCCCATACCCTTGTAGAGACACCCAGGTCCATTCTAATGGGCCCCGGGTCATTCCAGAGACGCCCAGGACCATCTAAAGGCCCCCAGAGCCTTCTCGAGAACCCCAGGACTCTTGAAATTGCCCCCAGAGAATTCTAGACAGCCTCAGGAACATTCTAAAGACCCCCTGACCTTTCTAGAGACACCCAGGACCCATACAATTAATTTAGGGTTAACTTTGTGGTTAAGATTAGGGTTAGGGTTGGTTTAGGTGCTAGGATTAGGGTTAGGGCTAGGGTTAGTGTTGGGCTTGTGTTAGGGTTTTGGGAAGGCTAAGGGTTATGGTTATGTTTAGGGCAGGGTGTTAGAGTTAGTGTTAGGGTTAGGCTTAAGATTAGGGTTAAGTTTAGGTTTTGGGTTAGGGTTAGGTATTCGGGCTAGGGTTAGAGTAACCACACCCTTCTCGAGCCCACAGGACTCTTCTAAAGGCCCCCAGACCATTCTGGACACAACCAGGACTCTTCTAAAGATGCCAAGACCCTTCTAGAGCACTCCAGAACTATTCTAAAGCCCCCCACAGCCTTCTAGAGACACCCAGGACCCTTTGAAAGGCCCACAGGCCATTCCAGAGAACGCCAGTAACGTCCAAAGTCCCCACGACCTTTCTAGAGCACCCCGGGACTCTTCAAACTGCCCCCAGAGCATTCTAGAGACCCTCAGGACCCTTCTAAAGATGCCAAGACCATTCTAGAGTGCCCCTGACCCCTTCTAAAAGCCCTCAGACCCTTCTGGAGACACCCAGGACCCTTCTTAATGTTCCCAGACCTTTCTAGAGACACCCAGGACCCTTGAAATGGTGCCTAGACTCTTCTAGTGACCCAAAGGACCTTTCTAAATATACCCAAACCCTTCTAGACACCCCGAGGACCATTCTATAGGCACCTATCTCCTTTTAAATACCCTCAGGGACCTTCTGAAGGTCCCCAGTCCCTTCTAGAGACACCCAGGACCCTTATAAAAACCCCAAGTCATATCTAGAGAAACCCAGGACCCTTTCAAAGGCTCCCAGACCCTTTTATAGAAACTCAGAACCCTTCTCAAGGATCATAGACCCTTCTAGATAGCACCAGGACCCTTCTAGAGGTTATCAGGGCCCATCTAAAGGCCCCCAGACCCTTCTAAAGACTTCCAGTGACGTTCTAAAGGACCCCAGACCTTTCTACATAACCCCCAGGACTCCAGACCCTTTTAGAGTTCCCCAGAACGCTTCAAAAGGAACCCAGATGCTCCTAGAGATCCCCAGGACCCTTCTAAAGCCCCTCAGATCCTTTTAGAGAGCCCCAAGACCCATCTAAAGGCTCCCAACACCCCCTAGAGACTCCCAGGACCCTTCTAAATCCACCCAGATCCTTCTAGACATTCCCAGGATCCTTCTCAACGACAGCAGACCAATCTAGAGCCCCCCAGTACCCTTCTAAGGGGCCCCAGACCCTCTTAGAGACCAGCAGGACCCTTCTAAAGGACCCCAGACTCTTCTAGAGAGCCCCAGGACCATTATAAATACTTCCAGGGCCATCTGGAGACCCTAAGAGCCCATCTAAAGAACAGTTCCACTCTAAGAACAGTTCTAACAGCCTCAAGATGCTCCTAGAGAAACCCAGGTCCATTCTAAATTCCCCCAGAGCCTTCTAGAGACAACCAGGACCCTTCTAAATGCCCCCAGATCCTTCCAGAGCCCCTCAGGACCATTTTAAAGGCCCCAAAACCATTCTAGAGACCCAGGTCCCTTCTAAATTCCCCCAGACCTTTTTATAGACCCCCAGGACCATTCTAAAAGCCCCCAGACCCTTGTAGATTGCCCCAGGACCATTCTAAAGACCCCCTAGACCCGCCTAGAAACCCCCAGGACCCCTATAAATGCCTCCAGAGTATTCTAGAGACACCCAGAACCCTTTTTAATTCCCCTAGACCATTCTAGAGACATCCAGGACCCTTAAAAAGGACTCCAGACCCTCCCAGAAGCCTCAGGACCCTTCTAAAGACCCCAAGACCCTTCTTGAAAGCCCAAGGACCCTTCTAAAGGCCTCCAAAGCCTTCTAGAGACCCCAAGGACCATTCTCAAAGCCCTTAAACCCTTCTAGAGACCCCCAAAACAATGCTAAATGCCCCTAGACCCTTCTTGAGACCCTCAGAGACCTTCTAAAGGCATCTAGAGCCTTCTGGATACCCCCAGGACCATTCTAAAGGCCACCAGACCCTTCTAGATACACCCAGGACCATTCTAAAAGCCCCCAGACCCTTGTAAATTGCCCCAGGACCATTCTAAAGACCCCCCAGACCCTTCAATAGATCTCCAGGACCTTCTCCAGGAGCCCAGACTCTCCTAGAGACAAGCAGGACTCTTCTAAATGCCCCCAGACTCTCCTAGAGAACCCAGGGACCCTTTCGAAGGACCATAGACCCTTCTAGAGATGCAAAGGACCATTCTCAAAGCCCAAAACCCCTTCTAGAATAACCCAGGACCATTCTAAATATCCTTGGACCCTTCTAGAGACCCTAAAAGCCCACCTAAAGGCACCAAGACCCTTCAAGAAATCCCCCAGAACCCTTCAAAAGGCTTCCAGGACCCTTCTAAAGGGCCCCAGACCCTTCTAGAGACCCCCAGGACACTTCTAAAAGCCCCAAGACCGTTCTTGAGACCCCAAGGACCCTTCTTAAGGCCCCAAGACCCTTCTAGATTGCCCAAGAACCATTCTAAAGACTCCCAGACCCTTCTATAGAACTCAGGACCTTTCTCAATACCCCTTTTAACGGCCCCAAGACATATCTAGAGAACCCCAGGACCCTTCTAAAGGCTTCCAGACCCTTTTATAGAAACTCAGGACCCTTCTCAAGGACCCTAGACCCTTTTAGACTGCCCCAGGACCATTCTAACGACCCCCAGACCCTTCTGGAAACCCCAAGGACCCTTCTCAAGGCCCCCAGACCCTTCTAGAGCCCCCGAGATCCATTCTTAAGCCCCCCCCAGTCCCTTCTAGAAAAACCCAGGACCCTTCCATAAGCCCCTAGACCCTTCTAGACACCCCGAGGGCTCTCCTAAAGACCCTCATGCCCTTCTAGAGACACCCAGGACCCTTCTCGAGGCTCCCAGACCCTTCTAGATACCCTGAGAAACCTTCTTAAAGCCCCAAGACACTTCTGGACACCCCGAGGGTTCTTCTAAAGGCCCTAAGGACATTCCAGAGCCCTCCAGTGCCATTCTAAAAGCCCCCAGACCCTCCTAGAGACCAGCAGGACTCTTCTAAATGCCCTCAGACCCACCGAGAGAACCCCAGGATGGTTCCAAAGGCCCCAAGACCGTTCTAGAGACCCCCAGGACCACTCTATGGGGCTATAGAAGGGTCTGGGCATATTTAGAAGGATTCTGGTTGTCTCTAGAAGGGTCTGAGGGCCTTTAGAAGTGTCCTTGGGGTCTCTAGAAGGGTCTGGGAGCTTTTATAAGGGTTCTGAGGGTATCTACAAGGGTCTTGGCATCTTTATAAGGGTCCTAGGGCTCTCTAGAAGGGTCTGGGGGCCTTTAGAAGGGTCCTGGGGGGTTCTTGAATGTCCTTAGGGCCTTTAGAAGAGCCCTCAGGGTTTCTAGAAGTGTCTTGGGGCTTTTAGAAGGTTTCTGAGGTTTCTTTTTTAGAAGGTTTCTGGTCTTGAGTCTGGGGGCATTTAGAAGGGTCCTGGAGGTCTCTAGGAGGGTCTGGGGTCCTTTATAAGGGTCCTATGGGTTTCTAGAAGGATCTGGAAGCCTTGAGCATGGTCTTGGGTGTCTCTAGAAGGGTCTGGGGGCATTTAGGAGGGACCTGGGGGGACTTTAAATGGGTTTGGGGTGTTTTTTAAGGGTCCTGGATGTCTCTAGAAGGGTCTGGGGTCATTTATAAGGGTCCTATGGTTTTCTAGGAGGTTCTTGGCGCCTTTAGAAGGGTCCTGAAAGGATCTATATGGGTCTGGGGGGGGCCTTTTGAATGACTCTGGGTGTCTCCAGAAGGGTCTGGGGACAATTAGATGTGTCCTGGGAGTATCTAGAAGGGTCTGTTGGCCTTTAGAAGGACCCTGGGAGTCTAATCAAGGGTCTAGGGGCCATTAGAAGGGTTCCTAGGGGTCTCTAGAAGGGTCTGGAGACAATTAGATGTGTCCTGGATTTCTCTAGAAGGGTCTTGGGGCCTTTAGAAGGGTCCTGGGGGGTCCCTGAAAGGGTCTGGGGCCTTTAGAATGGCCCTTTGATCTCTAGAAGGGTCTAGGGGCATTTATAAGGGTACTGGGGGGGGGGGTCTCTAGAAGGTTCTGGGGGACTTGAGAATTGTCCTGGGTGTCTCTAGAAGGGCATGAGGGCCTTTAGGAGAGCCCTCGAGGTGTCTAGAAGGATCTGGGGGCAATTAGAAGGGTTGTGGGGATCCCTAGGAGGATCTGTGGGTCTTGAGAATGCTCCTGGGTGTCTGTAGAAGAGTCTGGGGGCATTAAGGAGTGTCCTCTGGTCCCTAGGAAGGTCTTGGGGCCTTTAGAAGGGTCCTGAAGGGACCGATATGGGTCTGGGAGGCCATAGACCATTCCAGAGAATTTCAGGACCATCCAAAGGCCCCCAGACCCTTCTAGAGAACCCCAGGACTCTTCAAACTGCCCCTAGAACATTCTAGAAACCCTCAGGACCCTTCTAAAGATTCAAAGACACTTCTAGAGCGTCCCAGAGCCCTTCTAAAGGCCCCCAGACCCTTCTAGAGACACCCAGGTCTATTCCAAAGGACCCCGGGCCATTCCAGAGAAGCCCAGGACCATCTAAAGGCCCCCAGAGCCTTCTAGAGAACACCAGGACTCTTTAGAATGCTCTGGGGGCATTTTGGAGACCCTCAGGACCATTCTAAAGACCCTCTGACCTTTCTGGAGACCACCAGGACCCTGGCATTTATATTAGGGTTAGATTTGTGGTTAAGATTAGGATTAGGGTTTGTTTAGGTGTTAGGATTAGGGTTGGGGTTTGGGTTGTGTTAGGGTTTTGTGAAGGGTAAGGGTTATGGTTATGTTTAGGGGTTTGTGTTATAGTTAGTGTTAGGGTTAGGCTTAAGATTAGGGTTAGGTTTAGGGCTCGGGTTTAGGGTTAGATTTAGACCATTTTCACATCCCCCAGATCTTTCTAAAGACCCTCCCAGGACCCTTCTAAATGCCCCCAGACCGTTTTAGGGACCCCCAGTACCATTCTAAACAGCTCCAGACCCTTCTAGAGAACCCAAGGACCCTTCTCAAGGCCCCCAGACCACTCTAGAGACCCATTAGGACTGTTCTACATGCTCCCAGACCCTGCTAGAGGCACCTAGGACCCTTCTAAATCCACCCAGACGTTTCTACAGCCCCTCAGAGCCCATCTAAATGCCCCCAGACCCTTCTAGAGACCCCCAGGAACCATTCCAAAGGCCCGAAGACCCCTCTAGATACTCCCAGGACACGCCTAATTATCCCCAGACCCTTCTACAGACCCCCAGAGGCATTCAAAAGGCCTCCAGACCCTGTAGAGATTCCCCAGGACCCCTCTAAAGCCACCCAGTCATTTCCAGACACCCTTCTAGAGAGCCCCAGGACCCTTATAAATATGCCCAGACATTTCTAGATACCCTCAGAACCCTTCTAAAAGCCCCAAGACCCTTCTAGACACCACGAGAGCTCCTCTAAAGGCCCTAAGGACATTCCAGAGTCCCTCAGGAAAATCTAAAGGCCCCTAGTCCCTTCTAGAGATCCCCAGGACTCTTCAAAGTTCCCTCAGAGTATTCTAGAGACCCTCAGGACCCTTCTAAACCTTCCTGACACTTCCAGAGACTTACTTCGAGTTACGTTATCTCCGATGGTGATTAGGTTTTCTAGGCAAGTCCTCCCTTTAGTGAACCCGTTTAGTATGGAACTTATTGATACTCTTCTTGACATCCTATCTGAAAGAGTAAAATATTCACTGTAATCTTGACAAGTTTTTACAAGGATTATTGATACTTAATGGATAAATAAGGTATATGTAGTTAACTTATGTAATTTAAATCAAACCTAGCCGTGCTACTTACGTAAAAAACTTTCATTAAACCACCAACCCGTTACACTTAGTCTCCCACTCACAGCAGAGAACTTTGCTCTCTACACTGCACATGCGGCACCCGGGCTGCAGTACCGCTTTTCGGTCACCCGGTGGAAGCAGAAAACCGCATAAATCGATACAGGCTGCAGTACCGCGATTGTGCCGACCGGAGGTAGCAGAGAGACGAGCTAATCGATTCAGGCTCCGTCTATTTTTCATTCTCTGTCCTTCAAATTCCAAAGCAGTTTCTCACAGCATTCTGCTTCAGAAACTGTCACCTCTGGCCTAGACAGGCTCACACTCTCCTGGGTGGAAAACTGGTTGGATGGAGGGCCCAGAGAGTGGTAGGAAATGGTGTTAAATCCAACTGGAGGCCAGTGACAAGTGGTGTTCCCAAGGATCAGTGTTGGGTCCAGCCCTGTTCAATGTCTTTATCAATGACCTGGATGAAGGCATCGAGTGCTCCCTTAGCAAGTTTGAGGATGACACTAAGCTGGGGAAAAGCGTGGATCTGCTGGAGGGTTGGGATGCTCCAAAGGAATCTGAAGAGGCTGCACCACTGGGCAGAGTCATGGAATCATAGAACAACCAGGTTGTAAGAGACCCACTGGATCATCGAGTCCAACTGTTCCTATCAAACAGTAAACTATGCCCCTCAGCATGTTGTCCATCTGTGCCTTAAACACCTCCAGGGAAGATGAATCAAGCCCCTCCCTGGGAAGCCTCTGACACTGCCCAATGACCCTTTCCATGAAAATGTTTTCCTAATGTCTAGCCTAAATCTCCCCTGGTGGAGCTTGAGGCCACTCCCTCTCGTCCTGTCCCCAGTGACTTGGGAGAAGGGGCCAGCTCCCTCCTCTCCACAACTTACTTTTAGTTAATTGTAGAGAGCAATGAGGTCTCCCCTCAGCTTCCTCTTCTCCAGGATAAACACCCCCAGCTCTCTCAGCTGTTCCTTATAAAGCCTTTTCTCCAGCCCCTTCACCAGCTTCATTGCTCTTCTCCGGACTTTCTCTGGAGCCCCAACATCCTTCTTGTGGTGAGGGGCCCAGAAGTGAACACAGGATTCAAGAATCGGTCTCACCATAGCTGAGTACAGAGGGAGAATAACCTCCCTGGAGTCCAATTGCATGAGGTTTAACAAGGCCAAACGCCAGGTCCTGCTTCTATGATTCTACACATTACATAATCACATTCTCATGCACCATTTAGATAGAATTGAGCATTGATTAAGCACCTTTGATCTGTCTCATACAGTAGCAAAATCGCAGAGACTGAGCTATTTCTCAGCAGCCAACGAAGCAGCAAACTCTAAAGGGCATTTTCAACTTTTTGTTATTGGTCCTATTCTTGCCCTTCTCCCAACAACCTTAACATTGCATGCAGCCCCATCTTTTGTGTAGTCATCACCCTATGCAGAGCTACAGACTGGGAGAAGCCTGATTGGAAAACTGCCAGGAGGAGAGGGACCTGGGGGTGTCAGTCGACAGCTGACTGAACATGAGCCAGCAGTGTGCCCAAGAAGGCCAATGGTATCCTGACTTGGATCAGAAATGGTGTGACCAGCAGGTCCAGGGAGGTGATTCTCCCTCTGTATTCAGCACTGGTGAGGCCGCTCCTTGAATACTGTGTTCAGTTCTGGGCCCCTCACCAGGATGTTGAGGTTCTGGAGCAAGTCCAGAGAAGAGCCACGAAGCTGGTGAAGGGACTGGAGGACAGGCCCTATGAGGAGCAGCTGAGAGAGCTGGGGTTGTTTAGCCTGGAGAAGAGGAGGCTGAGAGGAGATCTCATTGTTCTCTGCAACTACCTGAAAGGAGGATGTAGAGAGGAGGGAGCTGGCCTCTTCTCCCAATTGACAGGGGACAGGACAAGAGGGAATGGCCTCAAGCTCCGCCAGGGGAGATTTAGGCTGGAGATTAGGAGGAAGTTTTTCATACAGAGGGTCATTGGGCAGTGTCAGAGGTTGCCCAGGGAGGGGATTGACTTACCTTCCCTGGAGGTGTTTAAGGCACGGGTGGATGAGGTCTTGAGGGACTTAGTTTCGCATTTGATAGGAATGGCTGGACTAGAAGATCCGATGGGGCCCTTCCAACCTGGTTGTTCTATGATTCTATGATAATGTCCAGGCTGAGAAGAACAATAAAACTGTCACAGAGAAGCTAACCATAATAGCAGACCCCAGATGTAAGAGGAAAGGCTCTGAAACTCCTACATTTACATCAAGGACAGAGACAGCCTGTGCTTCTATCGGCTGAGTTGCGGCCCTTCCTCTCACAGAACTAACTCGATATGACCACTGCCGCGACATCATTAGTCAGGCTCCAGCGTCAGGGGCCGTGAATCCCAGGCACATACAAAAAACAAGTCAGCTCGGGTCCCATGACTCTGAGTTACAGAGCGCTGGGCCAGGTAGGAGGAGAAGGGAAGAAAATGCCCTAAAGCTCTACTACTTCAGACATCTTGAAGATATCAACACACAGACCTTTTCCACATCACTTCTCTGAGCAGAAGCTTAGAGGAACATTTCAGCCTAAGAGTGTTATAAAGCTACATGTATACGTAAAAAAGAGCTGACTAGTTTGAAAGGCACAAGGAGCCCTACAGACAGACAGAGGATTATAGAAAAGGGTAGGGACTAGCACAAAGATTCAGAAACAGCAAGAGGAGTAAAGGAGAGTGTCAAGATTCAGAGTGAATGTAAAAGCTGGAACAGCAACAGCGAGCAATACAAAGGGATAGAGAAAGAAAAAGAGAGATGGAAAGAGAGAAAAAAAAAAGAGAGAAAGAAAAGCAAAGCATTATCAGTGCAGAGAAGGAACAAACTGCAAGGATCAAGCCCGTGAAATTGTGGGGGAAAAGAATGAGAAATACAGAATAGGACAAAGATGGAAAAGAAAAAAAAAGCACGGGCAGAGAACAGATACTGAAGACTGGGGAAAAGACAGAAAAGAGCACAGAGAAATAAAAGGGCAGGGTTATAGGGATCCCAGGAAATAAAAATTGTAGCAGCACAATAAATGAAAGGAACCAAAAAGTCCACCTTTAAAAAGTTTGCTATCTAGTCCCATCACTGTTGCAACAAGCAGCAGTGCAGTGAAAGCACACATACTATTACTTCTCAGAAGGATGCTTTCAGACATAGTAACAGCAGGGCTCTTGCCAAGAGTGTAAAGTAGAGTCAATCAAACACAGCTGCTCCCCAGACCATATTTATACCTTTGAGAGAGTTCACCCCACCCCATTCACAGGTGATACTTGTGAAGGCCCAGGGTGTATATAAGCCCCAGGCCTTGCCTGGGGAGGTCATTCAGCCTCTAGTTTCACTTGAGATTGGAGCTTTGCTGCTGTTTTCACTCCTTATGTCTGATGAGAACATGCTGGAATGGTAAGCTTTGCTTTTTTTTATTTTTTTTTTTTAAACAGTACATTGTCTATAGGGCAACTTGTTGCTGTTCTTTATTCTGGGAAGGGGGGTGGGGGATGGTGATGAATTCATCCTAGAGTCTCTACAGTTTGTTGCTGGCACCATATGGGGGATAAAAATTTATGTTAGCTAGGGCACTGCTATTCTTGAATTGAGCTCCTAAAGCCTGGAGTGGTCTAATGTTTTGATGCTGTGCTTCTCTGTTACTTTTTATTCTTGTAGATACTGAAGAGGAATCCAGTGACTGAAGGATTATTTCCATTAGTGGACCAGACTTAAGCAGCTTTGGCCAAGGAGCCAAAGAGCGACCCAGAGCCCTTCTAAAGGCACCCAGACCCTTCTAGAGACACCCAAGCCCATTCTTAGGTGCTAGGGTTAGGGTTAGGGTTGGGCTTGTGTTAGGGTTTTGGGAAGGCTAAGGGTTATGGTTATGTTTAGGGCTGGGTGTTAGAGTTAGTGTTAGGGTTAGGCTTAAGATTAGGGTTAAGTTTAGGTTTCGGATTAGGGTTAGGTATTCGGGCTAGGGTTAGGGTCTCCAGACCCTTCTCGAGCACACAGGACTCTTCTAAATGCCCCCAGACCATTCTAGACACAGTCAGGACAATTCTAAAGATGCCAAGACCCTTCTAGAGCCCTCCAGAACCATTGTAAAGTCCCCCACATCCTTCTAGAGACACCCAGGACCATTTGAAAGGTCCACAGGCCATTCCAGAGAACCCCAGGACCATCCAAAGGACCCACGACCATTCTAGAGCACCCTGGGACTCCTCAAACTGCCTCCAGAGCATTCAAGAGACCCTCAGGACCCTTCTAAAGATGCCAAGACCCTGCTAGAGTGCCCCAGAGCCATTCTAATGGCCCCCAGACACTTCTAGATACACCAAGGTCCATTCAAAAGGGCCCCGGGCCATTCCAGAGACACCCACGACCATCTAAAGGACCCCAGAGCCTTCTAGAGAACCCCAGGACTCTTCAAATTTCCCCCAGAGAATTAAAGACAGCCTCAGGACCATTCTAAAGATCCCCTGACCTTTCTAGAGACACCCAGGACCCTGGCATTTACGTTAGGGTTAGCTTTGTGGTTAAGATTAGGGCTAGGGTTGGCTTAGGTGCTATGGTTAGGCTTAGGGTTAGGGTTAGGGTTGGGCTTGTGTTAGGGTTTTGGGAAGGCTAAGGGTTATGGTTATGTTTAGGGCAGGGTGTTAGAGTTAGTGTTAGGCTTAGGCTTAAGATTAGGGTTAAGTTTAGGTTTCGGGTTAGGGTTAGGTATTCGGGCTAGGGTTAGTGTCCCCAGACCCTTCTCGAGCCCACAGGACTCTTCTAAAGGCCCCCAGACCATTCTAGACACAGCCAGGACCCTTCTAAAGATGCCAAGACCCTTCTCGAGCCCTCCAGAACAATTCTAAAGCCCCCCACACCCTTCTAGAGACACCCAGGACCCTTTGAAAGGCCCACAGGCCATTCCAGAGAACCCCACGACCATCCAAAGGCCCCACGACCTTTCTAGAGCAAACTGGGACTCTTCAAACTGCCCCCAGAGCATTCTAGAGACACTCAGGACCTTTCTAAAGATGCCATGACCCTTCTAGAGCTCCCCAGAGCCCATCTAAAGGCCCCCAGACCCTTCTAGAGACACCCAGATCCATTCAAAAGGACCCCAGACAATTCCGGAGTCCCCCAGGACCATAAAAATGCCCCCAGGGCCTTCTAGAGAATCCCAGGACTCTTCAAATTGCCCCCAGATAATTCTAGACAGCCTCAGGACCATTCTAAAGACATCATGACTTTTCTAGAGACCCCCAGGACCCTGGCATTTAGGTTAGGGTTAGCTTTGTGGTTAAGATTAGGGCTAGGGTTGGTTTAGGTGCTAGGGTTAGGGTTAGGTTTAGGGTTAGGGTTGGGCTTGTGTTAGGATTTGGGGAAGTCTAAGGGTTATGGTTATGTTTAGGGCTGGGTGTTAGAGTTAGTGTTAGGCTTAGGCTTAAGATTAGGGTTAAGTTTAGGTTTCGGGTTAGGGTTAGGTATTCAGGCTAGGGTTAGGGTCCCCAGACCCTTCTTGAGCCCACAGGACTCTTCTAAAGGTCCCCAGACCATTCTAGACACAGCCAGGACCCTTCTAAAGATGCCAAGAACCTTCTAGAGCCCTCCAAAACCATTCTAAACCCCCCCCCACCCTTCTAGAGACACCCAGGACCCTTTGAAAGGCCCACAGGCCATTCCAGAGAACCCCAGGACCACCCAAAGGCCCCATGACCCTTCTAGAGCTCCCCGGGACTCTTCAAACTGCCCCAAGAGCATTCTAGAGAACCTCAGAACCCTTCTAAAGATGCCAAGACCTTTCTAGAGTGCCCCAGAGCCCTTCTAATGGCCCCCACACCTTCTAGAGACACCCAGATCCATTCTAAAGGGCCACAAGCCATTCCAGAGACCCCCAGGACCATCTAAAGGCCCCACGACCCTTCTAGAGCACCCCGGGACTCTTCAAACTGCCCCCAGAGCATTCTAGAGACCCTAAGGACACTTCTAAAGATGCAAGACCCATATAGAGTTCCCCAGAGCCCTTCTAAAGGCCCCCAGATTATTCTAGAGACACCCAGGTCCATTTTAAAGGGCCCCAGACCATTCCAGAGACACCCAGGACAATCTAAAGGCACCCAGAGCCTTCTAGAGAACCCCAGGACTCTTCAAATTGCCCCCAGAGAATTCTAGACAGCCTCAGGACCATTCCAAAGACCCACTGACCTTTCTAGAGATACCCAGGACCCTGGCATTTACGTTAGGGTTAGCTTTGTGGTTAAGATTAGGGCTAGGGTTAGGGTTAGGTTTGGGCTTGTGTTAGGGTTTTGGGAAGGCTAAGGGTTATGGTTATGTTTAGGGCTGGGTGTTAGATTTAATGTTAGGCTTAGGCTTAAGATTAGGGTTAAGTTTAGGTTTCGGGTTACGGTTAGGTATTCGGGCTAGGGTTAGGGTCCCCAGACCCTTCTCGAGCCCACAGGACTCTTCTAAAGGCCCCCAGACCATTCTAGACACAGCCAGGACCCTTCTAAAGATGCCAAGACAATTCTAGAGCACTCCAGAACAATTCTAAAGCCCCCCACACCCTTCTAGAGACACCCAGGACCCTTTGAAAGGCACACAGGCCATTCCAGAGAACCCCAGGACAATCCAAAGGCCCCACGACTCTTCTAGAGCACCCCGGGACACTTCAAACTGCCCCCAGAGCATTCTAGTAGCCCTAAGGACCCTTCTAAAAATGCCAAGACCCTTCTAGAGCGCTCTACAGCCCTTCTAAAAGCCCCCAGACCGTTCTAGAGACACCCAGGTCCATTCTAAAGGGAACCCTGCCATTCCAGAGAACCCCAGGACCATCTAAAGTCTCCCAGAGCCTTCTAGAGAACCCCAGGAGTCTTCAAATTGCCCCCAGAGAATTCTAGACAGCCTCAGGACCATTCTAAAGACCCCCTGACATTTCTAGAGACCTCCAGGACCCTGACATTTACGTTAGGATTAGCTTTGTGGTTAAGATTAGGGCTAGGGTTACTTCAGGTGCTAGGGTTAGGGTTAGGGTTAGGGATGGGCTTGTGTTATGGTTTTGGGAAGGCTAAGGGTTATGGTTCTGTTTAGGGCTGGGTGTTAGAATTAGTGTTAGGGTTAGGCTTAAGATTAGGGTTAAGTTTAGGTTTCGAGTTAGGGTTAGATTTTCAGGCTAGGGTTAGGGTCCCCAGACCGTTCTGGAGCCCACAGGACTCTTCTAAAGGCCTCCAGACCATTCTAGACACAGCCAGGACCCTGCTAAAGATGCCAAGACCCTTCTAGTGCCCTCCAGAACCATTCTAAAGCCCCCCACACCCTTCTAGAGACACCCAGGACCCTTTGAAAGGCACACAGGCCATTCCAGAGAACCCCAGGACCATCCAAAGGCCCCACGACCCTTCTAGAGCACCCCAGGACTCCTCAAACTGCCCCCAGACCATTCTAGAGACCCTAAGGACCCTTCTAAAGATGCAAGACCCCTCAAGATTTCACCAGAGCCCTTCTAAAAGACCCCAGATTCATCTAGAGACACCCAGGTCCATTCTAAAAAGCCCCGGTCCATTCCAGAGAACCCCAGGACAATCTAAAGGCCCCCAGAGCCTTCTAGAGAACCCCAGGACTCTTCAAACCGCCCCCAGAGCATTCTATAGAAACTCAGGACCCTTCTAATGATGCCAAGATCCTGCTAGAGCCCCCCCAGAGCCCTTCTAAAGGCTCCCAGACCCTTCTTGAGACACCCAGGTCCATTCTAAAGGGCCCCGGCCCATTCCAGAGACCCCCAGGATCATTTAAAGGCAGCCAGAGCCTTCTAGAGAACCCCAGGACTCTTTAAATTGCCCCCAGAGAATTCTAGACAGCCTCAGGACCATCCTAAAGACACCCTGAGCTTTCTAGAGACCCCCCAGGACCCTGGCATTTGCGTTAGGTTTAGCTTTGAGGTTAAGATTAGGGCTAATGTTGGTTTAGGTGCTAGGGTAAGGGTTAGGATTGGGCTTGTGTTAGGGTTTTGGGAAGGTTAAGGGTTATGGTTATGTTTAGGGCTGGGTGTTAGAGTTAGTGTTAGGATTAGGCTTAAGATTAGGGTTAAGTTTAGGTTTCGGGTTAGGGTTAGGTATTCAGGCTAGGGTTAGGGTCCCCAGACCCTTCTCAAGCCCACAGGACTCTTCTAAAGGCTCCCAGACCATTCTAGACACAGCCAGGACCCTGCTAAAGATGCCAAGACCCTTCTAGTGCCCTCCAGAACCATTCTAAAGCTCCCCACACCCTTCTAGAGATACCCAGGACCCTTTGAAAGGCCCACAGGCCATTCCGGAGAACCCCAGGACCATCCAAAGGCACCACGACGCTTCTAGAGCACCCCGGGACTCTTCAAACTTCCCCCAGAGCATTCTAGAGACCCTCAGGACCCTTCTAAAGATGCCAAGACCCTTCTAGAGAACCCCAGAGCCCTTCTAAAGGCCCCCAGACCCTTTCTAGAGACACCCAGGTCCATTCTAAAGGGCCCTGTGCCATTCCAGAGACCGTCAGGACCATCTAAAGACCCCAGAGTATTCTACAGAACCCCAGGACTCTTCAAATTGACCCCAGGGAATTCTAGACAGCCTCAGGACCATTCTAAAGACCCCCTCACCTTTCTAGAGACCCCCAGGACCCTGGTATTTATGTTAGGTTTAGCTTTGTGGTTAAGATTAGGGCAAGGGTTGGTTTAGGTGCTAGGGTTAGGGTTAGGGTTGGGTTTGTGTTAGGGTTTTGGGAAGGCTAAGGTTTATGGTTATGTTTAGGGTTGAGTGTTAGAGTTAGTGTTAGGGTTAGGCTTACGATTAGGGTTAAGTTTAGGTTCCGGGTTAGGGTTAGGTATTGGGGCTAGGGTTAGGGTCCCCAGACCCTTCTCAAGCCCACAGGACTCTTCTAAAGGCCCCCACACCATTCTAGACACAGCCAGGACCCTTCTAAAGATGCCAAGACCCTTCCAGAGCCCTCCAGAACCATTCTAAAGCCCCCCACACCCTTCTAGAGACACCCAGGACCCTTTGAAAGGCCCACAGGCCATTTCAGAGAACCCCACGACAATCCAAAGGCCCCAAGACCCTTCTAGAGCACCCCGGGACTCTTCAAAATGTCCCCAGAGCATTCTATAGACCCTCAGGACCCTTCTAAAGATGCCAAGACCCTGCTAGAGAACCCCTGAGCCTTTCTAATAGCCCCCAGACCCTTCTAGAGACACCCAGGTCCATTCTAAAGGGCCCCGGGCTACTACAGAGACCCCTAACACCATCTAAAGGCCCCAGAGCCTTCTAGAGAATCCCAGGACTCTTCAAATTGCCTCCAGAGAATTCTAGACAGCCTCAGGATCATTCTAAAGACCCCCTGACCTTTCTAGACTCCCCCAGGACCCTGGCATTTACATTAGGGTTAGCTTTGTGGTTAAAATTAGGGCTAGGGTTGGTTTAGGTACTAGGGTTAGGGTTAGTGTTAGGGTTAGGGTTGGACTTGTGTTAGGGTTTTGGGAAGGCTAAGGGTTATGGTTATGTTTAGGGCTGGGTGTTAGAGTTAGTGTTAGGGTTAGGCTTAAGATTAGGGTTAAGTTCAGATTCCGAGTTAGGGTTAGGTATTGGGGCTAGGGTTAGGCTCCCCAGACCCTTCTCGAGCCCACAGGACTCTTCTAAATGCCCCCAGACCATTCTAGACACAGCCAGGACCCTTCTAAAGATACCAAGACCCTGCTAGAGAACCATAGAGCCCTTCTAAAGGCCCCCGGACCCTTCTAGAGACACCCAGGTCCATTCTAAAGGGCCCCAGGCCATTCCAGAGAACCCCAGGACCATCTAAAGGCCCCCAGAGCCTTCTAGAGAACCCCAGGACTCTTCAAATTTTCCCCAGAGAATTCTAGACAGCCTCAGGACTATTCTAAAGATCCCCTGACCTTTCTAGAGACCCCCAGGACCCTGGCATTTTCGTTAGGGTTAGCTTTGTAGTTAAGATTAGGGCTAGGGTTGGTTTAGGTACTAGGGTTAGGGTTAGTGTTAGGGTTAGGGTTGGACTTGTGTTAGGGTTTTGGGAAGGCTAAGGGTTATGGTTATCTTTAGGGCTGGGTGTTAGAGTTAGTGTTACGGTTAGGCTTAAGATTAGGGTTAAGATTAGGTTTCGGGTTCGGGTTAGGTATTTCGGCTATTTATAGGGTCCCCAGACCCTTCTCGAGCACACAGGACTCTTCTAAAGGCCCCCAGACCAATCTAGACACAGCCAGGACCCTTCTAAAGATGCCAAGACCCTTCTAGAGAACCCCAGAGCCCTCTAAAGGCCCCCAGACCCTTCTAGAGACATCCAGGTCCATTCTAAATGGCCCTGTGCCATTCCAGAGAACCCCAGGACCATCTAAAGGCCCCCAGAGCCTTCTAGAGAACCCCAGGACTCTTGAAATTGCCCCCAGAGAATTCTAGACAGCCTCAGGACCATTCTAAAGACCCCCTCACCTTTCTAGAGATCCCCAGGACCCTGGCATTTATGTTAGGATTAGCTTTGTGGTTAAGATTAGGGCTAGGGTTGGTTTAGGTGCTAGGGTTAGGGTTAGGCTTAGGGTTGGGCTTGTGTTAGGGTTTTGGGAAGGCTAAGGGTTATGGTTCTGTTTAGGGCTGGGAGTTCGATTTAGTGTTAGGGTTAGGCCTAAGATTAGGGTTAAGTTTAGGTTTCGGGTTAGGGTTAGCTGTTCGGGCAAGGGTTAGAGTCCCCAGACCCTTCTCGAGCCCACAGGACTCTTGTAAATGCCCCCACACCATTCTAGAAACAACCAGGACCCTGCTAAAGATGCCAAGACCCTTCTAGAGCCCTGCAGAACCATTCTAAAGCCCCCCACACCCTTCTAGAGACACCCAAGACCCTTTGAAAGGCCCACAGGCCATTCCAGAGAACCCCAGGACCATCCAAAGGCCCCACGACCCTTCTAGAGCACCCCGGGACTATTCTAACTGCCCCCAGAGCATTCTGGATACCCTCAAGACCCTTTTAAAGATGCCAATACTCTGCTAGAGATTCCCAGAGCCCTTCTAAAGGACCCCAGACCCTTCTAGAGACACCCAGGTCTATTCTAAAGGGACCCGGGCCATTCCAGAGACCCCCCAGGACCATCTAAAGGCCCCCAGGGCCTTCTATAGAACCCCAGGACTCTTCTAATTGCCCCCAGAGAATTCTAGACAGCCTCAGGACCATTCTAAAGACCCCCTCACCTTTCTAGATTCCCCCAGGACCCTGGAATTTATGTTAGGGTTAATTTTTTGGTTAAGATTATGGCAAGGGTTGGTTTAGGAACTAGGATTAGGGATAGGGTTAGGGTTAGGGTTGGGGTTGTGTTAGGGTTTTGGGAAGGCTAAGGGTTATGGTTATGTTTAGGGCTGGGTGTTAGAGTTAGTGTTAGGGTTAGGCTTAAGATTAAGGTTAAGTTTAGGTTCCGGGTTCGGGTTAGGTATTCGGGCTAGGTTTATGGTCCCCAGACCCTTCTCAAGCCCACAGGACTCTTCAAAATGCCTCCAGACCATTCTAGACACAGCCAGGACCCTTCTAAAGATGCCAAGACCCTTCTAGAGCCCTCCAGAACCATTCTAAAGCCTCCCACACCCTTCTAGATACACCCAGGACCCTTTGAAAGGCCCACAGGCCATTCCAGAGAACCCCAGGACCATCCAAAGGCCCCACGACCCTTCTAGAGCACCCCGGGACTCTTCAAACTGCCCCCAGGGGATTCTAGAGACCATCAAGACTCTTCTAAAGATGCCAAGACCATGCTAGAGCGCCCCAGAGCCATTCTAAAGGCCCCCAGACCCTTCTAGAGACACCCAGGTCCATTCTAAAGGGCCCCTGGCCATTTCAGAGACCCCCAGGACCATCTAAAGGCCCCCAGAGCCTTCTAGAGAACCCCAGGACTCTTCAAGTTGCCCCCAGAGAATTCTAGACAGCCTCAGGACCCTTCTAAAGATGCCAAGACCCTTCTAGAGGACCCCAGAGCCCTTCTAATGGCCCCCAGATCCTTCTAGAGACACCGAGGTCCATTCTGAACGGCCCAGGGCCGTTCCAGAGACCCTCACGACCATCTAAAGGCCCCCAGAACCTTCTAGAGAACGCCAGGACTCTTCAAATTGCCCCCAGAGAATTCTAGACAGCCTCTTACCGTTCTAAAGACCCCCTGACCTTTCTAGAGACCCCCAGGACCCTGGCATTTACGTTAGGGTTAGCTTTGTGGTTAAGATTAGGGCTAGGGTTGCTTTAGGTGCTAGGGTTAGGGTTAGGGTTAGGGTTGGGCTTGTGTTAGGGTTTTGGGAAGGCTAAGGGTTATGGTTATCTTTAGGGCTGGGTGTTAGAGTTAGTGTTAGAGTTAGGCTTAAGATTATTGTTAAGTTTAGGTTTCGGTTCGGGTTAGGTATTTCGGCTATTTTTAGGGTCCCCAGACCCTTCTCAAGCCCACAGGACTCTTCTAAAGGCCCCCAGACCATTCTAGACACAGCCAGGACCCTTCTAAAGATGCCAAGACACTTCTAGAGCATTCCAGAACCATTCTAAAGCCCCCCACACCCTTCTAGAGACACCCAGGACCTTTTGAAAGGCCCACAGGCCATTCCAGAGAACCCCAGGACCATCCAAAGGCCCCACGACCCTTCTAGAGCACCCTGGGACTCTTCAATCTGCCCCCAGAGCATTCTAGAGACACTCAGGACCCTTCCAAAGATGCCAAGACCCTTCTAGAGAACCCCAGAGCCATTCTAAAGGCCCCCGGACCCTTCTAGAGACACCCAGGTCTATTCTAAAGGGCCCCGGGCCATTCCAGAGACCCCCAGGACCATCTAAAGGCCCCCAGAGCCTTCTAGAGAACCCCAGGACTCTTCAAATTGCCCTCAGAGAATTCTAGACAGCCTCAGGACCATTCTAAAGATCCCTTGACCTTTCTAGAGACCCCCAGGACCCTGGCATTTACGTTAGGGATAGCTTTGTGGTTAAGATTATTGCTAGGGTTTGTTTAGGTTCTAGGGTTATGGTTAGGGTTAGGGTTGTGCTCGTGTTAGGATTTTGGGAAGACTAAGGGTTATGGTTATGTTTAGGGCTGGGTGTTAGAGTTAGTGTTAGGGTTAGGCTTAAGATTAGGGTTAAGTTTAGGTTTCGGATTACGGTTAGGCGTTCGGGAGATATAGATATTCAGTCTTCAACTACTCCAGGAAGGGTATTCCCCTCTTGTACGGCTGAAGGCTCTGCTACTGAGCTGAAGTGCATTTACACCAATGCACGCAACATGGGGAACAAGATCGAAGAGCTGGAAGCCGTTGTAGGGCAAGGTTTCTTTGATGTCACTGCCATCACGGAAACGTGGTGGGATGACTGTTATAACTGAAGTTCGGGTATGGTGGGGTATAAACTCTTCAGGAGGGATAGAAACGGTTGGAGAGGGGTTGGAGTAGACCTCTTTGTGAGGGAGGACTTGGACACCTCTGAGATGGACTGTGGTGATAAGGAGATTGAGTGCCTGTGGGTTAAGATCAAGGGAGCCCATAACAAGGGAGACTTTGTGATGGGAGTCTGTTACAGGCCACCCAGCCAAGGAGAAGCAGCTGATGAGCTCTTCTTTAAACAGCTGGGGTCAATCTCCAAGTCAGTGCCTCTTGTCCTTGTGGGTGACTTCAATCTCCCTGATATCTGCTGGAAGTACAACACAGCAGAAAGGAAGCAGTCTAGGAGGTTCCTGGAGTGCATGGAAGACAACTTCCTTGCACAGCTGGTCAACGAACCTACGAGGGAAGGTGCCCTCCTGGACTTGCTGTTTGTCAACAGAGAGAGGCTTGTGGGGGATGTGAGAGTAGGGGGTCGCCTAGGTCTTAGTGATCATGAGATGATAGGGTTTTCTGTCCTAGGTGAAGAGAAGAGGGTGCTAAGCAGGATGGTTGCACTAAATTTCCAGAGGGCAGACTTTGAACTGTTTAGAAGGCTGGTTGGCAAAGTCTCCTGGGAGACAGCACTTGAGGTCAAGGGAGCCCATGAGGGCTGGGACTTCCTCAAAAAGGAGATCCTGGCAGCTCAGGAAAAAGCCATCCCCGTGTTCTGGAAAAAAGGCCGGCATGGGAAAAAAACAGCTTGGTTATGAAGGGAAATCTTGAGTCAAATTAGGAAAAAAAGGAAGATTTATAGGCTCTGGAAGGGGGGACAGGCCTCTTGGGGGGACTTCAGGAGGGAAGCGAGGCTATGTAGGGAAAAAAATCAGAGGGGCTAAGGCCGAGTTAGAGATCAGATTAGCTAAGTCAGGAAAAGACAATAAAAAAATCTTTTTATAAGTATATTAACAGTAAAAGGAGGACAAGGGAGACCATACAGTCCCTTTTGGATTCAGAGGGAACAGCAGTGACAGGGGGCGAGGAGAAGGCCGAGGTACTTAATGCCTTCTTTGCCTCAGTCTTTAATTGTAAAGAAAGCTGTTCCCTCTGTGTAGATACCCGGGAAACAGAGGAGCAATACGAGGCTCCCATAGTCCAAGAGGAGGTGGTCAGAGCCCTGCTTGGCCAGCTGGACACCCACAAGTCCATGGGGTCAGATGGGATACATCCTAGGGTTTTGAGGGAGCTGGCGGATGTATTGGCCAAACCCCTTTCCATCATCTTCCAGCAGTCCTGGAAGACTGGGGAGGTACCTCTGGACTGGAGACTGGCTGATGTAGTTCCCATTTACAAGAAGGGTAGCAGGGAGGATCCGGGGAACTACGGGCCTGTCAGTCTGACCTCAGTGCCTGGGAAAGTCATGGAACAGGTGATCTTGAGTGCTATCACGAAGCACTTACAAGAGAACCGGGTGATCAGGCCCAGTCAGCATGGGTTTACCAGAGGCAGGTCCTGCCAAACCAACCTGATCGCCTTCTATGACAAAGTCACTCGGCTGCTGGATGAGGGAAAGGCTGTGGATGTGTCTTCCTGGACTTCAGCAAAGCCTTTAACACAGTTTCTCAGAGTATTCTGCTTCGGAAACTGTCACCTCTGGCCTGGACAGGCACACATTCTCCTGGGTGGAAAACTGGTTGGCTGGAGGGCCCAGAGAGTGGTGGGAAATGGTGTTAAGTCCAGCTGGAGGCCAGTGACAAGTGGGGTTCCCCAGGACTCAGTGCTGGGTCCAGTCCTGTTCAATGTCTTTATCAATGACCTGGATGAGGGCACTGAGGGTACCCTTAGCAAGTTTGCAGATGACACTAAGCTGGGTGGAAGTGTGGATCTGCTGGAGGGTAGGGAGGCTCTGCAAAGGGACCTAAACAGGCTGGATCCATGGGCGGAGGCCAATGGGATGAGGTTTAACATGGCCAAATGCCGGGTCTTGCACTTGGGGCACAACAACCCTATGCAGAACTACAGACTGGGAGAAGTCTGGCTAGAAAGCTGCCAGGAGGAGAGGGACCTGGGGGTGTTGGTCGACTGAACATGAGGAAGGAGTGTGCCCAGGTGGCCAAGAAGGCCAATGGGCATCCTGGCTTGGATCAGAAATGGTGTGACCAGCAGGTCCAGGGAGGTGATTCTCTCTCTGGACTCAGCACTGGTGAGGCCGCTCCTTGAATCCTGTGTTCAGTTCTGGGCCCCTCACCAGAGGAAGGATGTTGAGGCTCTGGAGCGAGTCCAGAGAAGAGCAACGAGGCTGGTGAAGGGCCTGGAGAACAGGCCCTATGAGGAGCGGCTGAGAGAGCTGGGGGGGTTTATCCTGGAGAAGGGGAGGCTGAGAGGAAACCTCATTACTCTCTACAACTCCCTGAAGGGAGGTTGTAGAGAGGAGGGAGCTGGGTTCTTCTCCCAAGTGACAGGGGACAGGACAAGAGGGAATGGCCTCTAGCTCCACCAGGGGAGATTTAGGCTGGAGATTAGGAGGAAGTTTTTCACACAGAGGGTCATTGGGCACTGGAATAGGCTGCCCAGGGAGGTGGTTGTTTCATCTTCCCTGGAGGTGTTTAAGGCACAGGTGGATGAGGTCTTGAGGGACTTGGTTTAGTGTTTGATAGGAATGGTTGGACTAGAAGATCCGATGGGTCCCTTCCAATCCAGTGTTCTATGATTCTATTCTATGATAAAGGGATCTGAAAAGGCTGCACCACTGGGCAGAGTCATAGAATCACTCTTGCCCAGAATGTCAAGTAGAGACAATCAAACACAGCTGCTTCCCAGACCATATTTATACCTTTGTGAGAGTTCACCCCATTCACAGGTGATGTGTGTGAAGGCCCAGGGGATATATAAGCCCCAGGCCTTGCCTGGGGTGGTCATTCAGCCTCTGGTTTCCCTTGAGATCAGAGCTCTGCTACTGTTTCAACTCCTTGTGTCTGATGAGGGCTTTGTCTATGGGGCAACTTGTTGCTCTTCTTTATTCCAGATTGGGGGTGGTGATGCATTGATCCTAGAGTCTCTGCAGTTTGTTGCTGGCACCTTATGGGAGAAAAAAATTTCTGTTAGCTTGGGCACTGCTTTTCTTGAATTGAGCTCCCAAAGCCTGGAGTGGTCTCATATTTTGAGACTTTGCTTCTCTGTTTGTATTTTTCTTGTAGATACTGAAGAGGAAGCCAGTGACTGCAGGATTATTTCCATTAGTGGATGTGACTCGAGCAGTTTTGGCCGAGGAGAGCTTCATTTGTGGCCTTCGGAAAGCTAAGTGGAGGGAGCAGAGTTGGGAGGCAGGAGGCAACTCGGAGATAGCAGGGATGGGATTTGAAGGCAGCCTAGGGGAGACATCTGTGCAGGGAGAGCTCTCTTTGGGTGGGTGAAGGCAGAGGGGCCTCCTTGTCAGCCCAAACCCTGCCCGGGCAGGGCAGTTCCAGCCTCCATCTGGGGTTGTTGTCTAGTTTGTGTAGTCACTGTGCCGTGTCTGAAATATTCTGCAGGTCTTGATGTCTTCTTGATCCTTTTTCTGGGACTTGTTCTGCGACTCCTCTGCATCTTTAGGTCTTTAAAAGGTGCATCTTGCCCCTTCATCTTGTCCGTTGTGTCTCCATCTCCTTGGAACCATGCACGGTTCTTGGCTTATCCAGGGCTGCCGTAGGTTCTCCCTGGGAACCCTGTCTCTTTCCTTGCCCATTGGCATGTGTGGTCCCAGGAGTCCTCCTTGTTGCCGAGACTTCTCTTTTGTCCCCAGGTCATGGTGTGGGTCTTGTGTGTTTGTGTTCTGTGTGTCTTTGTGTCTGGTTGGAGCTGATCTGCCTGGTGTGCAGAGGAGGTGAGAAGAGTCAGAAAAGGTGATCTGGCCTGATTTTGTGCTTAATGTTTTGATGTGATGAGAAGTTGTAGTCTAGGGCTGTCTGTTACGTGACAGAACGAGCAGCCCTAGTTGTGATATGTGAAGAGGGTAGTTGCTGTTAGTCTCTGGAGCTACGAAGGGGATGATCAAAACTGTGTGGGAGAAGCCATTGGAGCAGTAACGAAGGGTTTTGAATGCTGAGGGAGCAGCACTTAACGTTTGGGTTTGGTTGTGGACGAGCTTTGCTTGGCTGTGATGGGCAGTAGAGGCCCTTCTGAGTACAAGCAGGGAAGAGGCTTGGAGATCTTTAGTTACTGTGAAGAGTCAAGGCGACTCCTTTGCTGTTGTGTTTTTCAGATGTAGAGGGTGAGCTGTGCTCTGAGGGGCAGGGATGGAGTAGTGTGTAGGTAGAGTGTAAAAACCAGGTGGGTCTGCTGTGGGCGTTGGTGGGAAGATGTGAGTGGTGGCTTTCCAACTAGATAATGGGGTTTGTTTTTGCTATGAAGGAACACGGCAATGGGCAAAGCAGGAGTGTTGGAGGAAATGGCTCAGATGAGGAGAGCAAAGGTGAGTTGTGTAAAGCAGCAGTCGTTGCTAAAGCGTCTTACAGTCTCTGAAGTCTTTTACTGCTTGTGGTTTCCAGGTGGAACACGTCCTCGACATGTCGCGTCGACGAGGTCGAGTCGGGTCGGGTCGAGTCGGGTCGAGTCGGGACGGATCGAGACGGGTCGAGGAGGTGGAGTGGAGTAGGGTCGAGGAGGTCAGGTCGAGTCGAGTCGGGGAGGTCGAGTCGAGTCGGGGAGGTCGAGTCGAGTCGGGGAGGTCGAGTCGAGTCGGGGAGGTCGAGTCGGGGAGGTCGAGTCGGGGAGGTCGAGTCGAGTCGGGGAGGTCGAGTCGAGTCGGGGAGGTTGAGTCGAGTCGGGGAGGTCGAGTCGAGTCGAGTCGGGGAGGTCGAGTCGAGTCGGGGAGGTCGAGTCGAGTCGGGGAGGTCGAGTCGGGGAGGTCGAGTCGAGGAGGTCGAGTCGAGGAGGTCGAGTCGAGTCGAGGAGGTCGAGTCGAGTCGAGGAGGTCGAGTCGAGTCGAGGAGGTCGAGTCGAGTCGAGGAGGTCGAGTCGAGTCGAGGAGGTCGAGTCGAGTCGAGGAGGTCGAGTCGAGTCGAGTCGAGGAGGTCGAGTCGAGTCGAGTCGAGGAGGTCGAGTCGAGTCGAGTCGAGGAGGTCGAGTCGAGTCGAGTCGAGGAGGTCGAGTCGAGTCGAGTCGGGGAGGTCGAGTCGAGTCGGGGAGGTCGAGTCGAGTCGGGGAGGTTGAGTCGAGTCGGGGAGGTCGAGTCGAGTCGAGTCGGGGAGGTCGAGTCGAGTCGGGGAGGTCGAGTCGAGTCGGGGAGGTCGAGTCGGGGAGGTCGAGTCGAGGAGGTCGAGTCGAGGAGGTCGAGTCGAGTCGAGGAGGTCGAGTCGAGTCGAGGAGGTCGAGTCGAGTCGAGGAGGTCGAGTCGAGTCGAGGAGGTCGAGTCGAGTCGAGTCGAGGAGGTCGAGTCGAGTCGAGTCGAGGAGGTCGAGTCGAGTCGAGTCGAGGAGGTCGAGTCGAGTCGAGTCGAGGAGGTCGAGTCGAGTCGAGTCGAGGAGGTCGAGTCGAGTCGAGTCGAGGAGGTCGAGTCGAGTCGAGTCGAGGAGGTCGAGTCGAGTCGAGGAGGTCGGGTCGAGTCGAGTCGAGGAGGTCGAGTCGAGTCGAGTCGAGGAGGTCGAGTCGAGTCGAGGAGGTCGAGTCGAGTCGAGTCGAGGAGGTCGAGTCGAGTCGAGTCGAGGAGGTCGAGTCGAGTCGAGTCGAGGAGGTCGAGTCGAGTCGAGTCGAGGAGGTCGAGTCGAGTCGAGTCGAGGAGGTCGAGTCGAGTCGAGGAGGTCGAGTCGAGTCGAGTCGAGGAGGTAGAGTCGAGTCGAGTCGAGGAGGTAGAGTCGAGTCGAGTCGAGGAGGTCGAGTCGAGTCGAGGAGGTCGAGTCGAGTCGAGTCGAGGAGGTCGGGTCGAGTCGAGTCGAGGAGGTCGGGTCGGGTCGAGTCGAGGAGGTCGGGTCGCGTCGGGTCGAGGAGGTCGCGTCGAGTCGAGTCGAGGAGGTCGCGTCGAGTCGAGTCGAGGAGGTCGAGTCGAGTCGAGTCGAGGAGGTCGAGTCGAGTCGAGTCGAGGAGGTCGAGTCGAGTCGAGTCGAGGAGGTCGAGTCGAGTCGAGTCGAGGAGGTCGAGTCGAGTCGAGTCGAGGAGGTCGAGTCGAGTCGAGTCGAGGAGGTCGGGTCGGGTCGAGTCGAGGAGATCGGGTCGGGTCGGGTCGAGGAGGTCGGGTCGGGTCGAGGAGGTCGGGTCGAGTCGAGTCGAGGAGGTCGGGTCGAGTCGAGTCGAGGAGGTCGGGTCGGGTCGAGTCGAGGAGGTCGGGTCGGGTCGAGTCGAGGAGGTCGCGTCGGGTCGAGGAGGTCGCGTCGGGTCGAGGAGGTCGCGTCGGGTCGAGGAGGTCGCGTCGAGTCGAGGAGGTCGAGTCGAGGAGGTCGAGTCGAGTCGAGGAGGTCGAGTCGAGTCGAGGAGGTCGCGTCGGGTCGAGTCGAGGAGGTCGCGTCGGGTCGAGTCGAGGAGGTCGCGTCGGGTCGAGTCGAGGAGGTCGCGTCGAGTCGAGTCGAGGAGGTCGAGTCGAGTCGAGGAGGTCGAGTCGAGTCGAGGAGGTCGAGTCGAGTCGAGTCGAGGAGGTCGAGTCGAGTCGAGTCGAGGAGGTCGAGTCGAGTCGAGTCGAGGAGGTCGAGTCGAGTCGAGGAGGTCGCGTCGGGTCGAGTCGAGGAGGTCGAGTCGAGTCGAGGAGGTCGAGTCGAGTCGAGTCGAGGAGGTCGAGTCGAGTCGAGGAGGTCGAGTCGAGTCGAGGAGGTCGAGTCGAGTCGAGTCGAGGAGGTCGAGTCGAGTCGAGTCGAGGAGGTCGAGTCGAGTCGAGGAGGTCGAGTCAGGTCGAGTCGAGGAGGTCGAGTCGAGTCGAGGAGGTCGAGTCAGGTCGAGTCGAGGAGGTCGAGTCAGGTCGAGTCGAGGAGGTCGAGTCGAGTCGAGGAGGTCGCGTCGGGTCGAGTCGAGTCGAGGAGGTCGAGTCGAGTCGAGGAGGTCGAGTCGAGTCGAGGAGGTCGAGTCGAGTCGAGTCGAGGAGGTCGAGTCGAGTCGAGTCGAGTCGAGGAGGTCGCGTCGGGTCGAGGAGGTCGCGTCGGGTCGAGGAGGTCGCGTCGGGTCGAGGAGGTCGCGTCGGGACGAGGAGGTCGCGTCGGGTCGAGTCGAGGAGGTCGCGTCGAGTCGAGTCGAGGAGGTCGCGTCGAGTCGAGGAGGTAGAGTCAGGTCGAGTCGAGGAGGTCGAGTCAGGTCGAGTCGAGGAGGTCGAGTCGAGTCGAGGAGGTCGAGTCAGGTCGAGTCGAGGAGGTCGAGTCGAGTCGAGGAGGTCGAGTCAGGTCGAGTCGAGGAGGTCGAGTCGAGTCGAGGAGGTCGAGTCAGGTCGAGTCGAGGAGGTCGAGTCAGGTCGAGGAGGTCGAGTCAGGTCGAGTCGAGGAGGTCGAGTCAGGTCGAGTCGAGGAGGTCGAGTCGAGTCGAGTCGAGGAGGTCGAGTCGAGTCGAGTCGAGTCGAGGAGGTCGAGTCGAGTCGAGGAGGTCGAGTCGAGTCGAGGAGGTCGAGTCGAGTCGAGGAGGTCGAGTCGAGTCGAGGAGGTCGACTCGAGTCGAGGAGGTCGAGTCGAGTCGAGGAGGTCGAGTCGAGTCGAGTCGAGGAGGTCGAGTCGAGTCGAGGAGGTCGACTCGAGTCGAGGAGGTCGAGTCGAGTCGAGTCGAGGAGGTCGAGTCGAGTCGAGGAGGTCGAGTCGAGTCGAGGAGGTCGACTCGAGTCGAGGAGGTCGAGTCGAGTCGAGTCGAGGAGGTCGAGTCGAGTCGAGGAGGTCGACTCGAGTCGAGGAGGTCGAGTCGAGTCGAGTCGAGGAGGTCGACTCGAGTCGAGGAGGTCGAGTCGAGTCGAGTCGAGGAGGTCGACTCGAGTCGAGGAGGTCGAGTCGAGTCGAGTCGAGGAGGTCGACTCGAGTCGAGGAGGTCGAGTCGAGTCGAGTCGAGGAGGTCGACTCGAGTCGAGGAGGTCGAGTCGAGGAGGTCGAGTCGAGTCGAGTCGAGGAGGTCGACTCGAGTCGAGGAGGTCGACTCGAGTCGAGGAGGTCGACTCGAGTCGAGGAGGTCGAGTCGAGTCGAGGAGGTCGAGTCGAGGAGGTCGAGTCGAGTCGAGGAGGTCGAGTCGAGGAGGTCGAGTCGAGTCGAGGAGGTCGAGTCGAGGAGGTCGAGTCGAGTCGAGGAGGTCGAGTCGAGTCGAGGAGGTCGAGTCGAGTCGAGGAGGTCGAGTCGAGTCGAGTCGAGGAGGTCGAGTCGAGTCGAGTCGAGGAGGTCGACTCGAGTCGAGGAGGTCGACTCGAGTCGAGGAGGTCGAGTCGAGTCGAGGAGGTCGAGTCGAGGAGGTCGAGTCGAGGAGGTCGAGTCGAGTCGAGGAGGTCGAGTCGAGTCGAGGAGGTCGAGTCGAGTCGAGGAGGTCGAGTCGAGGAGGTCGAGTCGAGTCGAGTCGAGGAGGTCGAGTCGAGGAGGTCGAGTCGAGGAGGTCGAGTCGAGTCGAGTCGAGGAGGTCGAGTCGAGTCGAGTCGAGGAGGTCGAGTCGAGGAGGTCGAGTCGAGTCGAGTCGAGGAGGTCGAGTCGAGGAGGTCGAGTCGAGTCGAGTCGAGGAGGTCGAGTCGAGTCGAGTCGAGTCGAGGAGGTCGAGTCGAGTCGAGTCGAGGAGGTCGAGTCGAGTCGAGTCGAGGAGGTCGAGTCGAGTCGAGTCGAGTCGAGGAGGTCGAGTCGAGTCGAGTCGAGTCGAGGAGGTCGAGTCGAGTCGAGTCGAGGAGGTCGAGTCGAGTCGAGTCGAGTCGAGGAGGTCGAGTCGAGTCGAGTCGAGTCGAGGAGGTCGAGTCGAGTCGAGTCGAGTCGAGGAGGTCGAGTCGAGTCGAGTCGAGGAGGTCGAGTCGAGTCGAGTCGAGTCGAGGAGGTCGAGTCGAGTCGAGTCGAGTCGAGGAGGTCGAGTCGAGTCGAGTCGAGTCGAGGAGGTCGAGTCGAGTCGAGTCGAGTCGGGTCGAGGAGGTCGAGTCGAGTCGAGTCGAGTCGGGTCGAGGAGGTCGAGTCGAGGAGGTCGAGTCGAGGAGGTCGAGTCGAGTCGGGTCGAGGAGGTCGAGTCGAGGAGGTCGAGTCGAGTCGGGTCGAGGAGGTCGAGTCGAGGAGGTCGAGTCGAGTCGAGGAGGTCGAGTCGAGGAGGTCGAGTCGAGTCGAGTCGAGTCGAGTCGAGGAGGTCGAGTCGAGGAGGTCGAGTCGAGTCGAGTCGAGGAGGTCGAGTCGAGGAGGTCGAGTCGAGTCGAGTCGAGGAGGTCGAGTCGAGTCGAGTCGAGTCGAGGAGGTCGAGTCGAGTCGAGTCGAGTCGAGGAGGTCGAGTCGAGTCGAGTCGAGTCGAGGAGGTCGAGTCGAGTCGAGGAGGTCGAGTCGAGTCGAGTCGAGGAGGTCGAGTCGAGTCGAGTCGAGGAGGTCGAGTCGAGTCGAGTCGAGGAGGTCGAGTCGAGTCGAGGAGGTCGAGTCGAGGAGGTCGAGTCGAGGAGGTCGAGTCGAGGAGGTCGAGTCGAGTCGAGGAGGTCGAGTCGAGTCGAGGAGGTCGAGTCGAGGAGGTCGAGTCGAGTCGAGGAGGTCGAGTCGAGTCGAGTCGAGGAGGTCGAGTCGAGTCGAGTCGAGGAGGTCGAGTCGAGTCGAGTCGAGGAGGTCGGGTCGAGTCGAGGAGGTCGGGTCGGGTCGAGGAGGTCGCGTCGGGTCGGGTCGAGGAGGTCGCGTCGGGTCGAGTCGAGGAGGTCGCGTCGGGTCGAGTCGAGGAGGTCGCGTCGGGTCGAGTCGAGGAGGTCGCGTCGCGTCGAGTCGAGGAGGTCGCGTCGCGTCGAGTCGAGGAGGTCGCGTCGAGTCGAGGAGGTCGAGTCGAGGAGGTCGAGTCGAGGAGGTCGAGTCGAGGAGGTCGAGTCGAGTCGAGGAGGTCGAGTCGAGTCGAGGAGGTCGAGTCGAGGAGGTCGAGTCGAGTCGAGGAGGTCGGGTCGAGGAGGTCGGGTCGAGTCGAGGAGGTCGGGTCGAGTCGAGGAGGTCGAGTCGAGTCGAGGAGGTCGAGTCGAGTCGAGGAGGTCGGGTCGAGTCGAGTCGAGTCGAGGAGGTCGGGTCGAGTCGAGGAGGTCGGGTCGAGTCGAGGAGGTCGGGTCGAGTCGAGGAGGTCGAGTCGAGTCGAGGAGGTCGAGTCGAGTCGAGTCGAGGAGGTCGAGTCGAGTCGAGGAGGTCGAGTCGAGTCGAGGAGGTCGAGTCGAGTCGAGTCGAGGAGGTCGAGTCGAGTCGAGGATGTCGAGTCGAGTCGAGGAGGTCGAGTCGAGTCGAGTCGAGGAGGTCGAGTCGAGTCGAGGAGGTCGAGTCGAGTCGAGGAGGTCGAGTCGAGTCGAGGAGGTCGAGTCGAGTCGAGGAGGTCGAGTCGAGTCGAGGAGGTCGAGTCGAGTCGAGTCGAGGAGGTCGAGTCGAGTCGAGTCGAGGAGGTCGAGTCGAGTCGAGTCGAGGAGGTCGAGTCGAGTCGAGTCGAGGAGGTCGAGTCGAGTCGAGTCGAGTCGAGGAGGTCGAGTCGAGTCGAGTCGAGGAGGTCGAGTCGAGTCGAGGAGGTCGAGTCGAGTCGAGTCGAGGAGGTCGAGTCGAGTCGAGTCGAGGAGGTCGAGTCGAGTCGAGGAGGTCGAGTCGAGTCGAGGAGGTCGAGTCGAGTCGAGGAGGTCGAGTCGAGTCGAGTCGAGGAGGTCGAGTCGAGTCGAGTCGAGGAGGTCGAGTCGAGTCGAGGAGGTCGAGTCGAGTCGAGTCGAGGAGGTCGAGTCGAGTCGAGTCGAGGAGGTCGAGTGGAGTCGAGGAGGTCGAGTCGAGTCGAGTCGAGGAGGTCGAGTCGAGTCGAGGAGGTCGAGTCGAGTCGAGGAGGTCGAGTCGAGTCGAGTCGAGGAGGTCGAGTCGGGTCGAGTCGAGTCGAGTCGAGGAGGTCGAGTCGAGGAGGTCGAGTCGAGGAGGTCGAGTCGAGGAGGTCGAGTCGAGGAGGTCGAGTCGAGGAGGTCGAGTCGAGTCGGGGAGGTCGAGTCGAGTCGGGAGGTCGAGTCGAGGAGGTCGAGTCGGGAGGTCGAGTCGAGTCGGGGAGGTCGAGTCGAGTCGAGGAGGTCGAGTCGAGTCGGGGAGGTCGAGTCGAGTCGAGGAGGTCGAGTCGAGTCGAGTCGAGGAGGTCGAGTCGAGGAGGTCGAGTCGAGTCGAGGAGGTCGAGTCGAGGAGGTCGAGTCGAGTCGAGTCGAGGAGGTCGAGTCGAGTCGAGGAGGTCGAGTCGAGTCGAGGAGGTCGAGTCGAGTCGAGGAGGTCGAGTCGAGTCGAGGAGGTCGAGTCGAGTCGAGGAGGTCGAGTCGAGTCGAGGAGGTCGAGTCGAGTCGAGTCGAGGAGGTCGAGTCGAGTCGAGGAGGTCGAGTCGAGTCGAGGAGGTCGAGTCGAGTCGAGTCGAGGAGGTCGAGTCGAGTCGAGTCGAGGAGGTCGAGTCGAGTCGAGTCGAGGAGGTCGAGTCGAGTCGAGGAGGTCGAGTCGAGTCGAGTCGAGGAGGTCGAGTCGAGTCGAGGAGGTCGAGTCGAGTCGAGGAGGTCGAGTCGAGTCGAGGAGGTCGAGTCGAGTCGAGTCGAGGAGGTCGAGTCGAGTCGAGTCGAGGAGGTCGAGTCGAGTCGAGTCGAGGAGGTCGAGTCGAGTCGAGTCGAGGAGGTCGAGTCGAGTCGAGTCGAGGAGGTCGAGTCGAGTCGAGTCGAGGAGGTCGAGTCGAGTCGAGGAGGTCGAGTCGAGGAGGTCGAGTCGAGTCGAGTCGAGGAGGTCGAGTCGAGTCGAGGAGGTCGAGTCGAGTCGAGTCGAGGAGGTCGAGTCGAGTCGAGGAGGTCGAGTCGAGTCGAGTCGAGTCGAGGTCGAGTCGAGTCGAGTCGAGGTCGAGTCGAGTCGAGTCGAGGTCGAGTCGAGTCGAGTCGAGGAGGTCGAGTCGAGTCGAGTCGAGGAGGTCGAGTCGAGTCGAGTCGAGGAGGTCGAGTCGAGTCGAGTCGAGGAGGTCGAGTCGAGTCGAGTCGAGGAGGTCGAGTCGAGTCGAGTCGAGGAGGTCGAGTCGAGTCGAGGAGGTCGAGTCGAGTCGAGGAGGTCGAGTCGAGTCGAGGAGGTCGAGTCGAGTCGAGTCGAGGAGGTCGAGTCGAGTCGAGGAGGTCGAGTCGAGTCGAGGAGGTCGAGTCGAGTCGAGTCGAGTCGAGTCGAGTCGAGGAGGTCGAGTCGAGTCGAGTCGAGTCGAGTCGAGTCGAGGAGGTCGAGTCGAGTCGAGTCGAGTCGAGGAGGTCGAGTCGAGTCGAGTCGAGTCGAGTCGAGTCGAGGAGGTCGAGTCGAGTCGAGGAGGTCGAGTCGAGTCGAGTCGAGTCGAGTCGAGGAGGTCGAGTCGAGTCGAGTCGAGTCGAGTCGAGGAGGTCGAGTCGAGTCGAGTCGAGTCGAGGAGGTCGAGTCGAGTCGAGTCGAGTCGAGGAGGTCGAGTCGAGTCGAGTCGAGTCGAGGAGGTCGAGTCGAGTCGAGTCGAGGAGGTCGAGTCGAGTCGAGTCGAGGAGGTCGAGTCGAGTCGAGTCGAGTCGAGTCGAGGAGGTCGAGTCGAGTCGAGTCGAGGAGGTCGAGTCGAGTCGAGTCGAGGAGGTCGAGTCGAGTCGAGTCGAGTCGAGTCGAGGAGGTCGAGTCGAGTCGAGTCGAGGAGGTCGAGTCGAGGAGGTCGAGTCGAGGAGGTCGAGTCGAGTCGAGTCGAGTCGAGGAGGTCGAGTCGAGTCGAGTCGAGGAGGTCGAGTCGAGGAGGTCGAGTCGAGGAGGTCGAGTCGAGTCGAGGAGGTCGAGTCGAGTCGAGGAGGTCGAGTCGAGTCGAGGAGGTCGAGTCGAGTCGAGTCGAGGAGGTCGAGTCGAGTCGAGTCGAGTCGAGGAGGTCGAGTCGAGTCGAGTCGAGTCGAGGAGGTCGAGTCGAGTCGAGTCG
The DNA here is from genome assembly GCA_033558105.1 of Coccyzus lansbergi. Taxonomy (NCBI): domain Eukaryota; kingdom Metazoa; phylum Chordata; class Aves; order Cuculiformes; family Coccyzidae; genus Coccyzus; species Coccyzus lansbergi. The sequence goes on along the minus strand of JAUMJK010000181.1, from coordinate 4,525 downwards.
AGGAGGTCGAGTCGAGTCGAGTCGAGTCGAGGAGGTCGAGTCGAGTCGAGTCGAGGAGGTCGAGTCGAGTCGAGTCGAGTCGAGGAAGTCGAGTCGAGTCGAGTCGAGGAGGTCGAGTCGAGTCGAGTCGAGGAGGTCGAGTCGAGTCGAGTCGAGGAGGTCGAGTCGAGTCGAGTCGAGTCGAGGAGGTCGAGTCGAGTCGAGTCGAGGAGGTCGAGTCGAGTCGAGGAGGTCGAGTCGAGTCGAGGAGGTCGAGTCGAGTCGAGTCGAGGAGGTCGAGTCGAGTCGAGTCGAGGAGGTCGAGTCGAGTCGAGTCGAGGAGGTCGAGTCGAGTCGAGTCGAGTCGAGGAGGTCGAGTCGAGTCGAGTCGAGGAGGTCGAGTCGAGTCGAGTCGAGGAGGTCGAGTCGAGTCGAGTCGAGGAGGTCGAGTCGAGTCGAGTCGAGTCGAGGAGGTCGAGTCGAGTCGAGTCGAGGAGGTCGAGTCGAGTCGAGTCGAGTCGAGTCGAGGAGGTCGAGTCGAGTCGAGTCGAGGAGGTCGAGTCGAGTCGAGGGTCGAGTCGAGTCGAGGAGGTCGAGTCGAGTCGAGTCGAGGAGGTCGAGTCGAGTCGAGGAGGTCGAGTCGAGTCGAGTCGAGTCGAGTCGAGTCGAGGAGGTCGAGTCGGTCGAGTCGAGTCGAGGAGGTCGAGTCGAGGAGGTCGAGTCGAGTCGAGTCGAGTCGAGTCGAGGAGGTCGAGTCGAGTCGAGTCGAGTCGAGTCGAGGAGTCGAGTCGAGGAGGTCGAGTCGAGTCGAGTCGAGGAGGTCGAGTCGAGGAGGTCGAGTCGAGTCGAGTCGAGGAGGTCGAGTCGAGGAGGTCGAGTCGAGTCGAGTCGAGGAGGTCGAGTCGAGTCGAGTCGAGTCGAGGAGGTCGAGTCGAGTCGAGTCGAGTCGAGGAGGTCGAGTCGAGTCGAGTCGAGGAGGTCGAGTCGAGTCGAGGAGGTCGAGTCGAGTCGAGTCGAGGAGGTCGAGTCGAGTCGAGTCGAGGAGGTCGAGTCGAGTCGAGTCGAGGAGGTCGAGTCGAGTCGAGTCGAGGAGGTCGAGTCGAGTCGAGGAGGTCGAGTCGAGTCGAGTCGAGGAGGTCGAGTCGAGTCGAGGAGGTCGAGTCGAGTCGAGGAGGTCGAGTCGAGTCGAGGAGGTCGAGTCGAGTCGAGGAGGTCGAGTCGAGTCGAGAGGTCGAGTCGAGTCGAGGAGGTCGAGTCGAGTCGAGGAGGTCGAGTCGAGTCGAGGAGGTCGAGTCGAGCGAGTCGAGGAGGTCGAGTCGAGTCGAGTCGAGGAGGTCGAGTCGAGTCGAGTCGAGGAGGTCGAGTCGAGTCGAGTCGAGGAGGTCGGGTCGAGTCGAGGAGGTCGGTCGAGTCGAGGAGGTCGTCGGTCGAGTCGAGGAGGTCGAGTCGAGTCGAGTCGAGGAGGTCGCGTCGAGTCGAGTCGAGGAGGTCGAGTCGAGTCGAGTCGAGGAGGTCGAGTCGAGTCGAGTCGAGGAGGTCGAGTCGAGTCGAGAGTCGAGTCGAGGAGGTCGAGTCGAGGAGGTCGAGTCGAGGAGGTCGAGTCGAGGAGGTCGAGTCGAGGAGGTCGAGTCGAGTCGAGGAGTCGAGTCGAGGAGGTCGAGTCGAGTCGAGGAGGTCGAGTCGAGGAGGTCGAGTCGAGTCGAGGAGGTCGAGTCGAGGAGGTCGGTCGAGTCGAGGAGGTCGGTCGAGTCGAGGAGGTCGGTCGAGTCGAGGAGGTCGGTCGAGTCGAGGAGGTCGAGTCGAGTCGAGGAGGTCGAGTCGAGTCGAGGAGGTCGAGTCGAGTCGAGGAGGTCGAGTCGAGTCGAGGAGGTCGGGTCGAGTCGAGTCGAGGAGGTCGGTCGAGTCGAGTCGAGGAGGTCGGGTCGAGTCGAGTCGAGGAGGTCGGTCGAGTCGAGTCGAGAGGTCGGTCGAGTCGAGGAGGTCGAGGTCGAGTCGAGTCGAGGAGGTCGGGTCGAGTCGAGTGGTCGAGGAGGTCGGTCGAGGTCGAGTCGAGGAGGTCGAGTCGAGTCGAGGAGGTCGAGAGTCGAGTCGAGGAGGTCGAGTCGACGTCGAGTCGAGGAGGTCGAGTCGAGTCGAGTCGAGGAGGTCGCGTCGAGTCGAGTCGAGGAGGTCGAGTCGAGTCGAGGAGGTCGAGTCGAGTCGAGGAGGTCGAGTCGAGTCGAGGAGGTCGAGTCGAGTCGAGGAGGTCGAGTCGAGGAGTCGAGTCGAGGAGGTCGAGTCGAGTCGAGGAGGTCGAGTCGAGTCGAGTCGAGGAGGTCGAGTCGAGTCGAGGAGGTCGAGTCGAGTCGAGTCGAGTCGAGGAGGTCGAGTCGAGTCGAGGAGGTCGAGTCGAGTCGAGGAGGTCGAGTCGAGTCGAGGAGGTCGAGTCGAGTCGAGTCGAGGAGGTCGAGTCGAGTCGAGGAGGTCGAGTCGAGTCGAGGAGGTCGAGTCGAGTCGAGGAGGTCGAGTCGAGTCGAGGAGGTCGAGTCGAGTCGAGTCGAGGAGGTCGAGTCGACGAGTCGAGGAGGTCGAGTCGAGTCGAGTCGAGGAGGTCGAGTCGAGTCGAGTCGAGGAGGTCGAGTCGAGTCGAGTCGAGGAGGTCGAGTCGAGTCGAGCGGGGTCGAGTCGAGTCGAGGAGGTCGAGTCGAGTCGGGGAGGTCGAGTCGAGTCGAGGAGGTCGAGTCGGGGAGGTCGAGTCGAGCGGAGGGGAGGTCGAGTCGAGTCGGGGAGGTCGAGTCGGGGAGGTCGAGTCGAGTCGGGGAGGTCGAGTCGAGTCGGGGAGGTCGAGTCGAGTCGAGGAGGTCGAGTTGAGTCGAGGAGGTCGAGTCGAGGAGGTCGAGTCGAGTCGGGGAGGTCGAGTCGAGGAGTTCGAGTCGAGTCGAGGAGGTCGAGTCGAGTCGAGTCGAGGAGGTCGAGTCGAGTCGAGGAGGTCGAGTCGAGTCGAGTCGAGGAGGTCGAGTCGAGTCGAGTCGAGGAGGTCGAGTCGAGGAGGTCGAGTCGAGTCGAGTCGAGGAGGTCGAGTCGAGTCGAGTCGAGGAGGTCGAGTCGAGTCGAGGAGGTCGAGTCGAGTCGAGGAGGTCGAGTCGAGTCGAGGAGGTCGAGTCGAGTCGAGGAGGTCGAGTCGAGTCGAGTCGAGGAGGTCGAGTCGAGTCGAGGAGGTCGAGTCGAGTCGAGTCGAAAAGGTCGAGTGGAGTCGAGGAGGTCGAGTCGAGTCGAGTCGAGGAGGTCGAGTGGAGTCGAGGAGGTCGAGTCGAGTCGAGTCGAGGAGGTCGAGTGGAGTCGAGGAGGTCGAGTCGAGTCGAGTCGAGGAGGTCGAGTCGAGTCGAGTCGAGGAGGTCGAGTCGAGTCGAGTCGAGGAGGTCGAGTCGAGTCGAGTCGAGTCGAGTCGAGGAGGTCGAGTCGAGTCGAGTCGAGGAGGTCGAGTCGAGTCGAGTCGAGGAGGTCGAGTCGAGTCGAGTCGAGGAGGTCGAGTCGAGTCGAGTCGAGGAGGTCGAGTCGAGGAGGTCGAGTCGAGGAGGTCGAGTCGGGAGGTCGAGTCGAGTCGAGGAGGTCGAGTCGAGGAGGTCGAGTCGAGTCGGGAGGTCGAGTCGAGTCGGGAGGTCGAGTCGAGTCGAGGAGGTCGAGTCGAGGAGGTCGAGTCGGAGGTCGAGTCGAGGAGGTCGAGTCGAGTCGAGTCGAGGAGGTCGAGTCGAGTCGAGGAGGTCGAGTCGAGTCGAGGAGGTCGAGTCGAGTCGAGGAGGTCGAGTCGAGTCGAGTCGAGGAGGTCGAGTCGAGTCGAGGAGGTCGAGTCGAGTCGAGGAGGTCGAGTCGAGTCGAGTCGAGGAGGTCGAGTCGAGTCGAGGAGGTCGAGTCGAGGAGGTCGAGTCGAGTCGAGTCGAGGAGGTCGAGTCGAGTCGAGGAGGTCGAGTCGAGTCGAGTCGAGGAGGTCGAGTCGAGTCGAGGAGGTCGAGTCGAGTCGAGGAGGTCGAGTCGAGTCGAGTCGAGGAGGTCGAGTCGAGTCGAGGAGGTCGAGTCGAGTCGAGTCGAGGTCGAGTCGAGTCGAGTCGAGGAGGTCGAGTCGAGTCGAGGAGGTCGAGTCGAGTCGAGGAGGTCGAGTCGAGTCGAGTCGAGGAGGTCGAGTCGAGTCGAGTCGAGGAGGTCGAGTCGAGTCGAGGAGGTCGAGTCGAGTCGAGGAGGTCGAGTCGAGTCGAGGAGGTCGAGTCGAGTCGAGGAGGTCGAGTCGAGTCGAGGAGGTCGAGTCGAGTCGAGTCGAGGAGGTCGAGTCGAGTCGAGGAGGTCGAGTCGAGTCGAGTCGAGGAGGTCGAGTCGAGTCGAGGAGGTCGAGTCGAGTCGAGGAGGTCGAGTCGAGTCGAGTCGAGGAGGTCGAGTCGAGTCGAGTCGAGTCGAGTCGAGTCGAGTCGAGTCGAGTCGAGTCGAGGAGTCGGTCGAGTCGAGTCGAGTCGAGTCGAGAGTCGAGTCGAGTCGAGTCGAGTCGAGGTCGAGTCGAGTCGAGTCGAGTCGAGTCGAG